>CM068582.1:49531509-50731509 GCA_035048485.1 Pteria penguin | reverse complement strand
ATATATATATATATATATATATATATATATATATATATATATATATATATATATATATATATATATATATATGCAGTCTGTGTGTATATATTGATCTATATATTTTCCTTAAAAATTACAAAATAATAATAATAATAATAATAATACATAAAATACATCTGAGAAAATACTTATGTCAATTATTTAATTCTAATTGATTCAATTATCAAAAGTTCAAATAAATTGTCATGCAGAATAGTTTATTTCTGTTTATCGATAGAATAATATTCAATAAAATCCAAATTCCAGTAATTAATTCATTGTTGAACAGAAGGATACCGGTATGACAAGTTAAGAATTTTCTCATTTTATGGCGCCGGACCCAGATACAGCCATTTCCCAGAAAAAAATAACATGGTGGGTTTTTTTCTTTTTTGTTTGTTTTTATTTTGTTGTTTGGACTTGGGGGGGGGAGGTTAAATAAATTTTGTTTTGAATTGGGGGGGGGGGGGGGGGTTTAGGTACCCCCTCCCCTTTATTCGGAAAATATTACTCATAGTTATTTTCCACTGTGACCATTTTTAGGGCTGTAACCCCCCTTTCCAGACCAAATAGTGCAAAACATTAGTCATGGGTGACTGGTATCCCACCTTTCAAACATGCCTATGACTGAAATTTCAGTGCAGTAAATCAAAAGCCAGGGTTTGTGACAGAAGAAAGCAACTTAACTATAAATATGCACATCTGTGAGCGTATGAAGCACCAAAAACGACCAAATTATGATTTCATGACTATACCCTGATTGCGCACCGGTGCTTTCAGCAGTATGAAACTGTGCCCCGGGGAAAAAAAGTTGAACACCCTTGCATTAATTCTTATTAACCTTTGGAAATAAGATTCATAGAGGCACGATATTTAGCATTTAAGCCCATCTAGTCAAAGTTCTCAAATGATTGTGTAATAAACATATGGTATTTTATCTCAGCTCATCCATATGAATTGGGTTGGTCAGTCTAAATGAAACTCGAATTCCCTTCGATATTTAAAATAGCCGCCATGGAGACAACGCCTGTCTCTTCTATTGTTGTTACTGATATCTTCATTGAGGGATATGATGTCCTTGCGCTTGACTGAACTAAAATGAAATATCTGTTTGTTGGGCTGAGGGTTCCATTTTGAGGCAGCATATATACTCCAAGAATGGGTGTACGATGGCTTCCTGGAACGTGTCCATGTTCTGCACCCTCTGTAGTTCGCTTAAGGAAGTCGTGAGCCTACTTGCTCTCGCTTTGATGAAATCAGTATAATTGTTCCTCATGCTGTTGCTGGCCGTTACTCTCATGTACTAGCTTGAGTCAACTACTTTTATATGGTGGTTGTGTAGCACGTTGTGACGACTGCTCTTTCAAGTCTTTCGTCTCGAGACCACCAGTATGGGCAATACATTTCTCTGGATGAAGGGGAAATCTGCCATTCTTCTCACACCGATCCAAAGGACTGCAAGGTCTTGCTGCAGACTGTGCTATCATCTGTGCTTTTGATTGTGCAGTACAGTAGCCAGCCATCTGCAAATATAAACGGGTCTCTTTATCGCTGATTTTTGGGAGCATTCGAATTGTTACAATCGAAGAGCTTTCATGTCCGGGTTTGATTTTACAACACTCAAAACCGGCGAGGTGTTCTGGGTGGTTTTTGGAGGTCATTGATGAGTGAGAGGAAGAGCAGTGGGCCACCAACTGTAGATGGTTTCTAATGCATAAAATTTAACTGGGGTTACTTCCCTTTTCCGCCATCTTGGAGGTATACGGCCGAACATTTCTACATAAATAATTAATTAACCATATTATGTAATATGTAAGATGCTTCTTGAATACTTGCAATTGTTGTGCAATAATGAACCCATTGTACAATGTTAAATTGTTTTCAGGGGAGTAAAAATATAAACAACTTTCTCAAAAACATTCAATATAATTGGCATGAATGTGAAGCAAAAATTCCAACTTCATCTCCAAAATGGCGGAAAAGGGAAGTAACTCCGATGTAAATTTCATCAGAGACCTATATCTGATTTCATGCACTCGAAAACTATCTACAGCACCCCTGATAAGAGCAAGTACTACGAAGCATGTTCATCTAGAAGGACTCATAGTTGTCTGTTATTCAAGAACAACCTAATCCATAGGAGGATATTGTCTCCTACTCCATAGTATTTAGCAGCTTTTATAGCAATATTTTGTGTTGGACCTTGTTGAATGCATTGTTTTGAGAAATCATGTCAGTAGAGCAATTTGAACCTGGTTTCCCTGGTCCACTGTCTTTGGCTGGTTTCAAATGAACGCCTGAATGTGGAGCCATGCTGGCTTTTGGTGAGGATGGAGTGCTGGTCAAAGCGGTCCATTATTTGACTGTGTAAAATACGCTCTTAGAAGCATTTAGATACAGGTAAAAAATCCCAGACGATAATTCAAGGCGTGTTGTTTGTGCCTTTCTTGTATATAGGGACAGACTTGACGAGGCTGTACACCAATCAAATGATATGGCGCCGAATACAGGGAAATCTATAATATTATTGTTAGCGGTCTGGACTGCATACCCATGCGCTATTTTGGTTTGAATTCCACCAGGTCCAGTTGTTTTATGAGAGTTGATGTTTCTGAGTAGCCAGTGGGCCGGGGTACCATCGCTGGGCAAGGCCTCACTCCCTTGTGTAGATTGAATGGAATGGTTGGTTATGTTTCCGCTTTGTACTTTTGTCAATGTATATCTACGAGAGTTCATCTGAATCCCTTCCAAATTTTGTAAAAACTCCCATCTGAAGTTCTAAAGAGGCCGAAAATGTGAAAAATTAACGGACAATGGACTGACCCTGGAGAAAAAAAAATATAGCTATAGCTTAATTGCCTTAATTACGCTTAAGATCAACTGGACATCAAAGATCATCATTGAGTAATACGCAGCCGCGGGAAGATGCTTCACACATATAATGATGACTGACTTCCATCTAGCTTAGCGGCATATGGATAATGGAAGAATGGGTTTTATTTTTATCATTTATTAGATAATTATTTAAAAAACGAATAAAACATTCACTGACTGTATTTAGGCATATAGCTTGAAGTCCGAAGCCTGGAAAGTGGAACTACTGAAATTATTATCAATAGGAGTATTTAGTACGAGTTGACAACAAACTCATTATACTAATTCGAAAAAATACCCGCTATAGAATTCTTAAATTTAAAAACTTTCACAAAGCAAAAAAAAAAAAAAAAAAAAAAAAAAAAAAAAAAAAAAAAAAAAAAAAAAAAAAAAAAAAGAAGCATATTGTGTGGAAATAAATATAGTGAGATTATCAGGAAAAAAATCTCCGCTACTAGCACGATGTATTGTCGTAAGTACGAAATTATTCAGTTCGATACAACTATTTATAAACACAAACATGGAAGTAGGAGGAAACGTGAAGGATGTAAACAGAGGATTTTTCAGTCTGTAAAGTAAACAAAATGAATCGGGAAATCCGCAATCATTGGATACGAAGAAACTATTCGTTTTGATACCCTTATCTGAAAGTATGAAGCCATCTGTTGATTTTAAAGAATGCTTGAAAGATTCACCGAAATTCCGGTAAGATGCTAGAGATACATGTACTCTTCAGCCTCTTGATTTTCAGCTCCTGTTGTAATGCTGTAAGCCAGTATCGTGCATGGTTGATGGCTAGATGTAATTATTATTTGTAAATGAAAATGACGATTAATCACTAATTTTCCAAAAATTGGACTAGTCTGTATACATTGTTGCTAAACAGGCAAATTATTAATACCAATATGCTACCAGTATTGGTTTGATGTAAATCAACATAAATTACAATTTTGATACCTGAGCTGGTACAGATTACTCATTATGAGGTCAGTACCATACTAAGAAGAAGAGGACCACTACTTGATCTTTATTGGCACTTGTGTTATGTAATGATATTTTAATGTTATAAATGTATTACAATTTACAATCAGTTCTTATTTTAAAATAATTGGTGTGACGTCACTTTCTCTACTGGTCTAGATACCTGAGAAATGTGGTCATGACACTATGGGTAAAACTCAGTGTTATCGTTAGCATTGATACAACTTTTACTTTTTAGTTTTAGTTCTGCATCAATTCTATTTTTAAAGGGTTTTTCTTTTAAAATTCGATCGGAAATGTGTATAACATGTATTCAAATTTACGTGTTGATAAAATATTTTAATTACTCCTTTTTACCAAAATTCCTCCAGGAATATTCATTAGTCTTGATGATAAAGTCCTTTGCTTTACCACAAATGTTCTGAATGCTGGTTATCAAATATCCGGATGTCTGACTTCGACACTCATCATAATTTCTTCGAATTCTCTCTTTGGCGAAGTTGGTCTCTTAAATCATAAATGAGTATGATTGGAAAATAGGGGATCCTATCTCAAAGTTCACAGACTAAAGACTTGGGTCCATATACAGGTTTACATTTTAATTGATTATAAGTGTATACTTAGTCTACATGTACATCCAATCTAACCATAACCCAGGTAATTATCTTCTTTCAAACTCCACTATTTTATGAAAACTGATAAAGTTATGTGAATATACATGTACATGTATAGGTACACCAGTTAAAATCAGTTAAAAGTGGTCATTTACATTGCTACTTGTACATGTATGTTACATGTAGATGTGCTGTTATCATATTGGAGAATTTAGAGTAGTTATCCATATTGGTATTGTCATGGTAACATTAAAATGGTGTAGTATTACATGTACAGGTGTAACAGCCACTCAGTCAGAATTATGCTGATAACTTGTTTACATAAAACAGTTGTGATATAACAGTCCCTCAGTATTATCATGATTATGAAGACTTACACAGTATACAATAAAATCACAACTCAGTATTACACTGACAGCATACATGAATAAGTGATACAAAAAAACAGTATGGTAACTTAGTAACACACTGATCACACAATTGATACAAAAAAACCCCTGCAACTTAGCATTATGCCGATAACACAACTGATACAAAAATCTACAACTTGCATGTAGCATTTTGCTGATAACATAATTGATACAACAAAATCTACAATTCACTATCATATTGAATAATTGATACGGTTGCTAATGGAAGAAAAGTAAAAACTCAGCACCATGCTGTTATCATACAAATCTGTAAGTCAGTAAATAATATAATAATCTGATGAACTCATGAACCTGCATCTCAGTATGACATTGGTGGTATAGCTGATACATGATTAATATCACACAAGTAATTAAACCTAACTTACAACAAAACAGCTTTTTCATAATTAGCATGTCATCTGAGACAAAATCATGACAATAATAAAAGAATCAGAGGGATTGGCTGATTTAGTATTTTGAACATTTTTCAGCTGAAGTAATTTGGCCAGTCTTTCAAAAAAACACAGGATTTATGTAATTTTACTTTTTATTCAGGAAATAAAGTGAAGTTCAGTATCATTTATCACTGGCATCCTAAATGATGCAAAACATGGAAATGACTGACTTCACAAGGAAAGAGGACATTAAGTTGATTATTTCCCTGTACCTTGGCTGGAGAATAATGCAATTGCTTTCTGTTGGAATATTTTTTTTTCCATTCAGTGCACATTTAAACCCATCTGACATCATTTATGGAAACAAATATGGGAAAGATGAGACATTGTTGGAATTCTCAAAAATTGGCATTTTCTTTTTGTTATAATGTTTAGGATGGATCTGCAATAAAAAAAAGTTCTAAATTTGTCTCACTTAGCTTAATCCAAATACATTAAGTTCAAGTAGATTTGAATATATTGCAAAAATCATGTGGAGCTGCTGATTACATATACATGTATCATTGTATGTACCTTTTAAATTGATTGAACTTGATCAGTTTCAGGTATTTCCTCATAGATATCAAGATTCACATCAAGAATATGTGAAGCCTGTTTCCCATGAATTAATTTCTGAAAAGAAAAGTGTGAAAAAATCTCATATTTGGCAAGAATGAAGAAATATGTTTCATCAAAACCTCAACTTTGTAATTATAACATAACAGAATTAAACAAAAGATTTTATGCCATATATATTATTATTACATCATTGCTAGTAAAATGATATAAATTTATATCAGAATCGCTAGTAAAGTGATATCACTTCATATCATAATTGTGAGTATTGTTAATAATATAACTTCATATCATAATTGTTAGTATACATGTAATGATGTAACTTCATATCAGAATTGGAAGTACATTCTGTGTATATTTATACATGTAACGTTATAATTAAGGATAATAGATATCTAACACAAGCTAGCAACTGCTAATTACATTTGAAATAATCAATACAATGTACATCTAAACCAGCAACTTGATGTTACTATCAAACACGATTCCTACTACTCAAACCAACAACTTGGTGTCACTATCATACAAGACTCCTACAAGTCAAACCAGCAACTTGGTGTCACTATTATACATGAGTTCTACAAGTCAAATCAGCAACATGGTGTCACTATCATACATGACTCGTACAAGTCAAACCAGCGACTTGGTGTCACTGTCATACATGACTCCTACAAGTCAAACCAGCAGCTTGGTGTCACTATCACAAGTAATCAATTCATCTCAAAATAACTACTTTATGTCACTATCGTAAATAAAACGCATAAAGCTCAAACCAGCATCATCATAACACGTTTTATGAATAAGCAATCAATGCATAGCGATAAATTCTTTTTAGAAATATAGATATTATATCATGTATTATTATATTGCCTACTACTGCGACTACTACTACTACTACTACTACTAAATTTAGATTATTATATTGGGTACTACCACTATTATTACTACTACTACTACTACTACTACTAAATTTAGATTTAAACTAATAATATGTAACCGTTACAGCATAAGAACATCTTAATTCTTATTATAACGATTATGAAACACCTTACAACCCCGAGACAACTTCACATCGCAGTTAATTGTAGTAAATAACAATACAACACAACGAAAGCTTCATGGCAAATTATAAATAACCCAAACAACAACTTCATTTCGAGATTTACAGTAAGCATCAGGCCCGTAGGAAGCAGTTCAAAAGTTCGGGGTTCTAAACAAAATTTGCAATAAAATACCACTGTTTTTAGCCATTTTTGTGCGAAAGAGTCTTGTTGAATCGCTTAGAGTTAGACACTGACCATAAACGGATCTAGTAATATTTTAAAAGGGGGATTGCAGCCTGTGATGACTACTATTTTCCACTATAAGTGACTATTCAGTCTGGAAGGGGGTGTTGCAGTCTTGAAAATGGTCGAAAATAACATTTTGGGGGTAAAATTTTCCGACCAAAGTGGGGGGGGGGGGTTACACCCCCCTCCCCCTCAAAGTCCACCAATGCTGACATTTAATAAGAAATTAATTTCCATCTCCCAAACATGTATAAACGGTGTTAAGGGCCAGTCATTTCAACTTAGAGGTACTAAGAGGAACGGGAAATTGCGACTATGTTTGCATGAGTAAATGTTTTCCAGAACCTGAACACTTTTTATCTAGTGGTATCGTGCTGGACTCCTAATCGGGAGGCCGGGGTTCGATTCCCGCTCAGGTCATGTCGGTGTCCAGTCTTTCGGATGAGATAGTAAAAACCGAGGCCCCGTGTCGTGGTAAGCATGGCACGCTAAAGATCCCTCACTACTTGGGGTGGGTCCATTGCAAAGGTAAAAATTTGTATGCCCCACATCAGGCAGATGCCGTTACCATATACGTGAAATATTCGTGGTGTGACTTTAAACAAAAATCAATCAATCAATCATGGTGAAAATGACTTGTAGTAATATCGTTCAGAAAGAAATAAACAAGTTTATACATACTGCGGCAATACAGTGTATCAGATTGCAAATCAACTGCATGTTAAGAATAATTTAATGAAAACAATTTAGTAAATTAGATAACAACTTATGAAACAATTATGATCGGCCAAAAATGGAGGGGCCAGGCTCTCCCTCCGGTTCTACAGCCCTGGTCAACACAAATCAGCATCTTTAACCTATGGTTAAAATATTTTAACCAAAACAGGACAAAGCAACACTTCAGTGTTACGATTATTAATAACCAATACAGCTCAAACCGTCAGCTTCATGCCATGATTACATGTAAACTATAACTGGTACAACATAAACCAGTAACACAAAGCAGCAAAAACAATGAAATTACACCTCCATGTCAGCGATACAGTGAAGCAGAATTAATTATGTTCAAGTTTGACATGCATGTCCCATCATAAACAATGTGGAAGCACTCTCTGCCGTCTGCGGTATAGATATTTCTATAGAGAATATATTGTGAACTTCTCGCTTTATTTGCCGCCAGGAATGAAACATATTCCATAGATTAGTGGAAATAGTGGTTGATTTAGACTGTCTGCAGATGTAATTATTTCAGCCGTTAACTTTGGTGTGCGAGTGTTTGTATATCTCGCAGCGAATGAAGAGCTGGCATATACTGTCTAAGATTTAGCCGCTGTTGATTTTCATTTCTTCACCTGAATGATGTATTCGTAATACTGTCTCTACATGTATACATTTAGCGAATGTATATATCCAAGTGATGAAAGGAATCCTCGTACATGTACATGTGTACGTCTGGCTACGCTACTGGCTGCATCCTATCCTTTGTGACGATGGCGATATTCAATATACATACAGAAAGGGACGAAAACTTATAGAGAAACTGGGCAGGGTCAGAGGTCATACCCGTGATAATGAGGATATTGGTTCGTTATTGTTTATCACTATCTGACCGTGACTACAAGGTCTGTAGCAAAGAGCGTATACATAAGGAGGGAGTCTCTCTGTTTACACGTTTTTTTTTATTAGTCTTATATTTACCATTTGGAAAGAATTGGAATACAAAATTATTTCTAAGATTTTCTTCTTCTTAAGTTCATGAGGAAAAAGAAGGTTGATATTCTACATGTATTTGTACACATGTATGTAATAACAAGCGTTGATGGACTTCTCCTTCAGAACTGTTAAAAGGATTGTAATGAATGTAGTAAGAATGGAGTACTCGAATGCCCTACAGCTGTTCCTGTGTTATGGCTAGATCCGTCAAGGGGTGGATTTTAATGGGGTGACAAAGGCCAAGAGGGTACCCTCCTTTGACAATTTTTTTTAAAACCGGCTACAGAGATCCAGAATGTGACCAAGAACTTGAAAAAAGATGTCTTGAAAGTATTGTTGCTTTTAGTTCCATTTCGAAATCAAATGTTGGACGCTTTTTTGGCCCTTTTCCTGGCTTAGTCATTATCGCATAATTTTATGTCATTTTCATTTATTTATTCAGTATAGAAAAGCAATACAGCATTTATTTTTCTTTGTTTTGCTAACGGGTAGCACTTTCCCTGCTGGATGAAGTTTTTTTTTGTCATTTCATTTTGCACTACAACGGTTTGTTCACTGTAAACCATACGCATCTGTGAAATTCAGCGATAGCTTGAAAATTTTCTTTCCTAATTTGTTTTTAGGATTATTAACTTTTTAATGTCCATTACGACATGCACTGACATTATTAAATATAAAAATTTACTTTCATTTATCAATAAAACACAATAGGCAGAAGAATATGTATCTGCAATTTTTTCAAGCAATTGTTTGTGAATGATCAAATTATTTAGGCCTCTTGTTTGATTTGAAATCTTAAAAACAACGGGTGTACATCCGTTATGGCCCAGCTAGATTTGAACTCGCGACTACTGATTTAAAGCGCACTAAATTGTTCGGACTTGCCAGGCTTTCAAGTGTATAAAAAGTTATTTACGTGCCTATATCTAACATCCTGAGTGTAAGAGTAATACTACACCAGAATTGCTAGTTTCCTCGTAATACAATAAGTATTAGGTTTCACACGCCATCTTTCAGTATGCCGTATCTTCATAACAAACTGAGGCCAGCATCTCCTGTTGATTAGAACCAGGAAGTAAAACGTGTACACTACCGTGGCTGCGCAATCTCGTACTCAGTGGGACGTGTAGCTCAAGTACCTAACGAAGAGTTATGTAATGAACACTGCGTCATACTGATTCACACTATGTGAAGAGTAATGATGGTCATATTCTCTCCCCTGCTGTTAGACTTATGATTATGCAGTGTATGTCAGGCAGTTCTCATTGATTTAGCGTGGGGTTTGTCACACAAAACCAAATCACTGCAAAGTGGGTCATGCAAGAAATTCCATATGCATATGCTTGTGTGAAGAAAAAAAAAAGATAGGAGAGGGGAGGAGATCCTCGAATACTTTTAGAACCCGGTCTTCCATACATTGTTTAATAAGGTTTTACAAAATGGGGATAAGGGGATGGTGCCCCGGGCTTTCTTTGCTGTCGGGCCTGTACATGTATGTATGACATAAATGAATTGCACGCACGTGTCAACTGCCAGTGTTAAATGATACTATCCGAATAACCATCGGTATGTTTTTGCTGGTGTTGTGAGTGACTAAGCCATTAATGAATTAAAGGAAAAGAGGTCACGAATACGACAGTCGATCATGGATGGTAAAGATACTGACTGCTTATCCATTGAAGACGCCCACATGCCACGTTGTTTGGTAATGTTAATTACATCTTACGACCTCGGATATCCACTCAAGACGGGGCTGAAACGTAACCTAAAGTGAAGGCATCGACTTTGAGAACTCGTTAATTGGTTATAATACATGCAATTAATAGCAATATAACTATCTATACGTTTGTGTTGAGACTTTTATTCTTGTTTTGTAAATTTACATCCTTTGCGATTTTACCTTCATTGAAAAGCAGCGAGGCACCGGAAAGACGATCAAACAAGAGACTTTGTCTTTTTTTCTGTCAACATTTATGTTCCATTTACTACATGGTATGATTGGACCGACAGATCATTTTATTTTGGATTATTTTTTCTTCATATGTCATGACTTTTTTGACATGCTAAATAAACAAAGGTCGGTCAGATGCGCAGTAGAATTCCAATTTATAGTGTTTATGCTCTATACCATACAGCATGTGATAGTGGAGTGTCATGCCCTGTACTAAGCTGCTTAGACTTTACACAGAAGCCTACATAGTTTATACTGGCTAATAGATAAAATTGTGAATACTGTGTTATAATGTAGATAATGATTTATTGAATGAAAGGCAGCAGTTTTGATTGTAATTAGTTATAGGTGAAAATAATCCATATCAAGCTTCTTTACTACGTTTTTTTATTTGATTTATGATTATGTATTTGACATGAATCAGTCAGGAATCATTCTGTTCTCTGTTTTTCTGTAGGTCTTCTGTCCTCTGTTTGTCTGTTGGTCTTCTGTCCTCTGTTTGTCTGTAGGTCTTCTGTTTTTCTGTAGGTCTTCTGTCCTCTGTTTGTCTGTAGGTCTTCTGTCCTCTGTTTGTCTGTAGGTCTTCTATCTTCTGTTTGTCTGTAGGTCTTCTGTCCTCTGTTTGTCTGTAGGTTTTCTGTCCTCTGTTTTTCTGTAGGTCTTCTGTCCTCTGTTTGTCTGTAGGTCTTCTGTCCTCTATTTGTCTGTAAGTCTTCTGTTCTCTGTTTTTCTGTATGTCTTCTGTCCTCTGTTTGTCTGTAGGTTGTCTGTTCTCTTTCTATTGGTCTTATGTCCTTTTTGTCTGTAAGTCTTCTGTCCTCTTTGTCTGTATGTCTTCTGACCACTATTTGTCTGTAGGTTTTCTGTCCTCTGTCTGTTGGTCTTCTGTCCTCTGTCCTCTGTTTGTCTGTATGTCTTCTGTCCTCAGTTTGTCTGTAGGTCTTCTATCTTCTGTTTGTCTGTAGGTCTTCTGTCCTCTGTTTGTCTGTAGGTCTTCTGTCCTCTGTTTTTCTGTAGGTCTTCTGTCCTGTGTTTGTCTGCATGTCTTCTATCTTCTGTTTGTCTGTAGGTCTTCTGTCCTCTGTTTGTCTGTAGGTTTTCTGTCCTCTGTTTTCCTGTAGGTCTTCTGTCCTCTGTTTGTCTGTAGGTCTTCTGTCCTCTATTTGTCTGTAAGTCTTCTCTCCTCTTTATATAGGTCTTCTGTCCTCTGTTGGACTTCTGTCCTCTGTTTATCAGTAGGTCTTCTGTCCTCTGTTTGTCTGTAGGTCTTCTGTTCTCTGTTTTTATGTGTCTTCTGTCCTCTGTTTATCTGTAGTTTTTCTGTTCTCTATTTTCTGTATGTCTTCTGTCCTCTGTTTGTCTGTAGGTTGTCTGTTCTCTGTCTATTGGTCTTATGTCCTGTTTGTCTGTAAATCTTCTGTCCTCTTTGTCTGTAGGTCTTCTGTCCTCTGTCTGTTGATCTTCTGTCCTCAGTCCTCTGTTTGTCTGTATGTCTTCTGTCCTCAGTGTGTCTGTAGGTCTTCTATCTTCTGTTTGTCTGTAGGTCTTCAGTCCTCTGTTTGTCTGTAGGTCTTCTGTCCTCTGTTTTTCTGTACGTCTTCTGTCCTCTGTTTGTCTGTAGGTCTTCTGTCCTCTATTTGTCTGTAAGTCTTCTGTCCTCTGTCTATAGGTCTTCTGTCCACTGTTTGTCTGTAGGTCTTCTGTCCTCTGTTTGTCTGTATGTCTTCTGTCCTCTGTTTGTCTGTTGGTTTTCTGCCCTCTGTTTGTCTGTAAGTCATCTGTTCTCTTTGTCTGTAGGTCTTCTGTCCACCGTTTGTCTGTAGGTCTTCTGTCCTCTGTCTGTAAGTCTTCTGTCCTCTGTTTGTCTGTTGGTCTTCTGTCCTCTGTTTGTCTGTATGTCTTCTGTCCTCTGTTTGTTTGTATGTCTTCTGTCCTCTGTTTGTCTCCATGTTTTCTGTCCTGTTTGTCTGTTGATCTTCTGTCCTCTTCTTGTCTGTAGGTCTTCTGTCCTCTGTTTTTCTGTAGGTCTTCTGTCCTCTGTTTGCCTGTATGTCTTCTGTCCTCTTCTTGTCTGTAGGTCTTCTGTCCTCTGCTTTTCTTTAGGTCTTCTGTCCTGTTTGTCTGTATGTCTTCTGTCTTCTGTTTGTCTGTAGGTCTTCTTTCCTCTGTTTTTCTGTAGGTCTGTCCTCTGTTTGTAAATTTTTTTGTCCATATCAAGGTTTGCTGTTCTGTTTAGCTGTGCTGTTAAAGAACTATTTAGAGTATTTTGATAAGAGCTTGAGTTTTGAATTTGTGCTTGAAATTTCAGTAATTGTGTTTGACTCTATTATTAAAAAAACTATCCAGCATATAATCTTCCCGTGGACGTTTAGATATTATTCATCAATTTGCTGATGAAATCTGTTGAATGTCACCTGCAAATTTGATCTTGAAATGGAAATTTTAGCTAATGTATGTAGCTCTGTTGTGGAAGAAGTTACATTGCATTCAAAGAATCATCTTCCAAGAGTATTATTTTTATAGGTCAACCAAGATGCAGTGGAAAGTCACATTCAAATTTAACTTTGATCTTAACAATCACACATACACATGCATACATACATACATGCATACACACACACTACTTATTAACAAGTGTACATGTATTACCATTGAGGTGTATTTAAGTGTTTGTTCTAGAAGACTTGTATCAAATTATATTATAAATTAAAAACATGTATTCATAATATGTTTTTCAGGGCCTCTTTAGAAATAGCTGAAAATGACATTGAGGTTTTGGAGGCCAGATTAGAGAGGGTAATTTTTTTAGTTCTGTATATCACCTTATGTATCGTCTTGGGTGTTGTCTTGTTATTAACTGTTAGATATGACATATCACATCAGTAGTATTGTACCTTAGTTGCTTATAAGAAATTAACTATTAAATGTTTGTACTTATTCTAGTAACCACTTGATAAAGTACAATTTGTGTATTTCAGTGACCATGTTTTCAGTATTTTACTGATAGAACTAATGCATTTACTGATTTAGTGATACTTATTCTTAACCAGTTACATCAATCAAATATCTATATGTTAACATAAAATGTTTTGCCATACAAATTTGCATCATTCTAACTACTGTGATATCGCACTCCAAGCATTAAATCAAGGAAAAAGTTTGTTTGGTAGGCATTAAGTCCCTTACAGCATGTGAAGCTTAACAAAGATCTATTCATGTCATCCTTTGTATAGTATATATATCATACTCAAACTATAATGAAATTAAACATGGATTTAGATATTGAATATTGTTTCTATCTAGTATTTTAGTTTTTACACTACGAAAGTTTTTTTAGTTGAATTTTTATAAATCAAAAATCACAAATTTCGTAACAAAAATGAGATAGAGCCTAATTCATGTAGGGTGTTCACTTAATCATTGTTAATACTGAGGCAATAAATACACATTTGTTTACCTAACACAATGTGTAAAATATACATTTTCTTGTGTTGTTGCTAGTACATTAAAAGACATTGATGTGAACCTCTTATATTGTCTTTATAATTGTATACAATCTCTTTTCAGCTGGTGAAGTTATGCACAGCCATGATTGACACAGGAAAGTCTTTTAAAAGAGCCAGTAGGTAGGTTCCATTGTCATTTATTACCATCAGCAGAGACATATATACACATATATATGTATCTGCCATCAGGGTTTAGATATACTGATTCACATCAGTGAAGCTCATGCCATTGGCTCTGATTTGTTTATTTATTTTCAACTTCTTTTCCAAAATGGCTGCACAGAATTTCACAAAAAACATCCAGGAAGTAAGTAGTCAAGGTCCTCGACCAAATTTTTGTCTTTCAACCTTATCCAAGATGGCTGTCATTGGCATTTTTGACGCTTTTCCACAGCTGCTATAGGAAAATGTGTTTTTTATGTGCCGGTCGAAAGACGATACGTATCATGGTATGGCAATGTCCGTCTGTCTGTTTGTCCATCCGTCAATCCGCTATGGAACATGATTACTTTAGTAAACGTCCATTGTTTTTCATGAAACTCATACAAAATGCTTGGATAGTGTAGAGGAAGCTGCCTTTCAATTTTGAGCGAATTCCATTTTGCCGTTCCGGAGTTATGGGACTTGGATTTTATTTTTGCTGTGATAAGATGCTATGGAATGCAATAACTTTAAAAGTAAATGTCAGCTGTTATTCATGAAGCTCATACCGACTTTCGATTTTGGGGAAATTGTGTTCTGTCGTTACGAAGTTATGGGACTTGGATTTTCTTTTTGCTATAGTAAGATGCTATTTAATGCAATAATTTTAAACATCAGCTGTTTTTCTTGAAACTCGTACAGAATGCTTAGATAGGGTAGGGGAAGCGGCCTTTCGATTTTGAGCAAATTCTGTTTTGTCGTTACAGAGTTATGAAACTCGGATTTTATTTTTACTATGATAAGATGCTATGGAGAGGTTATGTAACGTGATATTTTAAGTAAACATTAGTTGTTTTTCATTAAACTTATACAGAATGCTTAGATATATATTGTAGGGGAAGCCACTTTTCAGTTTTGAGCAAATTCCGTTTTATCATTACGGAGATATTGGACTTGGATCCTTCTTTTTGGATTTCAATATTTCATAAGATATTACCAAAGAGACCCAAGTTTGGGGGTGATAAAACTGTATGTCCAAAGTAAGCGAAGGGCGTATTAAGCCATGCTAGCCGTTGCTCTTGTTTTTTTTTTTTTCACCTGATCCGTAATCCAAGATGGCTGTCATGGACCTTGATTGGTTGACACATTTTTTACTTCTTCTCCAAAACCAATTCACATAATTTCACCAAAATTTACAAAACTGATTCACAGAATTTCACCAAAAGTTACAGGAAGTAAGCACTCAAGGTCCTCTGCCAAGTTTGTGTTTTTCGACCCAATACTTGGCCGTCATGGATCCTGATTATTAAAGATGGCCGTCATGGACCCTGATTGGTTGACACCTTTTCGACTTCTTCTCCACAACTGCTGCTTAAAATTTCTCCGTACTGTACAAGAAGAAAGTAATCAGGGTCCTCTACTAAGTTTGTGTTTTTCAACTTGATCTGTATTTCAATATGGCCACCATAGGCTCTGATTGGTTGACACATTTTCGTTTTTTCTTCTGCAACGGCTTTACAGAATTTCACCAAACTTTACTGGAAGTGTGTACTCGCAAAATTGCATCTGTTGACCAGATCAGTCATCCAAGATGTCTGCCAAGGGCCCTGATTGACTGACACATTAATTGTATCTTTAGATCCAATCTGTCATTCAAGATAGCTACCAAGAGCTAACATATTTTTCGACATCTTCTTATTAACCACTTCACAGAATTTCACCAAAACTTATAGAAAGTAAATACTGAAAGTACTCTAAGTATTCTACCAAAATTGAGCTGTCATTTGTTTGTGAATAAGCAAATTGTGTTCAGATTAGCAATATAGGCCCATTTGGGCCTCTTGTTTCTATTATTTCTTAGTCATTTGTTGAGTTATAATTATACAGATTGGAATTTAGATGTTTTGTCAGTTATGCTATACAAAGGTGTCTTGATGATTTTATCATATAATGTGTGGATCTGTAGAGAGCTGTCTATTGGCTGTATATTTCACTCAGTACATGTAAAATGCTTTTGATAATATGGTACATGTATTTACAAACATATATTAAGTTGGCCAATAAAGTCAAGTTGTAAACTGATTTCAGATCAGATTTCTAAAATACAATAAATTATTGTTAAATATAAAATGTTTATATTGATTCATTGCTTTGATTTTTTTCAGTGATTTTGTTATTGGAATACGGGATTTGTCAACCTACTTTGAAGATGATAATTTAATCTCTGTAAGTATGAAATTATTTAATGTCCTTATGTATTCACCATTAAATATGGTCTATGGCATTTATTACATGTAGAACTTGTCCTTGTGTGTTACACTGAATTTACATCATTGTCATGGTTTAATACATAAGTTTTATTTTGTACCTATTTTCCTATCACCTAAGATTCTTCAATAATATTTAGGTCCATATCTGTTGTTATATTTGAATTCATTGATCTTCATTTCATATTGGATCTATTTGTCACAGTATTGTCAGCTCTCAATATTTATTGATTGTTAGTGTTTTCATTTCATTCAGATTAACTTTTCCTCGGAATATGCTTGGTTAAGTTAATCAAACTTAGCATATAATGATAAGGATCAAAGATTTTTTTGACTGTTCTGTAAAACATAATGTTCTTCATTGCTTGATATGTTATTTATGCCAATATAAACGTATTGCATCTTGGCTCTCTAAGAGGATATGGTCATATGATTAGTAACTCTACTAAGAAGTCATTAACAATAGCAAAAAAAAGATTGTTTGATGAAAAGTATGTATTAAATAAATGTAATTACATGGAAATAATGAAAAAATTATAAAATAATTGTGACTCTGGTCATTAAGTATAAAACTTAAGTGATGTATCATTTCTATGTGAGGAATTAAAATCTGTTGGGTCACTTTTTTTTATCTCTTATTTATAAATCAGTTGTCTTGAAAGACATCTGACTTTTGTTTCTAGTACAGTTAATAATGGCATCAAGATATCTAGTGGATGGGTCTCTAACAGTACCTACTAGAAATAATGATAGGTTATGTTTTTCATGAAATTTACTGAATTGTGTGACATGTTACGGCTTCAGGCTGATAATATTGTATCGGTAAGTGTTAGCACGTTTTTACCCATAATGCCACATCTACAGTCCATTCCTTTGATCTAGTTCTTGTTTGCATTGTTGAAGATCACTTGTGTAGATTATGTGTACATGCCACATGTTTATAGGATGTGGGTCTTTTGTGAATATCCACCTCTTATACTAGTATATAAGCTTCACTTTGTTTGCACTTACTTATTACAGTATATTGATGACATTATCAAGAAAAGACAACTCTGCCTCCCTTGACTTTTTGTATATCATGAGTTCTAATATATAATAGAACTGTCTGAAATGTTTGAAGTCATATGAAGACCTATAATCCACAAATAACAACATTCTGTGTGTAAATTGCTACAGTGTAACAGCCATTCTTAGCATAGATTAGGAATTACAGAATTTTGTATGATTTCTTGTAGTACAACTTCAGCGTTCTATTGCTTAATTGCGTGTATCTTTATATTGAAGATTTTATATTAGTTCAGTTCTTTAATTTTGAGGTACAGGGATTTTCAAACTTAATTTACATGTAGTTTGTTTCTGTATTACTTTCTTTATTTTCATAAATTTAATAATGGAAGAAACTAAGATAGACTAGTAAGAATCTGCAGCAACAATAGTATTATTGATGAATGATAAGCAAGTTATGTTTATTTCTCTGTCTGTAACATCAGCATTGGCTATAGATAACATAGTTGAGATAAAAAGATTTGATATATATAAAAGCAATGCAGTGCATGATTTTGATATGTGTATTGAAGGAAACTGTGATTTGTAATTTATTTTAAATTCGTTAATAATTTTTGTCATTACAGCTTAATAAACATTTATGATTTGATGTAATGTTGTAAACACATTTGATTTTGTTGTAATTTCAGAAATGTTTGACCAAATTTGCACACGAGATGTCAGAAATGATGAAATATTTCTCGGTAAAGTCCTATTCTTTGTAAGATATATTATGACATAAACAAGGATTATTTGCTGGCTTGTCATTTTGAGGAATTGCATTTTCTAGTCAGAATATTAATGTTACAAGAGATTTAAGAAAGAATTGAATTGATGTATGTAATAATTTCTTTGACAATTGATATCTTTGAGTATGTGAACATTGTCCTCTTTTGTAAATATGCAAAGTATGTGATTCAGACAGAGGTAATTCTTATCTAATTCTTTTATTGTAGATTCTGATGGATCAAGCTAATAGAACTGTTTGTAAAAATCTAAATAATTTCATAAAAAAGTAAGTTAGAAGATACATAATAATAGATATATCAAATAGTAACTACAAACTGAAGTCGTGATAAATATGATAGTGTATTAGTAGCAGTATAAACTGATATCCTCTAACAGTAATGTGTTAAGTTGTAAAGCAAATTATTATGATATTGTTTAAATGATGCGAAGCCAAGTTACAATACACTCAATGGAAATGTTATTTAAATGAAATTTGAAAGATTTTTACCTCAAATGATATCTTTGTTGTTACAAATGTCACAATACATGTATATATTATATTTATATCATGTTATAGTTTTAATTGTTCTTGTTCATTTTAAGCGATGTCAAGAAGGTTAAAGATTCTCAGAAAGATTTTGAGAAAGCAAGTGGTGAACTTGATAACGCTATAAATAGAAATGCAAGTGCACAAAAGTCAAAGCCCTTGGAGTGTGAAGAGGCATCTAACATGCTAATGGCAAAGAAATCCTGCTTTGCTCATACGTCCTTAGATTATGTCTTTCAGGTAGGGGAACTCTTTCTATCATATTATAATATTATTATTATACATGTACATGTATTATATTATTAATTATGTTATTAAATATTACTTCTGTCTTTGAAAGTTTGTGTAATGGGAATCCATGTTCACCTGGCTGTCTGTCCATAGCACTTTTACTCTGCTCTTAGTTTGGTCATTCTTTGTGGTAATATTGACCTGAAATTTAATGTCAGGTTTACTTATCAGAAAAGGCTGATCCAGAGAAATTCTTATTGTGTGGCCTTAATTTATAAGAGTTATTGACCTTTGTTGAAAGTTAATTGACAGTCATATTCCATTATTATTCAGTGTCAACACTGCTCCAAAACATTAACCTTGGTTATATTTAATGTAAAAATGTAAGGGATATGGCTTTCATATATTTACGGATCGAAAGATCAGGAGCATATTGTTTTTTATCCTGTTTGTTTGTCTTTTTGTTCGTTTGTTTGTTGTTTACCTTGGCTATAACTTTTTAACTGTGAAGGATAGAAACTTGATATTTGACATGCGTACTCAACTAATGAAGCCCTTTCAAATGACATCAAGGTTGATTACCATTTGACCTTGACAATGACCATCATGCTAAAAATAACTTTTTGAACTTTAGTGCTGCCGGGTGCATTAGTGTTTCACAAACACAGCTTGTTCATTACATAGAGTCATTATGACAATTGCTTACATTTAGCACCTTTGATTTAGTGGCATTGTCCTTAAGTTTTGACCTATGTCTTATTTTGAAATAATTTTCTCATCAGGATTTAAATGCTGCATCTGGAGTCATTGAATCTAGAACAACATTCACTTTTATTTTTGGTCAAGTAATGGAATCATATCCGATAATTGCAACATCTTAAAAGTCACCTTATCCCATCAAGCTTTGTTGTCTTCTGACAACGCTTACTGTAAACACAGGTTTTGTAACCCCATTGTCCTATGCATTTGACCTAAATAATATGTAAATTGTATATATATTCCAGTTTGCCATGACTTCATGTCAAAAACTGCAGTGAAAAGTGAATCCTTGTGTAGTTTTTAAAACAGTGGGATTGCAAGTTATGAACAGGATGCATTTAGAATTGTAATTACCAGTCTAATGGTATTTCACACAAGAGTAGTGTATATTTTCTATCATATTATTAATATACCTTTCAGATTAATATACTCCATTCCAAAAAGAGATATGATGTATTAGAAACAGTAAGTAGACATAGCTTGAATTTGAATTTACTTTGAATACCGGTATATCGTTAAATTATCAAAGATGTATAAAAGTTAATGCATTATTCTGCTTTTGGATTTCAATTTCAAATTTGAAATTGACTACAGTCAAAATTTGTAAATTTCAAATTTTAAAGCCGGCCTTGTTTAATTTTTTTTTTAGTTATCTTTCTTGGTATGATAGATTATAATTTTAGTAAATGTTATAAAGTCACATCACTGGCACTCCATTTAGATCCTTTGAAGAAAGCTTGTATTCCCTTATTGTGTAGCAGGTTTCCTATTTATATAGGTATGTTGCCAATCATGAGTCAAAACAGACGATGAAACAAGAAAAGCATTTTTATTCTAATTTTCATGCAATATTAGACAATTACAATTTAGGGAAATGAGTTTGGCTCTTCAGTTGGAAAAGTGAAATTGTGATCTCGATGATTCAGCCAAAAGAGAAGTTGGTTGTATTATTTACTGTTGCTCGACAGCATTTCTTTTGTTCAGATTGAGGACAATCTTTATATGATTATGTGTCATGATCTTAAATTGGATTCGTATCCTTTATGTCAAGGTCGTCTTAATTCATTCTCTCACAGGGTTGATTGGTATTTTACATCACTTTCAAAATTTTTTTAGTTATATTGTGAAGTGGATCTAGAACGTAACCAACCTCTTTAACCTAGTGGTGCAATCTGGGAATCAAACCCAGATTGTCTGCACTGCATGCCAAGTGCATTATCACTATATTAAGCCTACACCTCATCTTCTGCAGGGAGTTGCAATCATTGCAATTATTAGTCCCTTACCGGCAAAACCAAAGGGGACTTTAGGTTTGCACTCTGTCCGTCTGTCAGTCCGGCAAATCAGTTTTCTGCACTTTTTTTGCTCGTCATGCTGGCAAAGCATCATTTGATATTATCATGACAAATTACAAGGTTCAAATTTTGTTCTAGTTCATTAACTTTTTGCTTAGTTATGACCCTTTGAGTTAGAAAATTAATGCAAATACCGTTATATGCGCTTAGTTTCCCACAATTTTTTTTTCAGACTTTCACACTGCAGATTATCATTTTATATTAAGTACAGTGCTTTACCATGACAAGTTTGTTTTTGAATTTTTTTCCAGTTCAAAGAAATGTCTTTCATCAATTGTAGTATGACTCACTTGAATGATATATTCCAAGAAATGTATTTACAGCATCAGCCCCTTATAATTGGGTGCATTGTAAATTTTTTTTGTTTTTTGGAAAGGTAGCTGACATACATTGCTCAGAATGCTTGTTTGTAATGATAATCAACTCTCATCATGTTCAGAAGGTTAAGATCACCTATTCTTTTTTTCTAAACTTGCAAGAATCCCCTGAAGACACATGTGTCCTAAACTATATGTTGTTTTATTTAGTCATAACATTTCTATTTTTTAAATATATATATTTGAACTTAATTGTTGATGTAGTGTTTGCCTTTTTTTCAGATGTTATCATTCATGCATGCACAAAGTACTTTTTTCCACCAAGGTCATGAACTTTTCAAAGAATTTGAACCAGAAATGAAAAATGTGGCTGCACAGGTAATGTATATTTTTTATGCTAGTAATACAGAGTGATTCTTGTAGGTCATATAGGTTGGGATGAGTATTGTGGGTCAAAATGTGTATTGTAATATATTGCAATACTCAAACAAATATTGCAGTAAATTGTGATATGTATATGATGACAAAATTCTTCTTTAAAGTCATTTCATTATCAGTGAATCTTTAATACAACTTCAACTAAAGAAACAGGAATGCTATGACAATAACAGGCAACATTTTCAAGTCAGTTGATCCCCTCTCCATACCCTTAAAACAACACATTTATTCCAAATTTGGCCTTCTTATTACAAAGGAACTCTCGTTCAAATTCCATATAGCAAATAAACAAGATGAAAGTATGAATATATGAAATATCCATATTGAATTGGTTTTTGGAAAAAGTACCTAGGTACTTATCGGGAAATGGAAAAATTGCAGCATACCAGTTTGGCGATAAAAGTGCTCACCCCTACATGTAGGACATAGGTAAAAATTCATGGACAGTTTTGCCTAACCTAAGTATCATATTTTCTATAAGACTTTTTGACACTTTCACCAGCATTAGAAATAAAATCAATTGAGGACTTATACAAAGTTATGAAATGTGAAGTGATTACTTTGAGAAAAACAGAAATAAGTCAGTTGAGAACATGTACATAATTATGAAATGTGAAGTGATTACTCTGAGAGAAACAGAAATAAGTCAGTTGAGATAAGTACAGAAAAAGTCTGAGAGACTTGATCTGCTTCTGGAACTGTCTCTGAAATTGGGATTTCAAGGTTGCTTATTTTTAGGATAAACCTGAAGTATTTGCTAGACTGGAGTTACCTGCTCTTGCTTGCTATCGCTGCGCGTAGAAACAGGTGACCACTGCCATTCTGGAGAGGCTCGATTCACTCCAGCCTAGTGTTATTTACAGCACAGGTGATAAGGGCAGATAACAAGCAGTACACACTGCGTGTAGATATAATTCGTCTGCAATAGCATACGCAGCATTAGTATACAGTATCTGATGTAATTTATGAGAGACGCGTGATGTATAACCTCAAGGATTGAATTAATTGTGTCAATAATTGTTGATTTAAGATTAAATGAATAAAACAAAACGAGATTCAGAGAGAGAAAAATAACCGATAAAGCGTCACTTGAACCTAGGTCAGCCACGTTATGAATTTGTGGTCACCTGTCTAGATATTTTAAGATCTAGACGGGCATTGCCAGTCTAAAGAATTTGTGTCACTGTTTCCTTAAACCTCTCTTAATTATAAATAGTATTGATGCTGATTGAATTTTGTCATACCTAGTTTATGATTAAATGAACGGTAGCCAAAATAAATTGAAACAGTATGATGATTTTTAGAATTGATGCAGAAATCTGATAGAATAATTATATCTGCCTTAATAAGTTTCAATAAAATAAATATATGTTATTGTTTTCACAGTCATTTGGTGAAGAACATTGGCTCGTTTATACTATATTTTAAAAGTGTTTTAAAATTTTCAACTTTGTTAATTTTCCATTGTCATGGTCATTGTCTGCAATTGAATCAATTAGGTCTACATCAGCATGATAAATAAATTAACATAAAAACATGTGCGAACAGGTATCAAAACAGGTGTGAACATCAAAACATACTCAGCTAAATACAGTGTAGTTAATGTCCTTTGTAATGCATGTCTGGTAATTATGACTGATTTATCCCTAAATTTTTACTAAAGAATTAGAAATATGGCCTAGAATTAAAAATTTACAAATCTGGGCCTTAGAAAATTACTTAATTTTGAGATGTAATGGTGTATTTGAATGACTGAGCAATGTTTGGTATACCTCCATCAACAATTTTTTTTCCTATGATGTCACATCGTAATGCTTTTCACAGCTTTTTCTTATGTTCAAAAGAAGTAGTTTCCAAATGAAACTCACTTTTTATGTTAATGTTTGGAAGTATTGAAGGGAAAAATGAAATGATGAGGAATAAATCTAACAATTTGCCAGTGGATGGAGGTATACTCCAAAAACAGAACAAAGAATTATGCATCATACCTCCATTCACTGCAGAATTATTAAATTCATTCCTTAAAACATTTTTTTTGTAAATATGAATAAACAATTTTTGAAACCAGTGGATGCATTTGATGGACAAGAAATATGGTTATCTCAGATTCCAGAATTGTCTAATTATGATAAATACTTACTAAATTAAAATGTGTATCCCAAGACAAACTATAATATGTGTAGAACCATATTTGTACATGTGCATTGAATGTATGCTTTAAATATATACTCTAAATGTAACGGTACATGTATTCCCCAAAAGTAAACAATAATATGATAAAACATGAGAACTACAGTATCCACACACAATTTGCTTTAAGTGTTACAAATGTTTAACTTCAAGGGTCCTTAGTCTGAGTTGGTGAAGTGATGTCCTATTGGAGTTTTTATGTGATGATGACCCAGGTTACATTTTGGGTGTCAGTCTTGATTTTTCATCTTCTGAAATATTTAACGGTTGAGTTCTGTTTGAAAACCATTGAGCATGCTCGTCTAGACACAAGTATAAAGGTAATAAATGTAGTAAAATAAATGACCAGAGGAGCTACATAGTCATCTGATCCTCTGGTTATTTTCTCATATTTATGGGAGAGTTATGATTTTATCATTGCAATTTGATGAAATTGATCCTTAGATACTTTATTTGTACCTTCAGGTGGATGAACTTAATGCTAAGGCAAGTCAGGAGAGAAAGGATATGGAAGAAAGACACACACTGGTACAGAAAAAGGTAATCTTGTATGTCTATCTTTACTTGTGTGTTTTCTGTTACTATTCTGTGAAGGTTTTTGTAACAGACTGGATAGAAGTTGAAAAATTTTTTAATTGAATAATATGAGAACCTTTGTAAATGTCAAAATTGAAGAAAAAAATCACTGGACTTCTAAAAAACTGAACAGTTATGCTTTATCAGTTTCATAAAATTTACTTTGTATTATACATGTATATATATACATGTGTCATATATCATGCCTCAACTGAGACTAGCAATAAAGCAATATGAAATTTTAAGAATTTTTATTGAGTAGTAAACAATTACTATATAAACCGCTATCATACATTGTATGAATTATGAAAAAAATTACAAGTTAGAAAAGTAGAAATGAGCAATAGTTCAATAGTTTGTACTTGAAAATATCATATCATTTAGTATGATGTACATGTACTTGTCCTTTTAAACGTGATTAAAGAAAATAGCCATAGCAGACGAGTAGTTTGACATAAATAGTTCTACATATCGAAAACGTTTGAAGATGAAATGAATACCGGTATATAAAAGTATATTTTACAATGATTGACATGAAATTTGTTGAAATCTGACCTCTATAAATTAATAAATATAAAGATTTATGTGTTTAATTACTTTACATACATGTATATTTCAATTTAATCTCAAATTTTCTCAGAGTATATATGCATGTTATGCAGTGATAAGTTATCAAGTTCTTATTTATGAAATAACGTCTTTCAGAGTAGGTCTAGGTGTTGTAGTTTTCAATACTGTTTTCTTTCTGGGCTTTCGGATTTGACATCTCTCTGTTCCATCCTTCAAAGTACGACAGCATTGTCTTTGTCCATCTGGTAGACGTCTGCATCTCCTTCTAGATCTTCCAGTGATCCTTCTCTTTCCACGTTTATCCAGTCGTCGTTTTTTCTTGTTTCTACGTCCTCTTTTCTTTTTCCCTTTTCCCTTCTTGTTTCGTTTCTTTCCTTTACCTTTTCTCCCTTTTCCTTTTCTCCTCCGGCCTTTGTTTTTCTTCCCTTTCTTCTTTGCAGCTGTTGTTTTGGTTTTAATATTGTCCGGTCTCGCAGTTACTGCATTTACTTTGGCCGCATTGACTGTAGGAATTTTACCTACTGCATTTGTTATCTTAAGATTGTTCTGTAAAGCTATATCTGCTTTCGTCTTGTTAGACACTTCTGCAAATTCAGAGTTGCTCAAAGATGATATTTCCCTGCCTTTAAGAGAGTTAGGACTGTCACATTCTGGTGCATCAATTGTGTAGAATTCAATACTGGAGCCTGACATCCAGTCTCGCAGCCATACAAGTCTTTTATCACACAAAAAGGGGTTACCATCTAGAAACATCTTCTTGACATTCAGAACAACATTTTTAAGTTCCTCCGGCAGTGTTGTTAGGTCATTGTACTGTAAATTGAGTAGACGAACTTTAGACATTTTTGGTACATTAGGTAGGCTGACAAGCCTTAGAAAATCCTGTACAAATCCAGCACTGTTCATAAACTGTAGGTTTGTAACGGTTTTTACGCCTTCTAAAAAGTCATTGCCAATTTGAGTCTTTTCTGACCTAAGATAAGACATTTCTAACGATGCTAGTTTTGGAAGTTTCTTGAACGCGCCGTCTTGTATTCTTTGTATAGGGTTGTTGGAAAGAATGAGTGTATCGAGATTAGAGAGCTCGCAGAAGGTCATCATTGGAATCTCTCTCAGCTCATTGCCTTGGAGATTCAGGCTCCTCAAACTTTTGAGTCCTTTGAGAGCACCGCTTGCAATATTCGTAACACTGTTCATTTCAAGAGAAAAAAGCTCTAGTGTTGCCTCTGGATCGAAGAGTCCTTTCTCTATAAAATGGACATCGTTATAGTCTATATATAGTTTCATTAGGTTCTTTGGGAGTCCCCGTGGTATGAATGTAAGACTATTATGGCTAAGCCACAATTCTTTCAAATTCGTGTTGGTCATGAACGATTTGTACTGAACCGTCTTAAGTTCATTGTTGTTCAGTGTGACTAACCGAAGTCGGGTCATGTTCTGGAAGTCTGTAACTTTTATTTCCTCTATTTCGTTATTGCCTAAGCGAAAGTCTGCGATAGACGTTGGTAACGTGGTCGGTACCTCTTTGAGTTTGCAGTTTGTAAAGTCAACTAATTGCAGCATGAGACTTCCAAATATTAAACCTTTTGCTTCAACCAATGGATTGTTTTTTATGATCAGATACCTTAGAGATTTAAGGTTCGCAAATGCTCTTGCCTGGATACGAGATATTCTGTTGTTGCTGAGGTCTAGCACTCGGATGTTTTCGTTCACTTTGAAGTCATCGTTTTCGATCCTTGATAACTGATTGTGTCCGAGATTAAGAGAAGATACGCTCGGTATTTCCTGAAATGGTTTGCCCAATCTCTTCAACTTCATGTTCATCAAGGATAGTGTCTGAATCTGATCCAGTCCTTTGAAAGCCTTGTCATGGATATAGACTATGGGATTTCCTGACAGATCCACGCTCATCAGGTGTGGTATCGACGCAAACGCCTTTGCGTCTATAGTACTGATGCCATTGCCGGACAGTCTGACGGACTGGACGCCTGGGAGGGACGGAAAATTCTCCTCTCTCAACTCTGTGAGCTGGTTGTTAGAAAAGTCTAAAGTGATAAGATCGGATTGCAAGTTTTTAGGAATCTCTCTTAATCCTGCTCCAATGCAATTGGCGAGAAAGTTTGAACACGAAGCACAATTTGTCACTGGCGGACAGGCGGAGATAATGTTGAAGGTCAAACACAATACAAGAAAGATCCTCATTGCTGTCGGATATTGCATGTTGTCAGTATAGCATTTCTACCTACAACAAAAATATTCTATTGAAAAGTGCATTGCAAGCTAAACTTTATAGAAAAGAAAATATTTCGAATAGAAAATATTAACATTAAAATGGTGCATTGTAAGTGTCGAATAGCATTATTGAGTTGTAATTTGATTGACGGTAGAGATGCTGTGAGTGTTGAATGGTATATTGAGATGTTGGTAAGGGTGTCTCATTCCACTCATTGTGACTACATGATAATACGATAGAAGGTGAATGATTCGAAACCTATTCATAAAGGGGGAAAAGGCAGCAGAATACTAATGTTGAATTTTATTGAAAGTTTTTAAAAATGTTGTCAGTTTAAGAAAACAGACTTTTTATCGACCTTGAAAATCAACAAGTATGTCAATAGCAATCGTGGATAGCCCCTTAAGGTGCATAGGTCGTTGGTGCATTTATAATGTGTTCTGTAGCATACAGGATAATGATACCACTATTAGAGGGGTTCATCGTTTATTAGTCACACAGAATGGTTTCAGTTTGATGTTGTCTAAGGTGCAGATACACATGGCAGGATCGATTCAACCTAACAGTAAAAAATCCTTAATTTCGGTTATCATTCTTTTTATTCTCTGCTCCAGATATGCTTTGTAGTGACACGCCTCGTAAACGATATACATGTTTTCTTATGTCTGTTTAGTAATGATAAAATTCTCTTAAACATACTCGAAAAATGTATTCATTTGATTTAAACGTTTTCTTTTTTGGTGATAATAAGATTTGTGTATAGCATGCAGTTGTGGTACATATCGTGCATTTAAGAATTTTTGCGATTGTTTGATTTTCATTGAGTTCATCGACTTCATTTGTTTTAGTCAAACATAGTGAAGAGAAGAAATACATTTCATATAATCAGAGATTTTAAAGAGTTGAGAGTTGACCTTTTAGCTCAACTTAGACAAAGGTTCAAGTGAACTATTGTCATAACACACCGTTCGTCATCCGTCCGTCCGCCCGATAATTTTTCACATTTTCGACTTTTCCGAAATCCGTATACTTGTAATATTGAATTGACTTTTTATTTGTCGGAATTGCGTAGCAATTCCAGACCCTAGTCGTTACAATAAGCTGTGGAGAATACGTGGAACGCAGAAAATACCTCCTCGTGTATAAATACTGCGTCGATATTTCGAAAAAGCGTGATTAGATTTATTTTCAGTACTAATAATTCATATTGTACGAGTCAATACAAGATAAGTTTGATCAGATGAGAAAATAGATGTGCCGTTATTCCATCGATTTAGACGAGTTATATTCATGCGCTGGAGGACATGCAGTCTTTCCGAATACTTGACGGAAAGTCCCGAAAAAGTACGATTGACATTATTGTTTAGCTGTGCCGTAATTTAAGAAGTACACTACTAGTCCGTACTAGTATCCGTTGTATTATAATTGATAAAACTATCGCTTCTTTTTATAGCAGTGGAATTCGAAATACTCTACAATCTTCTCGTCACAACGACAAACAAACGTCTCGGTAGTTGTTGATATGTAATGCTACTAAAAATAGCCAGTTATTTATAGATCTCCACATGTAAACGTGGTTTTCCCCAAATGTACATGTACAGCGGGAGACTGTCCAGATTGTTATTTTCACACTACTGTCAATATCAAAAGTGATGAGAGAATGAGATAACTATATAGTACGAGACGGAGACGTACAGGGGTGTACAGGGGCGTAGTCGTTGTTTATATGAAAACGAGCACCTGTGCGCAGACTGTTTTTGTCAATACTGATCCTAAACACTACACGCTTGGTGTGTGATCTCTTGGTGGATCACGACTTTATTACCTTTGATGTACTTTACCATGCAATTCCGACCATGAGGACTTTCAAGTCCTTTCATTTTATTTAGACCTTTTAACTGGTGACGCCACCGTAGACAAAATATATGCCCATATACGGTATTCTACTTTGAAAATCTTTGTTAGAAAGGATGCATGTACTTTAAACCTAATGGAATCTGAGTGTTACAGTGTTTGTAATATTCAAGTTTGTTGTGTTCGTTCAATTTGAAAAAAGTTTTGATGTATTTTTGACATCTGTTAGGACTTTGTCATTTTTGTACGTTTTCAAGTAGTTTTGTTGGATTTTCTCATTTTACATTGTTTATAATGCATTAATTTTGTGTATGTTATCTGCTTGATTGATTATTATTTTACGTCACTTCATGATTATTGTTTTACGTCACTTCATGATTATTTCACGTACATGATGACGGTATCTGCTTGAATGCATGGCATAGAAATTAATACTTTTGCATCGGGCTCACCCGAAGCAGTGAGCAATCCATAACGTGTCATGCCTACCGTGACACATGACATCAGGTTTTACCGTCTCATTCGAAGACAGAGCACCGGTATGTCTGAGTCGAACCCAGGACCTTTCGGTCAGGAACACTGACTCACACTGGTTTCCATTTGAGTGTAAAGAAATAAATGTTATGGATTTTTCTTTATCTTTTTGAGATAAAAATATGTAGAGGATGCGCTTAGTATTTGTATGCTATGTCAGTTCCTCGTGGTTAATAGCAATGCTCGGCTGAGCGATATAAGGCCCATTTGGGCCTGTTTTATTTGCACTAATACAAATATTTTGAAGCAGTTATAGCGTAAAATATAGTACATTCAGGAAAACTGCGTTTTATTTTCACTTCTTATTTTATTCAATTTTGATTACTAAATTGTGCTCAGGTGAGCGGAATAAGACCCAATTTGCCTCTTGTTTAACATCATTAAAATCCCGACACATTGTATATTTTAGAATCATCTTTGAAAACGTTTTAGTTTATGATTTGATGAATGTAAAATTCGTTGTTTTTGTCGCTCAAAGCTTCTCGTAAGTGACATTGACATGTTTACAAGTATGTCCGAAAATTTACTGTTCGTTTCTTTTGTATAATGATGGAAATAAAACAGAGACTCGCAAAACGAATTTGACTTCCATTGCTTATAAACAGAAAGAGAATAGTAGCAGCGGGAGGTCGAGGTCACGGTTGTTGATGTATTATAAGAGATACAACCAAGATAATGTCAGTCCGGCGAAAACGCTGGAAATTGAATCATTTCTACATAGCTAGTACGGGCAGTTATAAGGGGGCTGTAAACAATCAAGACCAGTTTTCATTATGATTAGTGAAAGGGTTAACAGAAAGGCTGTCATAACCAGGTATCTAACCTCTCACAGTGTCGGTCGGTAATGCATCCTTTAACATAGGATATCATTTACTCTTGAAAGATATCCACTTCAAAATGTCAGTTTTGAAGCAACACATAAGGCATGATCTTATTCCTTGCGGTGAATAAAAAGAAACTTTGATGTGAAAGCCATCATAGATCATGTTTGTGGTACAGATTAAACTTTGAACCGTTCATTGCTTTGAACTGCTATAGGGTTTACAGTATTTGTGTAGGACCATATAGTGCTAAACAAATCATGTTTAGCGAGATTTTGAAAAGTTAGATATTAATAGTAGATAGATTGGCTAACAAACTTTAAACAAATACATCCCATTTATGACCAATGATTTAGAAAGGTTTGAAACAGCGACCTTTACATTATGAGCCAAAGTCGCTAGCCTATTTGCACTCACGAGGGACTTCAATTTTATCTACGTATACGTGCGGATGTCACTGCCAAACATCACAAAAATTGTGCACGTTTGACACCGACACATCCATTAAGCGCAAAATGAAATTACTTTGAATCCATCAATTGATGTCACTTTCATATGATAATTTTACTTTTTGTTTGGCTGAAGTAACAATTGTTTTAAGACTGTGGGAAGATGACACAGAATTGACACGGAAAGTATGGTAAGATTGTGCCAGAGCTCCTGTTTCCTTTCGTTGTGTTACTGAGGTCGTTTGAGGTCTGTGTATTACTGATAAAATGTACAATGTCAGCGGTTTTTATTGCACATTGTTGCATTTACCTTTCATTTATAATGAGGTAGTTCTATTTGTTGAATTACTCTCGTTATTTAGTTGTTAAGCACATGCCATGAACGATTTCGTTTGCGGTAGGCATGCACTTGATCCCACACAGTGTACATTCACGTAATTATGTAACATATTGTTTGATGGCTGTCTTTGGTTTTAGTTCAATGTACCCAGATCGTAATAAGCAGGTGCCCGGGAAAGTTATATGTTAGCAGTATGCATTACAATGAATTGTTTTGTCCCTCTTAATTTTGTACTGGTAGTGCTACTTTGCCTGAGAAACGAGCCCACCCAGAGCAGTACCGATTTCTAACAGTGGCATGGTTATCTGTTCGAGGAATTGGTTTGTTTGTAAGTCGGTCAGAGTTGAATTCCAAACGTGAATAATACAGTTATGAATCCAAGAGAATGTACAATTAATTGGACATGTCCTTTATCATCTTGAGTGTCCTCAAGTGTTTACATTATCAGATTTGTGATGCTTCTTTGTTACTTTTTATAACTTTATTACATCTAGATAAGTCCAATTCTTTGATGAAAATCATATAATTTTTTGTCAAGAATTATACCCCAGCAATGAAGTAGGGGGTTTATTGAAATCACGTTGTAGTCCGTAGACACGTCCTTGTCCAGTGTTTTCTCATTAACCATTGAAATTTTAGATTTAGCTTTATAGTCGTTTAAAGGTCTGCGCCTCGCATTTTGATCTCTTTGAAGCAATTTTTAAGCAATGTTTGGTGTTTTTGCCATTTTCAGGACTTTTCTCTTGATATAACCTTGTTAGGTGTTTTTCTCATTTAACTTTCTATAAATTCCATTGAATTAATAGATTTAGCTTCATTAACACAAAAGTGTGCACCTCCCATTTTCATCTCTGGAGTAATTTTTCAGCAATTTTTGGTGTTTTTGCTGCTGTGGACTTACATTCACTGTTAGCCTCTGAACAAATAAACAAAGTCATTGTTATTCAACTTTGCTGCCGCGCGGGGGGAGGGGGGAGGGGGTATTTGTCCCGATAGGACAATTCTAGTTAACAACTTTTATTATGTAAATATATTGTTTGCTGTTTGTTGTCACGAAGACGATATCATGGTAACTGTGTACATGTATTTGGCTGTCACATCTTCACGAAGCTCCTACTACTGTTCTAATTGTATTATGTAAGATGCCAAGGCATTTTCACGCGGATTCCTCGGCACCTCTTAAGTACTGAGTCATTGATTAGAAAAAGGCTTACATCTTAGAAATTACAGAACATGAAGATGTGGGTGTATGTTGGTATAGGCGCGCCTTGAAGTGTCCTCAGTTGTCGCTGATAAGAGTTATCTCACCCTAGCCTCCGAGATTTATCTCGAGCTGTTTCCTTGAAACTGTTATGACAATGGCGTTCTCGAATACACCAAACATTCTGTATGGAAAATCGTAATTGGATAGAAGAAACATGGATGTCTCCAAAGTTTCAGACCACGTTGTTACAGAATTCTGTCTCATAAATTTACCGTATTTTAACCCACCTCCTACTCTGTTTAATCCGGGGGAATCAAATATTTACCATTACTATTTACCATTACAATTTACCATTACTATTTTATGTCAGAATATAAAGACTCGGTCCCAATACTTTCAGATTAAATAACATGTTGCTTGCTGATGTAACTTTGATCATGTTTTGATAGATTACAGGCTTGATAAAATACATGTAGCTTTCCGATACATTGTGTATCATATTCTTTTGCCGAAAAGGATAAAAGGTGCTCGATGCATACCTCATATTAATGGAAATGTGAGATGTCGGTTATTCTCGGAGTTTGTTTATCTTTCAAGATGAAAAAACTATGCAGATGTGTAAATAATCATTAGGAACACATTTAGCTTGAGATCAGCCATTTGTCAGGAAGAGTGTTCGATTTCGCTGAGTAGTCACATTTTCCCGCTTGATCATACATATCTGAAAGAATCTTAATCGGTTCTAACTCAGACTGAGTCGGATGTGGTGATTAAATAAAATACCGCGTTTTTGTAACTTGTCTTTTGTAAATTCAAGTAAATACATGTAGTTTCGACGAAGTTAAACTATTCCCGTAATTTACAACTCGTTAAAAGATTCCAACATACATCCCTTATATGTGTGTAAGTTGGTATCTATCTTAAAAGAATTTGTTGACACAGATTGCATACAATAAACAAAACAACAAAATTAGTAATAGGGTAAAAGCTTGAGACAGAAGTCTTTCGAAGTTTATCATTGGTGTTTGTACATAAAAGTTTAAAACGCTTTTTAAAATTAGTACTCATTGAAATCGGCAGGTGAAATTTATCATTGATATTTTTAGTGATATTGTACAGTTAGATAAAACATTCGCAAATGTAGAGTAATATATATTTCTCTATTCATTCATTTATTTGTTTATTCTATTTTCATTGATCATTGATTTCTGATGTGTTTGTTTTTTTTTTTATTTTGTTTTGTTGTTTGGTTATATATATATATATATATATATATATATACATGTATATATATATATATATATATATATATATATATATATATATATGAAGTATTGTGTGAGGAGTGTGGTATTGGACACTTTGACAAGTTCGTTTTATTACAATGTACTTTCAAACCTGCTCAGAAATGGTTTACTACTCTAATAAGTTAGCTTTATTTATGCTTTTTCAATCGGTTAGTAAAAATAACATTTCCGTAACCATTCCTACTATTACTTACAAATAGTAAAATCATGCTTACCTTCCTGTGAGAAAACTGCAGTTTCTTCCAATGAATATATGAATGTATGCAAGTCTTAATTCACAGTCCACTTAAAATATTTTCACCATGAATGGAAACAATAATTGATTGTGCGAATTACCACCGCCTACTGCCGTCAACAAGTAGCAGCATTGTCCGTGTGGCTGACTAACACCTTGCTTATATTGCCAACGATTAGGTGATCTCTGACACTACTGTTTGCACCAGCCCTATTAACCGACATCCGGGTACTGCAAGCACACAGAAACGCCAGGGTGCTCTCTGTAATGGAGGAATATACAAATGAAGCATGCAACCGTATTATCACTGCTGGATCAGGATAAATCTTGCCATGACGCCATAAGCGTCTTGTAATGTGCTCCTTTATTAGTTCGTTTATTTGAAGAAATTTATCTTTTAGTCGTTGATAGAAATACATAATACTTTCGTTGACATGTTTTTGACCTGTCTCGCGTTACTGTAACAACATGAATAATTGACTGCGAGAAAATTTGCTCTGCGATTCGGATATGGGAAAGGTGCATCGAGATTACCTTGTTGATTTTTATTATGTTTACGTGTTTCATGCTTTATTGTCTGTATATACGCTTATATCTCAGAGGGTGTATCTTCTAGCTGTCTTTGCGTCCTGGTTTTGCATTCCTTTAAGAAGTAATTGTTTAGGTCTGCCTGTCGGTCTGTCAGTCACACTTTAGTTGTTTTAATGTCATAAGTTGCAATAAAAATGTTGAATTGATTGATTGATTGATTTTTGTTTTACGTCACCCCACGAATATTTCACGTATATGGGGCATACAAATTTTGACCTTTGCAACGGACCCACCCGAAGCAGTGAGGGATCTTTAACTTGCCATGCGTACCACGACACGGGGCCGCGGTTTTTACTGTCTCATCCGAAAGACATGACACCGGCATGACCAGAGCGGGACTCGAACCCCGGCCTCCCGATCAGGACTCCAGTGCGATACCACTAGGCCACGCCGGCTTTGAAAATTTTGAATGATAATCATTACTCATATTGATGTCATTTGCGATTGCATTATCATTGATTCAGTTCATTTATTTGCTAAATCTTCTATATTACATGTACTTATAAATAAAAATCCAGTAATAAGCTAGTCGGGTTTTGGACCTTGGTCATATCGATTGTATAAGCCTTTTAGACTTTCACCATTGCATATTAGATGACTGCTGAAGTTGCATGACAGCTGGTCAGCTTGAGCGACAAAAGGGCAGCATTGCCGTGATATAGGCGCTGAAATTGTGAACAAAGCATAAAACAGCTACAAAGCAGGATGATATTGAATATGATGTGTAATGTGGCATCAAAGCTGCACGTAGCCTCCGTTTTCCCCTATAAGCTTGCCATGCTTAATTCACCACGTAAGTGGTATCATCACCATCTCATGTTATCGCCCACACCGCATGTATAGGATACTAACTACATCAGTGCATTTGTCGATACACACTCTGCTTGTATTAAGTGCATCACGATGGCATCTGTGAGAAATTAAGTCCCCTGCTTTATGTATGCCATGGTGTTTACTGTACTCTGTAAGATAAAAAAAGTACTACATTTTACGAAAATATGTGATTCTCTTCGTCGAAAATATTGATTTGCGTTATGATCGAAATAATGTTCATTTCGGAAATTCATTCAAGCAATCAATATCATTGTTACACTTGTGAAATTTTTGACCTTCAAAACTTTTCAGTATAGAGGATAAAAAGTTGTAGAATAGAAAATTATGAAAAGAGTATCTTTTCACAGTCTTCTCCAGTGATTAGACCAGTACAGATACGGATTCGTCTTGCTTTTCTGGACTTTCGCTTTCCTCGTGACCTATACTCTGAATTCGTTCTCTCGGGTAATACACGAGTTTTATAAGTTTATGAGGTATATGCATTACCAGCTAAGTACATATTCAATCAGAAAGCCTTTTTTTTTGCTCCCGAGGGGCTATCTAAGTTCTGGCCTGTCTCTTTGTCCGCAAGTCTGTCGCCAAAATAACTTTAACATTGGATATAACTTTTGAATTGTAAGAACTTTTGAATTGTTAGAGGTATGATTTTTCATATTTCACATGCGTATTCCTTGTGACAAGACCTTTCCGTCGGCACTGTATATCATTGACCTATATTTCGAAAACTTTGTAATAGTTTTAGGTTAACAGCTTATACTGACTAAGATGCCGCCGGCGGCATACGTATTTCTCAAAAACAGCTTGCGTTTTTTTCTTTTTTGTTTTGTTTTTTGTTTTTTGGTTTTCTTTTGTTTTGGGTTTTTTTTTTTTGTTAGAAATATTGTTGTTGGAAAAAGTTATAGTTTACTGAAATCCGCAGCTGTCGGGGAATATTACTTCCCTCACTTTGTGGACCTGTCATTGCAAGATATTACAAATGCAGTTTCTTATCATTCACTAGAAATCCAAAGCATATTTCGGGTAAAACATACATCTAAGTTTGAATCGTTTCCATTATACGCTGTGAGAGATTTCTGACCTTTTCCCCAGATAGATCGTATACATACGATCTTAGTGAAAATGATAAATCCTAGTAAGTTAGGGTGTTACAAGACACTATAATCAAATGAGATTTACTTGATAATGCGTTGTGGTTTGTTGCAGAATATTACGTCACAAGTGTCCACAAAAAAGAAACGTAATGAATTAAAACGGTGTCATGTAGCACGGAAAGCTGTAAACCGGCCCCAAATAAAATTCACAGGAGTTAGATCAAGTTTTAAAGAATATTTTAAAATTTATTCACTTGTATTTAACCCGAACAAATTTATTCTTTCCTTTCCATCGTCGGGCTGTAATTTACCAAATGTTTTTCATATATTGATAGACGGATTTTAATGCAATATTGCATGCAGCATATAATTTTATGGCAGTGATTGTTAATGTCATTGTATAAGGACTGCAGATTAGTTGATACATGTATATAATAGCAAAAGTCCCTCTTTTAAAAGTAGATGCTTACAAGTATGATGTTACAGCATTTCTTGGACGATAATTTATTAGATTCAAACATTTTCAAGAATTATTTGATATTTTCACGCTCGTTATAACACCTCTCTTTGTTACAGAGAGTTTTGGTATTGACTTTGATCCAGCCCAGTTTTAAGACAAATTAAAAGGCATTTGCAAAATGTTGTTGAGTCATTGGAGTGAAAGGGTTTTCGTTTCTGGGTGATATCTGAAGGTGTTCCTAACTTTCATTCCAAATTAATCGCTATTGGTGAGAATGTTATGGAGTAAGGATTTCAAAAGGTGAAGGTTGTTGTGACATGATATTTAGATATAAAGGTCTGATAGGAAATCCACATGTAACCTGGTCGGTTTAATTGGAGGTGCATTATATTTTATTGTAAAGATGCTTCAGATGTTGGTATCCCTGTGGTGTCAATATTTAGAATTGAGTGTAATTAAGATTGGATCTGATGGCAGTCTTGATTCATATTGAAATAAGATTTCGAAGGTGTAATTCCTAAAATCAGGTTTCAGGGTGATTGATCTTAATTTTGAATATACTCAGTATTTGTGTTGAATTTCATATGTCCGTCGTTGAGGAACATATTATGGTATGGCATTGTGGGTCTGTGCACACATTGTAAACAAGATACAGACAATACCGTTTAGACTAGGACTTTCAAACTTTGCACATTTATTTCTTGTGACATGGAGAGGCATCCAATTGATTTTTAATATCAAGGTCTAAGGTCAAGATAAGTTTTGAGGTAAAAAATGAACATTTTTTAGAAAAATACTTAAAAAATCATTTTTCACTCACACTCCTTAAATTCAAAATGAAGCAAGAATTAGATGTGAACTTAAATATATATTATGTATTTTTTTTCCCCAATATGTATATATTTTTATACTTTTGAGATTTTTGACTTAAAAGAAGGAGAGGTAGGGATATCAACATACGCTCTTATAATTAATTGTGCTGTTAAACAATACAGAGAGAGAATCGTTCAGACTAGCACTTTCAAACTTGGAAAACTTTTTTTTTTGTTGTGATACAGAAGCTTATGGATTGTCAAGGTCAGATCAAAGGTCAAGGTCACTTTGGGGTAAAACAAAATAGCGAATTCAGAATGGTGCAAGAGCTATGCAAGTTCTTTATTTTAATATGTTGCCTGCAATGCAGCATATAGGGATCATTTGTCCATGGTCAACCTGTCCATCCATCCTCCATAAGGTCAGTTTGTCTATTAATTTGTCTATAAACAAGATAACAAGTACATACAATTCTTGTAGTATAGTAATAAATTATGGTGTACTATGGTAGGAGTTTTCACAGAAGTGTTGCCCATGACACAAGGGTGTGTCATGACCTTGACCAAAGGCCATACCTCCAAGGTCAAAAATTCACAGTGAATTTGGTGGTCAAAATTTTGTCTGGGCCACAACTTTTTACTGCTTTCATGCATTTATCTAATATTTTTTGGAATTGTTGCCCATGCCTTGAAAATGTATCTTGACCTTGACCCAATGACATATCTTCAAGGTCAGATCACAATACATTTGATTAATTTAATCTTTTTAAGATATGCACATCAAGGTACATGTATTTGATTCTTTAATAATATATGGTGGGCTCATTATGCTATACTGGTTTTGTTCTTGTTGCCAAAGTCATGAATAAATTTAGAAAAGCAATGGAATAGTAGGTGCACCTTTTCATTTTGGATGAAATATTTCAATGTTGTTAATCAACATACTAAATGTCTACTGTTCCAATGGCATCAGTAGTCATGATAATGGAAGTGATTAAAGTTGACTAAAGTGAAATATTAATACAGATTCAATATAGATAGGATTTGTAAAAACTGCTTTTGTACTGATTTGATGAAGCTAGTATGATTTTTCTTCTTTTTTTTCAGCAAGATTTGCTGACTCAGCAAAATATTGAGGATGACGGAAAATCATACATTGACGGTTACCTGTTGAGAAGAACTAGTAAAGGTTTCAAGTCTTGGGTCAGGTAGGGGTAATCTGTGTTTAGGATGAAAAGTATTGCTATGGTACACAATCCTCATGTTTTAGTACTTTATATTTCGCAACATGATTCAATGTTATAGGTAAATTGAAACAATTTATATTTACCTACATGGGAAGGAGAATCTTGTACATTTATAGTTCAGCATATCAGTTGGCAAACTTTTAACATTGGCCATGTGTATATCATATTTAGTTATCTCCCCATGGGTTAGTAAGTATGGATCATAAATACACATCTATATTTGAACATGAAATTGATGAAATCTCAAAAATCTTCTTCATGGTTATGATGGCATCTGCATTCTATTTGTGTTTCAAAATTTGTAGTTTTTGTATTTCAGGCGATGGTTTTGTATAGAAAATAACCAGCTGGTGTATATGAAGCGTTCTGGTTCTCGAGAGTTCTCAGTGATGGAAGAAGACCTAAGATTATGCACAGTCAAGCCTGCATATGATGTGGAGAGAAGATTCTGCTTTGAGGTTCTGTCTCCAGCTAGGTAATTATTACTGGTTTGAAGTGGTTCTGAAACCCTACAATTAAGCATCAGGAGTTTTTTATCACCAGTTGGATTGGTTTTGAGCCTGGTAAAAGTCTAATAGACCTTTTTCATATCAATTTTATCCCTCATTAAATATCTGACATACTATGTTTTGCCTCAAAAGTCACATCATTCCATTGTGACATAATAATTCAAGCACTGACTTCATATTCTACTGAAAATTTCGGCCAAAGGTAGGTTGTCAGGCAAAAGGTCCTTTATATTTTAAAAAATATGAAATTAGTGTATTGGATATCCATAGCTGTTCATCATTACTGTGATGGTCTCTTGAGGACTGTACTACACTGATCTCTCAAGAAAGTGATATATCACAGACTTTATGTGGTCATGTTATACTCACTGTCTTATAATGGTGATGTTATACTCACTGTCTTATAATGGTGATGTTATACTCACTGTCTTTTAATGGTGATGTTACACTCACTGTCTTGTAATGGTGATGTTACACTCACTATCTTGTAATAGTGATATTATACTCACTGTCTTGTAATGGTGATGTTATACTCACTGTCTTATAATGGTGATGTTACACTCACTGTCTTATAATGGTGATGCTATACTCACTGTCTTGTAGTGGTGATGTTATACTCACTGTCTAGTTATTGTGATGTTATACTCACTGTCTAGTAATGGTGATGTTACACTCACTGTCTTATAATGGTGATGTTATACTCACTGTCTTATAATGGTGATGCTATACTCACTGTCTTATAATGGTGATGCTATACTCACTGTCTTGTAGTGGTGATGTTATACTCACTGTCTAGTAGTGGTGATGTTATACTCACTGTCTAGTAATGGTGATGTTATACTCACTGTCTTATAATGGTGATGTTATACTCACTGTCTTGTAATGGTGATGTTACACTCACTGTCTTATAATGGTGATGTTATACTCACTGTCTTATAATGGTGATGTCATACTCACTGTCTTATATTGGTGATGTCATACTCACTGTCTAGTAATGGTGATGTTATACTCACTGTCTTGTAATGGTGATGTTACACTCACTGTCTTATAATGGTGATGTTATACTCACTGTCTTGTAATGGTGATGTTATACTCACTGTCTTGTAGTGGTGATGTTATACTCACTGTCTTATAATGGTGTTGTTATACTCAATGTCTTGTAATGGTAATGTTATACTCACTGTCTTATAATGGTGATGTTATACTCACTGTCTTGTAATGGTGATGTTATACTCACTGTCTTGTAATAGTGTTGTTATACTCACTCTCTTGTAATGGTGATGTTATACTCACTGTTTTGTAATGGTGATGTTATACTCACTGTCTTGTAATGGTGATGTTATACTCACTGTCTTTTAGTGGTGATGTTATACTCACTGTCTTATAATGGTGATGTTATACTCACTGTCTTGTAATGGTGATGTTATACTCACTGTCTTGTAATAGTGTTGTTATACTCACTCTTTTGTAATGGTGATGTTATACTCACGGTTTTGTAATGGTGATGTTATACTCACTGTCTTGTAATGGTGATGTTATACTCACTGTCTTGTAATAGTGTTGTTATACTCACTCTCTTGTAATGGTGATGTTATACTCACTGTTTTGTAATGGTGATGTTATACTCACTGTCTTATAATGGTGTTGTTATACTCACTGTCTTGTAGTGGTGATGTTACACTCACTGTCTTATAATGGTGTTGTTATACTCACTGTCTTGTAATGGTGATGTTATACTCACTGTCTTGTAATGGTGATGTTATACTTACTGTCTTATAATGGTGATGTTATACTCACTGTCTTATAATGGTGATGTTATACTCACTGTCTTATAATGGTGATGTTATACTTACTGTCTTGTAATGGTGATGTTATACTCACTGTCTTGTAGCAGTGATGTTATACTCACTGTCTTATAATGGTGTTGTTATACTGACTGTCTTGTAGTGGTGATGTTATACTCACAGTCTTGTAATGGTGATGTTATACTCACTGTCTTGTAATGGTGATGTTATACTCACTGTCTTGTAGTGGTGATGTTATACTCACTGTGTTGTAATGGTGATGTTACACTCACTGTCTTGCCTACATGCGTATTTCCCATTGATGGGTTGTAATTAAGATAATGTACATTGCAAAATTTGCCTTATTTGGATTTTGTTGCCACCGGGGTCATTCATGTTTCACAAACACCTATTGTTTTTTTCCTTTTTTTAACAAAACTTACAATAGGTTCATAGAATCCTACATCAAGTAAAATATTAAGTTTCCATAATAAGTGGTATCACTGTTTTCATAAAGTACAAAACAGTATAATAGCATAAAAATGTCTTTATGCATGATTTTGAAATTTCCTTTAATCTAATCTTCCCACGCATTTATTTTGCAGTGCATTTAATGTTTTGAATTAAGTGAGCAATTAAATGACATAGCAGTCTGTATTAATGGCCTTATCATATCCATAGGAGTCACATGCTGCAGGCAGAATCTGACCTTGACCTTCAGGCTTGGTTAAACAACATACAACGGGCTATATCACATGCTTTTAGAGATGCAGAAAACAGACAGTCTTCTATGGTTAGTTGATATTGTACTTTAAGAGTGTAATTATGTATGTCAGTATTTCACTTACATTAAACATATTTCTTCTTGTTTGATTTGTTGGGATTTTATATTACTTTCAAGAATTTTTCCCGCAGAATACATTTGTATTGGGAGCAAGAGTTAACCAACTTGTCAAATATAGAAGTGCAATCTGGGGATTGGATTGCCTGTACAGTAATCCCAGAACCTCACCACTCTATCATATAATATGCTAAAATCTCTAAAGATGACTCTAAAGTATTCATGCCAATTAAGATTACTGAAGCAAAATGTTTTGTATTTGAAATATCCAGAAAACCTACACATAAAATGTAATCTGAATTGTTCATTAGAAATTCCATTCCTGTGGTGATGACTAATTATATAATATTGTAGGATGATACAAACATTTCTGATGTCACTCCAAATGAGGAAAAAGTAAATGACAAATCATCAAACCAAATCAAACAACCAAGTAAAGCACAAGTGTAAGTAGGAAAGATAGATTAAGGAGATATACAGTTGATTATTATACCAGAATTTATTCATTCCAGAATATACCAAACAATAGTTATATGAGAGTGTAAGTAAAACATACTGTAGATAAACCAGATTATCAGGTAATCAGAATAAATGTGTATCTGACTATGAGTTAACAGTATTATAGGTACACCAGAAAAACAGGTATACTGGACAACAAGGTATACCAGACTAAAACTCCAGACTATAAGTATACTAGACAATAGATATACCAGACTATAAGTATATCACACTACTAGGCATCTAGGCATGCCAGACTATATATATGAATATATATATATATATATATATATATATATATATATATATATATATATATATATATATATATATATATATATATTAGAAGTCTACCACAGTATACCACAAATATACTGTCTAAGTTTATAAGTATACCAGATTATAAGATAAACAAACTTAGCCACACCATACTATTAGCATACCAAACTATAGTATAGCAGTCTAAAAGTATACCCCACTATACTGTTAATAGACACACCAGACTATTAGCATAACAGATTATAGTATACCAGTCTAAAGGTATATCCCACTATACTGTTTATAGGCACACCATACTATCAGTATAACAGACTATAGTATACCAGTCTAAAGGTATACCACGCTATACTGTTTGTAGGCACACCATACTATTAGTATAATAGACTATAGTATACCAGTCTAAAGGTATACCATACTATACTGTTTATAGGCACACCATACTATTAGTATAAGAGACTATAGTATACCAGTCTAAAGGTATACCACACTATACTGTTGTAGGCACACCATACTAATAGTATAACAGACTATAGTATACCAGACTAAAGGTATACCCCACTATACTGTTTATAGGCACACCATACTATTAATATAACAGACTATAGTATACCAGTCTAAAGGTATACCATACTATACTGTTTATAGGCACACCATACTATTAGTATAACAGACTATAGTATACCAGTCTAAAGGTATACCATACTATACTGTTTAAAGGCACACCATACTATTAGTATAACAGACTATAGTATACCAGTCTAAAGGTATACCACACTATACTGTTTATAGGCACACCATACTATTAGAATAACAGACTATAGTATACCAGTCTAACGGTATACCATGCTATACTGTTTATAGGCACACCAGACTATTAGTATAACAGACTATAGTATACCAGTCTTAAAGTATACCATGCTATACTATTTATAGGCACACCAGACTATTAGTATAACAGACTATAGTGTACCAGTCTAAAGGTATATCCCACTATACTGTTTATAGGCACACCATACTACTAGTATAACAGACTATAGTATACCAGATTAATGATATAATACACTATGGGTATGCAAGACTTAGTATACCAAGCTTAAGTATACAAAATGAAAGGTATACCATACTATTACTATGCCAGACTCTACATATGCCAGACCTTTAGTGTGCCAGATTATATGTATACCAGAATATACTTATAGCAAATTTAGATATACCAGACTTTTAATATACCAGATTATTACATTAACAAAGTACCAGATATAGGTATATCATGTGGGTAAGTTGATACTTGCTTTACTGCATGAGATAAATTAGCTTCTTTCATTTTTTTTTGTGATTCTTTTATTGTGTGTATGCTTTGCAGTCGTATGAGTCAGTTACTTACCATACCAGGCAATGATAAATGCTGTGATTGTGGCTCCACAGACCCAAGGTGGACTTCTATTAATCTAGGCATCACATTATGTATAGAGTGTTCAGGCATCCATAGGTAAGATCTGTTTGATAATTGTAGTAAGTCACGCTAAGAGGATTTGACATACATGTTAACAGTGTCTGCTTGTTGCATTCAACAGAAATTTCAACTTATGTAGCAAACCCACCAAAAGCAGTGTGGGCCTTTGTTATGTGGTAACAACATCTGCTTACTGCAACCTATATACCAGACCCACCTGAGGCAGTGTGGGCCTTTGTTATGTGGTAACAACACCTGTTTGCTGCAACCTATATACCAGACCCACCTGAGGCAGTGTGGGCCTTTGTTATGTGGTAACAACACCTGTTTGCTGCAACCTATATACCAGACCCACCTGAGGCAGTGTGGGCCTTTGTTATGTGGTAACAGCATCTGCTTACTGCAACCTATATTCCAGACCTCCCTGAGGCAGTGTGGGCCTTTGTTATCTCGTAGTAGTGTCAGCTTGTTGCAACCTATATACCAGACCCACCTGAGGCAGTGTGGGCCTTTGTTATGTGGTTAAGTGTCTGCTTGCTGCAACCTAAGAGCCAGACCCACCTGAGGCAGTGTGGCCCTTTGTTATGTGGTAATAGTATCAGCTTGCTGCAACCTATGTACCAGACCCACCTGAGGCAGTGTGGGCCTTTGTTATGTGGTTAAGTGTCTGCTTGCTGCAACCTAAGAGCCAGACCCACCTGAGGCAGTGTGGCCCTTCGTTATGTGGTAATAGTATCAGCATGCTGCAACCTATGTACCAGACCCACCTGAAGCAGTGTGGGATTTTATGCCAACGTCTTTCATGAGATGGAAACATAGGCTTTACTGTCTCATCCAAAAGATGGGGCACTGACAGGTCACCAGTTGGGTTTGAACCATGGACCTCTCAACTACATACGAAACTATGTTAGCTTCCATTGGTGTAACCATTTACTTGAATTAAAATTCCAAAAATATGCACCATAGTGGCTGTATGTGCTAAAGAGTTTACTGGAATTCACTTTGATTCTCGCCCCTTTTATGTTTAATGTTAGTCTGGGTTAAGTAGGAAAACGTGATAGTGTGTCTGCATATAGGTGGTGGCTTCCTTAAGGAAGACTGGATAGAATGTGTTTATCATTTAGTGTGACATTATAATACTAAGTTATAGCCATCATGATTTTTCATAGGTGTTCTCCAAAGTCATGTTAGGGATGTTGCTTGCGACATGCTTTCTTTTAGAAAAGATGAAATGCCACATCAACCTGCTAAATATCCACCCTAAACCAGTATTTTTTGTGATAATTTGGAAACTTTAGAATTGAAAATACCTCTATAGTTTTGAGGGAATATTGTGTAATTAATTATAGGTGTAATTGTCCAGTTGCTATTAAATAAGTCAATTTTCTCATGTTTAAAGCTAATTTTGTGTCATCAGCAAAGCAAAATTGTAGCAATGTAAATTTTACACTATAGATAAGGAACAATTTGTTTAACATTTGATATGCATGTGACCATTAAAAAGAATTTTTCCAGTTTTATTCACTTATTTAAGTTTAAATCCTCCTGCATGTCCTCTGATAATGCAAATGTTTCGGACATTGTCTAGTAGTACCAGCAAAAGTGGGAATTTAATTTTGTACTACCATACTATGGTGTAAAGTTACATATATTTATGTTAGTTTTTGTAACAAATGGGGTATAAGCACTCAAAGAGCCTGTACAGTCAATCACTTGTGTTTATTTTTAGACTAATGTACAGTGTATGATGCCATAAACTAATTCCTTGTAGTTTAAGCAATATTCTTGAAGAGTACAAACTTTTCAGGGCAAATATGGTGGTGAATCTAGGAGTTTTTATTTTAAAAGCAAGGCAAGAGTTTGAGAGGGGGAGGAGATTACAATAGTACTCCTGTAAAAAGAGTTGTACATGGAAGTGATGTCACAAAAATCTTTTTTTCAGACATTACCCAAGTGATATATGGGTATCTGAAGTTCTTTGTAAATTATTTGTAGAAGTTTTGGTGTTCACATGTCTAAAGTGCGCTCCATAACATTGGATGCTTGGGAACCTGAGTTACTAAAGGTAATGGCAGAACTGGGAAATGATGTCATTAACAGAATCTATGAAGCCAATTTGGATGATAGTATAGCCCCAAAGCCTGATGCTGAAAGTAAAAGGTAAAAGGGTATCACAAATATTATCTGTTATATAAGTTATCATCAGAATTATTTGTCTTACTATGTCTGATGGGGTGTTTTTCTTCATCAATAATATTATCAATATGAACATTCTTTTGATTGCTTAGAGATTTGTTATCATGATCAAGGTAATTGTATATGAAACTAAAATACCATACACAAACGAATTCAGTGGTTGAATGGCAATTTTTCTTAGAAATATAGTTCTTTCTAATTGATATCATCACTAACAAGTAAAAGGATAAGTACCTGGTTTACATTGCAGGAGTTTGCGGGAAGCTTTTATTCGCGCTAAGTATGTAGACAAAGCTTTTGTTATAAAGTTACCAGGACCAAAAGTTCCGTCGAGCAACAAAATGAAAGGCTGGAGTGTGCGGAAGAAAACTAAGAGACTTCCAAGCAGATCTGATAGCCGAGCTGAATCTCAAAATGATCTAGAGTCTGATGTTACAAGTGGTATCATGGAAGGTAAACACCTCTCATTACTGATGCTACAGATTTTCCTCCATGTTGATTTTGTTGGGGAAATATTTTTTCACATCTTTAGTGTTTCACCTCCTTTCTATCTGAAATATTTGTGATTTATCATTTCAGAATAGATTTGTTAAAAAAGATGTTTTTTGTATTAAGCATTTTGTTATGCATGATTAAGCTCAACTTAGTCCTTATCATACCATGTAGTCATTTGATTTGGGATTCTATATTTATGTTTTAGTTACCGTGTTGTTTTAGGTTGAACTGAAAATTCCTGTTAAAGATTATTCATATTTTTTAAATTGAATACTGTGTGATCTTGCTTTTTAGTGTGCTTTAGTATACAAGTCATGTCCATTAGATATAAAAAAAACTGTGGCTGTAGGATTTGTCAAAGACTTACAAACGCAAAAAGTAAAAATATTATAGATCCTCTTCATGCTATTTACCACATTTGCAATGGACCTGGCTTTTGGACATGTGATACCACAGATAAATAAATTAATGTCGAAATGGGTTTGTATGAGACATTGTCAAACAAAAAGAAATCTGAATCTATCTCTTCGAAGTGTTCTGGGATCTGCAAATATACTTGATTTACTAAATTGTAAAATGCTAATTTGGTTTATTTCCTAGAAACCATTACATGGTAGACATGTCCATCACTACTGATGTACCGATACTCTTCTGTTTAATGTTGTGCATTGCTTGTTTACTGTACTAGAAATATTGAATTCTTAGTTCTACATATATCCTCCATAAAACTTTTACAGAAGTACAACCAGGGGGAGGTAAGCCACATCCTGATGTAGCCTTGCATAGTTACCTTTCTTGTTTTTGATGACAGTATGAATGGTCTGGGTAGTTATGAATATTTTCTACATTTTATTTCAGTGGAAAATGTGATGTGAGTTTTTCAATGAATTTTATGAATAATTTGGAGTATGATATATGCAAGTTAATTTGAGAAGTATAAGTACCTACCCAGATCTATCATATAATGTTTAGTGGCTTTGGGTAATGTTAGGTTTCCTATTTATAACAAGAGTGTGTGTTACTTGAGTACTGAAAGGAAGATAAATGAATTGTTTGTAGGACTGATAAAATTATCTACTACCTTTAATTAACTTTCATGTCACATGTTGAAGTGGCTTATTATGGAACCAGTAATCGCCTTTTGTTTGCTTGACTGCAGGCATAAATATTCAATCTGTTTCAGCTAGATGTTTTGCTATTTAGAAATGACAAAAACTATTGCAACAAGATAAATAATGCATCTTCAAATAATTGTTTTATGCATCTTAAAATGTAATGTATGATGTATGATATGTGTCTTTTGAATATATCTCAGATATCTATGTTCAAAATCTAAGTATATTTGAATTAACAGCATGATTTCTCAATATTTCTGGTTTATCTCTTAGTAAGTACAGATGGACATTTATATCCCTTCGCTACCATAATTTGTCTCATAGTTCCTCATTATGATAAAAGCACTTCTTATTACTGTATCTGCATTGTGATTTACTACCTGACAGTGTTTAGGAAGACTTGGATGAAATATTAAACATTAAGAAAACACACTGTCAAATGCTAATCATGAAATGCTAAAGAATAGAAACCATTACGAAATGAATGAAAAAGGTAATGAAACTTACGAATCACCTGTGCATTTCAAGCAATTTATGAAAGATAAGGGTATTAAAATTACATTCACATGCCGATACTGATAAAAAGAAATTATAGATGTGAAAATAGAATTTTAAAGTTTTACCCAAGATATTAAAACAGAAACATTTTTGGAAATCTTACTGTATAGTTCGAATTAAGAAACTGTTGAAAAAACATATTATCTCTGGAATTGAATTTTGAATATAAACAATATTTTAAGACTAGGGTTCTATGACATAGAAATATTCTTAAAGGTAACCATTGACTACTAACATAGACAACAATGGTTAAAAGTATTTACTAGAAATTTAACCAAGTGATATAAATGAAAAGAAGAAAAAATGTAGAAATAGATAGATATTAGATGAGCAGCAGTTCTTGTGATGCGGAGAGAGTCATAATGGCTACAAATTATATCGGTTATAAGTTGTGTAATATTCTAAGGAGTTCTATGACATTTCAGCCGTGCTGTCTGTATCTACAAGCAGTATCAAGGACAGTGATAGTGGACTTAGTACAAGTTCTACTGATGTACTCATCTTTGGTACTGATATAGAATTACCTGACCTTAGCAGAAGTAAGTAGGTCTAGAAGATATATACAGACTCTGTCTGCTTTAGTTTAAATGGTACACATAGTAGTATTGTACTTCCAGCTTTGAGTTTGAGTAGTGACCCTCTGTCTTTCAGATGAGACTCTGAAAACGAAGGTCTCTTGTCATGATTAACATTAGCATGTAAGAATCCTGGATAGGATTAGTATCTGTGCAATGCATTAGGCAGATGTCTTTCTAGGCCATTGTCTGGTGACAAAGCATATGCTAAAGTTTTAGATATGTTTGCTTGACTGTTGAAGGTTAATATTGGGTGGATATTTTAATATTCCATCAGATATAGTTAGCCACCATTGCTTGGGTGCAGAGCAGCAGTGATGTTTGCACAGCAATATATTGGAAAGATAATTGTGTATTTAGTTGAAATGTAAAAGAACAGTGACATCAAATACAATCAAAATGAAAAGCTACTTGTGACTCATTTAAATGTTAGAGTCTTCATTTGTATAAGGTTCCTCAGTTTGTATTTATCAGGTATTAATCTGTCTTTTGGTCTTTTTACTTCTATGATTTTTACCTGTATTACTGAGTTATATGTCTGTATTAGCTATAGATCTGGGGATATCGGAGGATGAGTCGGGGTCAGAGGATGCTGAGGATTCTAAATCGACTACCTCTTGGGAGGATATGAGTAAGCTGGACCCTAACATGCTTCTGTATAAAGCTGCCCAAGCCCGCAACCTGCCCGTTATGTTGGAGGCCCTTGCTAACAGAGCTCAGCCCAACTGGGTGAATGTAGAGGAAGAAAATAAAACACCTCTCATGAAAGCAGTAGAAACAGTAAGAATTCATTCACTAGTAGAGTGTTCAGTTTTCATCAAATAATTAAATTAAAGCAATTGAAATGTAGCAAAGACCAGTGACATTCAGAAATAGTACTTTACAGTTGTTAGGTTTAATCGCATGTGTAACATTATGAAATGATCTTTGTATTCTTCATGGGGAATACATTGAAAACTATTGGGAGAAGACATCCCACTGATGCTGCCTGTGGTTTTTCTGTTTGTTGGTTGATATTGATAAGTATGTCGAGGGTAAATGAACAAAGTCTGGCATATCCTTGCTATATTTAACATGAATCCAGGATAATTTATTACTTTTGTTTTCAAATTAATTTTCCGTAACATTTAAAGTAATTATTAATGATATAGTTTATTCATTGTGTCAGAAATTGTGATATCAAAGAAGTTTGATATTTGTTATACAACTTCATTGAATTAAAACTATTTTGTATTTCCATTGTGTTTCAGCGGAAACGATAGCTAATCAATAGTCAGCACTTTTGTGTCTGACCTACATATTTGTATTCAGACATACGTATGCAAGTTTCTTGTTACCTGTGTAACCTGCAGCTCTGCTATTCCATCAGAAATTTCATGATACAGTCTGCACTACCAAATTTGTGCCCCCAAAAATTTGCAATCATTGTCATAATTTAAAATTTTGAAAATCAGTGTACTGTGATATATATAAAATTTGATAGGGAATTTAACATTTTGAAGGATTGTGACTTAGTAGGAAAATAATTTACAAAATACCATATCTCCTAGAAATGCCAACAGATTTTTACATTGAGAAAAGTCCTATTCATACTGAATTTGGACTGAAATTAACAGATGATAACTCTGATGAGTCAAATCAGTATTGTTATTTTCAGTTTGGATTTAGTTGTTTTGATGTTTTAGATGAGTTTTCATGACTTCACCATCAGAATTCATAAGAAATTTCTAAAAAAGTTCAGTAGATGAAATCTCTGTCAGAACTTGGAGAGTTCTGTGACGCTATTGAATGTAAGGAGTTTGCAAGTTTGATACTTATTATTGTTTTGTATATCATATTGATCCCTGGTTTACATACTATTTTTGAGGATGGTTGTGAAAAGTTCAGTTGATGAAATCTTTTGGAACTGTAAAAATTCTATGATGCATTTGATTTTGATGACTTTTGCAAGTTTGATACATTTTTTCATATTGCAGATTATATTGAACACATGTTTGCTTTTTCTATTTTTGTTTTGACAATCTTTTTACAGGCCCAGTCTGATCCCCAGGCAAGTTTAGCCACTTCCCATTCATCACATGCATTGAAACTCTAAAGCTAGATTTCTTTTATTCCTTGCCAGTATATAAAATGCTTCATGATGTCTATGAATGGGAATTAGTCCCATTAGGAGTGTCCTATCTGATATTGTGCTTTTCCTTGTCCATCCTCAGACATTAACAATGTGCTTATTTCCTCCTCCCTTCTGTTTTATGTTTTAGCAGTTGGTGAAGGAGAAGTAAAACCAGGTTATCAGGGTAGTAGAGACTGGTCTGAAATTTTCATATGGGGACAAGTACTGTAGGACTAGGTGTTGGAGTCTTTACAAAAAATTGAATGAATTTACTTTTAATCATCTAAATATTAATTACATTTTAAAATCATTCCCATAGTTCTGCCTTAGAACAGTTCCGAAGGACAGCTCTGTTACATCTATTATCTTTGCTATACAAGTTTTATTTTTGAAACCTTGCTTTTTATAAGATTTCAGCAATTTAGCAATGCTAGACCTTGCTTTTCCTTCCTTTATGAGTTTCTGCATACCACAATCACATTAACTGTGAAGCTGTTATTGATAGCATTTGCTTTACATAAGTTGCGTGATGGAACTCATTTTGAACATTTTAAGAAATAGTTTTGCTTCTTATGTTTAAAACTTTGCAATCCATAAGCTGTATGGTCTAAATCCTGCACTCTCACGTAAGCAGTCGTTTGAAAATAAGGATATTTTCAGTTATAAGGATATTGAATATCTGAAATATTTCTCCGTTTATTTTCTTTATTCTCTGATTTTGGTAACAGAATTAAAGTAGTTTTATGCTAAGGTATTTTCCTATCATTTTAGACTTTGATTTATATTTGAATTATATTCTATTCTTCGAAATAAGATTATTAGAATTTTTATTAAAAACACATAGTGCTCCTAGTAGACACTTTAATTTGCGTGTTTCTTGCTCATAACTAAAGTGATTTAACTTGACTGTTATGTACATCACAGGGTTCATTAGCAGCCTGCGAGTTCCTTTTGCTGAACGGTGCAAAGTTAGATCGAGTAGACATCATGGGTCGGTCACCCCTCCATCATGCTGTCATGCAGGGGAACACAGGGTATGAAAATTTCATCGTATTGTATCTAAAGGTTGTACAAAAAGAAATTTTGGATAATATGGAATATAAAGAATTTCTGTTTGATAGTTTGATGACTGTTTTTTTCTTTTTTTGTGAAATATCAATTTGTCTTTTCTTTGAAGTAAGTGTTAAAATGTATATTTTCGGAGAGACAATATTTTGTAGCATGATTATGCAAAAACTTGAATGATTTTTGTAAAGAAATTTTTCTGTTTTAGTCAAGTGTGTCAATTCTTAAAACGTGGAGCAGACCTTCATGCTAAAGACAACGAAGGAAAGGTAATCATTGTTATAGTATTTTAAAAATGTCTGAATGGTATTAAAGACAATGAAGGAAAGATAATCATTGTTATAGTATTTTAAAAATGTCTGAATGGGATTAAAGACAATGAAGGAAAGGTAATCATTGTTATAGTATTTTAAAAATGTCTTGAATGGGATTAAAGACAATGAAGGAAAGGTAATCATTGTTATAGTATTTTAAAAATGTCTTGAATGGGATTAAAGAAAGTAATGATTATATCTGATATTACTGAATTTAATCTAACCTGGATATATCCAAACTGAAGGGACAATGAAAATCATTTTGGTATAGGTGGGTTTCAGAATATCGGGTATTTACCTCTAATTAATTGAAAATTATCTTTTTCTGTTTCTGAATTGTTGTTGAATTGAATATTGACATATTTTTATTGTATGTTTATTAGATATTTAAACCTAAGAATTGTCTAATAAAAGTAATATGAGATGATTAGAGCTAATTAAGTGCTGTAACTTCAATAGAAAATTATATACAATACAGTATAGTAAATGTGACTTGGGAAATTCAAAGTCTTTTCAATTTATCCAGGTTTTCAAGATATCAAGAGAAATTTTGCAAAGATAGTACATGTATGTTAATGTTAGGGAGGAATTCATTTAATATGAATATAAATATTATTTCAATATATCAGAATTTAACATAGCATGTAAGTGTGTGTCATGGAATTTTTGTTTACAAAGTTCATGTGCTCTCCTTTAAAGTTACATTATTTTAGAAGAATAAATTTATAACAAAGAGAGTGTAAAATAATCATAATATCACAGTTGCATGTATATTTATTGATCCATAGCTAGATATTAAAACTAAGTATCCTTACCTTTTCTTCTCTATTTTAGGATCCACTGAGTATAGCAGTTACTGCTGCCAATGCAGATATAGTCACATTGTAAGTTAATTAGGAGTTACCATGCGAGTGTTTTACAAAAACTGACAGGGTATCGGCGAATACCCTGTCAGAAATTGAGTTTCACTGCAAGGCGTTAGCCGAGCTGTGAAACGGAAATATCTGACAGGGTATTTGCCGATACCCTTTCAGTTTTTGTAAAACACAAGCATGGTAACCCCATTCTAATGCATTTGACAAAATAATTACAACTAGAAGCACAGAGTTATGGTTTTCTAAGCCAATTGGCTAATCACAGTCAAATAAAAAACTGCAGGGTATCGTGACGTCACAAATCAGAAACTGCAGGGTATTGTGACGTCATATCAAAAACTGCAGGGGTATCGTGAATACCCTTGCAGGTTTTAAATCGAACAGCCAATGAGATCGCATGTTACAAACAAAGTGCATTAGAATTTTAGTTTACCTTCCTAGCATTTTAAACGAGATCTGCATCAGTACAGTCACATATAAATAATCTATGAATAATAAACAATTTAGGAAGAGAATCACAAGGGAACCATTGTTTTGAGTTTGAAATCTTAAAATGACTGATTTAGTGGAATATAATAATTGAATCATTTCTGGCTCCTTTAGCCATAGTGCCTACTGTGATTCAGTGTGGTATGTATTTTTACTGAAATACAATCTTGAAAAACAGTCTGGAAATTACTAACATTTTAACGACATATTTTTTGTCCATTGCATCATATTAAGATTTTTTGTCCCCCGCTTTTCGCGTAAGTGAGGAGCATTAAATCTCATTCGTCTGTCTCTCCGTCCGTCTGTCTGTCAAAAAACTTCAACCCTTGTCATAACTTTTTATACGCCCATCTTAAGACGGGACGTTTTATACGCCTGTCTTAAGATGGGGCGTATTATGTTATGGCGTTGTCCGTCCGGCATCCAGCGACCGGCATCTCGGATAAGCTTGTCCGGGCTATATCTTCTTTCACTGTGCACAGATTTCAATAATATTTCACAGAATTATTGCTTAGGATCCAAGGGTGTGTCATGACATTGACCCAAGGTCATAGGTCAAAGGTCAAGGTCACAACATGCAAAGTGAGTAAAACCTTGCCGCAGCTATTACTTCTTCCCTGGTCACGGATTTTAGTAATATTTTACAGAATTGTTACTTAGGACCCAAGGTTGTGTCATGACCTTGACCCAAGATCATAGGTCAAAGGTCAAGGTCACAACATGCAAAGTGAGAAAAACCTTGTCTGGGCCATAACTTCTTCCCCTGTGCATGGATTTCAATAATAATTCACAGAATTGTTACTTAGGACCCAAGGGTGTGCCATGACCTTGACCCAAGGTAATAGGTCAAAGGTCAAGGTCACAACATGCAAAGTGAGAAAAACCTTGTGTGGGCCATAACTTCTTCCCCTGTGCATGGATTTCAATAATATTTCACAGAATTGTGTCCCTAATTGCTATACCTTTCCATTGGTACCTAAATTTTTATCATGTAACCTTGACCTTTGACCTTCTTTAATGTAACTTTTTAACCATAAGAAGTGGGGCCTTCTTATTAATTTTGCATGTGTGTCCCTAATGGCACCTTTCAATTGGTACCAGAACTTTTTATCATGTGACTTTGACCGTGACCATTGACCTACTTCAATGTAACTTTAAAACCACTTTTTAACCGTAAGACGTAGGGCCTTCATATTTGGCATGTGTGTCCCTAATTGTTATACCTTTCCATTGGTACTATAATTTTTTCAATGCAACTTTTTTACCATAAGATGTAGGGCCTTGATATTTGGCATGCATGTCCCTAATTTCATATAGATGTTGACATGACAATATGTCACAGATCACTTCACCCTTACTGATAGAACCCCAAAAATGGGGGACCACAATTCTCTGAATTTGCTTGTTTGAATACTTTCGTGGGAGAAAGGTATTTGTGATTCATTAAAATATTCTTATTGGGTAGAACATCTATATAATGGAAAAGAATTCATTGAAGAATTTGTGTTTACAGATTAAGACTAGCTAAGTTGAATGAAGAAATGAAAGATGATGGTGGATATGGAAATCCGGGTAAATGTTTTGTGCATAACTATCTGTAACTTTTCAAAATTCAAATCATATTTGTACACTTACATATCATGCTAGTAGGAACAGCTATTGCTATAAAAGAACCAGGAAAAAACATTTCTGAAATATTATAAAACATTTTCTTTTACATAGATTTTATTACCGTTACTGCATTCAGTTGCAAGATTTAATCTCTGAGATTCTGCCACCTGTATATATAATGAAAATCCTGTTTAGAATCATAATAAGAGTTAATTCCCTTTAAGCTTTGTGTGATCTATCATGGTATCGATATGGACTCTTGACTTTTTTGGAAGTAACATTCACGATGGTCATTTGATAAGATGTAATAACACGAAGTTGTTAAAACTTGTAGCAGATTTTTATATCAGAGCTTTCAATTGACAATTGATACAATAACTTTTTACTTTGACCTTGTTTAGAATTTGCTTTGCAATCTATAGCGGTTTCTTATTTATTCAATGACTGATTTGTTATGAGATAACAGCTGAAATTTAGTAGGTTGTACTCATAGTGGCTAGTGGTCCTTATACTTATTCCCCATTTGGATGGGATCTGTGCATAAACTATGTAGATTGCAAGTATATACTTTCTTACACTCTCTCAAATTATGAGTAATGTGTCTTCTAAGAATAACATTTATAAACAATCACTTCTTTGTTTTTATAAGATGAATGAACCTTCATATTACTCCTATGTGGGATCAATTTGGCACCATTGATCTTACCATCAAAGAGGATTGTTTCCTCTCAAATATCTTTGTTAATGGTGGGTTCATATCATTAAAATATTCACAAATTTGAAATATATATGTCACAGTGTTTAATGTTAAAAAAACACCAAAAAGTTTAATATATCAACTTTGTAAATGAGAACATGCAAATGATTTATTGCAGGTGATGACACTTTTCATGATGTGTTCAAAGACTTTTCTACAATGGCATCAGAGAATCCAGAAAAGTTAAAGAGAAAAGACCCAACATAATGCATCTAGCTTCTAGGTCTTACCAAAGTAGTCTCACTGCAGCTAGTCACTGAGCATGCACTGCTCTTTCATTTATTGCAGAAATATTGTTCTTTTGATTTGAATGGTCATATATACTCGTTTTACCAAAGTGAAGTTGCGAAAATATATTTTGTTTTTTGAATTGTTTTATTTTTATGCCACACCAAGGTTATTTCACTTACATGGTGGTGCCACCTGCCTTGTGCATGACTTCATAACTTTGTTATGCTGTGGACCCAAGGAACAAGTTATCTTCTATGTGCTAATGTATACCATGACATGGTGCCTCGGTTTATATTGCCTCATATAGAAGACAGATAGGGAAGATGAGGACAGATGGGGAAGATGAAACAGATGGGGAGGATGAGGACAGACATAGTTTAGGACAGATGTAGATGAGGACAGATGGGGAAGATGAGGACAGATTAGGAGGAGGAGGACAGATGGGGAAGATGAGGACAGATGAGGAGGCAGAAGATGATAAATCACCTTAGATAATTCCAAATCCACAGCCAGAAGTGAACTAGGATGGTCAGGTTTGAAGTCCAAGGTGATACCTTTAGACCAACATACCCCAAGAAAATATAATGTGATGGAAAACACAGTTAGACATTATTCTCAGCTTCAGATTTAGGAGTTGACTTCAGACTTTAGATATTGATCATTATTTCAGTACCTCTTAGTTGCTGCAATATTTTTGTTTTTAACAAATCCAGTTTCATAGATGTAGGTGACTTATTATTAGTACTTATTAACAAAATGACTGGGACTTGTTTGCTCCCAGTCTACATATACTTATGGGTGATATTTATTGAGAATCATGTATATTTGTTTATTCAGCCAGTTCCATGTCATTTCTATGAACAAACCGTACAAGTCTACTCCCTGTGTAGAATTTTAAATTAAAGGTGATAAACTGACAAATAGTATCAGTTTTAGCTCTTTCCTTGTATAGGAGAGCTGATGTCATGGCCCTTCACTTAGGATGCTATAGACATCCTTGGTACATGATTTCCAATAGCTGCTTTACCGTATAGAAAAAAGTGTTCATATTTCAAATGTACATTTCTTGTAAGAAGGTCTTCAGTTGGTACAGAAATTTTTGACCTTCTGACCTTAACCTTAAAATCAATTTTCAAAATCTTTAACTCAAATCTTTTGAATAATAAGAGGTATGGAATCCATATTCAACATCCGTATACCTTGTAACTAAATCTTCTGATTTATTCCTTAATTTCTTTTGGTGTATTGAAGCCCATCTCGCAAGCTTAGTTGTCTTCAGACAACTCTTGTTTTCATTGGCATTTACTTTTATTCATTGTGGTTCAAGACAATACCTAAACTATGTAACAATGTCAATGTATTTCATTATATTTCTGTCAACTTGGTTATAAATTGTTTTTATGGTCATTAGATTCAAGATATTTATTGTGCATAGCAAAAGCATTTTTTAAAAAAACAGGTCTAGTAACCATTGCATACTTGTTTTCTCATGTTCAAAACATAACTACAATGATAAATGTCGTATAAAGTGCTACATGTTTTGATTTTAAATTAATAGCAAGACATCTCAGTTTAATGCTATACTCAGTCATCTGTCCTGTTGAAAATTAAGTTTATTTTAATTAAACTTGCCCAGAGTGATTTCCTTTACATTCCTTTTGATCTTAGCCAAAATTCAAGTAGATGTAATCTACATGTAATTCATAAAGGGTTACCTCAGGGCATTATGCCTTAAGGCCTACTCTCATTAACAATAATTGAAACTTTAGCTGTTAGGTGCCCTTATCCTGTTGTGGAACTTTTTTGTTGAGGGGATTTGGGGATGTAGTAATGCTACCATCCATCATCTGTATATCCACATGTATATGTGTTCATACTGTTTACTCTGTTGAGGCTATAAAACCAATATCTTGCTTTAATCAAATTGATTATTCACATATTTGTTACCCATGTGACATGTCACAACCCAAAATTTACAGTTCCAAGAGCAAGGTCATAGGGTGGAATTGCACAAAATCCTTTTGGGGTCTGTAGAATCTTTAATCAGAATGATAATTCATACCTATGAAACAGGGATATGTCTTAATTTTAATCAAAGGTCGTACTACCAAGGTCAGTTTCGCAATAAATGAATGACTAAAAACCCTTGTCTGATTAAAAAAAATCTATATGCTTGTCTAGGTCGACTTCATACTTTGCAGAAGTGTTACCAACAATATAAGGATGTATCCTGGCTCTTGGATTGAAGTTCATAGGAACTGTTGTGAAGGGGTGTTTATCCATTAAAATAATATAAAATAGTATCTTACACTTTGAGGTTCATTTGCTGCTCTTCTCTTTCTTCAGGAAATTTCATTTAAAGTCATATTCTGAGATTCATGTCAAGCCTAAAAGGGGCTGTTATATATGTGTTATCATACCCATTTTCTCAAGATTTTTTCAAGAATGAAATTCTTTCATTATATACTTTTCATTGCTGAGAACATAAGGAATTTATAATCTGGTTACAGGTACAGTAAGTCTACAGATCAGTTGTTGATTTAACATAGTAGATGTATTTATAGAACAAATTTAGGTGATGGCTACATTTCTCATGAACAAACTTCTGTTTTGCATTAAATTAAATCAATAGAAAAATAAAAGTTATTTTTCTAGAAACCATTACAATGTACTTTTAATTTTCTTTGTTTGTCTTATTTTCTTTTATTTGCATACAAGATATTTTTGTCATGACATAATTTGTACATATTTGGAGGAGTTTCTACTCATTTATTGGTGCAAAGTGCCATGTACCATGAGATTTCAGTCTTTTTCTCTGAGATTATCTTTGCAGAGGATAGCTGTATTAAGTGTTTTGGATAAAACAAACTATTTCTGTGCATAATTTTCCCCCATAATCATTTTCATTCATAAACACATCTAGGGAATTCTGTAATGTCTTCTAGGTTCACATGATTTAGATCTTTCAAGGATCTGAAGACTAAAAAAAGGATATGATATGTTATAACTGTATAGTACATTGATGAAAAATGTATGTTGCATACTTAACATTCATGTTATGTGCAATATATTTAAAGTTATTACAGAAAATATTACCCTGCAAGTTTATCTTTTCAGTATTGAAAATGTTTCATTGAAATCAAATTGAATTATATTTTGTACTATAATATTAATACAAAAATGTCTCTTCATTAATTAAAAGCAATGGAAATGTGGCTATATAATCTGGAAGTGATAATTTCAATTTTCTAATATCTCCAATTTTTTGAGTGAATATTAGTTCCTAGGGAGGCAACATTACCTCTGTTTGTCGTTTGAGTGTTGCGCAGTGTGGTTATTGCTTGTTAAGCTTAGTATGGAAAAAATGCATTAAGGTTTGGTACTGCTGTTTGCTATTAAAAAAAAAGAAATTCTTTGAAACACTTTTTCTGACATAAATTGATGATCACAAATGATGAAAATATATGTCAGAATACTATACGTGTGTATTTGGAACATACTGTGCTGCAGATTTGGATCAACTGAATTATATTAAAACTACTTTTAAATTTGGAAACAGATAGTACCGAATCTTTGTTGAAAGCCTGTTGAGCTTGAGTATTTTTATGGTGTAAACTATGGTGTCTTATCTTATTATATTGAAAAAATATTATATTATTGGTGAATTGTTGTTGTTGATCTAAATTAGGAACATTTGTTGAGTGTATCCTAGATTTGTTTCATAGAAATTCTTCAGAGGTTCTCTTTGCATTTAATTTTATGATCTTTACAAAAACAATTCTAAATACACTCCCATCCATAAATAAGTACATGTATATACATAGGTATAATTACAAATTGTCAAAATTAAAGTTAGATTTATTAGAAGCATTTTTGTCTTTCATCTAATATGGATAAGTGATACAAAATCTGTTATAAAAATAGTCAAATAATAAAAGGAGGTTTTACAGTGTGTATACATATTTATATATGGCTGTGTGAGTTAAACAAGTATCAATTGCTGGAATCTTTTGGATTAAATAAGCAGTTTAAAGTCCATGAATAGATATGTGTCCCCCCTCCTTTCCCCTACAAAAGGAAATTTTGAAAGTTATGAGGTGTGGAGTGAAAAACCATCAATTTAAAACATAAATTGCTGAAAATTTTAAAAATGCCCCAACTTAAATTATATTTTTGGGTTTGTATGACAGATATCATAAACAATCAATACTTATAATTTTGACAGGTTTTATCAGTGTTTGTAGCAAAAACTTGCGATTTTTTCACAAAAAGACTGAAAACTAAGGAAAAATGTATATACACCTTGGTGGACAATAAACCCATGTTTAATCCATGAAAAATATTTAAGTCTATGCCTCTCTGCCTATTGATGATAAAAAATGTGATTATGTCATTAATCATTTGGACTCAGACTGCCATTTAAACATCTCGCCTCAATTCCAGTTCGCTTTTCTTCAGTTTTGCCAAATTGTTTTTAGATGTTATAGCAAAATGTTGCTTTTATATTATCATCTTTTTTCCCTGTTCTAATAAACAATTTAAAATACAAAGCATTACTTTTTATTGTAAACTATATTTAATGATGGCATGGAATTAGCTGTTCAAACTGGAGATTTTGACATGCTGTTGGATGTTTTTTCGTTGGGTTATTGTGGTAACTAGTCTTACCACTTCAAAAATACATACCCATGAGCACTTCAGTGTGGTAAGAAATGTATCCAAATCTTAAAATAAAAGAAAGAGTTGCAAACCAAGGTTTCTACATTTGATAAACTAACATCAAGATAAACATTCAGTAAAGTAGGTGCTCATTCCTTCTGCATTTGCCAAATCTACATGTATATTTATTCTTTTTTTTTAAATGTCTGTCTAAACGAAACCTTTTATATGGTGTAATACATGATTATGACATCATTCGAAGTTGGCCAGAATATTGAGGCCCAAGTAGGCCTATATAGCTCACCTGAACACAATTTGCTTATTCAATCGACAGCTTGAAAAATTTGCAGATAAATTTATGTATTCTCTGACGTTTAATTTATTGTAACTACAGTTTGTTCTCAAAACTTAGAGCATGGTATAACGCTTTATTTATTTATTTGGCTTAGGTAAGCAAAAAAAAAATGTTGAAAAAAGTCAAAAATTTTATTTTGGAATAGAACCAAAAATAACAACACTTCTTCACACATCCCTCTAGATCATTCCTGTGTATTCAGTTTGTCTCTGTAAGCAGCCTGTCTGATGAGCAAGTTTGTCAAAGTGGGGTGCCCTCTGTGAGCTACTTTTCTCTGGTGGTGTCACCAGTTCATGGATCTAGACTAAAAACAACACTTGTTGGGAACCATGAGTACTTAATGCTTAATAGATCAATCACGTATAAATATTAATCAATATCAGAACATATTAATGTTTATGAATTTACTGCACCATATGCGCATTTTGACAACTTACAGAGTTAGTTGATATTTGATCAATACAGTATGAATAAAATTAATGTTGCATAGTAGTTCTGCTTTTTTGAAAATTTTGACATCAATCAAAAAGTGTTTAAAGTTTACTTGGTGTTCTTTTTCTAAATTTGTAATCTATTCCTTCGATTGATTGATCCTTTTAAATGCCATAACAATATCAAATACTTTGAAACAAATTTTTATTTTACTTGAATAACACCATCACAATAACAAAGTAGGTAACAAATAATAACAAAAGAAATGTCAATATTATGGAATATAACTGTTGTGGAAATTTCAGGGTAGCTGCTTATTTAAGATTTCTTCAGTAAGTGTTGCTATGATCTTTAAATACAACTAGAATTGCCCTATCGGAATAAATACCCAACGCAGCAGCAAAGTTGAATAACAACAAATTTGTTCTTAGACAGTAAGACCAACAGTGAATCTAGGTCAAGGTAAAAAGGTGAAAATAGGAGGTGGGAGGGTAACTGAAAAAAAAATCTAGACAAGTTTGTATCTAGAAAGCAGTCCCAAAAATGGTAAAAATAACAAAAAATGTTTCCAAAGAGATGAAAAAAGGAGGTGCACATCTTTATGTGTTAATAAATCTAAATCAACAAGCTTACAGTAAGTGTTGCATGCAACACTCGTCCCCTGCCACAAGCTGTACCATCGAACTGACTAATACCATGTTTGCAACATTAAACAATTATGTGAACTTGGTAACCTTCTGCATTTAATGATTTAATGAGAAATAACATTGGGTTCTTTGAAGTTTATATTAAGTTCTAGTGAAACTGACAGCAAAAATATAGCATCGTTTTATTTAAATCTGGCATCAGTATCTATAGTCATCATCTGGAAACTGAAACAGTGATGAATAACTATTTTCAGTAATAAGTCTTCAACTGAGCTATGCTGATGTCTATTTTTAGTAACAATGACCCTTAAAATCTAAATTTATCTCACCCTAGAGCAATACATAAGCTAGCATTGTATGAAATTTAAAAGAAATCAATTATTCTTAAGTTATTATCTGGCAATCAAAATGCAGTAATAAATGTCTATTTTCAGTAACAGTGATCCTTAGAATTTACCTTATGACCCCAAAATCAATGTCACCCTACACCTTTACATTAGCTAGTCTTACATGAAGTTTAAAACAAATCAATCATTCTTAACTCAAGTTATTATCTGGCAAATGAAATGCAGTGATAATTGTCTATTTGTAGTAGTTATTTTTAGAATTGACCTTATGACCCCAAAATCAATCCGACCCTAGACCTTCACATGAGGTAGCCTTATGTGAAGTTTGAAAGAAATCAATCATTCCTAACTCAAGTTATCATCTGGAAACCAAAATACAATGATAAATGTCTGTTTTTAGTAACAGTGACCCATAGAGTTGACCTTTTGACCTCAAAATCACATTAGATCTTAAAAACCACATTAGATCTTTAAATAAGCTAACATAGTATTAAGTTTGAATCAAAATGGTCATTCCTCACTGAAGTTATTGTCTGGAAACCATCCGGACAGAAAGACAGACAGACAGATGGATGGACAGACAGACAGACAGACTGCAAAGACAAACACTATAGTCCCTTCCAGTTACATAAGCTAGCCTTATATGAAGTTTAAAACAAATCAATCATTCTTAACTCAAGCTATTACCTGGCATATGAAATGCAGTGATAAATGTCTATTTTTAGTAACAGTTATTTTTTAAATTGACCTTTTGATGTCAAAATCAATCCCACCCTAGACCTTTACATGAGGTAGCCTTATATGAAATTTGAAAGAAATCAATTATTCCTAACTCAAGTTATCGTCTGGAAACTGAAATACAATGATAAATGTCTATTTTTAGTAACAGTGACCCTTAGAGTTGACCTTTTGACCCCAAAATCAATCCCACATTAGATCTTTAAATAAGCTAACATTGTATGAAATTTGAATCAAATTGGATTCCATCTGGAAACCATCCGGATAGACAGACAGACAGATGGATGGACAACGACAAACACTATAGTCCCCTCTGTGCACTGGCAGGGGACTAATAATTTCAATGGAATTTATAGACAGGTAAATGAGGAAAACTCTGGACAAGGTTGTAGAGAATAAAGTTTCAAAAATGGCAAAAACACCAAAAAATAATTTCAATGGAATTTATAGAAAGGTAAATGAGGAAAACTCTGGACAAGGTTGTAGAGAATAAAGTTTCAAAAATGGCGAAAACACCAACAAAAAAAACCCATTTTTTAAAATAGCTTCAATGATGAAAATGGTAGTTGCACACCTTTAAATGGTTATAAAGCTAAATCTAAAATTTCAATGGAATCGATGGAAAGGTACATGAGAAAAAACTGGACAAGGACAGGCCTATGTACGCCTAACAAGTAAGGTGATTCCAATACACCCTGCACTACTTCAGTGTGGGGATATAACGACCTTCTCCTCACCATTGGAATTACTTGTACAAAGTCTGAAGTGTTTTGTGCTTTAAAAATTCTGTCTGCATGCTTTCCACGAAAGATGCATTTCAGCAGACCCTTACACTCATTTTGCAAACTTTTATATATATCAAATCCAATGAAAAATTAAAAGACTTGCTGCAGTTTATGTGTTGCCTACGTGAGTTTTCCTCTCGAGATGATGTAATTCAGAACTTAAATACTATGATTCGTTTTATTGCAGGTATCATATGCAACAAGTATGAAGTGTTAGTTCATATACATCTGTCTGCATTAGACTGTTAATTAGTGTTTGCTGAGAACATCATACCATTACATGCTGCATCTAAAGATGGTGATTTAAAAACAGTAAAATGACATTAACAATATTTTAATTTTTCAAAAAACAAAAATACAATTGACATATCTCACTATAAATTTTTTAGATAAAAATTCTACTTGTGTATAGTATCATAGATTATTTTAACATGAATGTTTCACTTTGAATAGAAAACCCTTTCAACAATAACAAACATTAAGTAAAATAGCAAATATACAGATACTTATAGTATACAGCCTGCTTTCCTCTTACTGTCTGTTATTTGTCATAAGTTTGTCTCAGCATACAGGATCTCTTAAACCAAAGAAGTTGACAACAGCAATTTCTTTTAGTAACGAATAATCTTGTAAATGAAATGTGGTAAATAATAAATGTAAGAACAAAATTATCCACATCATATGTGCATTTCAATACCTATACACATATCTAACATTTCAATAGATCTAGTATATCAGCTTTCATAATGCCTTGCCTAAAAATCATTAAGATATTTTGATTACTTCCACATTAAAATCACAAACCAGTTGACATTAAGTATGAAGAAAACAAAGATTTCCTTAATATTCAAAAACAGATCTCTGGTTTGCTTCATCAGTATACAATGTATTACAATTTTAAAAGAGCTTAAATGCTTTTGTTGCAACATTATCACCTCCTCCAAACTGTATGTTGACATTTTCATCAGTCTTCTCACCTGTTTGTGGACTTCCAAATAAGGACAACAGAGACGATCCTGCAACTCCTGAATCTCCTCTCCCTCCAAACGATGATGAAAATCCAGAAAATTTGCTAGACTCACTGTCATTATTACTTATATTACTACTATTCCCAAAATTAATTGAGAAACTATCTGATTTTGAATTATTCGTAGATATTTTAAATTGTACATCTGGTTGTCCATTGTTGCTGTTTTTAGGACTTCCAAATAATGAAAATAGATTATTTTCTGCAGTATTTCCAGAGCTACTGAAATTTAAAGCAAAACTGTCAGTTTTTTCATTATCAGCTTCACTGTTTGAATTTCCAAGTAGTGACATAAGATTTGGAGTATCAGAAGCTTCAAAATAGCTACTAGACACACACTGATTGGTGCTGTCATTATTGTTGCTTCCATGATTCATGATAAAACTTGTTTCCTGTATTTTGTTGCCAATAACATTATTCTTAGGTTCATCAAAATGAGATATAATACAACTGTTTCCACTCTGTGTTGGTTCGTCTACACTAAATTTGCTCTTCTTTCCTGAAAAATATTCAAAATTATTTTAGTGTAGTTTTAACATGATATAGCTTTATCAAAGCATTGACTAAAGACTGCGAGATTGTCTGTTGTTTAATGCAACCTGGATTATTTCGTAAAACTAGGGCGTGTTTGTAAAACAAATGATCCCACTGTCAGCTTACTCAGTGGTGGCAAGAAAGCTTTCCTAAGTCACATGTTTTAAATAAAAGCCATAGCTATAAAGTGTAACTGGTAATTACCTTGACCTTTGACCTACTGACCCCCAAATAAATAGGCATCCTATCCTTTTGATAAGATTTAATACATCCAAGTATGATTTGTAAAGGATGAATGATACTAGATTTATCAAGTACAATCCATTTCAGTCTATTTTTACCAGTGGTCACCTTAACATGAACTTATTGACATGATACTGGTAAGCATATTCCTCTTTTAGTAAGCATCCGTATATCCAAATTTGCTTTGAATACGATAGAAGTAACTTTCGTTATCACCTGATAAATAATAACAATCTATTTTTACCAGTGGTGATCTTGATTTTTGACCCATTGACCCCAAAATCCATAGGCATCTTCCTCTTTTAATAATTATCCATAAATACAAATTTGGTTAGGACAGGATGCAAGGGACTTAAGTTATCATCTGGAAACTTATTGTGCGACAGATGGATGAAATGACAGACAAAACAAACTCTTAATGCCCCCTGCCATGCCTGGGAGAGGCATAGTAAATGTAAACTAGAGCTGTCCTAATGGGACAAATACCCCCTGCAATAACAAAGTTGAAACATGCAATAATTCATCCCAAGATACATCACTGGTATAAGTGTAATGGATGTCCTACTTGTAGATTTTGAGGTATAATGAATAAAAACAATTGTAAGCACTCTGACCTTGACCTTGTAGATATGACCTTGGTTCAAGGTGATTACACATTCTTGGGTCATGGACAACAATTGTGAAGCTGGTGTGGCCTAGTGGATAAAGTGCTCGAATCGTGACCGAGAGGTCCCAGGTTCGACTCCCACCCCAGGCACACCGGTGTTCTGTCTTTCGGATGAGACAGTGAAAACTGAGGTCCCGTGTCACGGTAGGCGTGGCACGTAAAAGATCCCTCACTGCTTCAGGTGGGTCTGTTGCAAAGGTCTGAATTTGTGTGCAATGCATCAGGCAGATGCCGTCACCATATACGTGAAATAATCGTGGAGTGACGTAAAACAATAATCAATCAATCAATAAAACAACAATTGTGTAAAATGTAGTCTTCCAACAACATAACAAAAAGAAGTTATGGCCCAGACAAAAATTCTGGCTATGTGTGCACTGTGACATTGACATTGTAGATATCACCTTGGTTCAAGGTAAGAACACACCCTTAGGTCATGGACAATAATTGTGTAAAATATTATCTCCCTCCAAAATAAAAGGAAGAAGTTATATGACTCGGACAAGAATTCTGGTTATGTATGCACTGTGAACTTGACCTTGTAGATATGACCTTGGTTTAAAGTCAAGACACACCCTTAGGTCATGAACAACAATTGTGTAAATTATGATCTCCCTCAAAGTAAAAGGAAGAAGTTATGGCCCTGACAAGTATCATGGACTTGCAGACGGACGGACACACAGACGGACAACACACTACGTACAATGTTATACACACCTTTGGATCATGGAAAACAATGGTGTGAAATATTATCAAGATCCTACATAGCAGTAAGGAGCAACGACCCATACAAGGATTTTGAAAATGTGTGCACTATGACCTTGACCTTGGAGATACAATCTTGAGTCAAGGTCATGACACATTCTTAGGCCATGAACGAAAATTGTGTGAAATATTATCCAGATCCAACCAACCTGTAACTGAGATGTTAGGGCATCTACAAGGATTTCAGCCATGTGTGCACTGTGACCTTGACCTTGAAGATATGAGCTTCAAAAGAAGTCATGACACACCATTGGACATAAACAACAATTGTGTGAAATGTTATCCAGATCCAATGTAGGAGGTATGGCCCAGACAAGGCTTTTGACAACTGTGCACTTTGACCTTGACCTTGCAGATACAGTCTTGAGTCAAGGTCATGACACATCCTTGGGTCATGTACAACAATTGTGCGTAGTGTTATCCAAATCCATCCGGGCAATAAGACCTTATGGCTCGGACAAGGACTTTGGCTATGTGTGCACTGTGCCCTTGACTTTGAAGATATGACATTGGGTCAAGGTCATGACACACCCTTGGGTCATGTACAACAATTGCCTGTAATGTTATCTAGAGCCAACATAGCAGTAAGGAGTTATGGCCCACACAAGGATTTCAATCAAGTGTTTGCTGTGGTTTTGACCTTGGAGGTATGCTCTTGAGTCAAGGTCATGACACATCTTTGAGTCATGGACAACAATTGTGTGAAATATTATTCTGGATAATAATCCAACTTGGCAGTAAAAAGTTATGGCTCGGACAAGGATTTTTGCTATGTATGCGCTGTGACCTTGACCTTGAAAATATGACCTTGAGTAAAGGTCATGACACACCCTTGGATCATGGACAACAACTGTGTGAAATATTATCCAGATCCGACGAAGGGGTAAGAAGTTATGGCCCAGACAAATGTGAACAGACAGACAGAAAGGCTGATTCCTATATACCCCCACAAACTTTGTTTGCGGGGGGTATAATGATGCAGTGGGGAATATGCTACAATTTACTGTAATTTGGGAATCTTTAATTTTAATAAATGTCTCATCCAAAGGATAAGAAAACTGTAGAGACTCTGAAAGGATCTAAACCAAGATCCTTCTGATCCTGACTGCTGGGCCATGATGGCTTCAAGTACGATACACTTACTAGTAGGAAAGGTCTAAAACTGAAAAGCTTTTTAAAATGATTCAGAGTATCACATCTGTATACCAAAGCTATGTTAGATTTTTGTTAGGGTTGTCAACGAGTACCCGGTTAACCGTTGAACGAACCGAGTATCGGTTAGTAAACTTAGTACTCGGGTACTCGGTGAAAAAAATTTTTTTACAGAAAAACAGAATGAAGATATTATTCCGCTCTGTTTGTCATGTATTTGTTAATTGACGGAACACTTCCCTCTATGAAAGATTTGACAATCAAAACACTCTCAGTTATTTCTTCAATTGCCTCAGAACCATTATATATCGATTGTATCACTGAATAGGTACTCAACTTTAATTACCTTTACCCATAGCTTATTTGTACATGTACTACACGAGGCTTGAGTTGTAAATTTTTACAGTAGGTGTTATTTGAAGCCATTTTGTTAGAATGTCGCCTCAAATGTCTAATGGTTGGAATTACTTCAAACGGACAGCTGATAGTAAAACTGTGAAGTGAAGTAGAATCATGCCTATTTTGAACAAAGTCTATTGATACAAGTAACCAGTTACTCGATCGGAAAAAGTACCGATTAACCGGTTAGTGAAAAATGTCCTATTTGACAACCCTAATTTTTGTAGATACATGTATAAGTATGTGCATGTTTTTCAAAATTGCATACATTTAGAATGCAAAAACAATATACACTGAATGCAACAGGGAGTCAAGATTTTATGATTGTTAGAATAAAACATGGTTAAAGCAATGAAAATATATGATAAAACAAGAGATGTTTTTAAAACATAAATGCACCCCATCTGGTACTTTATTGTACAACTGTATAAAGTACTATATAAACTTGGTGACTTTGACCTTTTGACCTGTGACTCAATAGGGGTCATCTACATGTGCTACTCATAACCAACCCACATATGAAATTATCACTATCAAGCAAAGGGTTCTCAAGATAATGAGCAGACTATATATGGTATTCTGACCAACAAACCGACGTGTGAAAAGTAAACTGTCCAACTTCTTCGAAGAGGGGGAGAAAAATAATCATATACTCCTTAACTTTTCTTATTTTGCATCATTTACTTGCTAAACATGAAAATACAGGTACAAGATATTTCACATACCAGCATTTTCTCCCTTTAAAGATACCTTACTTTTTGTTATACCTGCTTTCTTTACATCACTGTTCCGATCACTCTTCTTCTCATCAATATCAGGACTATTTTTACTTTCAAAATTCTATAAAATGAAAAAAGAGAAAATTCTACAATACTTACACAGATGCAATTTTGCAAAATTGGTTACATTTAGCTTACTCCAATAGTATTATATGATGTGAACAAGTAAGTATGGGCTCGGTATGAATCATGGTGTACCAATTTAATCACTTTGATCAATGAAGGGATATTTGAAATGATTAATAGGGTGATCTTTTCATTGGTGATAATACTCAGTCATGGAAAAACATTGATTGACTGAATTATTATGATATCATATTTGTAATTGCATATATTTCATCAAACCATTTCACTAATCATTTCATTTCATGGTGGTGCATATCAAACCTTCTTTTATCACACATATGCAGGTAAAATATCAACAGAGGTTAAAGTATCAGGGTGAACCCAAAAATATAATATTAAAAAACATTATTAATATATGTATAACAAGCAGGAGAAAAAGATGTGGCATCGTTATCAATTTACATAATTCTTATTTTCACCTTCTGAATCTGAAAGGAAATTATGTTCTGAGCATAAATTTCCTGTTATATGGTATTAGCTTCACAAGATATGACTAATGGTTGTTTAAACTTAGAACAAAATTTTTGAAAGATACTTTTGTTTTTTTAAAATATCTGCTATACTAAAGCTGTTATAATTATATATATAAATATTCTTATAGAGCAAAAATAATAAAAGAAAGTAAAAATTATGAATTCCTTCAGATGATGTTTTTGCGCTACAGTGGTTACAATACTAATGAAGAATGCCCTTGAATGAAACCTTGATTTTACAAATGACTGTCAATGAGGCCACACCAGAATTATTTCACATTATGTCATGGCCAGTGTTTGATAGAAGAGTAATGAAGTGGATTGGGGAAGAAACCACTGATCTTCAGTAAGTACACAGTTGTAAACTTTTCTCTAACTTTGACATCTAAAATATAGGGCTATTTTTCCAGTATAAAATGGTGTTTTATTGAAAGAGTTCTCTGGCATCTCTCACTTGATCAGGCACTTATATTATACACAAAAAGGCAATTCCAGTACATTGTATTTTCAGTTCTTACCATAAAAAAATCTGAAGGCAACTGCATGAAATTACCCAAAGTAGTGTTTGCTGTATCCTTTCTTTCCTTCAAAAATTAAAATCATACAGTTACCAGTAACATAAGAAAGAATAAAAATTGAGAATTTAAAAAACCCCTCTGAAACAAGAGTATATCAAGAACCCCTGATCGATGTCTCACTCAATTCTCAATACATTTTGAAATGCTAGACTACAGTCTAAACACCAAGATGACTTAGAGAGAAAAAAACAACCAATTTATCTATTTTCATCATGTACTTGAACAGATCTTTTCTTAATTTGTTTCATTAAATTTCTGTACCTGGACCAATACTGCAGCAGGGTATTTTTGTGGACTGAACTTGACACTAAATATACTGTATGTCATGTGTATTCTAAATATGATAAATGATCAAAATGCATTTCTTTCAATGAGCAAAACAGATTAATTTTGTCCGAGATACGTCACTTATGCATGAGACATATCTGTTTTGCATTTTAATATTGAATTTCACAGAATATAGAATAATTCGAGACTATCAACACATAATTAGTACATGCATACCTATTTAAAAATGTAAAACCAAGAACGATGTACATGTATGACCTACTTTATTTTCCCTGGACTTAAACATTGGCCTTCCTTCAGGCATTTTCCATCCTGGAGATTTATATAACAATTCTTGTACATTTTTCTGGTGTTTTTCTACATCAAAAGGGCTAAAATGTTCTATCTTCGGTTTTCTTTGCTCTATGAAAAAAGCAAAATTTATATGATTGTTAAATGTACACAAGTCAGAAACTGCATGCACTGCTCAACAAAAGTTACTGAAAATTGCTATCATGCCATTAGGTTTAAAATGCATTCATACAGTAACACATTAATTATATCTTTATTTCATTGTGAAATTGATCACTCTTAAAACAACAGGAAGTATAATGATCATTGAAAACAGCTTAAATGAAATGCAGTTTTATTCAACAGCATTCAAAATAAAAAGAATGTACATCTAGAAAGCTGATCAATATCAAATCTTGTCTAACATTTACAACTGACAAGAATTCAGCCAAGATAAACAAGCTAAATATGGTAACAAATAATCAAGTTCACTATGTTTAGCTAACAATAGTACACCAAGGACTTGTATGTCTTCCAGCATAATATTCCTCTGGAAATGTTTTGAAATTGCACAACTCATTTGATAATAAATCGTTATTTTCAAACTTTCCCATTTCCCTTTTGAACAAGACTTTCTTGTATAGCTTTGTGACAAAAGTAATAAAGTTGTGAAAACCGCTACTCTCCATATTTCAATTACCGTGGGTATTTCTACCATTGTGAGACCTACTTTTTAGACATGGTGGCATTATCCGTCAACCAATTTGGATGAAATTTACCAAATTGATAGAGGACCTTTAGTACTACATGTATTCCATGTTTCATTAAAATCTTTCATGTGGTATAACAGCAGAAGTGAAAAATGTGATTGAATTGTTCCTATACACCCTCATTTGGAAGTCTTAAAAAATTCATAGAAAATCCAAAAATTGAGATATCGACAAAATTGTTTCAAAGTAACATTCCTTACCATAATTATGATCACAATAGTCCATAAGAAATCATCATTATCAATTAACTAGGAAATATGACACTTTTCTGCATTGAAATCACCAAGTCTAAAGAAATGTCGAAAAAAAATTCTAAAATTTGATTTTGGAAGGGAACCAAAATGACAATATGTCTTCACTCATCCCTCTAGATCATTTCTATGCATTCTGTTTGTCTCTGTATACAGCCCGTATAAAAAAGAATATTGTTAAAGGAGGGAACTCTTTTGTGACCTACTTTTGACTATGGTGGCGCCACCTGTCAAGAGGTATGGACGAAAACAACAGAATTTGAAGAGGATCATAAGTGACTTATTTCTACCAAGATTTATTAAAATCCTTCAAACAGTTTTGTAGAAAAAGTTGAAAATGTGAAAAATGGCAAACCCCCCCCCCTTTTTTTGGAAGTCTTGAATTTAAATTGCCTAATTTCATATGTTGAGTGTTGAGAAACATCTAAAAACTTATTTAGATGTGTAAAGAAATGAAAAAAAAATTTTTGAACACAGCTGGATTTGAACCGCTACCCTCATATTTCAATTACCAAGTGGTATATGTACCATTGTGAGACCTACTTTTTAGACATGGTGACATTATCTGCTAACCAATTTGGATGAAATTTACCAAATTGATAGAGGACCTTTAGTACTTCATGTATTCCAAGTATTATTAAGAAATAAGTGGAAATATTTATGTATATAAATAATAAAGAGGTAGTAAAACTGGGTGACATTGCATATAAATAGTACAACCCCCCCCCCCCCCTACACACACACACAGTACTCCTTCACTTTAAAAATCATTAAAAAGTGAAAAAAAATCTAATTTCTGGGGTTTTCTTTGTATTCCAATTCTTTCTTTGAAGAAAAAGCCCATCAAATCTCAATTTAAGATACAATAGAGCAACCCCCCTTTCTTTAATCTTAAAAACATTGAAATAAATTCTAAAATAAATTTTAGTATTCGGAATCAGCAACACTTCTTAAGACACCCCTCTAGAACACTCTGCTGCATTAGATATTGATGAAATATTTTAACTGCAGCATTTCTTGGTATTAATATGATTTATTTAAATCAAATGACAGCATCAAATTATAATATGAGGGGCAAAAATGAGTTAAGTCCCTTGTTTTGCAATGAAAATACTAAGTCCAAAAAGATGTAGAAAAACGTTAAAACTTTGAACTCGAAACTGAACCATATATAACAAGTCTTCTTTACACATTCCTCTAGATCATTCCTATGCATTCGGTTTGTCTCAGTATCCCCCCAGTCTGAAGAAGAAGTTTATCAAAGGAGGGTACCCTCTTTGATCTACTTTTGCCTGTGGTGGCAACACCTGTTGACGGATCCTGACAAAGATGATTACATTTGTAGGGGACCTTGAGTACTTGATGCTTACCAAGTTTCATGAAATTCCATCAAGTGGTTCTGAAGAAGAAGTTCAAATGTGAAATGTTTACAACCATTGTTCCACCCCCCTTTTTCTTGAAAGTTTTAAAAAGTTCATAAAAAAATCCAAAACATGAAATATTGAAAAAATTTCTTTGCAGTAGTATTTCTTACCATCAAAATGATCAAATTAAACCAAATTATTGCATCAATATTTACTAAAAGAAAAAATAACTCATTTCTGTATTAAAATTACAAAGTCCAAAAAAACGTCAAAAAAACGTTAAAATTTGATTTAGGAACGGAACCAAAAATAACAACACTTCTTAACACATCCCTCTAGATCAAACCTATGCATTCGGTTTGTCTCTGTATGCCCCCAGTCTAAAGAAGAAGTTTATCAAAGGAGGGTACCATCTTTGACCTACTTTTGCCTGTGGTGGCGCCACCTGTAGACGGATCCTGACAAAGATGACCAGAATTGTAGGGGACCTTGAGTACTTGATGCATACCAAGTTTCATCAAATTCCCTCCTGCGGTTCTGAAGAAAAAGTTCAAAATGTGAAATGTTTACACCAATTGTCCCTCCCCCTTTTTCTTGAAAGTCTTAAAAAATTCATAAAAAATCCAAAACATGAAATATTTAAAAAAATTTCTTCACAGTAGTATTTCTTACCATAAAAATGATGAAATTAAATCAATGTTTACTAAAAAAAAAAAAAACCTCTTTTTTGCATTAAAATTACAAAATCCAAAAAAAATGTCAAAAAAACGTCAAAAATTATTTATCGGATTTCAACGATATGAACAAAATTGAGACATACATCCTTCTAGATCACTCAGATGCCATTAGTTTTATAGTCCATACTGGTTCTGGAGAAGAAGATTTTCAAAGAGGGGTACCCTCTGAGATCTATTTTTAGCAATGGTGGCGCCACCTGTTGCGAGATTTATATGAAATGAACAAACTTGGTAGAGGACCCCTAGTACTTCACCCATACCAAGTTTCATGAAAATCCTTTAAGCGGTTCTGAAGAAGAATTTGAAAATGTGAAAAGTGTACGGACGGATGATGGACGAAGAGTGATGACAATAGCTCACTTGAGCCTTTGGCTCAGGTGAGCTAAAAAGGGAAAGGGAAAGACATCTGACTTAGCTGTCGGGCAGAAGTCACCAAGGACATGTACAATAAAAGTTGGCAACAAGTAATGAAATACATGAAATGACATTACAAAAATATTGATTGTACAACAGATGCCATACGGACTTAGAATGGTTAATTGAGTAACAAACGGTACTCAATTGGTGAGGTAATCAAGTTTTATCAAATTCTTTCAATTCGTTCTGAAGAAGAAATCTATCAGAGCTTATTACATACTAAATATATCCCTTTCTATATAATCTTTAAAAAATTGCCAGAAATCCTAGAAACTAATTTTGTATTTCATTTCTTTCCAATTACAGAAAATTTATTTTAATAGAATATTTTTAGCAACTTACAAGGAGAAATTCTATGAAATTACTTTTAAATAGACCAAAAAAAAAAAAAAAACCCCAAAGAGAATTCAAAAATTTTATTTCAGATTAATGGTACCAATACCAACAACACTTCTCAAGATACCCTTTTAGATCACTCTGATATATTCACTTTGATTATCTACACAGTTGGTCTTTAGAAGTCAGTCAAACAAAGGTACTTTCTGGGGCTAATATTGCCCCGCCCTAGACCTACCCCTTTATGGATCTGGCTAAACAGTAACACTTGTAGGAGACCTTAATCACTTCATTTTTATAAAGTTTGATCAAAATTCCTTCATTAGACCCAGATAGACAAACTGTTGGACAGACAAAGGGATGCTGGACAAAAATGATCACAATAGCTCAAGTGAGCTAAAAACACATTAAAAGATACAATAGAAATTTAAAAGTTTATCAAAAATTCTTTGAAAGAACAAATAAGTCCACATTAACTCTTCTAAATGGAAATAAATATTCTTATTTTAAGGTAGCTATTAAATCATTTCTTATTACCTGGTGTCTTCAGCTGATTGGTTGATTGAATTTTATCAATATCCATTACTGGAGAAGAGTCTAGAAAAAGTAAGTATCCATGAAATTAACGTTCAACAACAATGATTTATAAAGTTCATTGTCAGCAAAATGGTACCAATAATACACAACCTTTTTATTGTTAACCATGTTAAGTACCTCTTTAAAAAAAAAAAAACAATGTGTTTAAGTGAGTCAGCAGTAGAGTTTTTTTTTTTCTTGTTTTTTTTAACTTTTAGCGTTCACATCAAAACAAAAATATACATGTACACTGAAATGACAGCTACTACGGCCTTTCGTAGGCCTTTCGTTTAAGTCTAAGTCTAGTGAACTATTTCACTATAGACAGGTTTGAAAAAAAAAAAAAAAAGAGTCTTTAGAACTCCTAACTGTTGATTGTTAAGAGGCATCAAGTCCTGCATATTTTAAAACTAGCGCTGTCATAACCGGACAAATACCACCCATGGCAACAAAGTTGAAATATGCAACAATTCATCCCTTTATGACAAGACAGTAAAGATTAGTCAACATAGCATAGTATGAAGCTGAACATTCGGTGCGTATCAAAGGGTCTTGTCACAAGAAATTTAAACAAAAGTTAAAACTTGATCTGTACATCATCATATTGAAGTCATATACCAAATTTCAATTCTGAGTATATCAAGCATATAAAAGAAAAGTGTGTAAAACAAATTCTGATCAAAGGGCAATAACTCTTGGAAAATTGGGTCAATCGCAACAAATGTAGAACTTGATCTGTAGATCATCACACAAAGTTATATACCAAGTTTCAGTTCAATATGTCAAAGCATGTGAGAAAAAAGTCCAGAAAATGAATTTTGATCAAAGGGCAATAACTCTTGGAGAAGTGGGTTAATTGCGACAAAAGTAAAATTCGATCTGTAGATCATCACATCGAAGTTACATTTTCAGTTCAATATGTGAAAGCACATGAGAAAAAAGTCCAGAAAAGGAATTTTGGTCAAAGGACAGTAACTCTTGAAAAAGTGGGTCAATCGCGACACAAGTAAAACTTGATCTGTAGATCATCACACTGAATTATATACCACGTTTCAGTTCAATATGTCTAAGCGATAAGCAATAATATTTACAGAATCAAATGCAACTATATTTGATAATTGAAATGATTTACTATAATTGTGTTTTTTTTATACTTATTACTAAAATCTTGATTTTTAAACAATAAATGACAAATGTTCTTTGCAAACATTTTCTGTCACAAGATTTTGTGGTTTTGCGTTGCTTAAATGATGATGCTTTTGACTATCTTAATCTTTATGTCAGATTTCGTCAAGTGGATGACTTGTATATATTTCACAAGAGTTACAACCAATCTGGTACAGTTTTTGGTAATTTTGTGCCTTTCCCTTCCTTTCCGGTATTTTGGACATTGTTACCATATAAACCAGGATATCGCCAAGACAGCAAAGTTGGTAGTAAAACATACTTAAAAGACACACTAGAACAAAAAGGTGGCAGACTTTGTCATGATGTAAACTGATTTGTGGGAGTAACTTACTAAATTCTTAGCATGACAGTAAGACTGATTTTAAGTGATGCATACAACAAAACATGAAGTCCACCTGACTGTCACACCAATAGCTTTTGGAGTCTGAGCCAAAACTTTGACATAGGATTGACTAATTGGTTAAGTGCTTGACTTGCAACCCAGATGACCATGCAAGGTTCAATTAACAGACTGCATCACTACGTTTAACAGACTATTAACCTCCTCCTTCCATGTCACGATATAACTGAGAAATGATTGAAAGCAAGCCAGTGTGGCCTAATGGATGTGGTGCTCGGCCCGTGACCTAGAGGTCCCGGGGTTGATTCCTGCCCTGGGCACACCAGGTTTCTGTCCTTTGGATAAGACAGTAAAAACCGAGGTCCTGTGTCACGGTAGGCATGGCACATAAAAGATCCCTCACTGCTTCAGGTGGGTCTGTTGCAAAGGTAGAAATCTCTGTGCAATGCATCTGGCAGAGGCCATCACCATATATGTGAAATAACTGTGGAGTGACGTAAAACAATTATCAATCAATGATTGAAAGCAATGTGAAACACTGGTAAATGTATCATTTGCAAACTGAATTCAGACTTGTCAGATAATTACCATTTGTTTTGCATTTCTGTACTGGAGTTGCTTGATCCATAGAAGTTGTCATCTTATGATCAAACTGAGGCACTTGCTGTAGTGTAGAAATGGATGGACTGGATGAAATTGCAGGCGTGTTTTGAATACCTTTGTAGGAATTTGATATGGAAACATCTTTTTGCATAGGTAAATCTGTGTGAGGCTGTTGAACATTTGAGACAATGTAAACTTGAGACACTGGATTCAGTTTAGGTGACTTAGCATTATGACTTCGTTCAATTGGGGTAATCTTTATCTGATGTGGTACTATTGGTCTGTAAAAGCAATTAGATATTTTTATTCATAATATGTTAGTCTGTGTATTTTATATACAATAAATGAAAGCAATCAGACAAAATTTAGAGAACTATTTAACAAACCACTTAACCAGAAAATAGCAGTCACAACATTTACAGACATGATTTTGATCAGCGATGGAAAAAAGCTGACAATGCTATCAGAAAAGCTGATCATATAAAAACCCCTTACCAGAAAGTGCAATTTTATATATTTCCAAATAAATTCAGAACATTTTGAGAAAATTTTCTTGCAACAAAAAAGCTGAAATCAGCTTAAAGCTGATCAGAATCATGTCTGCATTTACAAGTTGCGAGGAATAGAGTAAATTGTAGGGCAAATATACCTTTAATATGTCAGATATCAGTGGAATGAAATTTCTTTACATGTATATCATCGTTCAAGAAAAATTATAATTATGACCTAATTCTCCATTTCAGGTCGGAATTCAGTCCACTGCACCTAGAGGAATGGATATATGAACTATAAAAGATATAACAAGAGGGCTCATATGCTTTATCAGTCACCCGAGTATAAATGAGGCTTAAGTTCAAAGATAATCATAGTTTAGATTTTATCATAGAGAGTAAGAGGGCCTAATGCTCTTCTTTATTATGCACACAATTTACAACCACAATAAAAAGAAGTAAAATTAATTCTTAAGAAATAATAGATCTGTAAAAACAATCAATAGGACTCCATCTGCTTTAGAGCATGAACATGCACTTGATTCTGGGGTAATTTATGAATTTCATAATACTGGCTGAGGGCCCCTTTACTTCATAACCATGTGTACAATTTATCACCAAAAGACACAGAAAAAAAAAAGAGTTTAAATACTTTTTGAATACATTTTAAGTATGTGGCTGTATGAGCCTTGCATTTGAGTCTGAACCAATTAATGGCAAAATAATTCTATTCTTGAATATGCATACAGTTTAATAACATAGCACACAGGAGTAAAGAAAATTTTCTAATATTTTACATATTATCACTATAGAGCTATATGGACCCCAAAGAGTCTGAGCACTAAACCCTGGGTTTATGAAAACCTCAGGACCTAGGTTCATAAAATTCACAATTTTGGTAAACAGCCACCATTGTTTCATAACTATATGCATACAATTTTAATAGTTACAAGGCACAGAACTATGGAAGACAACTTTCTAAGATTAATACAATTTCACCATCCAGCCACCCACCTTAGAGTCCTTGGGTCATGAATTTCACTATTCAGATAGAAAGCCTTTAAGTCTCTTTATAATCATGCACATAGTTTTCTGACAGATATTTAGAAGAGAAGGATCAATATTTTTGAAAACTGGGTCAATTTTGAGTGTTTTTGAATATCTTCTTATGCAGTATATATATATAAAGGTCCTGAAATAATGAAATTCAGAATGTATGTTCCTTTTATCCTATGGGTGCATCATCTGAAACATTATATAGTGACAATTTTCCTTATGCGTTTTTCCCTTATTAAAATTTGTAAACTGACGAGTGGTGATCACCAATGGCAGTCGGTTGCCACAGACACACACTTTATGTGACAAAATGGATGTCAGTGCCCAAAAAGGTAAACCAAGAAAATGATTCATATCTGTGCAGAGAACATATAACAGTTTGAAGCAAAGTATTACCTAATTAAGGAAGGAACAGTGTATAGTCCAGTTTTTATAGTTTTGGGTAATTTATTATCAGGTATCGACTGCTGTACAGTTGTTTTTAGACTGGGTTTTCTCTGAAATAATAAAGCAGTTATCAACTTGAAATGTATTGAATTATATTGTTCATAACATGGAGTAAATGCATTAAACACAAGTATTCTACATAAAGTAAAAGAATACAGTCAGTATGTTCTTGATCAGTCTAATATGTTTACATATTAATTACTTATAAGTTGATGTCTTTGTAGTATGCACAGAATTTGTCTTGAGATTGTGGTGAAGAATATTGACTAAATATATATACATGATATACTTTCAAAAACAATGAAACAGTTTTTATGAAGTAGATTAAAATCCTCCAAAAAGGTAAGTCTGTGACATAAATTATAACACTCTAATGCACTCAAATTCCACATATTTTTTGCCACTTGGCCTTTTTCAGGTGGCGTAAAGGGAAAGTGTTTTTTTAAGTGGTCGTTTTGCCATTAAACCACTCGAAAAACTGGCCAGGTGGTCAAAAATTTGTGGAATTTGAGTGCTTCTTGTTATTTATTTTTGCATGGGTTTTAAATTTTGTCATACAGTCGATATTTGGAAGAAAATTGGTGGCAAACAAAATGTGATCTACCTTGAAGGTAGATTTGTTTGGGAACAGTGACTGTTTTTCAGATTTGGTTACCCATTTTCAAGTACTTTTTTAATGAAAAGTCTCATTATAAAGAAATCACATGCAAAACATCAAAACCCTACTACAGCTCAAATGATATGGCCTAAGAACAAGAGGCCCAAATGGGCCTATATCGCTCACCTGACCTTAATTTGCTTATTCAACTAACAACTTGAAAAATTTGCAAATAAATATATATATTCCCTAATGTTTATTTTGGTGTGACTACATTTTGTACTGAAAACTGAGTGTAAAATTTGAATCATCATCAACATTAAGCAATTGTTTATGCAGGCCAAATTAAAATTCAAAAACCTTAAATCATTAACAAGAGCAACGCCTAGTGTGGCATAATACATCCGTCACATAGCTTGATAGGAAAATTTAGTACTATGAGTATTTAAATTACCGCAAGACAAAGGAAGATAACTCATATAACAAGGGCTATAACTCTGACAAATCCAAGGCAATCATACCCAAATGCCAACTGGTACTGACCCTCATTGATATAAAGTAATACACCAAGTTTTAATCCAATACCTTTCAAGACTGCTGAAAACAGTCCGGAAAACAGTAAAATCCTTGAAAATTTCTAAGTTTAAGGGCCATAACTCTGCCCAAACCTAAACAATCATACCCAAATGTGAACAGGTACTGACCCTCGTTGATCTAAATTAATGCTAAGTTTGAATCAAATATCTTGAAAGACTGCAGAAAAAAGGTCGGAAAACATGACCTAGGACAAATGGATGCACACATGGACAACACTATAACATAATATGTCCCACCTAACGATGGGCGTATAACAATTTACAGGAAATGAATGCTCAAAAACCTGTAAACAGATCTTTATGAAAAACATCATCATTTGCAAGAGACAATAAGTACTTCATTAAAAAGTTATATAAAAATCATACCACTGGTTCTGAAAAAGAAGTTGTTGAAAATGTGAAAGACTTACACCCCCACCCCCTTCCCTTCTAAAACAGTTCATAAAAAATCTGAAACTTGACATATTAGCAAAATTCTTTAACAGTAAAATTGTTTGCGATAAGTATGATTAAAAGAAACCCAATTAAAGCATCATTATCACCTTAAAGAGTAAAACTGCACTTTTCTGCATTGAAATCACTAAGTCAAAAAACAAAGTTGAAAAAATATTAAAAATTTGAAATCGGAATAGAACCCGGAAAATCAACAACACTTCTTCACACATTCCTCTAGGTCATCCCTCTATGCATTCACTTTCTCTGTTACAGCAACTGGTCTGAAGAAGTTTGTCAAAGGAGGGTACCCTCTGTGACCTACTTTTGCCTGTCATGGCGCCCACCTATTGATGGATCCAGACAAAAAAATAACAACACTTGTTAGGGACCATGACTTCTTCATTCCTACCAAGCTTCATTATAAAAAAAAAATCATTCCATTGATTCTGAAGAAGAATTTGAAAATGTGAAAGAATACTTCCCCCCCCCCCCTATTTTTTTGACAGCCATAAAAATTCCAAAAATTGACATATTGACAAAATTCTTTCACAGTAACATTCTTAACCATAATTATAATTAAAAGAAACCCAATTAAATCATTATTATCACCTAATTAAGAAAAATTGCATGTCCAAAAAAAAAACCTTGAAAAAACATCAAAAATTTGATTTCAGAATAGAACCAAAATCAACAACACTTCTTCACACATCTCTCTAGGTCATTCTTATACATTCACTTTGTCTCTGTAAGCAGCTGGTATGAGTAAGTTTGTCAAAGGAGGGTACCTTCTGTGACCTACTTTTGTCTGTGATGGCGCCATCTGTTGATGAATCTGGACAAAAAACAACATTTGTAGGGGACCATAAGTATATCAAGCTTCAAAGTTTTATTAAAATCCGTCCAGTGGTTCTGAAGAAGAAGTAGAAAATGTGAAAAGTTTACGACAAAAGACGACGGACAGACAATGAAGGGATGCCAGAGGACAGGCTATAACATTTCAAATATTTTTATGTTACATGTATTTGCCTTCTCCAACTAAAACTTCTGAAACTTGAATACCCCGAAAACTCAAAGTAATTTTCAAGTCCTGATGACAAATTGTACTTAATTTCACCTTCAAAAACTTGAAGCATTTTACCGTCAGAAACTCAAAGCAAACATTTCAGGATAGAAAGTAATTGGCTTTTTACACAAATTTAAAATTACATGGTTGTGTGCGTCCAAGCTTGACGGATTAACGAACTTGTTGTGTATGGGTTTGTAATATTACACATTTCATCCGCATTAGTATTAATTTAAAACAATAGGGTATCATTGTTATTATCCATAGATGATTTGTTTTAATTTTAACTGCCTTAATTATTAATAATAAAGAATAGAATTAAAAACTACTAAAGGTGAAAATAGTCTTGAATTATACAAGCTGCAAATTTTTAACAGTTATCGATGAACTTTTAAATACTTAGATGATATTTGACATGATATACATTTCAATCACATAAATTGAGATTTGTATTACATCGTCTTTATGTTATTTTTAGTCTTACAGTAGTACAAAACGTATGTAGGTAATATTGAGTTCGATCTTTCCCCTTCTAATTTCTGGGAGATTTCTGCAACTTCAATAACTTGAACTGAAACTGGAAGTGATTTCATAGGTTCCGAGCACTATAGTTTTGGGTCATCAGAGTTCAACTGTACGTACTTTGATATTTGTAATAAACACTAGTATCAAGATATGTATGAGTATGATTTTGAATTAAATACAAATGTTAAAAACTTAGAACAGTACCAAGCATTGTAAGCTGCAAATAATGCTAGTAAGTCAAATACTGAAGTTTAATGATGAATAATTGATGAATTCTAAGAGCTGTTGAAATAAGAGAGTGATCAGCACACATATTTCAAAGCTGTTAAAAATTCATGATGTTTTCCTTATTAATAAATAACAGAATTTCTCAAGTTATAAGTCATGAGTCAGAAGATGTAATACAATGCATTCCATTTAATCTAATAGTCTATTTGCATGAATAAAACATCAGATAAAGCGGGCTATCAGATCAGACCCAATTGCGAAAGTTGATGCTTTATGTTGTGTAACATGTTATAGATGTTGATAGCGATTGTTTTCATTTAGAGATATAGGACCACTTACATGGTGTTAAAGTACCTAAAGAAATACATGGAAACAGTTTGGTGTTTTAATATCATATCAGATAAAACGAAATATCAGATAATACGATATCAGATCAAATGGACTCCACTGTATCAACAACATTATCCATCTTCAAGTTGGGTTTTTATTCTTTCTATAAAAACTTCAGATCCAAACTCGAAAAACAAACATGATTGTGCAAACTTTAGAAAATTATTTTCTACAATTCATTAATATACAGTGCAGTTAAATTTGGTTTAGTTAGTTTATTAATAATATGTACTATAAATATACACATATTTTGATGGACAATTAGTCTCCTATAATGATATTGGCATGTCTTATAACTCACATTCACTATTTATGACCAAAAATCGAATTTTTGACATCTCAAACTACCTTTACCTTTAAGTATTATCAGGTATCATAGTAGATCATTTTAACCAAGGAAGGAGAGGCACACATGGAGTAACATAGATTTTTATAAGAAAAATGATTATGCCCTTTTTCTTGGCAACAGGCTTAAGGATCTGAAGCGAAATCCTATTTCATACATACATGCAAATTAATCACAAACATGACAAAATGAGACTATAGCTTTGTGTTTTGAATGATTTTAGAGGCATATATTAAGCACAAATTACTGTTATGACCAGCTGTCTGGACAGACAGATATCTGGATATCAGGAACAAGACTCATGACTCTTGACTAACAGAGCTAAAATGCATTTGAAAGGATTTCTAAATGTCACAATTTTCTATTTTATGAAGACTTCCTGTATATTGTTAGTTACCTTGTGTCTTTCAGGAACAGGAGAGATTTCCATAACCTGATGATTTTGAGATACTGGAATATCATTACTGGCTGCTAGAATTATGTTGTCTGTGGTTTGACGCTGAACATTTGATACCTCTTGCTCTTCTTTATCATTGAAAACACTTAGCAATACAGAGTATCACATATAAGAAAGTAAAATTTGTGATTTTTCTATTCATAAGTAACACAATACACACAAGAGGCCCAAGTGGGCCTATATTGCTCACCTGAGACATACAATGCACAATGATATCTAATATCAACAATCATGATTGTAGATGTCCATAAGTCTTTAGTTTCTTTAAAAACCTTCAAACATTTTAAATTGTACAGGACCGTCTTTACTTAAAACTATCAAGTTTCCTCAAAATCAATCCATCTCTATTAAAATAGTGAAGAAAAAGTTGAAAACGTGAGAAATCAATATATCAGCAAGCTGTGTTTGTAAAACACTAATGCCCCTGGTGGCGAGAAAGTCCAAAAAGTTATTTTTTGTGTGAAGGTCATTGTCAAGGTCAAAGGGCTTCATTAGTTGAGTACACAAGTGAAATATTCTTCATGTTTCAAAAGTTATGGCCAAGGTTTAAGTTGTTGGACAGACAAACAAACAGACAGACAAACAAACAGATGGACAAACAAATGGACAAACAAACAGACAGACAAAAACAATATGTCCCTGACCTATCAATCCGGGAACATATCTATGAAACGCTTTTTTGCATTAAGACGTCCAAAAGTAAGTCAATATGAGCATCAACTAGCATGGTATATGCCCATCGCTTAGTTTGAAAGGATGAAATTTGAAAGTATTGAAACATTCCCCCTTTTCTAACAATTCTGTGAAATATTATACAAATCTGTGCAATGGGTAAAAGTTTTGGATTTACTAAAGATAAAGCCATCCTGTGCATTGTGACCTTGTCTTTGCAAATATGACCTTTGTTCAAAGTCATGACACATGCTTGGGTCCTGGGCAACAATTCTGTGAAATATTACTTTAATCCATGCAAAGGGTAAAAAGTTATGGTCCAGACAAATATTAATCCATCACATGCAGTGTGACCTTGACCTGGTAGCTATAAACTTGGTTCAAGGTCAAGACACACCCTTGCGACCTGGGCAACAATTCTGTGAAATATTCAAGTCCATGTAAGGGATAAAGAATTATGGCCTGAACAAAAATTTACACCTCATATGATTGTGACCTTGACCTTGCAGATTACCTTCTAGTCAGTTCATGACACACCCTTGCGTCCTAGGCAACAATTCTGTGAAATGTTATTCATATCCATGCAATATGTAACAAGGGTTCCCTACCAAGTAGTACTATTACCTTGACCTTTGTCCTTTGACCTTGAAAGACAATAGGCGTCTTTGTCTTGGCATGAGGAGTACGGCAAGTGTACCAAGTTTGAAAGTCCTAGCCCCAACGGTATGATCTGTATCCTGTCTACAAGAATGTCCTAAAAGTGGTACTACAAGCTTGACCTTTGACCTATGACCTTGAAAAACAATAGGCATCTTTGTCTTGGCATGAGGAGTACGGCAAGTGTACCAAGTTTGACAGTCTTAACACCAGTGGTTTGGTCTGTATCCTGCCTACAAGGTCCTGACGGACGGACTGACAGATGGACAACACCATACCATAATACTTCCTGTCAAAAACAGACATATCAAAATATTATTATTCGGACTGCAACACTTCTTCACACATCCTACTCTATCATTTGGATGCATTTAGTTTGTCTCTGTATATTCTGAAAAAGAATTTTGTCAACAGAAAGTACTGTCTAAGACTTACTTTTGGCTATGGTGACGCCACCTGTTGACAGATTTGTAAGAAGTAAAAAACGAAGAAGTACCAAAGGGTAAACCATATCTCATAGTCCATGGAATAAAGGGGACAATATCGTGTTTAGTGTTATATTCAGACAAATGGGAACCCAAAAAAAATCAAGGTGAGACCAGGTGCCCGGGAGGAGTAAGCGTCCCCTGATTGCATGCAACATCCGTCGTAAAAGTCCTGCAATAACCTTTCAAATCAAGGAGGTAAATACATAAATATACAAGCATGAACATACGAAGGAGACAGGAACATGAGGTCAAATTTCCCATTCAAGGCAAGAAATGCTGCCTGCCTGAAATTCCGGTGTTGCAAATGCAGGTGAACAAATATCTGTATATACATGTACACACGTATTATGTCAAATCAAGTATAGTCAAAAAGTTAAGACGGTTATTTAGTATGGTCAGGTCCCAAAATATCGGTTAACATTCTTAAAAGAGGAATCTGAAATTGCAATAGATCCCTATAACCACAGAACTTCCTCAGTGACAATTTCAAATGTTCCTCAATATATCCTTGTGAGAGTAGTTTCGTGGCAAGAAGCCTCGCTCTCAGGATGAAATTTTCGTATTTAGCATGCTGTGGCATAGCGTATAAATTGTGAAATGAAGACGCCATATACGGGAGAGGAAGGTATGTTGCTACTCAGAAAAGGGAAGCTTGTAATAATGAAATTGAAATCGTCACGTTTGTCATAGAGAGAGGTTAATAATGAACCATCGTCACTAACTGATAGCAGTATATCGAGGTATGAAGCAGAAGATGCGCTCCCTGTAGTGTTTTTTATCTCGAGTTCCTTTGGATATATTATGTTGAGGTGATCCTCAAATACAGGGTTGTTAAACGACAAAACATCATTGATGTATCTGTATGTAAAGTTGAACACAGAAGCTAACTGTTTATTGCCTTTAGAGAGCAGAGACTGTATGAATTCTGTCTCCTAAGAGTACAAAAATATATCGACCAGAATAACTACACTTTTAGTAGGGAACCTACAGTACTTTATTCCTATTAAGTTTTAAAAGATTCAATAGAGTCTTTCAGAGTAAAATTTGGAAATGTGAAAAAATTCCCCCCCCCCCCTCTACCTTTTTTGCAATCTTAAAAATCATGAAAAATCCAGAAATTTCAAATTTTGTTAAATTTCTATTAGAAAAACATTCCTAGCCACAAAATCAGCATTTCAGTTCATCAGAAGCCAATCATTATCAGGGAAAATATGAATGAAAATTATGCCATTTTGCATGAAAATGTTGAAGTCAGAAAAGATGTCACAAATGTGTCATTAAAATTATTTATCCAATTTCAACAAAATAAACAAACTTGAAACATATATCCTCCCAGATCACTCAGATGCCATTAATTTTATTATTCACACGGTGGTTCTGGTAAGAAGATTTTCAAAGAGAGGTACTCTCTAACACCTATATTTAGCCTAAGGTGGCATCACCTTTTAATATATTTGGACAAAATGAACAAACTTATGTGAGAGGACTTATACATGTAGTACCTATTGTGTAAGTTTCATTGAAATCCTTCAAGTGCTTCTGAAGAAGAAATAAAAATGATAAAAGTTTACAGAGAGATGGGTGGAAGACAGACAACAGGTCTTATTAAATAATGCTCAAAACAATAAATTATAAGAAAATTTTGAAGTTCAGTATGAGATATATGTCCAATACCTTATCATTATAGAGTCTGTATCTTCTAAATCAGTGCAACTGGAACATTTCTTCAAATTTTTGTGACATCCACTTGATACATCTGCTTCATTTGTCTCCATCATATTTCTTTGCAACTGTTCAGCTTTTAGCTTAGCCTCCTTTCAATTTGATATATATATATATAAATCAAATTAAATTTTCAGTTACATACAGTACAAATAATTTTTATTCACATTACATGTATCTATTTAATTTTACTAAATACATGTATAAGATATAAATCATACGGACATATGGTTCAAACTATTTCTGCAAAAGATTTTAATGATACCTTCTCTGCAGTCATCACTTTCATCTTTTCTTCAATCTTCTGTGTTTCATTTAATCCTTTTAAAATTTTCATCTTTTTCTCCTCAATTTTAACTCTATTCTTAGCACTTAATGTTCAGAAATGTTATCAAATAATGACAAAAGCAGTCATCAGGGAAAGGTAATGAATGAAATTTTAAAACATAACACTTTTGAGGAATATTAAACATGATGTAATCACAAACAGTTTGTAGATAAATGTGTATTTAAGCAGAAACAAATGCATATCAACAACTTGTGACATGTCACTTTCAATTTGTTTACAGACATCTGGTATGTTTAAAATGGCATACTCAGAAGCCATTAAGACACAGAAGGAATTAAAACTGAATACTTGCAAAATAAAAAAAAGGGATTAAATCATACAAGTTGTTATCAATTCATACCCATTCTTCACCGTACTTTAATCATTTAGTTTTGTATGCTTTAGTTAAGACTTCACACATTAAATAGAATTCTCATCTAGTCTCATTCTATTGAAATCAAGACACTGTGCATTTTCCTGTACTATTTTGAAACAAATATTGATGTTTGGGTTTACAAAGTGCATAAGGATATGACGTCAAAATATGAAAATTAGGTGACGACAACAATAAGTCTTTTGCTTTATGAGCCAACTTACATTAATCTTTTAGTTTAACCTGTAGTTAATAAGAATATTTTACAGTTGTCATTTAGATGTGTTATAAATTATTCCCCTGTCTATGAGGCACACACACTGTTTCTGTTAAAAATCTTTTTGAATTGTCAAACAATTACTAGTATATCTCACAATTCAGAAAGATTTTAGAATGTTTGAGAATTCAGAAATATTTGGAACAGAAATACTGAGTCATGTGTGCCTAGATGTGAATAACAATTCCGTAAAATATCTTGAATAGGTAACCTGTATCCCAAATATGTCTCCATTTTCTTTAAGATTAAATTTGTTAATTAAAGACCGACAAACCTACAGCATGATACCCCTGATCCTTCAATTCCAAGATAAAAACAGTGTATCCAAATTAAGGTCTTCAGATTTTTAAACTAGGACAGTCGGTCTGGTAAAACACTGTTCTTTACTGGAATGGGTGATCATTTACCAGACCAAATAAAAAACTGTCAGAATTTTAAATCCAACAAAAAGCAATAAAATTCAGTGTATTTCATTTAAATGCATTGATAAAATTTTCTGCAAAACTCAAAAAGAAAGGCCCATTTATCATTCTACCTCTTAAGGTAGAACTTGAAGAAGATCGATTGGAACCATAACGATTTACACATATCATACAAGTCATCACCTCTTAAATTTCCCTCCATGGAAGACCATCTTACAAGTTTGATTCACTTATACACACTTTATTTTGAGGATTTTTTTTTCTTTTTACCAGGGATCTCCCCTTATGATCTTATGATGTAGATGATTGAAGAAATCAAAGTGGAAAGTGCAAATGTAACATATTTGTCAAAACCAAATGTTGCATCTGTGCCTGTAAAAGGAAATTAGTTGTTCAAACGGTCATTTTAAACACATTTAAGTGTTTACTTAATAGCATTTGATGAGTGCATCAGAGCTTCAAATTTTACTTTTACAAGATCTATGGCAATCAATATATTTACCAGATATTTGGTCCAGCCAGATTCTAAAGTTTATTGGATCAGATTTGTCCTACAGTCCCACAAACCTTCTGAAACACTGCGAAAATAACAAGTCCCCCACTGGTCCCAACAAATACATAAAGGACTGAAAAGTCAGTCAGAGGCTGTCAAAGGGCATTCTGAGAATTTTAATAATGTGTCTATGAGCTAAAATTGCTTTAGTTACTTTTTTATTTTTTCTTTTATTTTTTGGTTTTGACGCCTGGAATTTCGCTGGACCTTCATAGTCAATGTCGTACTGTTAAGTCAGACAGAGGTCTTTCTTTTTTTTCCTCAATGGATTTATAAACTTGTTTTAATTTCCATCACAAAATAAGAGAGTCAAAGCATTCTACATCAAACTGCCTTCATATGTACTGTAATTGAGTATCACAATAATTTTGAACAAAGGGCAATAACTCTGAAAAAAAAGTCTGGAATACCAGCATGACAGAAACCTATAGTCCCATCCGGTTTTGCCGATGGGGGAATAACAATAGCATGAAGGATACAAAAAGATGCAAAACTGCTTGAATTCATTCCAAGTTTTGTTTCCTGAAAAAGAAAAAACCAAAAATCACTACAAATTACTACATGATTGGATTCACAAGTATATCATTTGATGATAATTATATAATAAACTAGAGCTCTCCTAACGGGACAAATACTCCCTGCGTCAACAAAGCTGAAACATGCAATAATTCAAAATCCATGATACATCACTGGTATAAGTGAAATGGATGTCCCACTTGCATATTCTTCAGTATAATCAATGAAAACAAGAATTCTGGTATGTCTGCACTCTGACCTTGACTTTGTAGATGTGACCTTGGTTCAAGGTCATGACACAACCTTGGGTCATGGAGAGCAGTTGTGTGAAATATAATCTCCTTCCAACCTACAAGGAAGAAGTTATGGCCCAGACAGGAATTCTGGATTTTTGTGCACTCTGATCTTGACCTTGAAGATATGACTTTTGTTCAAGGTTATGACATACCCATGGGTGATTGACAACAATCGTGTAAAATATAATCTCCCTCTAACTTATAAGGAAGAAGCTTTGGCCCAAACAGGAATTCAGGATTTTTGTGCACTGTGAACTTGACCTTGGAGATATGACCTTTGATTAAAGTCAAGACAATCCCTTGGGTCATGGACAACATTTGTGTGAAATATGATTTCCCTGTAACAAAACAGAAGGAAGTTATGGCCTGGACAAGAATTCTGGCTGTATTTGCACTGTGGCCTTGACCTTGAGGATATGACCTTGGTTAAAGGTCATGACACACCCCTGAGTCATAGACACCACTTGTGTGAAATATGATTTCTTTGCAACGAAAAAGAAGGTGGTTATATCCAGAATTTTTTTCTGAGCCATAACTTCTTCCTGTTACGTTGCCGGAAATTATATTTTATACAAATTTTGTCAATGACCCCAAGTATGTGTAATGATCTTAAATCAAGGTCATATTTACAAGGTCATGGTCAGAGTGCATACAAACCATATTGTTTTCATTGATTTATAGTCAGAGGGAAAGCATGCATTTTCAATATTCTTTTAATTCAAGGTCAAGTCCAAGGTAAAGGTCAAAAGTTAAGCAGATGAAAGCTCTGGTCACAATGAATCTACATCTGAAATCCATTTCCTAATATTCAAAAGAAAAAGCCCATGTAGATCTAAAAGTTTTGAAAAAGTAGGTCAAAAATTCCAAGGTCAAGGTGACAAGGTCAAAAGTAATAGTATAAAATGAAAGGTTTTGATATGAGGAACCTATGTGCGAAGTTTCAAAGCCCTACCCCTCTTGGTTCAAATATTGTAGCTAATGTTAAAGTTTCTGAAATGTAGGTCAAACTCCAAGGTCAAGGTCAAAAGGTTACAGATCATGATCTCAAATGACAGGATCTTCCACAAGGTATCCATGTTTGAAATTTAAAAGCCAAACCCCTCTTGGTTCAAAAGCCAAGATAAAAATGTCAGAAAAGGAGGTCTAACTTTTAGGTCAGGGTCAAAACATCAAAGGTTATGGTCATAAATGAATAGGCTTTCTATAAGGTATCTATGTGTGAAGTTTCAAAGCTCTACCCCTCTTGTTTCAAAAGTTACAGCCAAGGTTACAGATTTTGAAAAGCAAGTCAAATTCGGAGGTCAAGGTAACAAGGTCAAACGGTCATGGTATTTAAAGGTTTTGATATATGGAACCTATGTGTGAAGTTTTAAAGCCCTACCCCTCTTGGTTCAAATGTTGTAGCCAATGATAAAGTTTTTGAAAAGTAGGTCAAACTCAATAGTCAAGGTCACAAGATCAAAGATCATGGTCCAAAATGAAGCAGCCTTTCACAAGGTATCCATGTGTGAAGTTTCAAAGCTCTACTCCTCTTGGTTCAAAAGTTATAGCCAAAGTTAAAGTTTTTAAAAGCTATGTTTTTTGCTTGATTGACTATTGTTTTACGTCACTCCACGATTATTTCACGTATATGGTAACGGCATCTGCCTGTTGCATTGCATACAAATTTAGACCTTTGCAATGAACCCACCCGAAAAAGTGAGGAATTTCTAAGTGAAACGCCTACAGTGACAAGGGACCTGGTTTTTACAGTCTCATCTGAAAGACAGAACACCGGTGTGCCCCGGGTGGGAGTCAAACCCGGGGACCTCTTGATCACGAGCCGAGCACCTTATCCACTAAGCCACACTGGCTTAAATTAAAGTACGTCAAACTGCAAGGTCAAAGGTCATAGTCCCAAACGAAAGGACCTTTCACAAAGTATACATGTGTTCATAAGTTACACCAAGTTTAGTTTTTGAAAAGTAGGTCAAACTCAAAGGTCAAGATCAAAAGGTCAATGATCATGATCCCATATAAGAAAGAATTTTCCACAAGGTACAGTTAGGTGCAGTCCTAACCTTACATAAAGTGCACTTCATGTTAATTTTATGACTGCTTTTTAAGTTTACTTGACAACAACAGAGTAAACATGAAATCAAGTTTAGTAGTAAACTTGATTCCAAGTTTAGTACTAAACTTGATTCCAAGTTTACTCCGAGTGCACTTCAAGGTTTACTTAGTTTACTTTCTATATGTATATACCGCTTCATTTCACTTGATGTAACAGGACGGAACACACGCCTTTAAATAATCGAGTTGTTTCTCTTAATTAAACATTTGACCTGGAAACACATATTGTAAAGTCGTCTCGGATATCAATGTATATAAGGGAAATGACCATTTCATTACGTGGAAGTGGCCATGCGATAGTTGAGATTCGACGTATCTTGATGGAAACTGAAAGTGTACAAGTTTCACGACGAGCGATAAGTGCTTTGATAAATTTATGTTACCGGTTTGATTATAGACACACATGAAATTCAAGGTAAGAAGAGATTATTATCCCCAGTTGTTATTTAAGTTTTACCCTCTTTGCCACAATACCGAAAATAGAACCAGTGTAGTTTTCGCTACGTAATGTCCCAACAATGGTAAAATCTATACACCCTGTATAAATGCCAAAATAACGAGGAAATATCGTATAACAACATATAACAATAATAATTCATCACAAGAAGAAAAATGTAGATGCAGTTAGAAGTATCGATATTTCCAATAAAATACCATCCATGTTCCACATGAAATCAAAAATGTAAAATTGTTAATTGTTTATAAATGTTTACTATATTTTACTAATAAAACATTTTTTATATATAAAATATGCAATTGTACATAATAAGACAATTATTTTCATCGTGTTATACGAAACTGGATAATTGTAATAAATAAACGTGAAAAATAAACTTGTGTCACGTGATAGTAAACTTGAAGACGGAATTACTTTAAAGTAAACTTGATATCAAGTGCACTTGACTAAACTTTATGACTGGTTTTCAGGACATAAAAACAAAACTTGAAGTGCACTTGTCAAGTGAACTTGAATGTAAGGTTAGGACTGCACCCAACTGTATCCATGTGTAAAATTTCAAAGCCAAACCCCTATTGGTTCAAAAGTTATAGCTAAGGTTAAAGTTTTTGAAACGAAAGTCAAACTATAAGGTCAAGGTCACAATGTCAAAGGTTATAGTTCCAAATGCAACGGCCTTCAACAATGTATCCATGTGTGAAGTTCTAAAACCTTACCCCTCTTTGTTCAAAATCTATACCCAAGGTTAAAGATTTTGAAAAATAGGTCAAACTCCACGGTCAAAGTCAAGGTCCCAAATGAAAGTTCCTGTCACAATGTATCCATGTATGAAGTTTCAAGGCTCTATCCCTCTTGATTCAAAAGTTACAGCCCAGGTTAAAGTTTTTGTCTACAGATGCCAACAACGATGTTGCTGGAGGTATGACATAGCTCTCCGCACTTATGTCCTGGCAAGCAAACAAAAAGTCCGGGCAAGCAAACAGAAAAAAAAAAGAACTGATTGGCCTAACTGACAAATGGACGAATGTATGAATGGAAAGAGTGCAAATCTGAAGTCCCCTTCAGAGAAATTCCCTGTTAGGGGACTAATAATTCATTTGAGCCTCAAGCTCAGTAGAATAATAAACCTTTACCCAACTGGTTGACATTTTGAAGTCAAAATAGCAAAAAGTGGAGTAGGGGAACACTGCTGTAGTAATTATAAGCACAGGTAAACTAATAAAATTTCTGTAAGAGAAAACTCTGAAAAACCTTAATCTCTCACTTGAAAAATAATGCTAATACTTTGGTAAGAGCAAGCATCCGGCGAAATACCACCGTTTCAAATGACGGAAATAGCTGGTTCGAATTTCCTCTATTCTTGAATTTACTACTCAATTTGTGCATACAGTGCTCAGAATGATATGCCTCAATTTTTTAAATCACTTCTTCAAATTATTCTTATTGACAGCTCTGATAAAATAACAAGAGTGATGCTTAGGTTTCAAATATGCCTGTTGCTTAATTTCAGGGTTACAGTTTTCCACAATGGACAAGAATAACATCTACTAAAGGGCAAAAAGCTTTATGCACTTATAAAACAGGGCCAATTGCAACAAAGTTTAACTTCACTAAGTTTAACTTGAATATTTCAAACCATAAATGAAAAGTTTCTGGAGTACCGATTTTCATTAGGGGGCAATGACATTTATAAAATGCGGTAACAAAGTTTTGATAATGATATTATAACAACTTCACTGATAAAATCATTAATTACAAATGGATTTGATTTATGAATTCAATTTAGCATAACTGTGAACCTTTCATTTTCTGCATCATAGCCTGTAGTTCCCTTTTTGTCTTTTCAAACCCAGTAACTTTACTTCTTAATTGGCTTACTTCATCTTGAATCTGTTTAAGTTGCTTTGCTAATGGGAAAGATTCATACTTTGCCTTATAGTCTGTCCATATATCTGTATATTGCTTCAAAATGGAACCTCTCTGTAAACTTTCATACAAAATCATGCATAAAAGGTTAATTCATCCATTTAATTTTAGATTAATTGAATCTTAAAATTCATTACAGTAAGTGTTACTAAAAGCTTGTAACAATACAATTTACAAACTGGACACATATGTATTGTTTTATAATATAATACATTTACTTCTATTATTTAGAGCATTAAATCCTTTGTATAATGTCATTGTGAAACACTTACTTTTCCTCTTGATATTTTTTTTTTTCCAAATCAAGCTTTTCAGTCAAAGCCTCTTCATGATCTTTCAGCACAATGAGAGTCTTCCTTAAACTAGAGAGATTATGGGTGGGAACATTGAAAATATGTTTATTAATGAGAATTACATATCACACCACACTCAGATGAGTTTAACTTGTTTTATCACAACTAACTATTTTTATTTATTTCATTGAGCACTTTGCAGCCAGATACATTATATTAATTGCGTTGTTTTAATAGGTATTTCCTAAAGTTAAAAATGTGTGCCATATTTGGCACTAAACTTAATCATTCCAGATTAAACTATTGGCCGTGGATCGCCAGAAACAAATGTTCTTTTTAGAGGCACCATTCCCTTACAACTTTTTCCTGTACCTAAATAAAATTGTAATTCATTCTGTGTTATCCAAGGAAATTTAGTCTTTTCATCGAATGCAAAGTTTTGCTTACAATAAAATTACTGTTACTAATAATAAAGGAATTCATCTCCATATAAAAATTCTTACTGCTTTCTTACCAAAAGAGACTTTTGTGGCAATACATATGATTTACTAATTAATGACCAAAACACAAGTAAATAATTATCACTTTTTTTTTAGGCTCTTGTTCTTTAATTCAATTTATCAGATACAGTTAAATAAATGAAAAATTTTTCCTTACAAGATATGAAAAAGAGAGATTAACATAAAAAGATTGCATTGTTGCCTACATAGTATATATAACTAAAACTGTTTTAATGAAACAAATATTGCAAATTTTGGTCTTAGGCTAAATAGAGACTATGAAGTTATTATCAAGGGTAAAATCATGACATTCTATGTGTAAAGTATCACTAGTCTAGGATTAAAACATGGATAACTACAGTTTGAAAAAGCTTTAGATGGCACAAAGTCTTGTAACATTCACTTCTAACCTTTTGGTCCAAAAACAATATATTTCAATGGGTCATGAGCATGTGAAAAAATAAAATCTTACCAAACTGACAAGACAATAATGTCTATTTAGCAAACATTTCCAAGTCTAAAAGGCCATATCTATTACATGAATAATTACTGGGCAAAACACCCCTTTCTTCATATACATTGCAATATTTCTTTGTGTGAAGTTACATTCAAATCCACAGAAGTGTCTAGATGGAGCTGTGATCACAAGAGTATGAAGTATATTCAACAAAACTCCTAAGTCCAGAAAATGTATACTGAACATAAAATTTAAGTGCAAAGGTCAAAATTCCTACAGGAATATCAAGCAGCAGTCATCTGCCTTTCTGAACAAGAGGGCATGCTGATCTTTCTGTCTAGCAATTTTAGGTAACCAGACCTTTTAAAGTACATATAATCCTGGGAGACAGATAGTCAGATGGAAGGACATGGTTATTCATATGTAGGACACAAAACTTATTGATACAAGCAAATTCAGAGAATTGTGGTTCCCCGCTTTCGGGGTTCTATCAGTAAGGGTGTAGTGATCTGTGGCATACCGTCATGGTTGTGCATGTCTACAGACACACATGCCAAATATGAAGGCACTTACTCTTACGGTTAAAAAGTTACACTGAAGTAGGTCAAAGGTCATGGTCAAGGTTACATGATAAAAATTTTTGGTACCAATGGAAAGGTATTGCAATTAGGGACACACATGCCAAATATGAAAGCCCTACGTCTCACGGTTAAAAAGTAATGACCAAGGTTAAAGTTTTTGTGACAGACAGATGGACAGACAGACGGACGAATGAGATTTAATGTCCCCATGCTTCCGTGAAAAGCTGGCGACAAAAAGAGGAGTGATGTAAAAATAATGCATGATTATACCAAAACTCTAAAGAACCTGTTCTGATCACTTAAACTAGAAATACTTTTTGAAAAATTTGAACAGTCAATAAAAACGCATAGCCTGCATCCATGCTTTTACATTCCATGAATTATATCTTAGTAACAAAATAAAGTGTATAAAATTTTCTCACATTTGGAAACTAAACTTACCGGTATATACTACCATCCACCAACATTCATGCATGTTAATGCCATTAAGCAGGGAACAATAGATTAATTTCCTATTTTACATGACATATGGTGCATGTCTGACACACTGCTTTGGCCAAGATTTTCATTATGTCATTATTACTTGCGCTGTGCTGTCACAAAACATGACGCAAATTTGAGTGGCAAAACATCATATGTCGTGGGTATTTAAAAAACAAAGCTTTACATATTTTGAACATGGTTCAAATAAACATAATACATGAATTTTATATTTTACATGCTACAAGGGGTCTAATACCTGACAAACTTCCTTTTGTTGAAATTTTTATGATGTCAATGCTTAGATTGTTATGTCACAATACAATAACATAATTTTGGTTGGCAAATGTCATGTCGGACATTTAATGAGAGATAAAATAAATATGAAAATGGTCTATTGATCACATGTGCATGTACAGGACATGTGTATATATGTTTATTCATCAATGATTTACTTCTTCAACCTAAGCCAAGATGATAAAATGACCATTGTTGAGTTAAGTGAAATCAAAAGGGCAAACAAATTAATTGAATTAAATTTAACAGATCAGTGACAAGAACAATTATCGTTAGTATACATTAAAACATCTTGTAACCAGCAGCTTTGTCCAATGTCATTACTTTATAGGCTTTAGCATGAATATACATTTGAATTTGTTTTATTTACTGGGAATGAATGTTCTCTCCGAAAAATTACAAACCTACTAACTTAGGTTGCATGGTAAAACCACGAACTTGAAACACAAGAAAATGATTTAAAAGTTTATAAAACAATTAGTGTACATTGAATAGCATACCTTTCACAATTATCTTTATTGATTGTGAACTGTTTATGTGCTCTTCTTGTTTCCTCATCTAATTTAGAGTTGGAAGTTTCCAGTTGTAAAATCATCTCCTTTTTAGTTTTTGTTTCCTTTCCTATTCCTTAACACAACAAATACACAAATTACAAGAAAAGTGGTATTCTGCTAAGGATTAATGCATAATACAAAAATGAATGGATTCTATTTTTATGATAAACTATCAGATAATAATATATATATATATTTATATACATAAGTATATATTTATATTTTTGAACAGGATATTAAGACCTTCCATTTGATTGGAGCAATTCGAAAGTGTAACAGTCCTATCTGAACTGTTAAAAGATTGATTGATTTTTGTTTGACGTCACACCACAAATATTTCACATATGTGGTGACGGCATCTGCCTGATGCGGAAAATACAAATTTTGACCTTTGCAACGGACCCAACCGAAGCAGTGAGGGATCTTTAACGTGCCATGCATACCACAACACGGGGCCTCAGTTTTACTGTCTCATCTGAAAGACAGGACACGGGCATGACCAGAACGGGACTCGAACCCCGGCCTCCCGATCAGGTGGCGAGCATGATACCACTAAGCCACGCCAACTTCAAACTGTTAAAAGAAACTACACTGTATATATTATAACTAACTCAAACAATCCATCAAAATTCTATGAAATAATTGCAAAGATAGGGTTGTAATGGACATTTATAGGGCAAAGTATCTAGTAATTCTTTTTCCCATAGAGTCCTTCTTCTATCTTAGATTTTAATAACCCATATATCATAACGTTCATCAGCCTCTCCTCTATCTAAATTTTAATAGTTTACAATAGGTAATCCACCATAATTTTGAGAAAATCTTGCTGGAAGGGTGTCACCCCCCCCTCCTAATGTTAACAATATTTTTTTAGGTCATAAAAACTTTACATTGGGGAAATGAGACTGAATCATGATTTTACAACAAAATCAACTGTTTTAGATGAATCAAATAATTTTATTCAATCAGAGACTCTTATACATTAAAATACATGTAGTAAATCCACTCTCCCTGTAGAAGATCAACTTATCAGTTATTCTCTTGATAACTCTTCTTTCAAAAACACAAAAGACAAAGTGATCACTCTTTTATTGCTGTACTTCACAGACAACCTAAGTAGCCTAGATTTAGTAAACAACTAAAATAGTTCACAAACCTTCATTATTCTGTTTTTCAATTTCAATTAATTTCAGCAGCTGCTCATTTTCGCATTCTAAAATTTAAAAAAATCTGGACAAATTAATGCAAACTTAGAAGTTTGATTCTTGTCTATGTCACACCAAGACAGAGCTAAAAATTGGCAAAAATTTCTAGTTGTCAAATTTGCAATTTAAAGAAAATTTAGACGACCTCCATTAAATTCACTGAAAGTTTAGGTTGCTCGAAGAGATTTTAGGTTGTTTTTGATGACTGGACGACTACTAATTTTGAACCCTGCCAAGATCATTGCACTTATATGGTGACAATATCTGCCTGATATTATGTACAAAAATTCATACCTACCCAACGAACCAAACAAAGCTACGTGGGATCTTTAAGTACCAGCTCTACTGTGACCTCTGTTTTTATGGTCTCAGACAAAAAGAATATAACAATGAGGAGCCACCAGCATGACTTAAGCCCACGATCTCTTGATCACATGTAAAGTACCAGGATGATTAAGCTACTCTGGCTTTCAAACTTCAAAGGAATTTGTAAGAGAAAAATAGATTTCTTCCTAATGGTGTGACTACTTCAGTTTCTAAACATGAAAGATGTTGCATGCATTTGTAAAATTCAATTTCTAATCATTTTAACCTAACCAGATGTCTTTACATTCTGATTCCATAATAGCTTCAATACTTGTAGTGGCCTTAGGAAATCAGTAAAATTGAAAAATGCTTCATGAACCACGTCAAACCCACTGAATGACTCCAACTGATAGGAAACCCTAAATGATCTGAAATTTATCAGGAAGCATTAAATTTTGGGGTTGCATGCATCCTTAATATGAAGTATGAAAATATGCTGATGAAAATTTGTCAATAATATATAAGCCTCTTATTGCTTTGTGACCTTGACCTTTCAAGCCTTTGTCTGAAAGCCAATATCATGATAGAAATTCAACATTTGTATAACTTACAAAGATCACTGTCTATTAAAATTCACTAAAATATAAGCCCCTTTTCAGTATCTAAGTTCTATTTTCTGAGTGACCTCAACCTTTAACTAGAAAACTGACAAAGTCAGAAGGGCCTTGCAGGATGCCTGTCACCATGACCTTGACCTTAATTTGGTAACAGCAGAAAGGTCTTGTAATAAGGAATGCAGATGCCAAATATGAAAGCCCTACTTCTAACAGTTCAATAGTTATGGTCAACGTTAAAGTTTTTCAAATGCAGGTCAAAGGTCACTGTCAAGATCACATGATCAATAATTTTGGTACCAAGGTAAAGGTCTTGTCATAAGGGACAGACATGCCAAATACGAAAGCTCTACTTGTGACAATGTATTAGATATGGCTAGTGATGGGGGATCGGCTGAATTTCATAATCGATCATCGGTTGGAATCGGTTGATGCTTTTGATGCGATTTTGCCGATTATAATCAGTTCTCAAATATTTACAGATTTATTGCATAAACTTCTTTGATTTTTCACTTTTGTTTGTTATATTGGGCATAAATAAACATGTTGTAGCATCCATATGGACCATTAACCAGGCACTAGTAGCATTAACTAACCTGGGAGTTCCAATTAGTCTAGAAAGTCTGTTTTTGTTGTTTGGTATGATATATAAAGAATGTAACATCTTAAACACTTATTTATGAAAGGTAGTGTTTGTTAACTGGTTTTACAATGTACACTGTACAGTAGCAAAATGTTTTAACTTGTTCAAGTTACTTATTGCCATGTTAATAACAACCCCAGTCACTCATATTGTCACATTTCACCTATTACCAATACTTTCCCTGGTGTTTATTTAGGAATATGAAAAGGTCTACATTTGAAATTTTTTTTTTTTTTTTTTTTTGAAACCAAGTATCCGGCAAGACAGAACACTCTCTCTGCAGGGACACTACTAGCCTGAATGCACAGCGTATTTTTGACAAGTAACGATATCACAGTCTCGGAAAGTACAACTCGTTCTTTCTCCACCATTCAAGAACCGTCAATCCTATGTCTTCATCTTTTAAAACTACTCCGAGATATCGCCTGATCTCATCCTACACGGTATCAACTTGAGAAATCTGGCTCTCGCCAACACACATTACGTCAGTGAGCCAGTCCTCAGTGTCTGCTGATTTCAGCTTTTTGCACGGTGGTTCTGAAAATTCGGCAATTTGTCTGTCGCTCTTTGCCTCTGGAACACCAATATCGCTAATTAATATGTGGAGTCTCGGCCAAAACGGTAAACCTCAAACAAAAACATGGAAACGGGGATTTGTGTATGCGATGATCGATTATGAAAAACGAGAATCGATCATCGAAATCGACAGCTTTTTCTCGTCGTTAATCGATGTTTTCGATCATCGGTACATCACTAGATATGGCCAATATTAAAGTTTTTTGCTGATGCACAGACAGACGGATGGACATACAGAGTGATTATTTTTGGACACCTGCTTATGAAGCAGGGCCCTAAAACTGATCTTAAGTTACTTTGCTTAAAAGCCAGTATATCCTAAATAACAATTGTGCGAAGTATAATCTAATTAAAATGATAGGTTTAGTAGATATGAATTTGGATGGATGGAAAGACAGACAGACAGACACACAGTACAGCAACTATATCCTCCCTGGAAATTTTTCAGGGTGCATGAAAAAATATATATTTATTTTACAAATCCACTATATCTTATACGAGATACAGTCATACTTACGATAGCTATGAATGAGTCTGTCTAATCCTGAAGGATCACAAAATAATCCAAATTCACCCATATCTTCTTTTATATTTTTAAGTCTGTTTTATATTTTTTATAACCTAAAAGATAAGAATAATAAATAAGTTTTCTTCATAAAATATAAATTTGATCAATTACTCAAAATGTTCAGCATTAACATTAATAAGGATGGTAACAACTTCTCATTCTAGAGACAATCGCTCTAATAGTAATATACACATGATGATGTGTTGTAACATTCATGCACTCTTCAGTGGTTGAGAAGAAAAGAAATCTTCACAATAACTGTGGTCTTATAATTTGTTCACAGACGAAAGTAATAGTGAATGGTCAGCTAAAAAACCTGAAAGTCTTGATTGTTCATAAAAAAAAAATGTATGATGTTCATCCTAAATGGTAAGTTATTAAGGTAAGTGTGCGATAATGCTCCGGATGGAGTCCTGCACAGTAATGGAAGAAGAAGAAAAAGAAGGCCAAAACAAAACAAAATTAGTCCCATTTCCTGCCTCCAAGGCAAAAACATTAGGGTAGGTAGGAAGGGGAAAAAATTATTATATATCTTTATTCTATTTTGATGAAATCAACATGAATACATGTTGCTATTTAGTTGAAATGAGGTACATTTGTACAAACAAATTTTTAACAAAGTGTAACTGTTAATAAAGAGTCTCTTGAATAGTCAAAGAAGTACATGTAATAACTGCAAGACCGTATGGAAAAATAAAGTTCATTATTTTTTCATAAGGTCTTGCAGTAATACCGGTAACTTAACTTTCTCTTCTGCCATGCAGATGCCACATGTATAGGTAACACAGTTTTGAATATGAGGAACAGTTCACTCCTTACTTGCTCCTCACCACACAAGTAGAACATATATCGAGAACACCCAATACATACTCGTATTATATGTAACAGGCAGGGTGAAAATTGTGGCCAGACCTGGGAATCAAAACCAGAACCTTTTGCTTTAACAGCTGACTCTCTGATCATTACACTATGCTTGTTACATATTGCGTCACTATCACGTGCCTAGTTGAGTCATTGATTGGCTATGGGAAATAATGGTTTCGGTGACTTAAACATCATCAGAATTCACCAGAAGATGACCCCTTATGGGGTTTCGCTAGATCTTTATCCGCAATGGGAAAAATAGAGAAGCGAAATAAAGATATGGTTTTAATCAGATTGATCCCCATGCTGTCAGATGACAGACACTTAACAAGTTGGGTATAGGTTCAAATCGGGGTACATACCCCGATCTAGGTAAAATTTCCTATGGGGATCAAAATTCTTATCAAAAATAATGTTACTTCAAAATTTCAAATAAGTAATTACAGGTCGCATCACATCACTAAAAGTGGAGAACTTTTATAGAAGGCCTCCTGTTCTATAATCCTTACCAAATCTGTTTCTCAGATTTGGTAAAGATTAGAACAGAAGTTTTTGTATAAAAGTTCTTACACTTTTAGTGATCTGATGCGAACTGTAATTACATCTTTGAAATTTAGAAGTAATCATACTTTGATAAAAAATTTTATACCCTGATCAGTGTATTTTACCTTGATATACCCCGATTTCAACCTAAACATGTACCCAACCAGAAATGAAGTTTTATCGATGAATCTAAGCCCCATATTTTAGAAGATACCTCAGTAGTAATACCAGTACACAGGTCTGTGTTTTGTGAGTGAGATAATGAGCTATCTTAGTATGCATTCAAAACTCAAAGTCAAAACAACAAAAATCCATAAATTAGTCCAAATAAACTCTATTATGAATTAAATCAATGGCATACGCATTTCTCCTCATATCTGTTATGGTAGTGTAGTATATTTACATTAAAATTCATTTACGTAAAGGAATATTATCAGAACAAAACTAATCACGACCACCAAAAAACACAATAAAATACAAAAATTACACTCAGCTCTATTATAATTTCACAATATCGTCTGCTAGTATTTTCTCTTTACATTATGCAGTATTACGAGCCCGAATTTAATAACAATATTACATTTATTCCATTTTTATTCGAGTAGATCTATGCGGGTTCAGGATGGGCAAAGGGTGCAAGTCTCCCCTCCCCCCCCCCCCCCTCTCTCTCTCAACAGTCTTTCTTAGTACAAAATAAATCATTCAGATTGTTTTATTGCTGTCGCTGCACTGATTTTGCCGGTTTTCATTTTAATATCAGTGAATGTTAAATTTGATCATGGTCATAGATGATATATATTATGACACAGTTTGGGATGAATTGATCCAAAGGTAATGTTTTGACAACAGCACAATATGAGGCATTTTCAACCCATTCTAGCATGCTTTGAATTGATGACAAGATGTCGTTTCAAATCTACATGGAAACTGATAACAATTAAGTATATAAAAATTCTCAATGCTTTTTAAGGATATATACAATAAATAAAAGGCCTATTCATATTTATTCTTTGCTTAGTTTTTGTGAAATAAATTGTTCTCTGATTGATGTAATAAAAATTACCAATGACTGAGTCCCTCATAAGATATTTCTACTGATCCATCTGTAAAAAAAAAAATCTATTGGGTTTTTTTTTTTCAGAAAACTTTGTATTTTTTTTATCAATATAACAGCTTTCTTTTATATCAGTTAAAAGAAAATTTAACCTAGGGTTGCTAAGTCATTCAAAGTTGAATCATCCCCCCTTCTCACTTTGCTCAAATGTCCATATGCGATATGTATAATAATTATTTCAAAAGCATTATCCTAAAAACATTTTACTTCTCAGAAAATGTTTGAAAATATTGAATGTCTATACAATATGCAACAATTTGCGTATGATATTTCCTTTGTATACCCCTGATCGAAATACGTAGTGTTGGGGGTTGCAATGTTTGTAAAAAAAATTTTTTTTTTTGCAAAAAAAGGATCATTTTCAACCATTTTATGGCTGCAATCCCCTTTTCCGGACCGAATAGTGCAAAACATTAGTCATGGGAAACTGCAACCCTCCCCCTTTCAAAATATCTTGATCCGCTTATGGTTATTGGTATGTGTACTTCATTTATGAAACCTTTTCTGATGATATTAAGGTGAATTATCTTGTGATCTTGACTGTGAACTACGAGTCTGCGTAATTAAATATGTACTATTACGAACAAGGTTTAAATTAAAAAGTATATATGTTCTATATTTATTATTGCAAACATTGACATGTGCTTTTTGTGCGTATATATATAGATGGTTTCCCATGCGGAACAACACGTTTGGCGCATATCACAGAAAAGTCAGCCCAACACTAGATTTATTCACTAAGCCGCCGAGAAGAAACAACTTTAACGAATATCATTTGAAACACATTAAATTACTGAATACATGTACATTTCAGATTTGAAAATATTGACGTTGTATTTCACCGTACATAATCAACCACCTTAAACTCTACCGCGCCACAAATGGTTTACGTCACATTCAGTATACAATGTCGTCAGCTAGATGCCAGTAACTGGGTCAGCGTCATTTCTGGTAAAGCGCGTGTCGCTTATTTTTCACTCACTTGTGGAAAAAAGGACAAATTTGGACAAATAATGAGGTTAACTTTGCGAATATGAGAGAAATGATCTCTTATGTTTACAAATATCTTTAACTTAAAAAATGCTTAAAAAATGGCGTACGCGTATATGTTTTATATAAAATCATTGGTAACGGTTGTTATGTAAACGACAATAGGTCTAGTCTGAAACATGATTAAAAAGCGCCCATATATGTTAACGTTTTAAACACTTCTCAGAATTACGTCCCTTTGATCGCTCCTACTACCTAAATTAATTGAGGGATCGCCAGATCCAAATTTAACAACGTCCATTACGTAGTTCCATTGTGACGTCATAGTTAAATTCTTGTTTGACGGGCCATTTATTTCAGTATAAGGTCATAATGAATAAGTGTGCCAAAATGTGTGGTGTCGGGCATTTGACGATCACTCAATAGACGATTTCCGAGTTACATCCAGACTACGGACATTGCATACTTTGGCGATATTTTATTTATGACGTAATAATCTTATCTTTGGATACATGACGTCAGTGCTTCTACCAAGTACAATGTATGACGTCACAATCAGTTGTCCGTAATATGACGTGTTAAATCTAGATTTTTAACAGTCCTTTCCAGTTACTTGAAAATAGCCTATTTTCTGTTTATTTGTTAGTATTTCAATACTGATTCTTTTCGCAAATGCGTTTTCACATTTACTTCGAATGTGATGTTTAATATGACAGATGTGAAAGGCAGGAGACGCTTACACAGTTTCCCTGTACATAGATTATGTCATCCCTCAGTAGTATTCAGGGATTCATGATATACCACAATCACACCGGTTTGTTTAGTTTTTCACATTGTGAATGATCTATCTAATAAGAGCAAATTTCAGAGAGTTGAGCAGTTCATGCCAAATTTCGGCCATCTTGAAATCCTCAAAACGTGACCTCAGCTTCTGTATAGCAATATTTTATTAAGAGATGATCTGATAGTGAACAAATGCAACTCAAAAATGCTGTTTCATTGTCAAATATAAGCATCATAACAGCTGTACAAAATGACCGTGTACTGAGCGGCTAATCATGTAGGTTCGACTCCTGGATTCTGTCACTATGATAGAGTTGGATACCTCCTGTTTCCATGTCGCGATATAACTTGAAAATGAGCTTCGCCATCCGTTAGGCGTTGTGTACTATGAGTTAGAAACCACGTTGAACGTTAGCAACCTTATGAAGTCATAAGAACGTTTCATTGTTCTTTACGTCATTTTTGTGAGAATGCGTACGTTTTATTTCCTCCCTTAGTATTAGAATCGTAATTAATAGCGGCGAAGCCCATTGCTGAAAGCAACGTAAAACACCAATCGACCCTTTCGAGTTAGTGGTTGGCAAAATGATAATTGTTCCCGCAATATGACGTCAGAGACAATCAATTTTTCAATATGACGTCAAAATTTTTATGGGAAACGTGATCATTTGCCAACCAAAATGTTAGTCCCGCGGTAACGTCGAAAGAGTCTATTATACAAGTATAATACTGTGTATATCTACCAATTATTATAATTATATTTCTTATACCTTAAGATTGTTCTGTTGATGTACCAAATACTCCAGTAACATTGAGTCAACTAAATATATTTTTAAATCAATATACTGCCACACAACGCCATCTCGACCTTGTATCGAGACAAAAAATCCAATTGTTGTAAAGCATGTTATAGACAGTACAATGTCATGATATTTAACAGAATTTTGCAAATCGATCTTCAGATTTATCGTGAATCACTTCCAGAATTGGTCCCAAATAGATGACGTAATAGTTGACCGAGATTTCACCTGCTGCCAGTCTCCCGAGTAGGTGACCACATCTAGGTGACTCAGGCAGGTGATTCACCCTATCCCTGCCCGTCCGTATAGGAAGGCATGAGATGGCTGGCATAGTGCCAACTGTTGTTTACCAATTCTGCTACGCAATTACTCCTATCCTTATAAGCTGGGTCTCTCTTTAAGCATTATAGTTTACTTGTAGATCGCAGTGGAATAAATGGACCATACAGCTGCCATAACAAGGTATGATGTTATCCATGTGCCACTATATGCCCAAACTTCGATTATAAAATATCCAAACTGTGTACGAATATATTTATTTATGTATTTATCATGATACGTTTTAGTATATATAAATATACATCTGTTTACATCTGTTGCTCATTGGTTCAGCAGATAAGACGTTAAGTAGTAGTTTATTCATACATCCATTGGTTCGAATTCCAGATGGTTGTGTTTGCCGGTAGCCCAGTCTGAAGGTACCAAGTAAAGACTAACCAACCCTGCCGCTTTTTCCGTGATTGAATTACTGTCTTTCAATAACCAAACAACTACTTGGGTAGGAGCCTGTTTATATACATATATATATATGACTCAAACCTATTTTTTTTAAAGTCTCGAAAACATAGGTTTCAGTAATTGTTTCTGAATACGTGTATAGAAAAGATATTTTCTGAGAGTTATCTCTCTTTGAGTATTTTCTATGACGTGTTTTGTTCTGCGTACATAAGGAAATCAATAGCCACGCACATTGTTGTTAGTTTTGTTACTACACGATATGTGTTCACTAGAAAATCTCACTATTATGTTTACATGTGGGTGGAATATCTGAATCGAACCCATGTCCTAAGATGACCTCTAATATACATTTAACTTCATGTAATTCGCTGAATACAGTGTATGTAAGAAATATCATAATCTTGGTCTGAAGAAAACAAATCAGTAATTATTTATTTAAGAGATCAATCGATATGGTGGTGAAGATATCATGAATCCAAAAGAGTTCTTCCGTCGCCGGTGTGCTCTGTGAGTTGTATATTTGCCATTTCCGTGTATTGTACTCATGAGTATATACGGGTAAAACAAACAACAACACTGAAACAACAACCACAGCAATTGATATTAATAACAACGCTAAAATATGTACAATCTTCAATGATTTAATATACATGTATATATGAAATTAAAATAGGGAGACAAGGAAGAAGGTCAAGGTAAGGCAAAAAGTAGATAATACGACTTGGCTGTTGCACGAACAGACGTCGAGACATTGATGTGGAAGGAGGATCGTAATGAGCTGTAATGACATTCCATGGAATACCCCCACCCACACACTTAATGTCACTAACGATAGAGGTAAATATTATCGTGTTTTCTCAACGCATAGTATATACCGGAGGCATATTAATCTGGAGAGAGAGAGAGAGAGAGAGAGAGAGAGACTAATCGTACTGCAAAGTTATAAAGGCAGTGGAAATTTATTGCAACTCTACAATTTGTTACCAATTTCAAATGAAAAAAAGAAAAACCGAAAGGAGATGACCTGGAAAAAGATGAAAAAGAAACACTTATAATAATAAAATGCTAATACCAGATTGTAGTGAACGGTATGATAGACCATTTGTACAATACATTGTTATAAGAGAAAACACGGACCATTAAAACGAGACGTAAGATGTAATAGTAAACACCCCCTGCTGAACGGACACAATTGCCGTGACAACACAATAAGGTTAACCAAACCAGTTAAGTCTTGTAACCCGAGGTCACAATTAGTAACGATTCCGATAAATTTCTGTTTCACATTTATATCTGACCACTCACGCCTCTGGTTGGTGTACTCCCATGTCACATGTCACACCAGATTTTGTGTGGTTGGAAAACTACTATATATCTTATTAAACAAATTTCGTCCCTTGTCAAAAATGAGAAAACATCATTACTATAATTATTGGAGCAAAGTGAAAAAAATCTGACAATATTACAAAATTGGGTAATCTTCTTCTTCTTTTCCTTCTGTAAAATAAATCATAATAATTTCAATGTTTTAAAATTTGCTTTTTTACTCTTTTCAAATGGAATCATAGTGAAAATAAATCCCTATAATAATGGCTACTCATTGAGCTGAGAAAATGAAGTCAATTTAGCTTTTATCATTTTTAAGAATTTATTTTTGAACTGCATTATATTAAAATCGTCCAATGTACCTGACGGATGAATTGCTAATATATTGTAAGAATTTACAGGCGTTTGCTCTGCGTTGTACTGCTTTCTTTTTTTTTCAAGCAATATATCTGCATTTTATAGCAATGGTTTTATTTAAAAATATTTCATCCCCCGAGATTAATGAAGAGGAACTGATTGTGACGTTGGTGTAATGACGGTTCACATAGTGCGAATTCTGTTTGTCGATGATCTTGTAGTATCGGTGACATTAAAAGATATTCCACCTCTTTGCTGTGCATCATTTAATACTGGTTTAATTGGTGTGTTAGTTACATGCTATTTGCAAACGGAACTGACTGTTTCTACTAATTAAATCCCAAGGTAAAGATAACTACGGCACTACAACGACACATTTTCAAGGAAAGCATGCATCGTCCTTGTAATTTGGTAGGAAACAAATGAATCAAGGTGCTCATTAGTAATTTTCTGCGATATCCTAATCAACACACACACACACACACACACACACACACACACACACACACACACACACGTGTGATAAACTTATATTTTGCTTAAAACCTCTGCCATTATATACCCATTCGTTTTGATATTCATTCTGACAACACAGCGAAAATATTCTTCCCTATCTTATACGCTAAACGAGTCTTTCACACAGAGAGGTTGCTGTGAAGAACAGGAATGTTGGTGATACTGACATCATTGAGTAGACGTCATAACCTTTTGCGTAGGCAGTTAGAGTTTGTATTTAGATTCTCCTAACATCTCATTGTGGTGAATTGAAACCACTAGAATAAGACCAAGAGCAAGTATATGATAGTCTAGGTAATCCCACGGTACTACATTTATGTACTCAAAGTCTCATTTTTCTGCATTGATCATTCTGTGTTACACTTTTCTAACGCTTTTTGTCTGTTAAAATGTTAATATATTCATTTCCATATGGATTTATTTTCTATAAATACAAGTCAAACTATTCATTATGGCTATTATGTGTGGTTTGTTTTGGTCGGATTGTTTTTGGTCGGATTGAAAAGCAATTCAACTTTATAGACTGGCGATGTTTGTCTGTCTGTCCGTCCGTCCGTCAATATTTTGGTTAAAAAGTTTCTGGTTGAGGCAGAATCTCAACAACTAAGTTTACGAGAAGTATAAACATAATACTTCACACATAAGTCCCGTATGACCAGACCTCTCATGACATTTGACCTGGCGACTTTGACCTTGGACTTTGACCTACTTTCGGAAAACTAAAACTTTGGCTATATCTTTTGAATCAATAGTGGTAATGCTTTGATATTTCACACATATATTCTTTATGACGAGTGCTTTCAGTTGATACCATGACTTTTGAGCTTGTTTCGAAATTGCTTTGCATTCCGGCCATGTCGTCTTTAGCAGTCTCTTATTTTTAGCTCACCTGAGCTGAAAGCTCATGTGAGCTATTCTGATCACTTTTTGTTCGTCGTCTTTCCGTCCGTCTGTATTAATATTTTAATATTTTCGACTGCTTTAGAACCGCTTGAAGAAATTTAATGAAACTTGGTATACATGAAGTGCTATAGGTCTTCTAGCAGGTTTCTTCATTTTGTCCAAATTCATTAACAGGTGGCGCCACCATGGCTAAAATATATCACAGAGGGTACCCCTCTTTTAAAATCTTCTCCAGAAGCACTGTATATATAATAAAACTAATGATATCTGAGTAATCTAGAAGGATGTACGTTTCAAATTTGTTCATCTTCGTGCAAAATAGCATGGTATTTTCCCTATGGTTGACTTTTGATGCACTGAAGTGCATATTTTAATCATATTATAATAAAGGAATGGTTCATTGACCGTGTTAAGTCGGTATCGTAACCGCAGCACAATCGAATATTGTTGTCGTTTTCCATGTACATGTATATTCTACTATTTTTATGTTTTATGTGAATGTCATTGGGGATTTTTGTCATACATCATTGTCATTCAGTTTTCTTTTTGAAAGAATTCTGACAAAAATAAAATTTTCGGATTTTTTCATAAATTTTTTAAGATTGCCAAAATGGTAGAGTGGGGTGGGGGTGGGGGGGGGGATGGGGGGTGGGGGGGGGGTTAAGTTTTCCACATTTTCAAATTTACTCTGGAACAACTCAATGGAATTTGATGAAATTTGGTATGCATGAATTGCTATAGGTCCTCTATCAAATTTTGTACATTTCGTCCAAATGCGTTGACATGGCTTAGAACAGATCTCAGAGAGTACACCTCTTTGAAAACTTCTTCTTCAGAACCACAGCGTTGATAATAAAAGTAATGGCATCTGAGTGATCTAGAAGAATGTTTGTTTCAAATTTGTTCATTTCACATTCACTGAATTCAAATAAATAATTTTGGACGCTTTTTTGACATCTTTTCGGATTTTGATATTTTTATGCATTTTTCTTTTTTCTTTTTTTTTCTTTTGGTTTTCATTAATATTTTACATAAAGTTGACTTTTGGTAAACTGAAATGCTTATTTTAGCCAGAATATAGTAAAATAACGATATTTGAAATGTAATTCGACAATATTTCAATTTTCAAACTTTTCATGAAGTTTAAAAATGTAGATGGGATCAATTTTACTCTTGAACAACTTCATTGATTTTGATGAAACTTGGTATGCATGAAGTAATATAGGCCTTCTGCCAAGTTTGGTCATTATGTTCATTTCGTCCATATCCATTGACAGGTGACAGAATTTTAGTTTTTGGTTTCTTTCAAGTTTTTTAAAAAGTAAGAGTGGGGGTATTTTTAAGTACAATGTTTTTTGTGTCTTGCGTTAGCGATATAGGCCGTCTTTTATAAATGGTCTGATATCTTTGAATGTATTGAGATCCCCACCCTAGTTACAAACATCAAACTTACACATTTTTCATTCGTATTGAAAGAGCAAAGGAGTCTACGGATACCTTTCTGCTTTTCTCTTTGGGCAGTTAGATGCTCAGGTGAGCGATTTTTTATGTTTATATTTTTTATCTAAATTAAGCAATTCAACAGCACTAATGAAACACGACAATGGCAAATTATTGTACTGGTAAATATGCATTAAAGCGGAAACACGGACTTTGAAAAATTAAAGCAATATTGTCAGTCTGCTGATATCGTAATATGACTAGATTAACTTGAATTGTAGTTAAAATACGGAAGAGTGTTTACCTTCTTCTTGCATTTGATCTGTCAGTAATGGTATATTAAAACATTGGAATGTGACAGCAACGCTTCAAATTTGGAATTATTTATATTATTCAAATTTTGAATTTATTTATTATCAGATATTGTAGATGACGAAACAAAAGAACGAACTATAGCTGATATAGCTTGTAGATTGGTGATTACCGAATCTTGATATCGTCGATCACCTTAGCAATGACTACACGAAGTGTATTTTACATTTATACTTCAGGAAGAGATTTAAAGCTGAGGAAGGCTTGTCACGTTTGTTGCTATCAAAATGGAGCCTATTGTTGGTCGTGATGATCAATAAGAAGCCTGATATGCCTCTCTAGTGATGCCTTTTCTACCTGGAGGGGGTCCATTGGTACACTGTATCTAAGTACGCATTAGTAATGCAATCAGACAAGTTAAGATTTTTGACTATTGTATGTATTCTTTCGTTATTTCAAAGCACAACAGATTGCCACTAATTCTTTTCTCATCTGTACATCAGAACAGGTCAGGAGGAGGCAGTAGGTTGCAAATGGACCCATTAGGCATGCACATTGTATGTAGAGATATCTGTTGGCATATTCCATAAATATTGTCCATTAGAAATCGCCAATAGTTTTGTTTTACTGTTTACTATAGTGTTGCCCTTCTGCCAAATTACCAAACTGGTGATATACAATGCCGTCAGTTGTGTTTTGGTCTAATTACCGTTGCTTATGATCGGTTCTAAAATAATCTGTAGTATTATAAAACTTATTCGTAGAGGTCCCCGATGAATTCGATCCTATCCATATTTCAGTGCGTCAGAACCTCAACGGCACATAGTCATCGGAATTTACGATGTGCAATAGAATTATTTTAGTGTCATGATCTTGACTTAGAGTTATATAGTCAGTGTAACAATAGTGTAGCAATGGAAACCAGTTTAAGGTAGGGGTAGGCTAGATGTAGTATTTTGCGGAATGGAGGATCCAGTTTCGATTCTCGGATTGCGCCACTATGTTTTAGATATTTTTTCCTCCTGACTTCATGTCACCACATATTTGAAAAATTGATGAAAGTGACTTAAAACAATAATTAACCAATATTTATAAGGTACTGAATTTGTGTCCTGATCATAAACCTATAATTAGTTCGTCCATCCGTCGGTGTATTCGTCTGTTTGTCCGTTTTCGGCAAATCAGTGTTCAGCACTTTAAAACCCATGCAGATATTGATCCAATATTTGGTTTGTGAATTTGCCACAATGAGTTGCAGATCAAGTTTGAGTGTTGTTCCGGTCCATGTATTTTTGATGAATAACATGCTTTGGACTTAAAAAAGGGGAAAAAGCCCTGAGTCAGAAATTTGAATATGATCTGAAACTTTCATGCGTGAAAATCTATAGCATTAGGGCAGGCTGTAGCAGACGGAACCAATCGCCTGGTATAAATACCATATGATGGGAGTCTAGGGACATCACCATCTAAATTAAGAAAATTAACAGTAGGAAATCCAAAGATATAACGTTCTTCTAATATGTTTGTACGGATATTGTTATTAATAATTGTAATATATTTAAATCAATGTAAGGTGTTCCCTTATCTGAAGTATTGGCTTGATTAATTGAAGTTCAAGTGGTTAAATATCGGTAATATATTTTCAGACTATGAGTCATCGAGTACTAAAATACCATCAAGATATCTAGAGGCGTCATTGAAGGTCGAAACGTTTAGATGTTTGAATAGAGTGCTTGAAGTCCCTCTCATAACAATATAAAAATAAATCTGCTGTAAGAGGGAGCGCAGTTAGCACCCATAGAAATCCCAATAATCTGTTAATATATCTTGCCATTAAATTGCACATAAATATTATCCATATAAAATATGATGGCATTGCATCACTCTGTACAAGTCCAATGTTTACACATCATATTGTTTGTTTGAGAAAAAGTAAGATATAAATGAAGTAGCCTACAGATGTAAAATTTAGAATCTCTGTTGCAACACCAGTGTATGAGAGACAACAACTTAGTTTTGATGAAGTCATGAGGTAGAGAGTTATATAGTGTTGAAAAATCCATGACTTCGATAGAATTTTTGATTGACCAAAAGTAATAAACGTTTTTAGCTCACCTGAGCGTAGCTCAAGTGAGCTATTGTCATAGTGCAGCGTCCGTCGTCCGTCGTCCGTCGTTAACTTTTCTACATTTTCGACTTCTTCTCCAGAACCGCTGCACAGAATTTCACCAAACTTCATAGGAAGTAAGTACTCAAGGTCCTCTACAAAGTTTGTGCTTTTTATGCCGATGCGTGATCCAAGATGGCCGCCATTGGCTCTGATTGGTTGACACATTTTCGACTTCTTCTCCAGAACTGCTGCACAGAATTTCACCAAACTTCATAGGAAGTAAGTACTCAAGGTCCTCTACCAAGTTTGTGCTTTTTATGCCGATCCTTGATCCAAGATGGCCGCCTTTGGCTCTGATTGGTTGACACATTTTCGACTTCTTCTCCAGAATTGCTGCACAGAATTTCACCAAACTTCATAGGAAGTAAGTACTCAAGGTCTTCTACCAAGTTTGTGGTTTTTTTTTTGTTTGGCCGATCCGTAATCCAAGATGGCAGCCATTGGCTCTGATTGGTTGACACATTTTCGACTTCTCCTCCAGAACCGCTGCACAGAATTTCACCAAACTTCATAGGAAGTAAGTACTTAAGGTCTTCTACCAAGTTTGTGTTTTTTATGCCGATCCGGGATACAAGATGGCCGCCATTGGCTCTGATTGGTTGACACATTTTTGACTTCTTCTCTAGAACCGCTGCACAGAATTTCACCAAACTTCATAGAAAGTAAGTACTCAAGGTCCTCTACCAAGTTTGTGTTTTTCATGCCAGTCCGTGATCCAAGATGGCCGCCATTGGCTCTGATTGGTTGACACATTTTCAACTTCTTCTCTAGATCGGCTGCACAGAATTTCATCAAACCTCATAGGAAGTAAGTACTCAAGGTCCTCTACCAAGTTTGTGTTTTTTATGCCGATCCGTGATCCAAGATAACCGCCATTGACTCTGATTGGTTGATACATTTTCGACTTCTTCTCCAGAACAGCTGCATAGAATTTCATCAAACTGCATAGAAAGTAAGTACTCAAGGTCCTCAACCAAGTTTGGTGTTTTTTTATGCCGATCCGTGATCCAAGATGGCCGCCATTGGCTCTGTTTGATTGACACATTTTCATCTTCCTCTCCAGAACCCCTGCACAGAATTTCTTGCTTGCTTCTAAATATGCACTTTGTGCACAGATGAGCGATATAGGCCCACTTGGGCCTCTTGTTTCTTAATAACATGGTCTCTGACTACAGTAAAAGTAAATAAATATAGAACATATATACTTTTTAATTTAGTGCACCATATGCGCATTATGTCTCTTCAATGATGCTCGTTGCAAAATGATTGGAATTCTCAAAATATTTAAATATTTGAAGAGAGTGTTGAATCCAAAAGGACCGAAAGTGAACCAAAGAATCTATCCAAGGAAAGAGCCACGAATGAGGGAGAAACTCCTTAGTTTTAGAGTGATTTACTTAATTTGATGACTGAAAATTTGAAATATATACATGTATTGCATGTCAGTGCAAAAGCACTGAAAACTAGACTTATGATGCCTTCTGGGACTATCAGTCCACCAGCAGTGACACCGGCCTAGTGGTTATAATAAATGTAGAACATATATACCTTATAATTTAGTGCACCATATGCTCATTTCGACAACTTATGTCTCTTCAGTGATGCTCGTGGCCAAATGATTGGAATTCTCAAAATATATAAATATTTGAAGAGCAGTGTTGAATCCAAAAGGACCAAAAAGTAAACCAAAGAATCTAAGGACAGAGCTATGAACGAGGGAGATACTCCCTTTTAGAGTTTTAGAGTGATTTACTAAAAGGTCATGGGAAACTTAGATTATACAAATTTATGTTTTTGCTTAAATAAAATATATATGCTTTAAAGAACATCTTCATATTTTGTGTTTTTGAAAATAATTACTCGTTCTGGAGATATTGATATTTGAATATAAATGTAAATAAAGTTGCTTTGGTATATCTCGCGAATTTTCGCGACTGTAATCGCTATGACGTTATATTAGGTCAGTTACTATATGAGCTGTATTCACAACCTGTATGTTACATGGAGAAATGCCGTGCTTGACCTAATGTGACGTCACAACTTTTTATTTCTGGAGGGGCATTGAACTCTGTATTTACTCTTAATTACTGACTTATAAATGCAATTATGCCTATATGATACAATAGAAAAATCTGTTTATTTTTTTAAACAAAAAGGTTAATTTTTCCAAGTATCAATATTTTTTACAATAAAAATTTATGTTTCCCATGACCTTTAATTTGATGACTGAAAAGTTGAAGCATATATTGCATGTCAGAGCAGAAGCACTGAAAACTAGACTTATGATGTCCTCGGGAACTATCAGTCCACCAGCAGTGACACCGGCTTAGTGGTTATAAAAATATAGAACATATATATATATATATATATATATATATATATATATATATATATATATATATATATATATATATATATATATATATAAATATATATACTTTGGTGTAATTCAGAAAACCAGTATGGTTGGAAGATCATTTTTATCAATGCTTAAGTTGCAGTCGTAGATAGCTATACAAAGGTCAGGTAGGATCTTGTCCTTCAACAATTGGGTTTCAGCATAAGTAGAAGTGTTCAATTCAGTTTTAACAACTGCAACATAGTATAGTTTTCAAACAATAATAATAGTATCAGCTGCTTTGGCAGCAGGTAGAAAGACAAATATCTTTTAAAATCAGTAATTTTTTTATAGACTGAGCAGGTATTATATGAGGCTATTTGAAGAAATAGAGTGTAAAATTGTCGATGGTATTATCTTTAGGATTATTTTCTATTATTTCAATTTAGAAGTCATTCAAAGGATGTACACCTTCTTTATTACAGCATCGTTTACAATAAGTGTTTAGTGCTTCTTCAACAATATCCCGTCATTTGGTAAACTCAGTCCTAGATGATAATCTGCTCCTTATTAAAAAGCAAACGTAGACATTTGTTAGCAATACAATCAAAATCTCCTGTAATTATATGACCCGCAGGCTGATAACTATATTAAGAGTTACTCCAGAAACAGGAAGATAGAATAGAGTCAAGTGCATCAGGATTAGATGTGACTGCATTGTAATTTAATCTAAGGTTTCTAATTGTACGTTTTTGTACTGAGTGATAGCAAATCAAGGGTGACTCAAGATTCTTGGTAATACTGCGGAATTTCTATAACTCTATGATCACGAAAATGTTAGAAATGTATTGAAGTAGGTCTAAATCTCTGTTTACAAATTTAATCTTAAGAAAGGAGGGGATATAGGGGGAAGCCATGGTATACGTAGGTAAAGTTTGTTATTCAAAAATCATTTTAAATTTAAATCAGTCAGTATAATGTAAACTTCTTACATCATCCTCATCCAGAATAGGTTTCAATCTGGTGACCGGAATAGACAATAGTGCATGTTAAAGTTCTCGATGTCCGTTATTCCTGGTTATCCGCTGTAGATCGTCTACTGGTCTGTTTTAAAATCTGCCATGTCTTCTGCGGTCGCCATTACGGCGACGACCGCGCGACCTGTGTTTTGTATTAACGTCTGGTCTTAATGAAACTATACTGTTATGGTAAGAGGAAATGTTACCTTGTTGAAAGTTTGGTCATTGAGACCAAGAGAACATGGGGGTTGTAAACTAAACTTCGTTTTTTTTTCATTTCAGATTTAGTTTCGCCAGGTAGTTGGTAATGTTTTCGATAGAAGTAATAACAACGTTGTCGATATTGTGATGATATTTGATGAAGTGATTGTATAAAAAGTTCTTATATTTACTGTTTACATGTACTTCTAATATTTTGTTCTGATTTTATATGAATGATTACGAAAACGACATTTCAATGTTTGGAATGTTTCACCTACATACTGAGCCCCACATCGCCTTACTACTCAAGTTATAATGTAAATTAAATTGGGGGTATTTGAATTGAGGTCTTCGTTTATTTTAATACTAAAAGTGTTACCATTAACAGTAGATTTAATGGTGGACTTTCACGGGATATGATGGCAAGTGAGACATCGCTTAGCGTTGCACATAGAAATCTTGATATACCCGCTATGCTTAGAATTTAAGAATTTTGAAACTATTTTGGATTGATTATCAGGATAGTTATATTTTAAACTAATTAGTATTGAACAACTTTTTGCAAGACATGCAATGAGGATGAATAGTTGACACAAAGGGTAATCTAGGCAGCGTGATAAAAACTTTGAGTGATTTATTATGTATTTTTAATATATTACAAGCCATGGTATACAGTTTATAAAGTATATATATTCTAAGGGGAAAGCTCCCACAAAACCAAGTCAGTTACCTAAGGGTTGAATAATAACACTTGAGATACCGGCCGCGGGAAATATTTTTGCAGACTCAACACTGCTACCGAGAATAAGTAGAGAGATTAAAAAACGGACATTTCATTGTAAACATCCTGAGAAATATTTTGCGGGTAACTGATTTAAATCAGACAAGTTCACAAGTACACTGTTTACCAATAGTAATAAAAGAAATTTCATTTTCAAGTATTCTTTTTATCTTTCCACTACAAGGTATGGCGAATAATTCTTTTAATTCTAATTAATTATTTTAAACCTGTGATTATATATATATATATATTACTTTAAGAAATTTGGGTAACATTGCTACTAGTATCAGTAACTGTGCAACTTTTAAGATCCCTATTCAATTAAATATTAATTTAAGAAAAATATTCCATCTTGTACTGGGGAGTAACAACAAAATAGATGTGCAATATTTGTATTCCCCCTACAGTGTTGATTTTTGAAAATTCTTTGACGGTAGGGACTACTACCTGACAGCAGTAATTTTGCTTTGACATGCTGAATTATATCTGACAAAAATGGTTTTGCAAATTATTTTCGATGTTTTACTTTTTGTTCAGAATATATTCAGACAATTTGTTTTATATTGATATTTTTCTGATAGTGTCATTCTTTTATGAAAATTTTGCTCTCTTGGATTGACAGTTTTATGCGTGTTACACCATATAGCTTAAGGCTGAAACTATGATAAAATATCTTAAATGAAGACCAATATTTGACAATAATTTTAATGCAATGTATACATAATTTGTTATTTGTCTTTTTGATATAGCGACGATTAAAATTAGTTTGTTTCTTTTCAAATAACTGTTTGTACGAAATATAGCATTAAATGAAATGTCCATCTTTTTTACAAAGATGAAAAAATAAACAAAAACAAGGACTGGAATGTTTCTACAAAAAAGATTTAAATCATTATTGTCTGTGTAAAATATATAATTTCCCTGTAAAAATAGAATTATATTCCGCAATTTTTTCTGGAAATTTCACATTTCTTGACTCGACAAAAACATTGTAGGTTAACACAATATGTTTATAAAATAAATGCAATACTTATCAATGTTATGAGATATTAGAAAAAAAGCACCAAGAAAATAGCAACTAGATTGTATGATATATATATTAATATTACATACATATATTGAGGTAAAATACGTGTCATATGACTATGGCACTAACTACAATGTACCAAGGTGGACATTGACGGACCCCTGAAGTTCAGAGATGAGAGCAGGTGCCCGGGAGGAGTGAGGAATAAATTCAGTGATTCTACAGCTAGACATAGTAAATATCAAATGTGTCAATATAGTAGCCATTTGTACGTCAAAGGAATCAATAAAATTAGATAAAGCAAGTGAACTTTAGTGAAGTTTGTTGTATGCATTTCATGTAAACAACCAGCACCAGCATTGTAGTTATTCGAACAAGCTGCAAATAGTAAAATTAAATCTTTTTATCTGCTTGATTATTGTTTTACGTCCCACCAAGATAATTGCACATATATGGCGATGGCATATGTTTCGTGTATAACAAACAAATTTAGACACCAATGTAGCGGACATATCAAAGCAGTCAGGAATCGTTTACGTGCGACGTTAATCGTGACACAGGACCTCGAGTTTGACGGTCTCTTTCATAGAGAGTCACTTGCGAAACTCGTGCCCGGTACCTCTGGGTCACTAGTCAAGCACCTAACCGATCGAAGACGACGACTCAGATATTCATTATAGTGTTTGGAAACTGTTAGATTCCCTGCTTTATTTTTCTCGATCAGTTTTGTAATAATGTATTTATGCTTTGGATTTTGTTCATGGGCATAATTGAGGAGACATAAATTATCAAAATGCGATATATTACACTTAAAAACACATGTGTGTGTCTCCTTATATTTTTAATACTACTAAATGGATACCTCTGCAAGTGGACTATATTGTCCCGAGGGTATCGTCATCCCAGTTTTCAGTGCTTTTTTCAGACCCGAACTGTAAATATTGTAAATCATTCTAAAACTCATGCATAGCTTTGTCCTTACTTCGGTTCTTTGGCAATTACATTTATATCACTTTGGTATTAATTGCTTTTTAAATAATTACGCTATTGATTTCCTCAGTTTCAGCATTGAATATTTCTAAAGAGACACAAGTTTTGCACTTAATTGATATATGATATACATGTATATATATTCATAATTACTTTTAATTTAGGAAAAATTCGTTGATAATTTATCATCTTCTGGAGTTATTTTCAATACACATATAATACTCGCATCAAAATGTCACGATATAATAATGAAAGTGTACTTCATTATATCTCATATATCTCAATTAGTTCGATTTGTCAGAGGCTGCACCGATGTTTTGGACTTTCATAAACGAAATTTACAAATTACTACTTTTAACTCAGGGTTACAGATATCACAAGCTAAGAAAAATATTCGGCAAATTCTTCAGATCTTATTCAGAACTTCTATCTAAATTTGGAAATATTTCTTTTCCACAGTATGTATCCAATGGAATTTCCCATCCTAATTTTTACGGTGATCTCGTATATAAACTAAGGAAAGTAAAAGGCTCCGATAACGTTATTTTATCATGTAATAAAATAGTCAAACGTCTCCTAAATAGACAATATGATATTGAGATCATCAAAAAGACTATAGGTCTTGTATTTGGCCCCTCTACAGCCTTATGCAGACTTTTACTTGAACGTTGCACGCTGACTAACAGGGCGGTGGGGACTATATGACGGGCCTTGTCCAAACCTCTTTCAGAGGAGACATGGTCCTGAACATCGTCCCCTCTGACTGTTAGTCGGGACTCCTACAGATCTAGGGTCTGAGCTCGCTTTCAGACTGGCAGAGCACGGTTTATCATGTTGATGTCGCATATATTTTTATAGCATTATGTGTTTTACAATACCTTACGTGTTTATATTTTTATGACCTCTCAATATGCGATACCTGTTGATCCTTGTTCTTTACATGGAGGATTATTTATAGATTTTTAAATGTACGTCTTTTGATTGTTCTGCTGTTACGGTGAGTGGGAAGGTGGGCCCGTAAACCGGTTAACCACACCATTTGTTTGGCTTTTGTCAAATTAAATGACCGTCCTAAGTCGGTATCGTAATTGCACTACAATCAAATATTTTTGTAATGTGTTAAATGTTCTATTATATTATTTATATTCATGTATTGTATAGCTCCATGGTGACTTCTGCCACATAAGCGAGCCGGTAACTCCTCTTTTTTCTTTCGTGTTTAATATCAAATCGAGGTAGAAGACAATAAAGTATCCTAGAGCACTGATTTATAGTTTTGTTTAATATTTTTAAGTTTTCTTCCTCTATGCGTAATTATTTGTATTCACTATGTAGAACTCCAGTGCTTATTCGACAATTAAATTAAAAGATTGATTTTATTTTCACTACCTTGTGATTGAATTATTTCCGAGATTTCTTGATATTCTATTTATATTTGCCGTGATTGGTTTTAATGAATTTCATATAGTAATTGTCATTTAATTTCATTTGTTTTATAGAGTTAACTTAATTCGAATAAGAATATTAAATCATTTTGACATACACGAATTCTATGTGCATAGTATGCGTAGGTATCTCAGGATAATACTATAATATTATATCTTACCCATTTTAACATAGGATACGAGTCTTAAGTAATTATTTCATCAAATTTCTCGACGTATTTCAGATAGAAAACTAACTTTAGCGTAGTGGTGTCTGTATATATGTTAATCAAATAAGTTTGTATATGTAGTAAATTATATGATTAGGTAAAAGGTCAGAGCCCCTGCCAGTATGTATTTGAATGTAATATTTTGAACTATGAATGACATCACGTAATACTACCTGCATAAAATTGAGTGCGGGTAGTCTTAAAATCTTTGGAGGATATAGATCCACGGTCAATGACAGCAAGACAGTTGAGTACAATAATTAAAAGAAAGAAAGAATGAAGAAAAACCAGACAAACCAAACACACACACGTGCATACATATTGTATCGTTCTTTCACAATAACGAAATTGAAATTCGGAAAACATTTCAATCCTCCTGTAGTATTTTGTTAATTAAACTTTTTAAGAAAAAGAACGGAGTGTGAAATAGTTAGTGATACATTTATGCTTCCGGTAAAATATATCATTAGGACATTTTAACCTGTTTATTTCGCGATGAAATAAATATAAAATTTGAACTGTTATAAAGGTTAAAAATTTGAAAAATTATACATGTAGCTTATATATTTATTCTTTTTTTTCTATGCATGTCCGTGGCAGTTTTTTTTTAGTGCAGCTTAATCAGATTTCTTTTCTTTACTTTGAAAATTCAAATTTTCTTTCTAATTAAAAGAAATGTAAAATCATCTTATTAGATAATAGGAGAATTAATTAATTTTGAAGCATAAACCTTTTGGTCTTTGGAGTTTTGATTTTATCTCTTTTTATGAATCATTTAATTGTGAAAAGCTTTGAAAATACTTTAACGAATTTTACATGTTACTTGAAAGGAGGAATTATGTTGTAAACATTAAGTATATTGGTATAAGTTATCATGAAAGTAGATCAACTCTGAGTTGAATACCATATGCCATCCAAATAAATCATCTACTTATTCATAAGCTGATATCTAATTCAAATTCACTACATCGTTATCATAGGGCAAATGGTAATTATAATGACATTAAAGCTAAAGAAAATATAAATTAATATGATATAGAATAAAATAGAAATGAATTATAGTTCTATGATATATTCTGATAGTAAATTGATAATATGAATGGGTACTAGCTTTTCTCGGTTGAATGCTAGAGATGTGTTTATGTATTTAATATAAATCTACTGCATATGATCATAGTAATAATAATCATATACGGTTAAGAAATAAAAATCATAAATATGGAAGTCTTTTAATGTCACTCTTAAATCATACAAAATAATTATTGTTTCAAGTAATAAAACACACAAAATTCGTAATTAAATAATTTCGTTTAAAACAGTTACAGAATAAATTCAATTCCTTGAAAACAATTCATTTAAATTGCATACAATTCTGTGACAAACCTTTTCGTATACAAATAAATCCATGATATGCAATATAGAATAGTAATTTTTTATCCCACAAATACTCTGTCTAGATGATCTCCAGGGTAGAACAATGTTACAGTAAATGTAATTGTCAAAAGCAAAATATTGTTTTGGACATTTTACAAATTCAAAATAATATAGGTATGTTTTGTGAACATAAGAAAAGGAAGAGAAAACCTTTAAAGAATTAAAATTGATGACTTGCCATTTTGTCTAAAACCACTGTGTATTTCCTGTGGATGAACCCACGTCTAAAGTGCAATATAACCACAACAACCTCAGAGTTGTTTGTAACCTCAATGACAAACTCGGTGTAGCCATTCCTTTCTCTCGAGTTGGACGAATTTTAAACATATGTTGATATGAACTGGAAGGGACACGTCTATGTGAGTTTTCAGAATGCGTATATTTATAACAATAGGAGAGGAAAATCCTGTGAATTACATTGTATAGGTCAGGGTACGTATAACATGATACAAATGAATGAAATCGGTTTTTGTAAATATGTTTAAAAAACAATTATATTTAGTTATCAGAAAGAAAATTATTATGGCTTACTGAAGCGTTATGCTAATGTGTTGAAATATAGAATCTATTGTAACATAAAACTAAATATAAGTTTGAAATCATTGATTCATTAAGCCAGGTGTTTATCTGTAAAAGTACTACCAAATGATAAATACTAAATGAAAATATGAAACAGTAAATTTTAGTGATGAATTAAAGAACTTTAGCTGAATTGACTGTAAAATACATTAAGCTTTTTAAACTCAATAATATTTTGTAACATTTTAAGTACCAAATACAGAATAATTTTGTGTGTTTTTTAAATTGTAAAACTTGAGGCATGCATTTTGTTTTAATTCATTTTATCCCTTTCCGTTAACCTTTTTTGACAACAACAACAACAACAATAATAATAATAGTAATAATAATAATAATAATAAATAATTAAATAAATAAATAAATTAATTAATTAAAAAGCCGATTCAGGCAATCTAAGAAGAATTTAAGCGATGTATCAACAGACATTTGATATCATGGTATATTCGACTATTAATGAATAGGAAGAGTATCTTATATTTAGTGTCTATGAATATATATATATATATATATATATATATATATATATATATATATATATATATATATATATATATATATATATATATATATATATATATATATATATATATATATATATCTTACCAAGGCCTGTATGTATATATATTGGGAATATGCATGTATTTTGATCTGGTTATTTGAATTATTTGGTAGGGTCCTTGGTAAGTCTCTATTTCACTGTATTCAAATGAATGAATTAGACCCAAAACTGAATGAAAATGTATGAATGAATGCATAAATGAAATATAGATGTTATACATTCCTACATTAGCACTTATGCCTTTCGATGTGCAATATTTTGGTTTAATGCAGTATAATTTTAGTTTTAAATATTTCTGTATATATTTTAACTATAATGTCTTGATACAGCATCGCTTCTTTCTTCATTAAGATACTGCAAACACGAATTAAAGATTTCGAAGGCAGCGCTAATTTGCATATCTATCAATGAAATTGCAGCGGGTTTTTTTTCGAATAGATGGTTTCGATGCTTTACACGTGAGTCTCGGAACGTACTTTCCACTTCCTTTGCGCATGTCGGTCGGAAATGCAAATTTATATTCCCGTTGCAGTTCTCATTCAAGTCTAGAGAACCACACCTTAGGCAGATTTTCAGCTAAATGGAAGCGTATCGGTAAGTAAGACAGGAATCGGTAACTAGAACTAGATTGCTAATCATTGCATGGTAAAATTAAACAAAAAAGACACTAAAGAAGAAAAACCATAAGATTAACATGAACTGGGCATTAAATATAGATGCAATAGAATTGATTTATGCCGATTGACACAAGAAAGTAATTATGTTCGAATTTGATGGCCAGTTTTACTGATTGTGGATACATCAGTTTCGAGAGAAATCCCACTACTTGTGACAGGTACAATGGTAGAACTTGCATTATTTTTTATTAAGGTAGGGTCATTTTCTATTGTCTGATGTGTGTTACTCGTTTATAGCAATTGAGCATTTACATTGTGACGACATCTATTATTTCTGGAATCAAACATTGCAACAACGAGCGCCAAATCCTTTTTACGCGTGATGACTCAGCGCAGTGGATAAGTCCTTTTATATGATGTTCTAAGCTATGATATTTGACTGTACTGCAAAATGAGCAGCGTTTACAACATGTTGATCATAATGACATCAAGATACAGCGTGTTGATAGTTTTGGAGGGAACAGTTAACATATTGATGTCCGACGTAACTGACTATAATCCAAATTGTGAAGAAAAAGAAATATTTTCCGTTTAAACAAATGCAATTCATTTTTAAAGAATTCGGTGATATCTATATATAAAATATTATTGCTTATGCGCTTGACGTTCTGATAATTAACACACAGTATCTGTATCTTTATATTTTGACATGATGCTGGTGTTTTCACTGGAGAACTATTTTAAGAAATTTGTTTATGTGACAAATTATTGTTTTTTTGTTTGAATATGAAGCATTTTGTGTTTGTAATTTTTATTTTAATAAAATATAAATTAATAATAACATAAAATTATAACGAAAATTTTTTTCTTATAATTCGATTTTGCATTCAAAATTCTTAGGATACAGAACATACTTGGATACTTGATACTTGAAAATTATAAGATCATAATTTTAATTACAAATTTATTGTTGAACGGTATTTTGTAATGAGCCGTTCTAATTATTTATTTGTGGAAGAACATCTCCATATTAGGTTAAATTGTTTTGTATTTGTTAAAGCGAAAACGGTTGAAATTACGTAAAATGAATTAAAGGGAAGCCTGTAAATTCCTTCATAATATTTTAGGAAGCTAAAAATGACTGTAAACGCATTGAAAGATGAACTCTCCTAGCATGCACATTATTTATAATCAAGGAGTAAAATATATAGTAAATAAACAAATATAGTGCAGGAATTTGCACAGATTGACACATTTCATTCTGCATTTGGAGTCTGGTATGTGCAGAACATGTGCTAATAAAAAGTAACAATATTTGAATCATTCTATTATTTAATTATAAGTTTATCATTTTTATTAAATCTAAACTGATAAACTGGCAGAAGTGGGTTCACAGTCTACCACTCAAAGCAGCGTCAGACATAAACTGCTGCGCATGCATTATTGTTTTTAAAATAAGAATAACAATGTATTTTGACAATTGTGTTAACCTATTGTATATTGACACAATATGTGTTGGAATTGTGATGACAACAACAATATTTCACTGCACAGGTGCTCATATTGAAAAATAACCCTCGACAATAGGGGTTGTTTCTATTAATGCCCAGCTTGCATATTTAAATAGACTGAAAATCAAGAAGATAGGTTTGTATATTTTATATATTTGTTGCATGACTGTCGATGCATGTAGCTTAATTTCAGTCGCCTCTGAATTTCAGACATGGTTCATTATTATTATTACTATTATTATTATCATCATTATCATCATCATCATTGTTATTATTATTATTATTACTATTATAATTATTATTATTATTATTATTATTATTATTAAAACGCTTCATACGACACATTTGCTCTATAAAGAAAATACAATATTTGATACAAAATTACATTACAATCGATAGTTTATGCATTTAACGGCTTTTTTTTTTTTACTGTTCACCGACCTGCGATGAGTATGTAATATTGATTGCAATCTGGAACATACTACTTTGAAACTCTGTCAGATAATGTTTTCGTGCTTCTCTGTGTCATAATATGCGACCAAAAAGCTTGTTTTCATATTAAACATTAATCGTAAATTATTCAGAAAGTTGTAGAGAACCAACACACACACACACCCCTCTGCCCTCAACAACAAAAAAAAAAAAAAAAAAAAAAAAAAATCACACATATGTACACACACGCAAAAGTAAATAGTTGAAGTAACTGAAAATCCATCAAAGTACTATTTAATGATGATAAACTAATAATCTTGTCTAATAATTCTAATTCTAAAGATATCTTTGGAGAATTATCTATTTATTGTTTAATTTCTTATCAGAAAAAGTAATCTAATTGTAACGGAAGGTAATTTATAAAGGATAATTGCCGATTATGTGTTTGTAACTGTTTTGCATGAACTGCATCCACAGCTCAAGGGGGTTTTCCCGTAAACCGGTCAACCACACAATTTGTTTGGCTTTTGTCAAATTAAATGACCGTCCTAAGTCGGTATCGTAATTGCACTACAATCAAATATTTTTGTAATGTGTTATATGTGCTAGTATATTATAGATATTCATGTATTGTATAGCTCCATGGTGACTTCTGCCACATAACTGAGCCAGTAACTCCTCTTTTTTCTTTCAGTTATGTGAAAGGCGCATTTTAACCAATACGACGCCCTTTGTTTACTTAACTAACGATAGACTAGAATTACTACTAATTAATCATACTGCTTGCTTATATAGGACAGAAAATTGGTGTGGCTATTGGATAAGAATATTGAATCATATTCATAAATACTGAATCATATCTTTAAATATTTAATATATTTTATTCCTGTGATTTATTTTGTTGTTCAGTGTATATGGTCTCCCAACATCTTTTCCCTTAGTTTGTAAAGTAGACGTTTACCATTGCTAATGCCATACCGTAGTGGCATGACCTTTGGTTCCTACTTGGATCGCCGTATTTCTACTAAATATACGTCTTGAACATTATATTATGACGTGATAATATATAACACAAATAGCACATTATGTCACCTCATACACAGCACTTTATCCCCCAGAATAAGGAAGAGGGAGGGGCAATGCAAACCACAAAGAGAAATACAGTCTATAATTATACTATATCTAATGCCCTTATCCCCGGTGTCGAGTGCAATGTCAACTTCCATTTTACCTTGCTTTGGTGTATTCCACAAAGATGATTGCTAGAGCAATATTTTATAGAAGAAAACACATCTTGCATTGTGAGAGACGAAATTTGATACTTCCTTCACGCTGATTATATCTACCACTCCTCTATGGTGAATTAGATAACCACTCAAATTAGCAAATGAAATAGAAACAATCTAATCGCGAAAAGAACAAAACTCCAGACATAGCACGGCGAGATGGACATGAAAAATACGAGGCTATATCCGACGTTGATGTTTTGTTCGGAGATAGATATAAATACTGTTACTATATGCGGAAGCAGTTAATTCTTTCTTCTATGGCATTGTTTTAAACCGCCATCTTGTTCCTATATTGGGAAATAGAATATTGTTGTGTATTGGAGAAAAATTTTACCTTTTTATTGGGTACACTTTTAATTATCTGTGGATATCTTACGCAATATGATTTTACTAATAGATTAAAAGGTATGATGCGTGAATATTTTTGGAATTTTTATCTATTGTGATTGGACCGGTGAATATGTATGATTTGATAAAAATTCATGAATTGAATAAAATCTGTCGACTGATATATCAGCTGTGATATAGGCATCAGATACAGCTGTTGACTCTATACACCGGTTTCGGTGGTACATTATATAATTATGGCGCGAACAGGCCTTCGTACCGTGTCAAGCCGTACCAGGGGAGAGGTGAGGGATCACTGAACAACATGTCATATGTGAGGTTATACTGGGGTGTCGAGTGATTTCAAATTTATGATTGCAACGTTCATTTCATTATAAAGCTGCTATGATTAAAAATAAAACCGAAAAACAGCTCAAGGCCATCGTGTACTATTTGTCAGAACAGAAATCTCTTGGAAATGCGACATTGGCCAAATTAAGATCTTTAAAAGTTTTTACATTGCTTTAGGTTTATCAGGAAGAGTAACTCTAACAGTATTAATAGTATCTTGTTTTCTTTGTGAAGAATATTTCCTATACGAATTATTATGACTCAGAGAATAGGGGAAAACCACAAAAATGTACACTCCTTGACTAATGCAAATAAGATAGCATGTGGCTCAAACCGTCTACTTTTATGTCAAGCCGTCGAGAGAGCCGAGCTATAGGGTTAGTACGTACTCCTTTGTGTGGTTTGCTATTCGTGTAAATAATAAATATGAACTTGGTCAGCTTGCCGCCAATTTTATCAACATGTTCATGAAATGGGATGAATCAAAGATGTGTGATATTTCATTTAGGAAACACCACAGTTAGGTTAGTATACGTGTATTGAATGGTTTGAAAAGGAATGGTGTTTACTGCTCTTCGGGAAAGTGATTATGTTAATTCCAAAACCGCATTTCATTTCTCAAATTATATTTAGGTCGGGATGGCACTCCTTCTTTGTCAGAAATATTGAAATTTATGATTCATTTTTGAAAAAGTAATCTTTTTCATTGTGTAAGTTTTCAAATGAAATTACTTATCATGTATTCCAAAGTAGCAATTGTATTTAAAAATACATATTACAAATAACCAAATAAAATGAAATATATTTCCCCCGGTTTTGTTATACCCGGATAGTACTATACAGGTGTCTTAATATTTAGCATGTTTATCACGAAACCATCATTTTTAGACCCTTAATGAATTAATGTTTTGGAGCTTAACACCAGCGAAAATTTAACAAAATGTACATTATTTTGTTTTTATTCTATTCATCAAATAGTTATATTGTATTAATGAATTTAACTTTTTATTTTCAAATAACACAGAGACCCGATATCATATTGGAACTTTCTACACTGATAATCAATATATGCAAACATGTATCAACATCAATATCTATAACGGAAGGCGGAACAAGATCAAAGTAACTGTATCACAAACTCGCCATAACCCCCTCTCTCGCCCCTCTTTTTTAAATAGAGAACTAAACATAAGATATGTATCTTGTTGCTCAATACAACAATATGATTTAGCAGTATTTCATAATAATAAAATTTCTTAGTGACTTACTGTTTAAAACAAATAAATGAACGAATAAATAGATAGATAAATAAATAAAACATTCAAATAACTAAATAAATAAATAAGCAATTACAGAACAGGAAAAGATCAAAGCAACAACGAAAACTATCCTGTCCTCCCTCCTTCCCCTTAAAAAATAGAAAAACCAAAAATAACCCTCCCCAATGAATTAAAGAAAATAAAAATGAAAATAGAAATAGAAATAAGCAAATAAACATATTACAAAAAAACTCCCCCAAAAAGCAACAACAATAAAACCCGAAAAAAAAAATATTATACAAAATATACAAAATGAACACATAATTACAAGACACATGTTCAGTGTTCGACCACGCGCTAAAAATAAAAAAGGTTTATTTGAATTTTAGTATTCAAACACGTTGTTTATAAATAAGTTTTCGTAAAAAAAATGGAAGTCTTTTGACATCTTTAATTTCTCGTGGAAACATACTTTGACATAAATGTAGAAAACTATTGAATTGTACAACTTCAGTTTCATGACTTGCAAACTGAAAATGCATATTGTGCTTTGTCTTTTTGTGTGTAGATTATGTTAATATTATTTCTGATTTGGAGCACATGTCAATATGCTTGGCCTTGTACACTATATAAAGTTCAAACAAGTTCTTCCAGAAATGTTTGTAGGTGACATTTAGACTGGCATATCTGGTACATTCCCTTCACGACTGTAAAACATTTTTGTATTTCAAATTTGAGTTAAAGGAAACAAAACACTCTAGTTATGATTATCCATTCCAAGTATTCTAAGCATGAAAAAAAAAACACTCTTATATTTTCTGAAAATATATACATCTTATGTATGACTGACAAACTTGTGTTTTTTCCAGTTCTATAACGATATGCAAACGCGTATATGATACTGTTGATAAAATGCAGGTTTATTGTTCACTTTGAAAGTATTTTTTCCCTCCTTATAGGAAACAGAACTTGACATATATTTAAACAACTTCCAAGCAGATGTCGCATGTCCGGTTTTGGAGTGAATGACGTACTTCCGTCATCATTTTGTCATCGGAGATTCCTTTATCCAATAGTCTTGCCCTTTCTAGTTTCATTTTCAAGATTTTACGGATGTATATCTTATCTCCCAATAAAAGGAAATCCTGTAAATACTCATTTAACTGTTGAAAAAAATGTTTTGAATTCAAGAGTGGGGAGATGTGAAGTTTGTTGAATAAACTTTTTATGAGAAACCTTCGTACATTCACAGACTGTTTAAAAGTGCAAGACAACCCTTTGTCCGATTTTAAATTTCATCGTTAATTAAGCGTCAAGTATTCTCTCTGCAGTCTAGCCGGAGAAGTTCACCAGGTACGCACGGCGCATGCCTGCTAGCCGCCAGAGCATATCCGGATTCAATTCTCTACAGTGCACCACGTGAAGACGGGAAATAAAGGTAAATAGCAGTTTCGTCTCAAGTAGAACATTCACGTGATATTATGTAATAATTTTGAATAATATTTATTAATAGATTAACCTATAAATTATTATATTAACTTTCCATTGAAAAATGATAAAATTTGTCTGTCGATAAAAAAGAGATTAAATGTCATGATATTTTAAAATTCACATTCATTTATTTTTTTTTCTTTCTTTCTTTCTTTCTTTTATTCATTGTTCCATTCGGCCATTTTTTTTCATCATTCCATTCAGTAATTATTTCATTCATTCATTATTTCATTCATGATAATGTAATGATATAACTTATCAGACTCCGATTTTTATATCCTGGCGCAATTAACAAAAGGGTACATGTACTGTGTGTCGCCATTTTATATCACTCTATCTAACTATTGTAATGCATTCTTTTGTGTGCTGTACGACGGATGTACGTTATATATACCAACAAGTTCAAGTTTATTATCGCTCAACCGAGACTCTGACGTAAACAAGTAAGTAATTTCACATAATACATTCTATAGTACATATGTATGTATATATATAATGTTATGATATACCATCAACGGTAATAGAATTCAGAACAGGAAAATTCATTTCGGAAAATTCCAAGGTAGGAAGGTTTTATTTGTCTATTTTTATCTTGTATGCAACACGTTCTAACTGCGTAGTAGTTGATCACATGGTCGGATCTGCCCGTGGTGATCAATAACACACTAACATACGATGTAAAATATCCCAAGGGACATTACCACGACTCTACTAAGACGTGATTCAGCAACGACTTCAAGTGTTCACGACTTTCCGCTAAAGATCTAACTCATCGTATCGATTAACTAATGTATATCAGTGAAAATTTATAGTCAATATTTAAAATTTATTTGGTTTTCTCTTTTTCACTGTTGGAAACGTCGGCCCGACATCTGCGCGAAAGAGGACGTGCCCTTGTATGGTTAGCTAGGGTCAGTGGCCCCCACCATGTCAGTTGGGATAGAGGTATTCACTGTGACCAATGTGCTGTCTGTAAAGTTCTATTGTTCAGGGGGAACATATGACCCAACGGTCGTTGTCCCTGGTATAAAGACCTCATGTCTGCCAAGTCAAGCAAATGAATACAATCAGAATGCATCTTGTTCACGATTAGGAACACGCGTATAATTGGACGTTTTATTTTCTTAAAAATAAGAATTCAGTCTCCGTCGTCGTGTCTCGGAGAATTTGACCAAACATTTTAGCTTTAGATATCCACACCCCCTTTCATGATTTGCGTTTGGTCATAGATGTACATGATTCAGAACAAAGAGATTCCCCTATTTTACCATTCTCTTAACCAAACTTATGTTATACACATATTTCATTGTTTATTTTATCGCATAATCAACGTAACCTTGTAATAACGCAGGGGAGTAGGGATGGGCGACGTTTACTAGAGTCGACCACCAAAATAGACATATAAATTCATAGATTGTTAATACTTCATATCATTAATATCACATTAAAGGTCGACGCGTTTATCGCACCTTGTAGAAGGGTCTTAGTCACTCAGTACGAATGCCTATAAAGATACTAACCGCAATGACTCAACTGGCTTTTGTATCAACTATTTCCACGATGAACTGTCGGTGTATATACATACTGAAGAGAGAGAGAGAGAGAGAGAGAGAGAGAGAGAGAGAGAGAGTAGTAGTAACGATAGAAACTATGGCCAAGCTATCAGCTGTATGGGCATGGTATTAAAGACGACTAATTCCCGCCCAGTAGCGGGCGCGTGGGAGTATTTCATTCACGTTCTCTGCCAGCCTCGGCATGCTTGGAGTTTCCAGTCTACAGTGTCATTCATAAGAAAGTCCTTTGTTTCGCTTATCAAGTTTTATCCTCAACTTCTGTACAATTATAACAAAATGCATGGATACTTAATTTAAAGATTTTTCAAACAATAGCGATTTTGCCACTGTCACGATTGTCCAATAAAAATCATTGCGTTTGGTGTGTATATTGTGTAAGGTTTGTGTGATATTGTACACTGTGCTTCCACATTAACGTAACATGGAATAGTAAACTGAGCAAAGAAATTCGGTTGTCCCCGCTGCAGGTTGCTTTTCTACAAAGTGTTTGCCAGTACTTGTGCATTTCATCGTTGTCATATATCACACAGAAGAAAATAGTCAACACCTTGCCTAGAAGTTTGTTTCGGTTCTACAAGTAAAACAATAGTGTTGAATAATAGTAAACATGTATATGTTCATGTGTCGCATAATTAAGTAACATAAAGTTGTGGCACATTGCCAAACTTTACATCAGCATTTGAAATACTCGTTCAAAACAAACCGACCTGTTCTAAATTAAACATCGAAAACATCGATATCATATACTTTTGAAAAACAACTGTAATAAGAGGTCACTGTAGAACAGTGTCTTGCAGATGTTTACTTCGCTACCAATGTTTTGTATAGATTTGGTGAAGTTTATTAGCACTTTCTAGTATCTCCTAGGAGTCTTCTTTCCTCTGCTTGAAACATCCGAGAAAGCCTTGGCGTAAACTTCTAAAAACTGTTTTGTGTGACAGTGTATAGGAAGTTGCGGGTGGGGTTTGTTGATGTCCTCATCTTTCCTCGGTATCTTTATTTCGTTATGTCCACACTGAATTGAAAGTTAGATGTACAATTCTGCGCACCAGCTTAATCTTCCGGCACCAGTATATGACAAGGGGCTTGACACCATTAAATCACATTGCCCCGAGATAATTAAATTAACTGTTATCCCACAGAAGCCAAAAGCTGCTTTCATACTTAACTCAGTTTATACCATTGTTAAAAGTGGTGTTACACCCACTCTAAAGTTCAAAATTCACGCTCAGTTTCAATGTATATAAATCCTTCAAAACAAAACTTATCGAAAAACGAATATTGAGCTACCAAGCTTCTTAAAAGTATTTAGTGATTTGTGAGCTATTTATCCCGAATCTTTTGCTCAAGAAGTAAACATGCGGCTATTCATAGAATATTCGGCATTTTGTAATAAAGTTCGTCGTGACATGGTAACTATTTATGAGGAGTATTTGGGCAGCTATTTCAGACAAGTTTTCGATCTTGCTATCTTCATACCTTTTAGAACTAAAAACAACAGCAATCATTGGCTTTCGTGCACCCATATAGTTACTAGTAACAAATACTCTTGACGTTGCAAAACGGCATCAGGAACGTCAAAGCATATACATATATATGTATATACTTTGATTCACATCAAAGAAGACCACCAAAGTTCACTTACATTATATCAGATTAACTTGCGAAACACCCTGTACCGTATATCATGAATGGGACACGCGGAGCGTATCGTAATACAAATTATGAATGAAAGAGGTTGGTCTAGAACACGTAGTCGATATATACTGTTTTCTACTAGTCTATGCCATTTATTTTTGTTTTTCATTGTTGACTGATTGAAGTCGCCGATAACGCTTATATGATCGTGTCATGAATTACAAACATGGGAGCGTATGCTGTAACATACTCTAGTGTTGACACACACTCGTATAGATAACGACAATAAAAAGGTAAGAAAAACGGACAAAGATCATGGTAAGTACTCTGTGTCATTAGACAATAAAAAAGGTAAGAAAACAGACAAAGGTCATGGTAAGTACCTTGTATCCCTGGAGAATAAAAAGGTAAGAAAAATGGACAAAGACGATGGCAAGTACCTTGTGTCACTGGACAACAATTATACCATTAATTAGTGTAGAATCATAGAATTTTGATGTCACATTGTATTCACTGAAGTTATGTGTATCTTGATATGTTGAAAGTGACATTTCATATTCTAACCTGGTATTTTTCGGCTTAGAATAGCAAAGACGACACACACGGCGAGCGAATTAGAATAGCAAAGACAGTGATGTAATCTTCAACAAGTTGAAGGCGATCACTTATAGAGTAGAAGTAGAGTAGAAGACGACGCACACGGCGAGCGAATTAGATGAGTATTTCATCGTCAATTTTGTATTTGATGCCATCTGGCGAATACACAATTACAATATGACCAAAAATGAAAAAAAAAAAAAAAACTGAAACAAAAGTTTGAACGAGAAACACATTTTCGGAAAGTTACATAATATCCCCTCTCATGAACGTTATACTCAAAATGATAATGAAAATGTTGGCATGTTTTGTAAAATGTCTATTGATTCTAGTTTGATCCGAGTTCATATAAGTAACAAAAATGTGTTCATGAACGATTAATTAGCACAGTAAATAATCGATCGTATGCAGTATAGACTGTGGTATGCCAGGTAATGCACGTGGGAGATCAAGTCTAACGTCCTTAACTAAAATAGATCTAACCAAATGAAGGTAATCCCCCAGACCAATCCTTATACAAAGGTGTGCCTTTAATTTTACAAGTCTTGAATAGGACTAATAACATATTTCTCCACTCCATATATCGTTCGAGTGGTGTGGATAGTACTACGAGATTAAAACGCAGTGTAGGAGGAAGTATGTTTTTCTTGGTAGGAATTTGTTTTATTATGTTTAGGTGGAGAAGTCTGTTTGTCATACCTATTTTCTTCCGGAACCACATGGTCCGAAATGTATCCATTCACACATTTCTCGTCTGGGATATGGACTATGCATTTGTTACGAGTCAGGTTGGATTTAATGAAATAATACAAAATTTCATTTCAGATCTAGATCGACTTTTCGCTCGTCGAAGATGGAATCCACAAGAACAACTTCCTGTTCTAAGCTTTTTTTTCATTCTATAATGTTTTTATAGTGGACCAGTTTATTTTTACGAACATGAGATTGGATATGTTTCAGGAAAGAAGATCTATTGCAGATTTCGATTTGTCCCAGGAGATGACGACTTCTGTTGAGATAAGGACCTTCTCCGTATTCCCGAACCTTCATATAACCTTCTTGTAGTGCCCTATCCGTCAGTCGCTGCTATAAATAGAGCAGGGATTGTCAGATGGGTTATTTTAAGGAGGTCATTGGGCGAGTGGACGGACTTGTGGACCATGGCTTGAGTGAACTGAACTATGAGAGTTGTATAATGGTATGGACAAGCTTGATTTAGATTAGAAAATCAAAATTTCATAGAGCAAATTGTGACGTAACGAATGAACATTCGGACTGCTCTGCGCTTACCATCAAATTCGTATCTAGTGATGCAACTTTCTTTGGAACACCTTTATATTAACAGAGGTATATAAAAATACATAATAATTACGCTTATTAGAAGCTACAGTGGTTGAAGTGATACATACAGACATGACGTCGTCCTGACGTAGAATTATTGACGTCAAAAGATTTTGTATGATCGGTAGCAGGTATCTTTATTTTTATACTATCTTTCCGAGGTGAAATGTCGTTTGTACGTGCCTGTCTGTGTGCTGTACGTATATATTTCGAAGTATTAGTATGATAAGTGACGTCAAATCAGATGTTTACGATTAAACTGTAGCACCTTTAGAAGACAGATTATTATCGGAGTGCTAAGGCAGAGAACCGTGCCATTTTTATCAGTCACTGTGTTGCGTTTTAGTCACGGGACTTTTAGGAATGGCAAGGGAAACTCCTTATATCTACAGTTAAAATATAATTAGATCCAAGAAGACGAGGGAAACCTTTTTTTTGTCATTTCCGATTCATAGTACTAAGGGTAACTCTGTACATTACTCTCCAGTATGGTATACTAATGTGTAAGCTATGAACGAGATGACGCCAATGTGTGTGTAGACCTCTCATGGCCATGTTGACAATACATCTTAAGTCATTTGGTAGCTGAAGCACCCCTTCCCATTCGAAACCTTGGTCTATAATAATAAGAACAAAAATCCTTTGCATTCGAAGCCATCAAATTTCTTAGTTGCCGCGGGACGCATGAAACTCCTTAAATAATCGGATTCACTAAGTTTTCGTAAAATATTGTTGGTAAGCAAACCCCTGAGGTTCGAGGTCCATAACCATAGACATAGACTTATATCTATTCCGTGTTCTGTACGTGGGGTATGTCATTAAGTTAGGTGCGGAACATTATTCATATCCAAGATATTTAACAGACAGCATGTCTATAGTTTTCATTAAAATTTCATTGTTTAGAGTAATCCTCAGTGAAATGTCATATTACAAGAATATTGATCTCCTTGCTCAGTAGTAACGAGACTGTACACAACGACAATTATTACCGGATGTGTGCTTATTTTGCTTTTCTAGAGTTTTACTCTTTTCGTGGATAGGCATTTAATTTGCTTGACGTTATGTGATTTTCAAGATTTACTTTGGTGTATTCTCAAATATTTCCTGTTGACGTACTTCACCCGAACGCAAGCTTACTTGTAGTTACGCCTTTAAAGTCATTGTTGCCGTCTCTCTCTCGTCCACTTCTAGTTACGCCTTCACAGTCGCTGGCCGTCTCTCTCGTCCACTTCTAGTTACGCCTTCACAGTCCATGTTGCCGTCTCTCTCCTTCACTTCTACATTCTCTGCTACTGTATGATTAGCGCTGCCGACTAATTCGATCTCGTTGTGTTAGTTCCCAATCGTTAGTACTGTGCTAGTTCTCTGTCATTTGTCCTGTGCCAGTTCTCCGTCATTTGCCCTATGTTAGTTCTTCGTCATTTGTCCTGTGTAAGTTAATTGTCATTTGTCCTGGGCTAGTTCTTTGTCATTTGTTCTGTGCTAGTTTTTTGTCATTTGTCATGTCTCAGTTCTTTGTCATTTGTCCAGTGTAGCTTCTCCATCATTTGTCCTGTGCTACTTCTATGTCATTTGTACTGTTTGGTTCTTTGTCATTTGTCCTGTGTTAGTCCTTTGTCAATTATCCTGTGTTAGTTCTTTGTCATTTGTCCTGTACCAGTTCTCCGTCATTTGTCCTGTGCTAGTTCTCCGTCATTTGTCCTGTGCTAGTTGTCTGTCATTTGTCTTGTGTAAGTTTTCCGTCATTCGTCCTGTGCTAGTTCTCCTTCATTTGTCCTTTGTTAGTTCTCCGTCATTTGACCCCTGCCAGTGCTCCGTCATTGGTCTTTTGTTAGTTCTTTGTCATTTGTCCTGTGTTAGTTCTTTGTCATTTGTTACGCCTTCACAGTCACTGTGGCCGCCTCTCTCGTCCACCTCTAGGTACGCCTTCACAGTCCATGTTGCCGTCTCTCTCCTTCACTTCTACATTCTCTGCTGCTGTATGATTTACACTGCCGACTAATGCGATCTCGTTTGTCCTGTTAGTTCTCAGTCATTTGTCCTGTGTCAGTTCTTTGTCATTTGTCCTGAGCCAGTTCTCCGTCATTTGTCCTGTGTTAGGTTTCTGCAATTAGTCCTTTGTAAGTTCTTTGTCATTTGTCCTGTGTAAGTTCTTTGTTATTTGTCCTTTGTAAGTTCTCTGTCATTTGTCCTGTGCTAGTTCTCCGTCATTTGTCCTGTGCTAGTGCTCTGTCATTTAACCTGATTTAGTTCTTCGTCAATTATCCTGTATTAGTTCTTTGTCATTTGTCCTGTACCAGTTCTCCGTCATTTGTCCTGTGCTAGTTCTCTGTCATTTGTCTTGTGTTAGTTCTCCGTCATTTGTCCTGTGCCAGTGTTGCGTCATTTGTCTTGTATTAGTTCTTTTTCCTTTGTCCTGCGTTAGTTCTTTGTCATTTATTACGCCTTCACAGTCCATGTAACTGTCTCTCTCGTCCACTTCTAGTTACGCCTTCACAGTCCATGTTGCCGTCTCTCTACTAATGCGATCTCGTTGTGTTAGTTCTCAGTCATTTCTCCTGTGTTAGTTCTCTGAAATTAGTCCTGTGTAAGTTCTTTGTCATTTGTCCGGTGATAGTTCTTTGTAATTTGTCCCGTGTTAGTTCTCCGTCATTTGTCCTGTGCCAGTTTTTCGTCATTTGTCCTGTGCTAGTTCTCTGTTATTTGTCTTGTGTTAGATCTACGTCATTTGTCCTGTGTAAGTTCTCTGTCATTTGTCCTGTGCTAGTTCTCTGTCATTTGTCCTGTGTTGGTTCTTTGTCATTTGTCATGTGCCTTTTTTCTGTCATTTGTCTTGTGTTAGTTCTCCGTCATTTGTCCTGTGCTAATGCTGTATCATTTGTCCATTGTTAGTTCTTATTATTTGTCCTGTGCCAGTTCTTCGTCATTTGTTCTGTACTAGTTCTCCTTCATTTGTCCTGTGCCAGTTCTCCGTCATTTGTCTTGTGTCATTTCTCCGTCATTTGTCCTGTGTTAGTTCTCCGTCATTTGTCCTGTGCTAGTGCTCTATCATTTGTCCTGTTAGTTCTTTGTCATTTGTCCTGTGCCAGTTCTCCGTCATTTGTCCTGTGTTAGTTCTTTATCATTTGTTTTGTACTCCGTCATTCGTCCAATGCTAGTTTTCCGTCATTTGTTACGCTTTCACAGTCCATCTGGTCGTCTCTCTCGTCCGTTTCTGTTTACGCGTTCACAGTCCATGTTGCCATCTACCTCGTCAATTTCTAGTTGCGCGTTCAAGGTCCATCTGGTCGTCTCTCTCGTCCACTTCTAGTTACGCCTTCACAGTAGTCCATGTTGCCGTCTCTCTCATCCACGTCAACATTCTCTACTATATGATTTACACTGTCGGCTAATGCGATCTCGTTGCGTTAATACTCCGTCATTTGTCCTGTGTCAGTTCTCCGTTATTTGTCCTGTGCTAGTTCTCCGTCATTTGTCATGTGTAAGTTCTTTGTCATTTATCCGGTGTCAGTTCTCTGTCATTTGTCCTGTGTGAGTTCTTTGTCATTTGTCCTGTACCAGTTTTCCGTCATTTGTCCTGTGTTAGTTTCCGCCATTTGTCCTGTGTTAGTTCTTTGTTATTTGTCATGTTCTCCGTCATTTATCCTGTGCTTGTTCTCTGACATTTGTCCTGTGAGAGTTCTTTGTCATTTGTCCTGTATCAGTTCTTCGTCATTTGTCCTGTGTTAGTTTCCGTCATTTGTCCTGTGTTAGTTTCCGTCATTTGTCCTGTGTTAGTTCTCTGTCATTTGTTCTGTGCTTGTTCTCTGTCATTTGTTCTGTGCTTGTTCTCTGCCATTACTCCTGTGTAAGTTCTTTGTCATTTGTCCTGGGCTAGTTCTTTGTCATTCGTGCTGTGTTAGTTCTTTGTAATTTGCCTGTGCTAGTATTCCGTCATTTGTCCAGTGCTAGGTCTTTGTCATTTGTCCTGTGTTAGTTCTTCATCATTTGTCTTTTGCTAATTTTCCGTCATTTGTCCTTCGCTACTTCTTTGTCATTTGTCCTGTGTTAATTCAATGTCATTATTCTGTGCTAATTTTCTGTTATCTGTCCTGTGCTAGTTTTACGTCATTTGTCCTATTCTCCGTCATTTGTCCTGTTCTAATTCTCTGTATTTTGTCCTGTGTTAATTCTGTTATTTGTCCTATGCCAGTTCTCTGTCATTTGTCATGTGCTAGTTCTCTGTCATTTGTCATGTGTTAGGTCTTTATCATTTGTCCTGTGCCAGTTCACCGTCATTTGTCTTGTGCTAGTTCTCTGACCTCTGTCCTGTGTTAGTTCTTTGTCATTTGTCCATTGTCAGTCCTCCGCCGTTTGTCCTGTGCTAGTTCTCTGTCATTTGTCCTGTGTGTATTCTCTGCCATTAGTCCTGTGTTAGTTCTTTGTCATTTGTCCTGTGCTAGTTCTCTGTCATTTGTGCTGTGTAAGAATTTTGTTATTTGTCCTGTATTAGTTCTTTGACATTCGTCCTAAGTTAGTTCTTTGTCATTTGCCTGTGCTAGTATTCCGTTATCTGTCCTGTGTTAGTTCTTTGTCATTTGTCCTGTGCTAGTTCTCTGTCATTTGCCATTGCGAGTTTTTTTTTTGTCATTTGTCCTGTGCTATTTTTTGTCATTATTCTGTGCTAGTTTTCCGTTATTTGTCCTATGCTAGTTTTACGTCATTTGTCCTGTTCTCCGTCACTTGTTCTGTCCTCGTTCTCTGTCTTTTGTCATGTGCTAGTTCTCTGTCATTTGTCATGTGTTAGGTCTTTATCATTTGTCCTGTGCCAGTTCACCGTCATTTGTCTTGTGCTAGTTCTCTGACCTCTGTCCTGTGTTAGTTCTTTGTCATTTGTCCATTGTCAGTCCTCCGCCGTTTGTCCTGTGCTAGTTCTCTGTCATTTGTCCTGTGTGTATTCTCTGCCATTAGTCCTGTGTTAGTTCTTTGTCATTTGTCCTGTGCTAGTTCTCTGTCATTTGTGCTGTGTAAGAATTTTGTTATTTGTCCTGTATTAGTTCTTTGACATTCGTCCTAAGTTAGTTCTTTGTCATTTGCCTGTGCTAGTATTCCGTTATCTGTCGTGTGTTAGTTCTTTGTCATTTGTCTAGTGCTTGTTCTCTGTCATTTGCCATTGCGAGTTTTTTTGTCATTTGTCCTGTTCTATTTTTTTGTCATTATTCTGTGCTAGTTTTCCGTTATTTGTCCTGTGCTAGTTTTACGTCATTTCTCCTGTTCTCCGTCACTTGTTCTGTCCTCGTTCTCTGTCTTTTGTCCTGTGTTGGTTCTTTGTTATTTGTACAGTGCCAGTTCTCCGTCATTTGTCCTGTGCTAGTTCTCTGTCATTTGTCCTGTGTAAGTTCTTTGTCATGTGTTAAATCTTATTTATTTGTCCTGTGTTGGTTCTTTGTAATTTGTCTTGTGCCATAACTCCGTCATTTGTCCTGTGCTAGTTCTGTGATTTGTCCTGTGCTAGTTCTCTGTCATTTGTCCTGTGTTAGTTCTCTGTCATTTGTCCAGTGTTTATTCTCAGCCATTAGTGTTGTGTTAGTTCTTTGTCATTTGTCTGTGCTAGTATTCCGTCATTTGTCCTGTGCTAAATTTACGTCATTTGTCCTGGTCTCCGTCATTTGTCCTGTTCTAGTTTTCTGTCATTTGTCCGATGCTAGTTCTCTGTTATTTGTCTTGTGCAAGTTCTTCGTCATTTGTTCTGTTAGTTTTTTGTCATTTGCCCTGTCTAGTTCTCCGTCATTTACCCTGTGCTTTGTCCTGTACTAGTTCTCCGTCATTTGTCCTGCGGTAGTTCCTTGCTGTTTGTCTTGTGCTAGTTTTACGTCATTTGCCCTGAGCCAGTTTCTGTCATTTGTCCTGTGCTAGTTCTTTGTAATTTGTCCTGTGCTAATTCTCTGTCATTTGTCCTGTGTTATTTCTTTGTCATTTTTTTGTTATTTCTCTGCCATTTGTCCTGTCTTAGTTATTTGTAATTTGTACATGTCCTGTGCTAGTTCTCAAATAATTGTCTTGTGCGAGTTCTTTGTCATTTGTTCTGTGTTAGTTCTTTGACATTTATAATTTCCTGGTTCTTTGTTATTTGTCCTGTGCTAGTTCTTTGTCATTTGCCCTGTGCTAGTTCTCTGTCATTTGTCCTGCGGTAGTTTCCATCTGTTTGTCTTGTGCTAGTTCTCCGTCATTTACACTGTGCTTGCTCTCCATCATTAATTTTGTACATTGACGATAATTGACATACCACCGGTATTATTATTTTGGGGGCCTCTGTTCCCGCGCGAGATAAAGCGCAGTGATGGAAATTTCAGTAGTGTCTCATATGTAGTCGCTAGTAAATTTGATCGGGCCGTGGTAAATAAAAGGATGCACTTCTGTGTACCTGACGTCGGTTACGCTTTCATCACGAGACAATGACCGCTACCTCACGGTATACACAATATAACCCCCCCCCCCTAAAGAAAAAAAAAACCCCCGATAGTATCTCTACAGTGATCTAAAAAACTAAATGATGTTGTCCTGAATCGTGCGTGGATCTCATGTAACACAACTCTAACACGTTAACACTTCATGTACGCCAACAACTCGGTCCAGTAAAACAATGGCCAATTTATTTGATTAAAGCAGTGACACTGCTCAACACCTTTTCCTCTGTCAACGTTATTCTATCACTGAGTTTGCATTTGACCTAGAAGTTATTGCTGTACATGACACAAACTTTCTTTGATTCTTTCCTGGGGTTTTTCTTCAAGTGCCTCGTTTTTAAGTATTTTTCGCTTTTAATACTTCATTGACTCAATAGTATTACGCTTAGTGTCAATGCAGATAAACAGTGCAGAGCATTCTCGTGTTTTGTTGTTTTTTAAATTCTGTAGCCATGTGGTTACGAATAATGAAATTTATTACCTGTCTGAATAACTTGTATGTTGATCTTGTCCTACAGATGGAGACAAGTATCTTTTTTCAATGTGTCCTTCTTTGATAATTGTACATGTATATGTTGGAACAGTGTTTGCTTTGTTACCAATTAGTTTTAACTTTGTATTTTCTATATGAAATTGTTCATAACTTTATTTCCCTTAGTGTTGGGATGGAATTTGTCATATGGTTGATTCAATTGAATATGGTTGATAACCAACATTGCCATTGATTGATGATTGTACAGCTCTCTGCATCGGGTTGTATTGTTACGGAATTTGCTTGAATCTGATCCCATGTTAACAAACACCGATTGATTGTAATATATATCAATGATAGTACAATATTTGTTGAGTTACCGAAAAGGTTTGTAATTTTCTATGTGTAATCGTTTGATTTTATTTTTCTTTGTATTTTATCTATCCATGTCACGAAACATCTGAAAAAATGTTGAAAGCGAAGTACATGCACAAATTATGCAACCTCTCACCCAAATGTTTTATTTATTTAAGTAAGATTCTATTCAGTGAATGATTTAGATCTCCTGTCTTCTTTCTTTACTTTGGTAGAATAGAGCATATGTTTTCATTGTTTTATCCGAAGACACCGTCAAAACAGGATGTAGAGAAGCGGATAAAAACTATTTTCTATTTCGTGTATTTTCTTTTTAAAAATTTATAATCTTTCCTGGAGTTTGGGTTTGGTATAATGCAAAAATCAGAAGAGTTAACACATATCGAAACACCATCCGTCCTAAATTCGTTTCTCTGGCACAGATATGTAAAGAGAAGATTTTGTAAGTATCAGTAAAATTTGAACACCCCATATGTCTATCATGTACGAATTATTGACATAAATTAGAAATAGTACTAGCAATGTTGAACTAGAGAGTTCAATATTCAATATTGAACATGAAGTTCAAACGATGTTCCGTCACATCACCTTTTCAATCGACCCTAATATTACATTTGAAAAGACATGTGGCACTTGAACGAGGGGGGGGGGGTGTTAGAGTGGTGGTGTTCGGAATCTCTCTTCATTATTCCTTTTCACGTCAGCATTACAATGTTTGTTAAAGTTCTGATCAAAATTACTCCAAAATCCAAATTATTTTCGTTCAAAATTTTGTCAGTGTAGACCGTTGGACCTTCGTAATTAAACTCAAGTTGAACTCTAGTATAAGAAAGACAACTCTTGTTTAAAACAATCGATGTGCATACTGTAGTTACTTAAAAAATTGATAATGCGAAGATTTACTAAGTATAAACAAACTGAAATGAGTTGTAAAAAGCAAAAGTAAAATGAAAAAGTAAACCTTTGGAAAAGAGGGCAATACGACGGTGACCGATACGTCACCTATATTTATAGATTAAAATTTGTTACACAAAGAGGAGATAACTCTACTTGGTCACGCGATGAATTTCTCTCCGTTGTGAAATATCAGGAATGTTTAATATAAGTAAAATTGGCGTAATCCTTAAACAACATAAACACTAAGTCTTAGATATGGCAGAAGGTTCAGTTTCAGAAGATTCAAAAATCACATCTACTCTTTTCAACAGGTAAGAAACACTTCGTGATATGATTTATATTTATGTACAAGAGATACTGTATCATGTATGTAAGGATAGACTCAAACATAGGTTGGATTTTTCATACTTACATGTCTCCTATCTGTATTTAGCTTGATATGTTATTTGTTTTTCTTCATATGTATAATTTAAATCGATTTAAAACAAACTGTTTTCAATCATAATTGTCACAGGGGTTTACTTAGGAAATGTCGACATTTACAACCTTTGTTTTAAATACCTCTGAACCATTGATCAGAATGTAGCTTGGGAATTTGTATGACCATATATAGTTATTTCTAGTGGAAGTGTTTAATATACATCTTAAGAATTGACTTGGTAATCGGGGTAAACGTCAGAGTTATCTATTTTGTCGCTACGTGTATGTAATATTATTTTGTTGTAGATAAGCGATTGGCTATTACTACAATTTTTAGTGATAACAAGGACTTGTATGAGTGTTAAGGATCCCAGATCTATCCCAGGACAGCATCGCCATGTTTTACATCCTTTTAATTTTCTTGTAATGCGGTGATTAAAATGTTTTGAAAAGCAAACCTACTGAACCCTTATAATGAAATACAATGTTTTAATAATGTGTTTTTTTTTAATTTTAAAGAGAGAAAGTGATGCAAGAGTTGGACGAGAAGGGATATGTCGTGATTCCTGGTATTTTAACTGAGGAGGAGTGTAATGCTTACGTAGCGGAATATAAAGCATGGCACGACAAGTTTGAGGAGCATGGCCTCCCAATAGAAAAGAAAAGGTCTCTGATCCAGTCATACAGGGTCGGACAGCTCGATACAACTTGGCAAGTGCGTCTAAAATCTAAACGCGTCTTTGCTTGTTTGTGGCAGACGGAGAAGTTGCTGACCAGTATTGACGGTATAGCGTTATCTCGACCTCCGACCACAGGTTTGTGTAACATGTTTATCATATGTAACTTATTCCCATATACATATCGAAAAAGCTTTATAAGTGTTATTAAAACTATATATATATACAAAGAAAAAATATTACAACAATCGCTATTGAATAATGTGCGATCAACCAAAGGTCGTGCAAGTCTCTTTTTGTAAATAAACATCAAATATAAAAGCACAAAAAGCGACAACGAGACGAAAGCAATACAGGAATTGTCATTTTTTTCGAGGCGATACGCCCTTCTTCAGCTTACAATAATTATAACACATAGAGAGACAAAGCACAAAAAAACTCCAATAAAAAGCACTAAACTAAGTGAAAAAAAACCACACACACAAGGTAATAATAAAATAAAATTTAGAAAATATTTGTTTACGTCATATATATACATACATACATACATATATATATATATATATATATATATATATATATATATATATAATATATATATATATATATATATATATATATATATATATATCATTGTGTGTGTATATGTGTGTACGTGACTCTCATTGCCCTAATGTGGTACTCTGTCATTCATATTTATTTGGATTTTATCTGGTACATTAAGTTCAATTGTATGGCAATTGTTGTACAATTTCTTATATTTCATCATTAACGTATCTTTATAAGTGTTGTTAAAACTTTTGGACCAAGCTTCATGAATTTTAAGGCAAAGAGTTGTCATTCTGAAATGAAACATTAATCTTCCAGAATATGACGACTTCAGACAAGAGGGTCAGGATTGGCTTCATTTAGATCAAGGGGCACTTAGAGAAGGACTCCATGCTTACCAAGGTGCAGTGTATCTAGAGGAACAAACACAGGATGACTACTGCTTCAGGGTTATAGAGAAGTCGCACAAATTCCATACTCAGTTTTACGAACAGTTTCCAAGGGGGATATCGAAAACTAATAAAATGGAATTTATAAGATTGAAAGAACAAGAAAAAAGATGGTACTATGATCAAGGTGCAGCATTAACGTACGTGCCAGTTCCTAAGGGTGGCATAGTGTTATGGGACTCGAGAACAGTACATGATAGTAGCCCACCAAAACGCCATCGAATGAATTCAGATAGATGGCGCTTTGTTGTCTTCGTGAGTATGACACCTGCGCACTGGGCATCTAAAGACGATATGGCATTCAAGAAAGATGTTTATCGCAATATGCATCTCACTTCTCATTGGTCATCACAGGGACTGAAGACTTTCAAACCAACCTCAAATGTGCGAAGTTACGAACAGAGCGATGTTTGTATTAAGTATTTAGGAAAAGTGGCTCGGACCAGAGAGGCAAAGTTGTTGGCAGGCGTTGAATCCTACAACTTTAATGATGGCACACCGAACGGCCCAGGAAAACCGAGATGGAGAAACATGGAATAAGGATAGCAAAACATAAATTATCGATTACTATACAATACAATTTGATGTCTCTTTTAATTGCTTTCTCGTTTAATACACGGGACAGCTGCACTGGTGCCTCTGCGAGAAACACTACACAGCGTTGATATAGGGACACTGGGCAGAGAATTACGACTTATTATATGTGGTAGATACAGCCACATAACAGATATTCATATATGTATATTGATATAGTACAAAAGGTATTTCTCTATTCATGACCATCTATTTCATACTCAATACTTTTGATTTTCAGTTCATGGGTCACAATTAATAAACAGTAAGGCGTTTTAAAAATGCAGCCCTTTAGTAGGACAAAACTTCAATAGGAATTGTGTTAACAAACTTGATAATACAAGTCATTCAATGCTGCGTACCAAATATGAATTCTTTGGGGTTTTATGGATTCTTCCTTTTTAAGCCTTTGTAAAAACTGTCCAATACAAGTGTCATGTAAACCTGTAAGCCACTTAGGTGGTGCCTAATGTTGCCACATGGCCATACCTTGCACAAATTTGATACTGTATATCATAAAGATGCTATATACCAAATATGAAGTCATTATGGCGTGTGGTTCTTGAGAAGAAAATTTCAAAGATGTTTCTAATAAAAGCCTATGCAAAAAGTGCGGTCCCTTGATATGTGGCCAAATATAGCCGCAAGGTCCTCTCTTGAACACTTTTGATACTGCATGTCGTAATGATGCTATATACCAAATATGAAATCATTGTGGATTGTTGTTCTTGAGAAGTAAATTTTAAAGATATATTCAATATAAGGCTATGTTAAAAATGTCGCCCCGAAATCTGTCGGCCTATAGTGAGGAGCCAAATATTGCCACAGAGCGCCTGCCCTTGGACAGACCTAAAAGTTAATGTTATTAGGATGCTAGATACCAAAATTATTGAGGAAATTTGTGTTACTGAGAAGGAGACTTTTAAAGAAATGTTAACAAACAAGTTTACAAATACATGTACCACATTACTGAAGCAGTAGGCTACTAATGTATTAAGAACTATATATATATATATATATATATATATATATATATATATATATATGTATTTTATCACAACAACATCTAAGGACTACAATAAAATAAAAGGCAATGTTTACAAACATTACTCTACAGTAATGATAACTATATGTGTTTTTGAAATAACACGCATTGTCTATAAACGGGGGATGTATTTACACTTGCAGATTTAGAGGGAAGCGGGGGAGGGGGTCTCGCCAGATTTGACACCCAAAATGGCTGAGTATTTTGGTTAATACTTGACTTTCATATGTGGCCCCCCTTTTTTTGAAATCCTGGATCCGCCACTGATTTAATATCATGACTATTTATTCAAGAAAGTGCTGATGCACTAGGAATTGTGTGAATTTTACAAATACACGTACCATGTACTGAAACAGTAGTGATGCGCTAGGAAATATACATGTATGTAGTTTACAAATACACGTACTACTTACTGAAGTTGTACTGATGCACTAGGAAATAAGCATGTATGCAGTTTACAAATACACGTACCACTTACTCAAGTAGTACTGATGCACTAGGAACTGTGTGAATTTGACAAATACACCTACCTTAAAATGAAGCAGTCCTGATGCACTAAGGACTATGTGAAGTTTACAAATACACGTACCACATTACTGAAGCAGTAGGCTACTGATGCACTAAGAACTGTGTTAAATTAACATATACACAGTGCCGATGCACTAAGAACAGTGTGAAGTCCACAAATATACGTGGCACTACTGAAGCAGTGCTAATGCACTAGGAACTGTGTGAAGTCTACAAACACACGTACCACTTGCTGAAGCCGTGCCGATGCACTAAGAACTATGTCAGGTCTACAAATATACGTGCCACTACTGAAGCAGTGCAGATGCACTAGGAACTGTGTGAATTATACAAATACACGTACAAAAGCAGTCTTTGATAGTACACGGCAACATCCGACACAGTCGAGATAAGGCAGTCTGATGAGCATCAGATCTCTTGTCAGCACTTGTTTTTACGCGGTAAAACCACTAAACAAATACATGAACGGAAACAGACAGAAACATGGAAAGTTAAAGAGAGAGAGAGAGAGAGAGAGAGAGAGAGAGGAAATAATAAGGTTTCCAAACTGTAAACTTATAAATATGACACCATTATGGCAATGGATTTATTAACGTTTATGAATTATCATATTTTTAGTGGAAATGATAACTATATATGATGCACTAGGAACTGTGTGAATTTTACAATTATATGTACCGTGTACTGAATGCAGTGCTAATTCCATATTTGAATATACATAGTAATGGGGATCTGTTTACGGGATTTAGGGAGGTGTTTCGGTGTATCAGCCGAAGATTAGTAGTGTGTCGGTATATCAACCGAAGGTTAGTAGTGTGTCGGTGTATCAGCCGAAGGTTAGTTGGAAGGTGTGTCGGTGTATCACCCGAAGGTTAGTAGGGAGGTGTGTCGGTATATCAGCCGAAGGTTAGTAGTGTGTCAGTATCAGGCAAAGGTTAGTAGGGAGTTGTGTCGGTGTATCAGTAGAATGTTAGTAGTGTGTCGGTGTATCAGTAGAATGTTAGTAGTGTGTCGGTGTATCAGTCGAAGGTTAGTAGTGTGTCGGTGTCAGGCAAAGGTTAGTAGGGAGTTGTGTCGGTGTATCAGTAGAATGTTAGTAGTGTGTCGGTGTATTAGTAGAATGTTAGTAGTGTGTCGGTGTATCAGTCGAAGGTTAGTAGTGTGTCGGTGTATCAGCCAAAGGTTAGTAGTGTGTTAGTGTATCAGCCCAAGGTTAGTAGTGTGTTGGTGTATCAGCCAAAGGTTAGTAGGGAGGTGTATCTGTGGAAAGTTAGTAGTGTGTCGGTGTATAAGCCGAAGGATAGTAGTGTTTCGGTGTATCTGCTAAAAGTTAGTAGGAAGGTATGTCGGTGTATCAGTGGGAGGTTAGTAGTGTGTCGGTTTATCAGCTGAAGATTAGTAGGAAGGCGTGTCAGTGTATCAGTCGAAGGTTAGCAGAGTGTCGGTGTATCAGGCAAAGGTTAGTAGGGAGGTGTGTCGGTTTACCGGCCGAAGGTTAGTAGTGCGTTGGTGTATCAGTCGATGTTTAGTAGTGTTTCGGTGTATCAGATGAAGATTAGTAGCTTGTCGGTGTATCAGACATAGGTAAGTAGGGAGGTGTGTCGGGGTATCAGCTGAAGGTTAGTAGAGTGTCGGTGTATCAGACAAACATTAGTAGGGAGGTTTGTCAGTGTATCAGTAGAAGGTTAGTAGTGTGTCGGTGTATCAGCCGAAGGTTAGTAGGTAGGTGTCAGTGTATCAGTCGAATGCAAGTAGTGTGTCGGTGTATCAGTCGAAAGTTAGTATTGTGTCGGTGTATCAGCCGAAAGTTAGTAGTTTGTCGTTGTATTAGACAAAGGTTAGTAGGGAGGTGTGTCGGAGTATCAACCGATGGTTAGTAGTGTGTCGGTGTATCAGGCAAAGGTTAGTTGGGAGGTGTGTTGGTGTATCATTCGAAGGTTAGTAGTGTGTTGCTGTATCAGCCGAAGGTTAGTAGTGTATCGGTGTATCAGTGGAAGGTAAGTAGGGAGGTGTGTCGGTGTATCAGTGGAAGGTTAGTAGTGTGTCGGTGTATCAGTAAAAGGTTAGTAGTGTGCCGGTGTATCAGCCAAAGGTTAATAGGGAGGTGTGTCTGTGTATCAGTCGAAGGTTAGTGTCAGGTTAGGAGGTGTGTCAGCAATCGGAATACCAATCCAAATTTAGTGACAGTGACCGAATGGTGGTGTTAATAATTGTCGGCATACCAGTATAGGTTCTACACTAGATATTCCAATTTCGTGTAACAGTGATTTGCAAGGATAAAAAATTGAAAAAAAAAATTAAATAACAATAAATAAAAAAGAATGAAAAATAAAAAGGATAAATAATATTGAATATAAAAATAAAAAAAAAAAATAATAATTATTATTATCATTTTCATTATTATTATTATTGTTATTTTTATTATTATTATTATTATTATCATTATCATTATAATTATTATTATTATTATTATTATTATTAATAATAATAATAATAATAATAATAATAATAATAATAATAAAGAACTCCAAAATAACGTACAGTTAAATTTGAAAGATACATTTAAACAAAAATATTTGAATGTAGATATAAAAACATTTCAATCAATCAATCGACAGTCAACAGAGTTTGATTTCGGAATGGCATTAAAGTAAACATGTCTTTGAAATAACTATTTTCATCGTTACCTAATACTCTATTTGAAAAAAAAAAACGTAAGAAAACGGGATAAAGATATTTGTATGAAGATAATATTTTGGATGTACATATATTTTTTCAAGCTATATATGATTTTAGGGGACTACTATCTGCTCGTTGAAAATAATGGTTTGTGCATAATGAATTGAAACGCATTATAACATACTTCTCAAAGATATATCGGGAATGCATTCCACTTAAATGACGTATTGAAGGCTTTGTGATACATGGAGATACACGTAGTTAAGACGTTTGTCACTTAGTTCATTTTCACTCGATATTTTTCTTTACGATAGAAGCACTGAAAGCGACAATTGATACGTCAATTTGATTTAAACGTATGTATAAATATTTAATGAAATTTCTTGTAAATGTTTACATTTTTGTCACGAAGAAGAAAATGCTTAAGCTATAATTCTTAAAATCTCTGAATACATTGAAGTAAATTTAAAACGCACAAAGTAACATTTGTATATTGTAAACGAAACAAAATCTATTAGAAAAGATCATGGAATACTTTGGTTTGAAAACGTTGAAATATGATACCATATAAAGCAATAAGATAAGTAATGTGCTCATAGGATAGATAGAATTAACAGGTGTTCTGATATCTCCTGACAATGGTTCAATACACACCCAATACTACAGCCCCAGACAATGGCGCTTCACCGACATATTTTCTGCCTTTGTGTTGATCTCCTGTGCCAACCAGTGTCTGCTCGCACTCCTTTGCCACCCAGGTTCACACCAGTACTTCGGGATAAGCCGCAAGATTTATCACCTATTTGACAGCTCTGGCTTGTTTGTACAATTTTAAAGATTTTTTTCCAAGACGTCGCAATTTCCGTATCGTTAAGCAGATGTTTTGTGGTTTACTTTGAAATGCTTTGATTCGATCAAAGCCTGCGGTTTTCGGAATGTGAAGCTTATTTACCTCAAACTTAATATTAATAGTTATTTATATTACATTAGTTGAATCACTGATGAGTACGCAGGTGAGGAAATGCGTCAGGTATATGTGAGGCAACCATCATTATCAAAGCATATTGGATGTAAGTAACAGAAACATAAGCAAAATTTCCTGGAAACTCATGTCTAATTATTCAGTGGTATTTATAAGAACTTATCAGTGTTAATAATTATGTCATCTTGTGTTTTGTGTGGTGACGTTTGATTATGAATTTATTTGCTGTTTAATTATATATGTAAACATATGTGTACAACACCTTGTAAATTTTATACTTAACTTTGTACTATGTATTTGTTATATATGTGTGCATAATAACTTTCATATTCTCTTTCTTTTAGACTTGGCCATGTATTGCTATATATTTAGGAATTACTTACATTACTATTATATATATATATATATATATATATATATATATATATATATATATATATATATATATATATATATATATATATATATATATATATATATATATATAAGCTGTACGGCTTTGATCAATAAACAATGTATAATATATAAGAGTAGGTTAAGAGACTAAAACCGTTATTTTATAACAGATGCATTGTGACGGTAATTGGTCCAAAACTTTACAATGCTGTTTTCATGTACCAGCATAATCATGATAATAATAGATATTTTGTTTTGACTATCGTGATTGACTTATTTATTTCGAAAAATAATGTATTTTGTTTTTTCCCATTAAAAATTACAGTTGTTTCCAAGTAGAACACCCGGAATAATTGAATAAATATTTTTTACCTTAGAAACATCTGGGTGATGCTGATTCAAGCCCATCATCTGGTGGAGTCCCCCATTCTCGGCGCTTATCCACAACAAACTCCGGAGGTGCGCCGACTCAGTTGATCAGACTGAAACTAGAACTTGATGGCTGGTATATTCACCGATGTCGTTCCCGTCTCTCTAACATTCGAATCAATATACACATGGTACAATATTAAATTCGTTCAGCACTATTTCACTGGTACACCACAGGTCTGTATGTCTTGCCCATATTTCCTCTCTTTTCCGCCATATCAACTGCGATGCCATCTCTGCTTCTCTACACACATCAAAAACAATCCCGGTCCTTTCTTTGCTTTAAATACAAAGGAACCTAAAAGCTCGCCATAACAATTGCCCTGCAAAAACCCTGCATCCTACTTCTATCGGTAGACACCCATTTTTTGTCAAACAGAGCAAATTTAATAAATGAATATCAATACAAAACCATCAGTAGTAAAAATAGAATAAAATAAATGAAATAAGACAAAATAATAATAATAAAAAATAAGATAAAATTTACAGAATGAAATAAACTGAAATGAAAAAAAAAACCCCAAAACAAAATGGGATAAATGTACATGTTAAAAGAATAGCAACAGTAATAGTAACAACAACAATTAATCTTAAAAAATAATTCGTTTATCATTGAGATACATTGTAAATCTCAAAATATTTACATGTATTATAATTTATATTTTATTGGTTTTGCTTGGTGTAATTGTTTTGAAATGTCCAGCTTGTCATTTAGAATTGAAAAGAATTTTGTTTCAATTTACAATTCATATACATGTTAAGGAGATGGGTTTCACTTTATTACAGATTTAGGCGATGAGTTTCACTTTATTACAGATTTAGGAGATGAGTTTCACTTTATTACAGATTTAGGCGATGAGTTTCACTTTATTACAGATTTAGGCGATGAGTTTCACTTTATTACAGATTTAGGAGATGAGTTTCACTTTATTGGCTGATATTTTCGATTCAGAATATCAAAGAATTATGTAACGTATGTAAATCCATTAAAGTAGTATATTGTTCGAAAACTTCATAGTTATAATTATGTATTCAGCTTACGCTGATTTAAAATTATAAAAACTTCATGTTACATGTTCTCTCTTCCTGACTTATTTATCATATGTTACTTAGTTAATATTATTATATGTTACTTTATGATATGATGTCTATGAGCTGTATAACTTAAGACCAAAAACCTATAATGTATAATACTGCAAACTTCAAATGTTTTTCTAAAGTTACATTAAAAGATAATGACGACGCCGACGACGACGGCACTGGTGCTGGTGCTGGTGCTGCTGATAGATAACAGCAATCATGATAAAGAGATAATAATTGACACTGATCGATAAATATTCAAAATCAAATTTTGTGCAATATTATAAATATCTACATTAATTTATTCCAACTCATTTAACTCTTCAAAAATAAACTAATACAGCTTTAGAATCTCTTATGTAGAATACATGAAATCTGAAATATTGGCTAAGAGGAAATATGGAACGAACCAAGAAGACTTAAAATCATTTTCACATGTAGTTCCATGTATGAAATCGTTTAATATGAAAGCGATAAACTAAAATATAAACATAAAACATAAATTCAATATCACAATTGTTTTTACCTTTTGGCTATTATCAAGTAAATAAAAAGATATAATTAGACATCAGAACGATATAAGTCACGTGATAAAGGTCTAGAGGACGAAAATGGATATTGAGTGTTTCTGTTTTGTCATAACCAGTTCTTTTTATATACTAAAACCATGCAGAAGGCCATGTTGGTGTTGTGTAATTCCACCTAATATCATCATTTATTGTTATAACTGTTGTTGTTGATTCATGTTCCTTCCTAGCATTTGGCATATCCCACTGCTTACTAAGCAGTTATGAAGTTCAGTTTGTCTTCGACAAATGTTCCTTTTCATTTTATCATTTGGTTAATTTTATTAGCATTTGAATTTCGAGACTGTTACGAATATTGTAATTTTGTTTGGTTATTTGATGTAAATGGTGAAAACAGATATTCTTGAAATTTAGTGGTTAGATTTTACAAACATGAAAAATAATGTATACTAACTGAACTCGATATAGGAAGGTTGTTTAATAAAATCTTTAAAGAAATGCGAAACAGATGACATTGTAATTATATAAATACAAATATTATAATGAGAACAGGTTAAGATTCAGTGTTTAGAATTGAAAAAAAATGTTTACGTTTAATTCAAATTTTAATCTACAAACCGATTAATTTTCTTTAAGTATTCTTTATACATATCTTTGTAATGCCATCTTTTTACATATGTCATATATTCATAGATGTCATCAGGTTAAATAGAGATATATGCTATTATTTTTCTATTAAATATATATATATATATATATATATATATATATATATATATATATATATATATATATATATATATATATATATATATATATATATATATATATAAAACTATGTTCAGTTTTAAGAAAATACGATTTTGTTGTCATTGCTTCATTCAGTGTATACACACAAATGTAAATATCATCTGATATAGAAAAGCTTAAGATATATTTTATTGGTATTGAAAAAGAATTTTACATTTTCACTTGATGGTATATTAATTTCTGTGGGTATATTTATTCTATTCAGTTAATTAATCTGTTTACATGTACTTATTTATTCATTAATTTGTTTACTTACCTGTTCATTTATTTGTCGTTTTAAACCATTTAAATTTCAAAAATACAATAAAGTTATCGCTTGAAATATTCTCTAAGAATATTTATTACTTATTTACTTCTTAAATAATTTGTCTACTTATCTTTCTATTGGTTTAATTTCTATATTCATAATCATTCATTTATTTTTCTGTTACAGACTAATATAATGCTTAAAATGTAATTGTGCGTTGATTAATAATTTTCTATTTACAAAAGCGAGAAAGCATTAATATGTAATTAACATGATTATATATTTGAAATGAGTTGAAATATATAAGTAGTATAGTATAGTTTATTGATCAAAAGCTGTACAGCTTATAGATTTCAATAAATATAATCAACAGATATATAATAATAAGGTCAAGTATAAAAGAAAGAACATATATGCGCGTTGTTAAACACATATGTATATAGATATTAATAAATAGAAAATTAAAATACATCAATGGAATATCGAAGAATATTATGCACATTTATACAGAATATTACAAAATAAATAACATAAATGCATAGTCAAAGTACATACATGAAACAAGAAACACAAAATCGTCTACTTTTTAACAAGTATCAGTTCTTAATTTTGTAGAATGTAAAATATATTTAGCTAAACCGCATAGTTCTTTGGTGTTTTGCGTGGTTAGTAACTGAATTAATTTAAAGACTGAGGGCCGGATATAGTAATATTTCTTAATAAGCTTTTGTCTAAATGGTTGGTAAAAGGGACATTTTAGTAAAAAATGAAATTCATCTTCAATTTCGGACTGGTCTTTACATAGAGGGCATAACCGTCTTTCCATAGGAACTTTTCTGTAACGACCAGTTTCAACTGCAAGATTATGAGCTGATAAGCGTATTTTACAAATAAGTTTTTTGTATTTAGAAGAAATTGGTTTTTTTCAAATATGTCTGGAATGTATGTCCATCGATTAAGTGTTCATAAATATCAAAAATAAAGTAACAATTTTAATTGAACTATAATGATATATACACGCGCTTTACTATAATTTATTTAAGTACAATAAATTAATTATGATAATATATTTACACGATTTACTGCAATATACATAAGTACAATAAATTAATTATAATAATATATGCAAACTGCTCCGTTGAAAATATTCATTCCCTTAGAACACATAACATCTTTTGAAGCAATGCTTAAATGCTTTAATCAATATACAAAATATAACACCTACACATACACATACACCTACACAAATATCTACACACACCAGAAACACCCTCCTCCAACCCCCAAACGAAAAAAAGAAGAGAAATCAACCATCATGTATATAAGACCTGTCTATTTACTGCGGTCTTAAAGTCGTCTGTAACAGTCTTCTATTTTCTAATCCTTTCGTTTTTCTGTCAAATATTAAATTTTGCTATTCAAATTTTAAATAATATGTTTTTCAGTTTTTCTGTGGAAAAACAGTCATAGATAAGAATAATATTATGAGTCAGTTTAGTATCGTTTACTTAGGTACATTTGCATTGAAATGCATATATTAAGCTGTGTTCTCATGTGTATTTCAATGCAAATGTGATCAAGGAAGCAACGATAGGTTAAAATAGTCAATTCACACGAACTCAATATGAAAGAGAGACAAAGCTAAAGGAAAAGGGAGACAAAACTAAATGAAGGAGGGAGACAAACAAAAATTACTGTTTCTGAATGAATATACTAATAAATACTGAAAATAAGAAAATTAATGATAGAAAAAAAAAAATAGCATTGTTTATAGACACAGTATCAAGATTAGAAGTAGATAGTAATCTTTCAAAATGATTTAATGTTTTTTAATCAGCCATTTTAATAAAGAGAACATCAATATAGATTTGTGCATAAAATGAATGTTCGATTTCCTCTATTTGTTCGCTATCATTCCTGGTCATGCGGAATGCTTCTTATGGTTTCCATTGCCAATGGTGAGCATTGCATAGTGTGTCAAGAAAAGAAGTCGGTTAACATGGTATATAGGCTGATATTCTTGCACAACTTTTTATAGGAAATATCGGTTATCCTGACTGCATTTATAACGACAACAAGTCTCCTTGCGCTGGGTGAGGTCACATGGTTCGAAAGTAGAAAAACCGAATAGGATTTTTAAGAACTGACTTACTGAAAGCATTGAAAACATGTCGTAAAAATTATTTAGAGTGATGGACAAATATACTCACTGAAAGAGGTAATCTATCAGGAATATAAACACCAAATGTTACACAGAAAGGAAGTATTGATTTCATTACTAGAATGTTCGATACTCTTATAAAATCGATAACATCATGAAAATTTTTTACATCCTTTGGTGTATTTATACAAGGGGTGTGCGAAAAGTTCGCAGTTGTGACAAGGTGAAAAATATGAGAGAGAGAGAGAGAGAGAGAGAGTATCAAATTAATTTTCAAAGCGAACTGTCCTTCTTCATTCTTCTTCTTCTTTTTCTTCTTCTTCTTCTTCTTCTTCTTCTTCTTCTTCTTCTTCTTCTTCTTCTTCTCTTCTTCTTCTTCTTCTTCTTCTTCTTCTTCTTCTTCTTCTTCTTCGAAGAGAGAGAGAGAGAGCAACGAGCAAGATTTATATAAGTTGTAAACTTGTTTCTTAATCGTTGTAAAATAAAGTTTAATTTTTTTTTCTACATAGCCAGGTAGATGCCTATTGATTTTCAGATATAAAAGGTCAAAGGTCAAGGTCACAGCATCTAACTGTAGAGCGAAAATATAGTAAAACATGGTTTTGGAGTTTAACCACAAGATTACATCAGATTGATTTATTTCGTTTTGAAGAGATGAAGATGTACAAAGGCCTATAATGCAAAATACGAAAGTAACTGGTGTCAAGTGTCTATGGCACTAACAATGATGTACCACAGCGGACATTCACGGACCCTAGAAAATGAGGTGAGACCAGGTGCATGGGAGGAGTGAGCGTCGCCTGAATGGCTAGCCCCACCAGCCATAAATACCCTTATATACAGAAGAAACAAATGTAACTCGGCACTGTATATATAAATGAATGTGAACCAACACTGTGTAAAGATCAATTTAGTAGTAGAAAAGAATATTTTTCTTCATAATTCGCGAATCTTTTGCGTTATATCGCGAAACGCCCGCGTTTTTTTCCCGAAACTTGCCCGTTATTTTACGAAACTTTCGCGTTATATCGTGAAACATTCAGGCTATTCCGAAGATGCCCTTGACCCACTGGGGACCTAATGGGTCCTCAGATCTCTCGCGACTTGTGCTTCCACATTATTCACAGCCTTGCTACGCCCTTGCAGTTATTTAATAGATGTAGGGTGCACTGTTTTAAAAATGGTATTCATGGAGATATGAATGATTGGAAAAGGATAGGGAGGCCATTGAAAAAGCTGGGCCCGTGCCCCGTGTGAGAACTTATGTAAACTCATCAAGTTTTCTCAGCAACTCTAATACAAAGTGCGTCATAGATCTATATAATATCACTTGAGTTAGGAAAGGAAAGGTAATAAAACAGAAGGAAATAGTTTTGTTTACGTATTTGGTGGTAAATATAGGTTTTACGGGAGGGATAATCTGCCATTACATTTATATTGAGGTGATTAGCGCAGAAACCAGCTTTTATTATTAATCATTATCTTACAGTCGATAACGCTTTCAGTGTATAGTCATCTTCAGGATAGTTATATAAGTAGATGTTCTGTTTTGAACAACTCACATTCTTTCTGTATCATGTACGAATAGAATGTTGTGCTTCTCGTATGTCAACAGTATGGATAGTTTATTCCTGTGTGGAGCATTTCTTTACATGATGATGAATTTCTCAGGAAATCATGGACAGACTTTAGAGGTACATGTATAACTAATTTCAGGGAAAGTTGCTTGTCGTTTGAAAAAAAAGTACAAAAGCTTACAGAATACGTCTAAAAGCGAAGTCGCGTATGTAATGCAAAACTGCTTAGATGTTGGAGTAAGGAACATGTATGTTTGAAAGCTACATGTTGTCCTAGAAATGCAACGTTTTTGTATATTAAACCACGGGCACCACCGAGAAATCATGCTCGAGGACAACAATACCCGACCAGGACTGCAGACTTGCCTTGATATATGCCAAACTGCATAAAACATTCTTAAGTAATAATAACTAATGTATCATGTCCATTGATTAACCATTTTACAACTATTTACAATTTAAGTAGGATTAATGGAAAATGGCAGTTTTATACCCTGTTTCGAATCAATCAAATCCGAAAAAAACCCATTTAATAAGTACGTAAATATTGAAACCAGCACAATCACCTTACTTTAGGTCGTAAATCATACAAAACTATATATACAAATATGTTACTCTAGGTCTATATGTTAATAATACAAATATGCTACTTTAGATTTTAAATCAAATACAAATACGTGTATGCTTCTCTATGTCGGAAATTATACGAACATGTCACACTAGATAAGAAAGTATGTGAAAATGTACTCTAGTTCGTAAATCATGCACATACGTAACTCTAAGTCTTAAATCATGCAGATATCTTACTCTATGTCGTAAATTATACAAAACGTTACTCGAAATTGTAAATCATACACATACGTTACTCTAGGTCGTAAATTATGCACATACGTTACTCTAGGTCGTAAATTATACGAATATGTTACTCTAGGACGTAAATCATACAAATACCTTACATTTAGGTCGTAAATTATGTAGATGTCTTACTCTATGTTGTAAATCATACAAAGACGTAGCTCTAAATCGTAAATCATACACATTCATTACTCTACGTCGTAAATCATGCAATTACGCTATTCTAGATCTTAAACCATGCGAAAACGTTACATTGGGCCGTAAATCATACAGATACGTTACTCTAATTGTACATCATACGAATATATTACTGTAGGTCGTAAATAATACAAATACCTTTCTCTATGTCGTAAATCATGGATATAAATTACTGTAGGTCGTAAATCATACAAATACTTTCTCTATGTCGTAAATCATGCATATATGTTACTCTACATCGTAAATCATACGATTATGTTACTTTAGGACGTAAACCATACAGATACAATGTACGTTAGTCTAGGTCGTAGACCATACAAAACGTTACTCTATGCCATAAATCATACAAATATGTTACTTTAAATTTAAAATCAGTACGAATATATTACTCTATATATTACTATATATATAATCATATATTAAATTACTCTATGCCGTAAATCACTCTAGGTTGTAAATCATGGGAACTTACAAATACGTTACTCTAAATTGTAAACCATAGAAGTATATCACTGTATGTTGTGAAGCATACAAATACATAACTCTATGTCGTAAATCATACAAATAAGTTACTCTAGATCGTAAAGCATGAATATATAATATTCTAGGTGCTAAATTACATAAATACGTTTCTCTATGGCATAAATCATGGATACTTATTACTCTAGGTCGTAAATGCAATCATGCGAATACATCAAACTAAGTCTAAAATTATACTCTAAATTGTAAATCCCACAAATATATCATTCTATGTCGTAAATCATATAAATACGTTACTCTGGTCGTAATCATGCATATATGTGACTCTAGGTGTTAAATCATACACATACGTGACTCTAGGTCTTCAATAATACAAACACATTGCTCTAGGTCGTAAGTCATACGGATGTGTTACTCTAAGTCGTAAATCATACAAATACGCTACTCTAAGTCGTGAATCATGGGATCGTGCAAATACGTTACACTAGGTTGTAAATCTTACAAATACGTTACTGTAGATTTTAAATCATATGAATCTGTTGCTCTAGGTCGTAAATCATACGAATATGTCACCCGTGGTTGTAAATCATACGAAAACGGTACTCTGGGTCATAAATCATAGGAACATGTTACTCTAGGTCGTAAATTATACAAATAAATGATAACTGTCAATATATTACCAAGAGATGTTACAAAGTCTTTGGTATTACGTATTTTATTTATTCATGTAACTCGTGAGCTTATTGATATAAAATGAAGGAACATGTACATGTAGTATAGCTACGATACACGAGCTACATTTGTTCATCATCAAAATGAAGTCAATATTAAAATACCATGAATTTTCAGCGACCGTCCATAAAGTTTTTCCACATGAAGACCACTGTCCAATACAGATTTGCTACTACTGTTGTGGTAAGCAGGATAGTCAATGCAGGAAATGCTGCCCAAAACGTTCGATTCGACGCTACTCTTCCACAGGAAGCCTTCATCACAGAATTCAAACTGTATGTATGGTTATATGATATGATTACGTAATGCTGTTGTAATATGTAGACTATAATATCTAGAACACATCACTATTAACACCGATGAAGGACAGAGGAAAGATCTGTTTTTAATTATGAGATAACGTAGATAGATGCAGATTACACATATGGACCATATACTGCAATCACGACCCTGGCTTTGCACGTTATATTAACATGTAACATCATTAATAATATTGCAAGAAGTAGCTACTACAGTATAACATGAGGTAGGTTCAAAACGTTTGTAAAAGGAATATTCAGTCAAACAGAACACATTTTATATACATCTAGACAGCGCAAAATCCAATTGTCACCATGCAGATTGACTGTTTTCATATTGATTGAGGGTCCCAAGTCGGTGCTGCATTATATTAGAATATTATTGAGATGTGTAGTATGTTTTGATTCCATTTTACAATTTGCTCTGCGCGTCTGGTCTGTGGCGATGTTTGTAATGTCTAATTTGTTCTTATTGTACATTTTGTAATGCATATCCGTGGCGGTATTCCATATTTTTGCATTCTTGTCCATGGTGTTTGTTATGTCTAGTATGTTTTGATTCTACTTTCTGCCATGTAAGTCTGTGGCGGTGTTTGTGAGGTTTACAATGTTTTTGTCCTGATTTCTGCCATTCATATCCGTGGCGATGTTCTAGTTATCTATTAAGTTCTTATCCTAATGTTTGCCATGCATGTCTCTGGCGGTGTTTGGGATGTATATTATGTTCTAATTCCACTGTTTGCCAGGCATGTCCTTGACGGTGTTTGAGATGTCTAGTATGTTTTTATTCTACGTTTTACCATGCATGTCCATGACGTTGTTTGTGATGTCTAGTATGTTTTTATTCCACTGTTTACCATGTATGTTCATGGCGGTTGTTGTGATGCTTTGTATTTTTACTTCACTGTTTGCCATGTATCTCCGTGGTAGTGTTTGTGATGTCTAGTATGTTTTTATTCCACTGTTTGCCATGCATGTTCATGGCGGTTTTTGTGATGCCTTGTATGTTTTTACTCCATTGTTTGCCATGTATCTCCGTGGTAGTGTGTGTGATGTCTTGTATGTTTTATTCCATTGTTTGCCATGCATGTTCATGGTGGTTTTTGTGATGCCTTGTATGTTTTTACTTTACTGTTTGCCATGTATTTCCGGTGTTTGTGATATCTAGTACATTTTATGTCACTGTTTGCCATGCATGTCGGTGGCGGTGTTTGTAATGTCTATTTTGTTTTTTTCATTTCACTGTTTGCCATGCATGTCCGTGGCGGTTGTGATGCCCAGTATGTCTTACTCTACTGTTTGCCATGTATCTCCGTGGTCGTGTTTGTGATATCTAGTATGTTTTATTCCACTGTTTGCCATGCATGTCGGTGGCGGTTTTTATGATGTATTTTTTATATTTAGTATGTTTTTATTCTACTGTTGTTCATGCATGTCCGTGGTGGTATTTGTGATGTCTATTATGTTCTTATTCCACTGTTTGCCATTCATGTCCATGGCGGTGTTTGTGATGTGTAATTTATTTTTATTCTGCTGTTTGCCACGCATGTCGGTGGCGTTGCTTTTGATGTTTAGTATGTTTTCATTCTACTTTTTGCTAAGACCTTGTCCCAAATGAGAATTTCCTGCTTGAAAAGTTAAAATCTCATTTCTATGTTACCAGTTTTTTAAATGATGAAAGGCTGACACAGAGATAGGTTTGAGAAGCAAACTGATAACTCGTGATATAGAGGTATATATAGTTAGAAGATAAACCGGACTAGATAAATGGGGCTAATATAGATATATATATATAGTCAGAAGATAAACCGGACTAGATACATGGGGCTAATATAGAGGTATATATAGTTAGAAGATAAACCAGACTAGATACATGGGGCTGATATAGAAAAGTGATAGTGTAATGCATGGCCATCTGCAGCAAGGTTTGAATAAAATGAATTGGAAAGTAATTTGTAGAAGAATCTTCGTGGTAAAAGAGATATATAAGTAAACGCCATGATACATTGGTAGCTATTGTATTTATCATTACCAAAGTGTAAATATCTCTGTTGATTAAAAATGACTGTTAGTTCCTGAGGCCATGACGACCTAAACATTAGTATTTCGGTAATTACACAAAATGTATTCATTCAAGAAAAAAGAGGAGTTACCGGCTCAGTTATGTGGCAGAAGTCACCATGGAGCTATACAATACATGAATATAAATAATATAATAGGACATTTAACACATTACAAAAATATTTGATTGTAGTGCAATTACGATACCGACTTAGGACGGTCATTTAATTTGACAAAAGCCAAACAAATGGTGTGGTTAACCGGTTTACGGGCCCACCTTCCCACTCACCGTAACAGCAGAACAATCAAAAGACGTACATTTAAAAATTTATAAATAATCCTCCATGTAAAGAACAAGGGTCAACAGGTATCGCATATTGAGAGGTCATAAAAATATAAACACGTAAGGTATTGTAAAACACATAATGGTATAAAAATATATGCGACATCAACATGATAAACCGTGCTCTGCCAGTCTGAAAGCGAGCTAAGACCCTAGATCTGTAGGAGTCCCGACTAACAGTCAGAGGGGACGAGGTTCAGGACCATGTCTCCTCTGAAAGAGGTTTGGACAAGGCCCGTCATATAGTCCCCACCACCCTGTTAGTCAGCGTGCAACGTTCAAGTAAAAGTCTGCATAAGGCTGTAGAAGGGCCAAATACAAGACCTGTAGTCTTTTTGATTATCTCAATATCATATTGTCTATTTAGGAGACCTTTGACTATTTTATTACATGATAAAATAACGTTATCGGAGCCTTTTACTTTCCTTAGTTTATATACGAGATCACCGTAAAAATTAGGATGGGAAATTCCATTGGATACATACTGTTGAAAAGAAATATTTCCAAATTTAGATAGAAGTTCTGAATAAGATCTGAAGAATTTGCCGAATGTTTTTCTTAGCTTGTGATATCTGTAACCCTGAGTTAAAAGTTTAGTAGTAATTTGTAAATTTCGTTTATGAAAGTCCAAAACATCGGTGCAGCCTCTGACAAATCGAACTAATTGAGATATATAGATACCATATGATGGGAGTCGAGGGACATCGCCATCCAAGTAAGGGAAATTTACAATAGGAAATCCAAAATCCTCACGTTTATCATAAATATTAATATTAATTAGGTTGTTGATAATTTTGATGTTTAAATCTAAGAAAGGTGTAGATTTATCTCAAGTATTAGCTTTATTCAATCTGAGCTCTGGTGGATATATTTCTGATATAAATTGTTCGAATTCAGGGTTGTCGATCACCAAAATGTCATCCAGATATCTGCAAGTATTATTAAATTTGTCAATGAGGTCAAAACGTTTTGATTTTTGAATAGAAACCATAAAATCCCTCTCATAACAATAAAGAAATAAATCTGCTATCAGAGACGCGCAGTTAGTACCCATAGGAATCCCAACTATTTGTTGATATATCTTGCCATCAAATTGCACAAAAATATTATTCATGAGAAAATCTAGTGCTTTACATAATTCCTTGCAAGTCCAGTATTTATATGAAGTATATTGTTTTTTGGAAAAGAATCCAGAGTTATTGGAAGTACATATGTACGTTTTAGATTCTCTGTGAAAACACCATTGTATAAGAGACAGCAACTTGCTTTTAATCAAATCATGAGGCAGAGATGTATAAAGTGTAGAAAAATCAAATGTAGAAATTTGAGTCGCTTTGAAATTTAGCGAAAGAAGTTTGTCTATAACTTCATGAGAATTTTTAATCGACCAAAAGTAATTGATGTTACTATTATGAAATGCGACATCACAATATTTGATAATATGATCTTTTATGTCAGTTAGAGCAGACGTAATATGTTTCGATAGTACCGTGGTAGAGCAGTGGCTAGAATTAGATATGAAACGTGATTTATATGGACTTTTATATAGTTTTGGGAGCCAATACATGGTTGGTAGATCAGATTTATCAGTTTTAATTTTGAAGTCGGACATGGTCATGAGGTCATCGTGCAAGGTGCTCTCTTTTGAGGTAGGGCTTTCCACATATGTATGAGTGGAGTTTAATTCGTTTTTAAGTACTTCAATATAATATAGTTTTCAAACAACTATTATGTTATTACCTGCTTTATCAGCGGGAACAAAGACATATTTAGCATGTAAGTCAGCTATCTTCTTTTTAATAGAATTTGTCGTCAATGTATTAGGCTGTTGAAATAAATGCGGATTTTCCGTAAAGTTCTTAATACGGATATCGACAATTCTTAAAATCTCGAATTTCCAATCATTAAGAGCATGAACCTTTACCTGTTCTTTTTTACACCAACGTTTACAATATGTAGTTAAAGCATCTTCTATAACGTCACGGCATTTATTGAAATCTATCCTGGACGGTAACCTATATTTAGGTCCTTTTCCAAAAAGGGTGTGCAATTTCTTGTCCGAAATACAGTTCAGGTCACCAGTAATAACATGACCTGCCGGTTTATAAACATATTTAGAATTTTCACAAGAACACGACGAAGGAATAGAGTCTGAAACATCAGGGTTAGATGTAACTTTATTATAATTTAAAATAAGATTTCTTATAGGCCTTTTGTACTGGTAACAAATAAGTGGAGGTTCTAAATTCTCAAAATATTTGGAGATTTTAGATGTGACTCTATGATCACGGAAAATATTAGAAATGTTAAGTAGATCGAAGCCTTTATTAATAAATTTAATTTTGAGAAATTGCTGCTTCGGTGGAAGAGACGGAATACGAGGAAAGAGTTTATTATATGAAAATAAAATAATCAAATTGAGTTTATATCAATCAGAATTGCGTAAACTTCGAAGATCAGCTTCGTCCAGGATAGGTTTCAATTTATTTACCAGAATAGAGGATAGTGCATGCAAAAGTTCATGACGGCCATTATTTTTTGCGATAAATAGAAGATCGTTTAATGACCTATTTAAACGATTACGTTTTCTGATGTTACGATTACGACGACGACCATGTGACCTACGTTTTCTAATAGTTTTATGTCTTAATGTAAAAATATTGATCTTATTCTGACGAGAAGAAATATAAACTTGTCGATATATTTGGTCGTTGAGACCAAGAGGGTATGGGGTTTTTATAGGAATGATTCCGAAAACGTTGTTTCAAAGTTTGAGAAGTTTCCCCGACATATTGAGCCCCACATCCTCTAGCTTCTCAAGTGATGACATATATAACATTGGCAGTATTTCAATCTATGTCTTTGTCTAATTTGGTGTTAAATATATTTCCATTAACCGAAGATTCAATATTGGACTTGCAGTTTAAATGATGGCAAGTAAGACATTTCTTGGCGTTGCACTTATTAATCTTAGAATACCCTCTGCGTATAGAATTGACAGCTCTGTAAGAATTTATAGGTGTGAATGTTTTTGAAAATGAGATCGAACGTTTAATAGGGAAACTACTTTTAAGTGGAGAAATAAGAACTTTAGTGGTGCCGAATAATTTTCTACAAGAAATACCAGGTATATGAAGAGTGGACACAGAGGGCAATCTAAGTGGTGTGATTATAATTTTAAGAGATTTGTATTTTATTTTTATTATATTTGAAGCCATTTTAATAAAAAGGGGGGGGGGGGATAAGGATGTACAAACCCTGGGGAAAACTCCCACACAACCAAGTCAGTAACTATTGGGTGAATAATAACACTTGAAACACCCAGACACGGGGAACCTTTTTACAGACTTCACACATATTACAAGTACAAATACCATTTTATATTTTGTAACTCCAGTGTCGTTAGATTACTTTCTCGACTTCACGAACATTTCATTATTGTTCCTGCTGACAAGGCAGGTAACAATTACACATTCATATGTAAAAGAGAAAACTGAAGACATCTGACAAAGCTGTATGACACAAATCACCAAGGACCTGCACACAAAAAGATGACAACAGCAGAATATAGACGGAACGACATTACAAAAAATATTCGATTGTGCTGCGGTTACGATACCGACTTAGGACGGTTAATTGAAGTAAGAAACGTCACTCAATAGGTGTGGTTAACCGGTTTACGGGTGCCCACCTTCCCACTCACCGCAAAAGCAGCACAATCAAAGGACACAGAGACATATTATATTAAATGTCTTATAGAAGAGCTTGGTCTTCATTCAACGCCTGGTAATCCATCTTAAACATTTACAAATCTGTCTCCTTCAGGAGGTATTGGATAATCACAAGTCAGTTCTAAGTTCATTCGGTATTACTGAAAATGAATCTGATCTCGAGCTACCACACCTTCTTTGGATTCCAAAGATACATAAAACTCCACATAAACATCGATTCATAGCTGGGTCTTCTAAGTGTTCCACCAAGCCTCTTTCCATGTTACTCACCAAAATTCTAACAGAAATCAAACATGGTCTTCAGATATACTGCTCTACTGCTAACCGGAGAAGTGGAATCAATCAGATGTGGATCCTAAAGAATTCCAAGGAACTTCTAAAACACTTAAAATCTGCTATTTTCAATAATGTCACTAGCGTCAAATCTTTTGACTTTTCAACTCTTTCTCCATTCCTCATCAAAACTGAAGAACAGAATAACATCAATTATTCAAATCGCCTTCTTTAACAAAAAAGGAATTCGCAGGTATATGTATCTCGTTTTAGGCCACAGCGTCACATATTTTGCAAAGGAACACTCTGATTCCTGCAGCATTTGTCTGAAAATGACACTATTCTTGATATTTTATTCCATGGACTATGAGATATGGTTTACCCTTCGGTACTTCTTCGTTTTTTTAACTTCTAACCTTACTGTGAAGAAATGTTTAGATTGTCAAAAATTAGACAAAATGGTTAAAAAAAAGTAACCCTGTGATGCATAGCCCTATCTCTTTAGATAATTTTGCATTTTTTCGAAGATCATTTTGGTAGAGCTTGCCATACAATAGCTTTAGATTCCCATAGTGGAAAATCGATGAAAAGAAATGATTTATGATTCCCGAGTGTATCATCTGTGTTATAATCTTTACCTTTGGTTGCAACTTGGATTGGTGGATTGTTGGTCTCCAATCTTATTGTTATTATTATTTTGGGTCGGTACTTCAATTCTCGAGGGTGTCACCTGTCTTGTTCACAGTGTTTCGGTACTGACTTTAATATCGACACAAAATTTCTACTTCTATTTTTATTGTTTTTAAACCCATTCTATTTTTACTTCAATTTAAGCATTTAAAAACGATCTTCCAACAATGTATTGGCTTCCTAAATTACCAAAAATACATATAAATCATGTTTTATATTACATTCAGGTCATTGTTCTACAACTGTGCTTTCTAAACATATTACTTCATCTATTACTGCAGTTAAAGATCATGCTATCAAGTGTTGCAATACTGTCCATTACGTTTGGTATATCGAAAATTCTAACGAAGTCATTTCCGTTTGAGAAATTTTGAGGCGAATAACGTTTCTACTTTTGATTTATCGACACTATATACCTCTTTACCTCATGACTTAATCAAAACCAAATTGTTGTCTCTCTTGTTTCAACAGAGAGTCTAGACCATACCTCTGTACTTCAGTTACATCTGGATTTTTCTCAAACTAACGATAGGATAATTATAAGTATTGGACTTGTACTAAGTTGTGTAATGATATCATACTTTTGATGGATAATATTTATGTACAATTTAATGGCAAGAATTATCAACAGATTATTGGGGTTCCTATGGGCACCAACTGCGCTCCCCTTATAGCAGATTTATTTTCATACTGTTATGAAAGAGACTTTATGCATTCTTTTCTAACATCTAAACGTTTCGACCATACTGATAATTTCAATGACACTTCTAGAAATCTTTATGATATTTTAATTATCGATAACCCTGAGTCTGAAAACTATATTACAGACATTTATCCTCCTGAACTTCAATAAAACAAAGCCAATACTTCCGATCAGGAAACACCTTTCTTGGACTTAAATATTAAAATTATCAACAATATTCATAAGAGCATGTATGACAAACTTGACGACTTTGTATTTCCTATAGTAAATTTCCGATATCCAGATGGTGACATACCCAGACTCCCATTATATGGTGTTTATATTAGTCAATTGGTTCGGTTCGCTAAAGCCTACACTAACATTTTGGAGTTTCATGCAAAAAGATCTCAGATTACTTTTAACATTCTTACTCCTGGTTATAAATATCATATTCTTCGAAAAACTCCTGAAAAATTTTACAGATCTTATTAAGTGATCTAGTGTACAAAATAAGGAGAGTCAAAGGTTCCGAACGTTTCATATCGACGGGCTCTAAAATTATTAAACAGCTTCGACATCGACAGTATGGCTCCGAGATCATTGTTAAGACCATAGGTCTTGTATTGGGTCCCTTTACCACCCAGTACAGTCTTTCAATTGAGCATTGCACGCTGACTAACAGGGCGGTAGGGACTGTATGGCAGGTCTTGTCCAAACCTTTTCAGAGGAGACAGGGTCCTGATCTTAGTCCCCTCTGACTGTTAGTCGGGACTTCTATTTATCAAGGATGTAAGCTCGCTTAGAGACATATTTTTTATAGCAGCATATTATTCTATAAACGTTTCGTGTGTAAAAAAAGACATCTCTTTTTGAGAAACCTGCTGATCCTTGTTCTCTATATGGAGGATTATTTATAAATTTTTAAATGTGTGTCCTTTGTTTAAGCTGCTATTTCGATGAGTGGGAAGGTGGGTGCTCGTAAATCGGTAAACCACACAAATTGAGTAACGTATGCTACTTTAATTGACCGTCCTAAGTCGATATCGTAACTGCAGCACAATCGAATATTTTTGTAATTTTCCCCCGTGTATATTTTACCTTTTTTCTTTTACTATTTTCATGTTTTGTGTGTGCATGTTCTTGGTGATTTTTATCATAATGTTTTGTCAGATGTCCTCTGTTTTATCTTTTATTGTGGAAAAGTTTGTAAACTATTTTTAAAGCTCTTACAAGAGAATTTTTGTTTTTTTGCTAATATGTGTGTTGTACAGTGTACTGGACGCTTCACTGCAGAGACATTGTTGCATCATACATGTCGTGTCGTAAATTGCATTGCAAAAAGTAACTGCTGTCTTTCTTTTCAAAGTCTTTGTAAATATTATATATTATTTCATGTTTCTAAAATAGGGCGAGGGTAAAGATAGAACTGTTTTCCAACGTTAATTCCACACATTATTTTTTTAAAAACGTTTTAACGTTTTAATCTATTAGATCGATTAGGTGAATGTCTCGTGGCTGAAAGGTCTGGGGTTTGAATGATACCAATGGTCTGTCTTTAGGATGAACCAGTAGAAGCCGGGGTACCTTATCATTATAAACATAATACTAAAATGATTCCTCTCTGCTTCTTTTTGATGCATCAAATATATCCCGTTAGCATACAAAAAGGAATCTTGGTGTGACGTAAAACAATAATAAAACAAACTGTACATTTCATTGATTCATTAACCGAAGTGCAAAGCAAGTCTATGAATTGGCGATGTCCGTCTGTCCGATATCAACAATATGCATTTAGCTTGATCTCTTGTTTACCAGCCAGTATATATGTCAGACTTGGGGGGTTTGTACACGTAAGTTCTTCGGGACTGACGAAAAAATTGGTGATGTTAACCTTAATTGTACGCTTCAGTGAACATAGACAGACTCTGCGTTTAGCTTTATCGCTTGCATACCAATAAAAATACCTTTCCGGAAACATATTCAAACTAGACGTTTAGCTGGACAAGACTGTACAGATGAGTTCTTTATGATGATGTTGGTGTTTGCTTTGCAATACGATAATACTGTCTATAACAGTGTCTTGTTTTTATTCAAATGAGTAATGCTTTCACATTCTATATAAGCGAATAAAATCAGGCCAATAACATCACATTTCTATGTAACAGCGATGCCAATGGCACAATAATCAAGGGACATGTCGAGGAGAAAGAAAAAGCCAAACAAAAATTTGAGAAAGCAAAAGCTAAAGGTCAAAGTGCAGCACATATAAGTTCTAGGTAATTCCTGAAACTTTATGATTATAAAAGATGACAATGACATAACTTGAAGTGAGACTAGCTAGATTAATGTAGAATGCTGAAATGATACATAAATTTGGTCAATTTTTGAGTTACATATCAAACTCTTTAAGTCAACGAACGTGGTGCATATTCGTTCTCAGGTTAATTAGCGTTTTTAGTCAACATTAATGTAATTTCAAAATTCAGCAGTACTTTTAAATCATAGCTATTATTAAAAGTAAAGTGTATCTTTTACATACTTTTCTAGGCCACAATCAATAAAAGAAACTAACAAATTTGACTTAGAAGTAAACGTTGCAGCCAATCAGGAAGTGACGTTTTACATGACTTACCAAGAATTACTTAGGCGACGGATGGGTTTGTACAACTTGGTGGTGTATATTAATCCAGGGCAAGTGGTGCCCGATCTTTCTGTGAATGTGGAGATAATAGAGTCAAGAACTATTACCACGTTGGCAGTGCCTCCTCTAAGAGTCGGGCTCCAAACGGAATGGAATAAAACGGGTAAATAGTACGCAAATGGGTTTAGTATTGTAGTTCATTGATAGTTTCTCAGTTATACCATTTTCCATGCTTTTTCCATGAATGTTAGTACTAAAACAACATAGTTTGTTTTGTATTTCATGATCAAACGAACACAATTCTTAACTTATATGAGAAATGCTTTCGTATATTACGTAATGTATATCATAAAACAGGATATTCTGGACATACATGTTAGGGATGTCTGAATTATATAAAATAGAATATATAACATTGAAAATTTTTTATTGGGATCAAAACGTTAGGAATGTTTACTCGATTGCAAGAATTACATCGTAAGTGACAGTTTCACGCTTTTATATTACAATCATGCTGCAAAATTACAGTATTCAACTGTAACCATGAAAACACATATATGCTTATCTAACACCATAACCATCAAAAGTATAGTCAAAAACATTCATGCTTATCTCTAACACAATAACCATGAAAAATATAGTCAAAACACATACATGCTTATCTAACACTATAACCATTAAAAGTATAATCAAAACACATACATGCTTATCAATACGTTTTTAACTAAATATAAACATTTCTTTACCTGCAATCAAAAAGAAATTACTTTTGTTATCGAAACATAAAAATGAATGACATTAAAAAGTCTTTGCTATATTCAATTTATTTTTTATGATATTTAGCCAGAAACGAAGTATCCGTAACTGAAAGGCCAGGTCCAAAGAGGGCACGTATATCATACAAACCGGATATAACAGACCAACAAAAGATGTCTACATCAGGCGTTAATGGACAGTTTGTTGTGATGTATGACGTAGACCGCAGTCGTGACGCAGGCGATTTGTTGGTATGTTCATCTCACTGAAAGTGTATACTGTATATTATTATATGATATGTCTCTAATGGTATAATCGCCTGTTAAGATTGCTGGTGGATGTTCATTACATAACTGTATTGTTTTTTTTTCTTAGATCTTACACTTCATTATACAATGTATTGCATATTTCTCGGTGTATGAAAGATTAAATACATGTATTGAAAAGTTCAGTTAAACCAGGTAGATTGATATTGTGTACAAATCATATGTCCAGTTACAACCATCTTCAACTTATGAACCTTTCACGAAAGTCGCTGTCCAAAACTGGGCTAGCAGTTTAAACAGCTCGTAATTTCTAAAATCAAATCATCTAATGAAATATCTCTGCTCGGATTTCAAATGCAAGTGCATGCATTCATCTTCAAATTTCTGTCTATTTCTACGTACAGGAAACCATAATATAAAATCAAACACAAAACATATACATTTGCGTGTAACAATATACATATATATATATATATATATATATATATATATATATATATATATATGTGTGTGTGTGTGTGTGTGTGTGTGTGTGTGTGTGTTTCACTCGTAACCAATTAAATTATGAAATTGCTGGCCCAAATTAAATTTTTTTTAACTTTTTAAAACTTGTGAGGGACGTAATCACAAAGTTTTGACATTGTGAATATGAGTTACACAAGGTGGACTAATATTAGCCACAAATCTACATTAAGTCATGAAATTCTTTTTTTTTGTTTGCTAAAACATTAATAAACAAATTCACCAAAATAGTCATGTAATAATGAAATTACTTCTTTTCGTGAATAACTCCAGAAATTATATTTTATTATACCAAGCCTAAAATTGAGAGTAAAAGCTGCTATTTGATATTGGGACCGTACAAAAGTAGTGTACATATCTAACATATCTACCACAACTTGACAGTAAATTATCATTCAATATATTTAACAGAATACCTTTCGTACGACAGCTTTGATAATACATATATAAATGGATTTGTGATTTCATATTTATTCCGAGTCGTAATATAATGAATTAGAACACATTATTGCTCACACAAAAATACCTACACACACAAACATAACTACATATACAAACATGCCTACACACAAACATACTTACATACACAAACATTACTGCACACACAAACATGTTGTTTGGTCAACTTTATATGGTAGTGATGATTTGCAAAGGTCAAGGCCAGTAAAGTCCTAAAGATGAAATGGCTTTATTAGATTAATAATATGAGACAGTTGTAAGATAACATGAGCAGATAACACCGTACCTTCCTTTAGTGTAAACGTTTTGGTGACTCTTCTGAGATATTGAATACATTCGTATGATGTAAAACATGTAAGACGGGGAGATACTCCATATATCATGTTTTACCTCTCTTTTGAGGTAGCTATTAGAAACAAAAACAATCAACCTCACGTCATACATCACTAAAGCTGGCACACCAGGGCAGTCTACTTAACGCCATGCATCACTAAAGGTGGCACACCAGAACAGTCTGCCTCATGTCAAACATCGATAAAACTGGCACACAAGAACATTCTACATTACGTCATACATCTGTAAAACAGGTACACCAGAACAATCTGCGTCACGTCAAACATCGGTAAGGCCTGTAGGCCAGAACGATCTGCCTCACGTCATTCATCGGTAAAACTGCACACCAGAACATTCTGCCTTACGTCATATATCGGTAAAGCTGCACACCAGAACAATGTGCCTCACGTCATATATCAGTAAAGCTGCACACCAGAACAATGTGCCTTACGTCATACATCGGTAAGGCTGGCACCCCAGAATAATTTGCCTCACTTCATACACGATGGTCATGAATACTGTTAAAGTGTGTGTCAATGAACTGAACAAAAATGCCACATATACTCCATATCTAGGTCAGTGAATGTTCTGTCGGTTTCCAGACACGAAAAAGGCTATATTCAACATTCATTATCATTCAGAAGATGGTGAAATATACACTATGGTAGACGTTTTACACAACCAAATAAAAAATTCTTAAAATGTCCAAAGTTTATACATTCATGAGTAGATTGACCGAAATATAAAACAGATTTCTTGAGAATTTCTTCTTTTTCTTTTTTTAATACGAGGCTTTTAACAGTTCAATCTCCCGTCGTGAATTCCTCTCCTTTTCCCTTCTGCTTTAATTGATGTTGTTTTATGATGTTTTGATATAGCTGATGGACGGTTACTTTGTGCATTTCTTTGCTCCTGAGGGATACGAGTCATTGCCGATGGACGTGCTCTTTATACTAGATAAGAGTGGATCCATGTATGGAAGGAAAATATCCCAGTTAAAGCAAGCCATGTTGTCGATAGTAGAGGATATGAAAGGGCGAGACAGATTTAGTATTCTAATGTTTGACCACGGAATCAAACTGTGGAGAACATCTTTGCAATATGCTGACAAAGAAAACGTCGACAATGCGAAATTATTCATTAATGCAATAAATGCGGACGGAGGTAAGAATTAAGAAATATTTACCTTCTGTTTTAAAACTTTAGTTATTACCATTAATTAAATAATTTTGATAGATAGATAGGATCTGAACTTATGCTCATTCCATCTTCAGGCACAAATATAAATGATGCAATGGTGAAAGGGATAAGCATATTAACGCAAATGACACTACGTCAGTATAGGTGAGTTCAAATTGAGGTAAACGACTCTACCACATTATAAGTGAGTTCATACTGAGGCAAATGACACTACTGCTTTACATGTGAGTTCATACTGAAGAAAATGACACTACCGTATTATAGTTGAGTACATGTATTAACTGAAGCAAATGACGTTACCGATTCAAAGGTGAAGTAATTCAGGGGCAGATGACACTACGTATTTATAGGTGAGTTCAAACTGAAGTTAATGATACTAACCCCATATTAGATTTAATTTTATGAAAAATGTTATTTTCTATATGTAGGATTATTTATAAATTTCTGAATGCGTATCCTTTGATTGTGTTACTATCGCAGTGTGTGGGAAGATGAACCCCGTAAACCCAATTCGATATCGTAACTGTAGTACAATGGGATATTTTGTAATGTTATTTTCTGTGTTTATTTGACTATTATCGTGGTTTATGGGTATGTCCTTGGTGTCACACAGTTTGGTAAGATGTTTTCTGTTTTCTCTTTTGCTGCTGTCGGAGTAAGATGTAGGATAGTAAAGTACTCTTGACGGGTTAATCTGATATTAAAGGTCATATTATTTAGATAATTAACATAATTTTATAGTTTCACTCATGTTGTAAAGAAATTATGTTAGTAGAGTGTGTACGAGTGACTTGTATACTGGCAGCGGAACAATTCCCGGTTACCGGCTACCACGCTATTTCAGCTTTTGAAATGTGAATTTATGAGGGTCTTTTCACATGATTGTTTGCAATACATAGGATACTTAGAATTATATATGGATTTTTCGTCAATGGTCGCTTTGAATACTCCTAATAACGTAGTAGCCGGTAACTGGTCCTAGTCGGTAACTGGTCCTAGCCGGTAACTGGTCCTAGTCGGTAACTGGTCCTTGACAACTAAAGTCTTGATCAACAGTGAAGTGTTTTAGATCTCTGTTTCAGGGCCCCCATTATCATATTTCTGACGGATGGACATGCAACATCTGGTGAAACTGAGAACAGAATTATTCTGAAAAACATTAGATCTATTAATGAAATAAAGATTCCTATATTTAGCCTGGCATTTGGAAGTGGTGCTGATTATCAACTGATAAGTATGATATCGGCACAAAATAATGGTTTTGGTCGTAAAATTTACGAGGATGCAGATGCAACATTGCAAATTGCAGGGCTATACGAAGAATTATCAACTGTGCTTATGCGAGACATTAACTTCACACTCATTGGCTCCTCAATTGACGATACATCGGTGACTCAAAGGGCTTTTAATACTTATTTCAAAGGAACAGAGCTAATTGTGGCTGGTAGGTATGACAAGTCAAAGGAAGATGATGTGCAAAAGTCAGTAGTTGTTTATAGCGAACTCGCTCGTAGAAAGATGAGAATGCCCGTCAAACACGTGATGAAAATACCATCGGGTAAATCGGGAGTAAGCAAAATGGTCGAGAGGATGTGGGCATATCTTACTATTAAACAAATGATTATCAAAATGGAAACGACGGAATCCGAACAAGAAAAGATGCTGTTGAAGTCTAAAGTTGTAACTCTTTCTCTCAAGGTAATTTTTCTGATTCCATTGTGACTTTACCGGATATTTTATTGCACCACAACATTTGCATTGATTGCTTATAATATTTCTATTACTTTTCATTTTACAGTATCAATTCGTAACACCTGTTACTTCTATGGTAGTGACTTTGCCCGAAGAAGACAGAAATAATGCCATATCAGGTATTTTCGTAATGCATGTACAACAAAATGAAAAGAAAAAACTGACTTACTTTGTATGAATTTTACTCTTTCGTAAATTACATGTTATGTATCAAACGTAACCGATATTTAGTCCCACATTCTATCATGGACATTGATGTTTGTGCTTGTTATATGATTGTATCTTTGTATTCTCATCTCTTCATAGAATTGTATTACCATTGTTATATGACTGTATCTTTGCATTATCATCTCTTCATAGAATTGTATTACCACTGTTATATGACTGTATCTTTGTATTGTCATCTCTTCATAGAATTGTATTACCACTGTTATATGACTGTATCTTTGCATTCTCATCTCTTCATAGAATTGTATTACCACTGTTATATGAATGTGTCTTTGTATTCTCATCTCTTCATAGAATTGTATTACCACTGTTATATGACTGTATCTTTGCATTATCATCTCTTTATAGAATTGTATTACCACTGTTATTTGAATGTATCTTTGTATTCTCATCTCTTCATAGAATTGTATTACCACTGTTATATGACTGTATCTTTGTATTCTCATCTCTTCATAGAATTGTATTACCACTGTTATATGAATGTATCTTTGTATTCTCATCTCTTCATAGAATTGTATTACCACTGTTATATGAATGTATCTTTGTATTCTCATCTCTTCATAGAATTGTATTACCACTGTTATATGACTGTATCTTTGTATTCTCATCTCTTCATAGAATTGTATTACCACTGTTATATGAATGTATCTTTGTATTCTCATCTCTTCATAGAATTGTATTACCACTGTTATATGACTGTATCTTTGTATTCTCATCTCTTCATAGAATTGTATTACCACTGTTATATGACTGTATCTTTGTATTCTCATCTCTTCATAGAATTGTATTACCACTGTTATATGACTGTATCTTTGTATTCTCCTCTCTTCATAGAATTGTATTACCACTGTTATATGAATGTATCTTTGTATTCTCCTCTCTTCATAGAATTGTATTACCACTGTTATATGACTGTATCTTTGTATTCTCATCTCTTCATAGAATTGTATTACCACTGTTATATGACTGTATCTTTGTATTCTCCTCTCTTCATAGAATTGTATTACCACTGTTATATGACTGTATCTTTGTATTCTCCTCTCTTCATAGAATTGTATTACCACTGTCATATGACTGTATCTTTGTATTCTCATCTCTTCATATAATTGTATTACCACTCTGATTGGCAACCGTATCATTTGTCTCTCATTTTATCTTAATTATTCTTTTCTTTTTGTCCAGATAATGCTAATCAGAGGAGAATAATAACTACACCCATGCCTCCAATGCCTGCAACTCTTACGACATTAGCAATGACAAGAGGTATCACTGGAAAAGCTTTCACCATGGCGTCTTTGGCATCGTCAACTAGTTCAATGGCAGAAACAATGACTGCAGCAGGAACAACAACAAGAGCAATCACAAGAACAAAAACAACAACAACAATAATGACAACAAATATTCAAACAAAAGTGTTGATATCCTACTTAAACAGATTTGATTACAAAAATGTGCTTTCTTTTCCGAAAACTGCAACAGCATCAAATTTTTCACGAATGAAACAAATGGATGGTTAGTTCTAATCGATTGTTAATATCCTTTATGTTTAATATAAGTATAGTGGGTTATATTATGTTATATAAACTAAACGTTCCTGTCTTTTGTTTATCTATATATATTGTGTGTTACAACTTTACTATTGTGTTTAAGCAGTTACATGATAGTATTAGATTGTATATCAACACACCATTTTTGAATGTCAAGTCCATCGACGTCAATGTCAAACGAATGTATGTGTTAATTTCAGTAGTAAATTGCTGATTGATTTAATATCAATATCATATCATACTCGATTAATTCTCTTCCTGGGCACCAGGTCTCAACTGTATTTTCAGAGGTCCATGAATGTCTACCTTGTTGTGTTTTTGTGATGAATGGGCAGCTGGTCCATCGTAGTTCATGCTAAAAGAGCTTCTATGTTACTTTCTGTCGTCATTAGTTGCACATTGATTTAATATTAACTTATTTCAGGGAACCTCATTTCTTCAATGATTTTCAGAGGCCCATGATGAACTACTTCAGTGTGCTTCTTTAACCGTTCCATTCCTAGTTATTTTCCTATCTGGGCACCACTCAGTCTCAACTCTTCTGTTCAGAGTTCGATTAATGTCTACCTCTTCTTTGCATGTTTTTGCTATTTCCGCATTTACACTATCTCGGCATTTGTCTCACCTCTAGTTTTCAGAGATCCATTTATTTATGCCCTGGTGTGTTCATATATTAGTTCCGTTTTTTTCCTTCCTCGACATATGTCACACCTCTGGCTTACAGAGGTCCATTCATTTTTGCCCATGTGTGTCCTATTTGTCCTTCCTCAGCACTAGTCTCAACTCTGAGGTTTTCATAGGTGCATTTATTTTGCCAACGTGTTCCTGGTTTATTCCCTTCCAGTGTACTTGGTCTTACCTGTTATTTTCACAGGACCATAAGTGTTTACCTCTATGTATTTTTGTATTGTGTGACTCTCACTATGACATGGTAACAATTACCATTTTGTTTTTACTTTATCTAATATTAATTGCTTATCGCTAATTACGTTTACAATAACTATGAATTATTTCAATGAACCGATTTTTCTGCGTCAAAGTATTTTTTGGATTTTGAGACGAAAGTTTTCGAAATGCGTATATAGTAATTATTTATAAAAGTTTATATATTCTTATATTTATGTGATCACACTCCGGATATCTCTATATTCTTACCATTACAAATACCAGTTACCTATATCTATCTATCTATCTATCTATCTATCTATCTATCTATCTATCTATCTATCTATCTATCTCCGGATATCTCTATACTCTTACCATTACAAATACCAGTTACCCATATCTATCTATCTATCTATCTATCTATCTATCTATCTATCTATCTATCTATCTATCTATCTATCTATCTATCTATCTATCTATCTATCTATCTATATCTCTATACTCTTACCATTACAAATACCAGTTACCCATATCTATCTATCTATCTATCTATCTATCTATCTATCTATCTATCTATCTATCTATCTATCTATCTATCTCCGGATATCTCTATACTCTTACCATTACAAATACCAGTTACCCATATCTATCTATCTATCTATCTATCTATCTATCTATCTATCTAAGCCGGTGTGGCCTAGTGGATAAGGTGCTCGGCTTGTGATCGAGAGGTCCCGGGTTCGATTCCCGCCGTGGGCACACCGGTGTACTGTCTTTCGGATAAGACAATAAAAACCGAGGTCCCGTGTCACGGTAGGCGTGCCACGTAAAAGATCCCTCACTACTTCGGGTGGGTCCGTCGCAAATGTCTATGCAAGGCATCAGGCAGATGCCGTCACTATATTTCTGAAATAATCGTGTAGTGACGTTAAACAATAATCTATTTATCTATCTATTGGACGGACAGTTTAATAAGAGATCCCGTGTAACGATATATATTGGCACATCATTGCTTTGGGTGGGTTCGTAACATAGGACAAACTTATGAAGCAATGCATCAGGCAGCCAGCATGTAAGTGTAATGGTCATGGAGTGACGTTGAACATTAACAAAGCAAATAAAAAAAAAAATTCAAGTTTACAATTACTCAGATTAAAATGACAATAGTATTTATCATGCATTCATCACTTTTCCCTTTCAGCAAAGTGGAGGCCTAACTTCATTTTCGTATCTTCGGGAACTCAATTACCACTCTGCCTTGATCTACAGTATACAAATGGAAAGTTTTATACATTTTGGAAGTATTCTAAGACAGGTAATGTTTATGTCATAACACAGGAATTCGTAAATAAATCATGTAATTAGTTTGAAACGGCCCTTTTGGTTTAGCCTATACTATAAAATATAGGCTAAACCAAAGGGACCGTTTCAAAGTTATCACATGATTTGTTTACGAATACCTGTGTGTCATAACTCCCTCAAACAAAATGCTGTAGACATTTATGACTATTACAGGTTTTGTTAATAAATTTTCCCGTACAAACGCTTTGTCATACATTTTCGGCACTGAATATTTCCAAAGGAACATTAATGTTGAATATGGCAAAATTAATATTCATATGATAATTTTCATGAATAAGTTATTATTCAACATCTATTTAACACGATTTTAAATAAATCATTTACTGTATGTCATTTACATACCTAAGATAATAATTTTGTGGCAAGAAAAGATTGAGTGACTGAGATGCTGAATCTAGCTTACATTCAAAACGATAATAATGAAATCGAAAACTACGGAAATTCCAAAATGATTCTTAAACTATTCTTTTTCATTAGTATCCATAGAAAATGGTTTATTGGTTAGTTGATGAGATTGAGGTCAGCATAATTCTTAACAGTCTATTGAGCATTGATGTACATATTCATTTTATAATTCACAGATATGTAAAACAAAAACCTTGTACTATTTATGACAATTTCTATAAAATTGGTTCACAGAAAATAAAAAATAAATATTGTAAGTTGTCTAGGGAAGAATCTAAGATCCATTCTAAAGATCCCTGTTACATATGATTCGGTTAAAGTAAAAAGCATGCCTTTTCAGGACTGACTATACAAGGTCGCAGTACTAAGATCTCCATCAGAAAAGGCCGATTTTCAAAGAGACGAAAAGGAGGACGAGCACAGATTACGGAAATAGAGTACAGCAATTCAACTGGCATATTTTACATTGATACAAAGGTTACCAAGATTTTTAGTTGAGTAGTTGATACTGAAATAATTTTTCTAAATCAATATATCATTAATTTTAGCGGCTTTATGAAATGACTTGTAATGTTGTCAACATATATACAGTATGCTATTGTGCTCAATGACTTGATTAATGTTAATTATTATAGTTTGCTCTTATCTGAAAGATATAAGCAGGTGTATCCCAGTGGATGAGTTGTTCGGCTTGTGACCAAGAGGTCCGGCTTCGACACCCGTCGGGGGCATACCGGTGCTCTGTCTTTCGGATGAGACTCTGACTGATAACGTGTCCGACATTCAAATTGCAAGACAATTCGTCAGCAAGAACGAGCACTGTGAAGCTTTCTTTGGAAAGTATTAAAGTGTGAACATTGTAACATGATGATCAGCCACGGACCTTTAATGTGCAAACCACCCAGTTAAATTGTGCATAAAAGTGTGAAATTGAAAATAACCACACTGTAACATGTTTTGTTGCTGATTAGTAGCCATAGTAGCCACTAAAGCACCAAAAGTAAATAACTCGTCTTTTATTTAATCATTCAGAGAGAGAAATTGGAGTAAATTCAAACTAAAGTTTTTTATGCCCCGGATCGAAAGATCTGGGGCATATTGTTTTTGTCCTGTCTGGTGGCTGTTGTAAGCCTTCGCCATAACTTTTGAACCGTAAAAGATAGACTTCATGTTTGGCGTGCATACTCCACTAATGAAACCCTTTCAATTGACACCGGACAAGGTCAATGACCTTGAGATCTTCACTGTGACCCTTGTGCTAAAAATAGTTTTTTCGGACTTTGTTGCCGCCGGGGATACCGTTATTTTTTTTTTTTTTTGCTTTTCACTTTTGGAAGGTTGTGCCTTTTCACTGCTGAGCTACGCCACTGAAGGGTCTATTTTCACTGAAGAAATATAGATTTTAAGTATTTTGTTTTAAAACTTTTGAATAAAGAGACTTAGGTCGTAATATTAACATTGAGGCAGTGAAATGTCCCTTTTACGAAACTCGAAGGGTTTGACTTAAGTGTTATTATACTCTTTTTTCTGATGTTATGTGACTGTGACACTCTCTACAGAGTGTTTGATCACATTTTTGTATAAACACAGTGCTGAATTATATTTGTTTCGCCTGTATGTCAGGGCATTCACGGCGGGTGTGGCTAGCCCAAACAGGAGACGCTCACTCCTCCCGGGCACCTGGTCTCACCCCTGAATTTCAGGGGTCCGTGAATGTCCACTGTAGTACATTGTTGTTAGTGCCATAGTCGTGTGACACCTTTTATTTTTGTATTTTACACTTGTATGTTTGACTTTTAGGCGAGGGGTAACATTGTAGGCAGTACATACACGTTCCATACAATAAAACCTAATATGAATTAAAGCAGGCAATGCAAATAATGTCTCGTAACCGAGTTTCAAATAGATAAATCAATTGATGTCCCTGCTGTGAAACCGGTTGTGTCTGATGGCATCTAAAACTATATATTATGGTCGATTTTTGTAGCAATCAAACTTTCAAAACTTTCTTTAAATTTGGGTCGATACAACACTCAACCTATCATCCGTTATTTCAATTAATGTACGGGCAAGGCTTCACATTTTGCTGTATTATGTGTTTGCTTTCCTTGAGGATGCTTTGCGTTCCGAAACATGCATGTATGTTAAAATCTGACATGTGTCTTAATTCCAATGGTGCACTGCATGAATATGACTGATTACAGAGTTATCTCCACCTTACGGATGACACTGACGTAGATATACAGATCGTCCCTGCAGAAGGAATAAAACGCAATGGTGTCGGTTACTTTCAGCTAGCAGCCATGATAAAATCAAATACAAACGGTACCACATCTGGAATCATTGGTAAATCTTTTATTCATATGCAGATCTCTAACAATATAATATTTTGCAAAAAAATGAAAATAAAATGAAAATTTCTTATGTCCTCTGTAAAATGATCAATATAATAAATAGATAAATATAAGTATTGAATTCTGAGCATCATTTCATGTCTTCTGTGGAGTGATCAATATAATAAACAGATAAAATAAATATTGAATTCTGCGCATCTCATAACAAAGTATGAAATAGAAATATTACGCTACAACTTAACCGGCAAAACGTTTCTTTATCATTGCACTAGAGGTAAAGACCGCGTTGATAGTAGTTTCAGCATCGTTTGACGGATTTATTTGTGTGATCCCGCATTATGGTGTACACATATTTTTCTCCTTTTTCAATTTTAATAAAATGTGATTTAGTGAAATGCACTGGAATTTGATAAATGTATTTGTACAATTTACAACATCGATATTGCATGTAGAAGAAATCTGACATCTAAAGAAAATCAATTCTTCAGCCTTAAGAAGTCAATATAAGATGGATTGTAATGATTATGTTTATCCATTATATCAAACGATTGCATCCCCTCAAGAGCTTTATAGCATTGAAGAATATAAATTCTTTCTATTGTAATTTCAGATTTCTTCACCAAAATGCCAATGAGATTTATAACAAGGACAAAAAGGAAAAAGAAAAATGACAAAGCAGTTTTCGGACTAAGAATGAAAAATACAATGTATAACATTACTGGTACAGAGTATCACAACCCACGACCGGAAGTGAAATCGTGTTGGTACATTGGAAAACACGCTCTAAAGAAATTGGGATTTCAGCTAAACAACTATGTAGTGTAATTTACAAAGCACAATACATTGAATATACTCAAAACTATGATTTTAGTTTAATTTTCAGAAAAGGGATAGTAAAATTATTACCATATACAAAGATATATGCATGTAGTTATTATAACAATATATATCACTTAATCTTGTGACACACACACAGCCCAGGTTGCGCCACTATGTTTAAGAGGTTGGTAACCTCCTGCTTCCATGTCGCGATATAACTGAAATATTGTTGAAAGCGACGTAAAACACCAATCAACCAACCAACCAACACACACACAGACACCGACATACACATATATAAATATAAATCAATATATATTAAAAATATGTAGGTTGCTAAATGCTTTTTAGCTCACCTGAGCCAGAGGCTCATGTGAGCTATAGTCATGGTGCGTCGTCCTCGTCCGTCGGTCCGTCCGTTGTTAACTTTTTTCACATTTTCGACTTCTTCTCTGGAACCGCATTGCAGATTTGGATCAAACTTTGTATAAATGATGTACTCAAGGCCCATAACTAAAATTGTGTTCAAGAACCAGATTCCTTCAGGGGTGGATCCAGGGCGGGGTCAAAAGTGCCCAAAACGGTACCCTCTTCAAAAATCTTCTCCTCCAAAACCAGTGCATAAATGGGGAAACTAATTGCATTTTAACAATCTATAAAGATGGGTTATCAAACATTTTGTTCGGGGTTAAGATCCGTGAAATAGAAATTTACGCGCTTGACGTGTTTCTGGACTTAGTATTTTCAATGCAGAAAAGTGTAATGTTTTTCAGTTAATTGATATTGATGATTTCTTAATGACTATTTTGATTATAATTATGGTAAGGAATATCATTGTGAAAGAATTTTGCCATTATCTAATTTTTAAAAATTTTTTATGAATTTTTTAAGACTAAGGGTTGGGGGGTTGGGTTGGGTTTGGCCATTTTTCACATTTTCAAATTTTTCTGCAAAACTGTTCGGAGGATTTTAATAAATCTTGGTAGAAATAAATCACTTATGATCCCCTTCAAATTCTGTTGTTTTCGTCCAGACCTCTTTACAGGTGGCACCACCATAGTCAAAAGTAGGTCACAAAAGAGTACCCTCCTTTGACAATATTCTTCTTCATACTGGCTGTATACAGAGACAAACAGAATGCATAGAAATGATCTAGAGGTATGCTTGAAGACGTATTGTTATTTTGGTTCCCTTGCAAAATCAAATTTTAGAATTTATTTTCGACATTTGTTTGCACTTGGTGATTTCAATGCAGAAAAGTGTCATATTTCCTAGTTAATTGATAATGATGATTTCTCATGGACTATTGTGATTATAATTATAGGAGTGTTACTTTGAAAGAATTTTGACAATATCTCAATTTTTGGATTTTCTTTTTTGAATATTTTAAGACTTCCAAATGAGGGTGTATAGGGACAATTCTTCACATTTTAACTTCTGCTGTTATACCACATGAATGAAACATGGTATACATGAAGTACTATACATGTAGGTCCTCTATCAATTTTGTACATTTCATCCAATTTGGTCAACAGATAATGCCACAATGTCTAGAAACTAGGTCTCATAATGGTACATATACCACTTGGTAATTAAAATATGGAGAGTAGTGGTTCAAATCCAGCTGTGGTCAAAATTTGTTTTTCATTTCTTTACACCTCTAAATATGTTTATAGATGTTTCTGAAAACTCAACATATGAAATTAGGCCATTTTAAGTTGGATCTGGACAATGTTTGAAACAATTGTTGTTCATGACCCAGACTTAAAATCAGTCAACAAAAGGCCCCACCTAAAGAAAATGACTAACATGTTGCCCTGAATCACATCTTGCAGAGACAAAGCAAATGCTTAATATCAAAATCACCTGAATCGATATGCAAAAAAGTGTTTTTTCTTCTGGTCTGAAATAAAATTTTTCAACATTTGTGTTGACTTAGTCACAGTAATGCAAAGATAATAAGGAATAACAGTGATATCTGTTAATCCAATTTAATGCGAGTAAAATAGTGAGAGCTACCTCCCGTCGTCCATTTAAGTAACATAAATGCCGTGGTATATACACTGTTGCTTGATTGGTGTTTGTGAAACAATGATATGTGACGTCATAGCGTCTACTGATTCATTCCTGACAATGATTTTGAGCGAGCGCAAACCTATTGCCTCTTAACTTGGACATTTAATTTCAACATTTTTCTGTAACAAGAACTATACAGCTAAAAAAACCCACCAACAACAGCAAAAATTCGTGAGTGTTTGCCATGGGATAACCACGCCAAGGAACTCCTGCTCGTGCTACTGGTTCCAGGAAAGGACGTCACCCGGCCAAATTTTCAGAAACAGCCGAGGAACCAAAACCTCACCGTCGGTCTGTGAAATCTAGGACTTCGGGACCGACTAATCTGCCCACACAGGCTGCCGCAACGCAATCTGTCTCAAATCCCCCTCCTTTGGACTACTCCCTGCCTACACTGGACACTATGGACGCCTCCGACCACACCCTTGGAACGCCAAATGTGTGTAACCCCTCTTCAAACTCCCATATGCCATCATCCGGACAACCTCTACCAATTGACTTTGCAACCATGCCAGTGGCGTCACCAGTTCACGAAGGTGATAATTCTTTCTTCCCGTTATTGCATGTACAATCAAACCATGAATTGCAGTCGTACCACGTGGACACTAACCCTCCGATGCTACCTAGCATCTTCGATAAAGCGGGTGATCATGTTCCAGTAAAGCTTAGGGAGCAGATTTGTGGATCTCTTCATTCTCCTAAAATCCTAAAAATTCTCCTAAAAGCGACTTAAAGTTTGAAGGAGAGTTGAGTGGGGAGATTATTATGAAGGATGTGAAACTCGCCATACAAAAACAAAACCTAACTAAACCACTGTACAACATCCACACATGGACCTCTGCCTTTATGGTTTATATGGGCATTTTTCTTGAGAAACACCCAGCACGCATCCAGGAGATGTTAAAATATATGCGTGACATAAGACTCGCCGCAAGTAGGGCACCTTCCCTATCCGCATGGGTGAAATATGACGAACAATTTCGTCTTAAAAGAGCTAACTATCCCCATACATTCTGGGGAATAGTGTATACGTGGCTCTGGTTGCTTTGCATGACCAGCTTTCGAGGCGAAGCTAAATCAAATCCCTCATCAAATTCAAGGGAAGAATTTCATGTTTCGAGTCTAACGGCAAAACTTGCTGGGGTTTCAATCGCGGAAAATGTACATTTCCTAGATGCACCTTCCCTCACAAATGTAGCAAATGCGGATCAAATCACCCAGAATTCAAATGCAATATTACCACACCGTAATGCAATACATCAGGACTACGCCTTTAAAATGGGGTTTTCCCTATAATAATCAAAATTTCATCGGCATTACTTTCTGATAACACTGACAGTCACACTGCTGATTTACTCTTGAACGGACTCAAAATCGGGTTTTCCTTACAGTATTGCGGCCCACGCATTCGATTTTTTTCAAAAAATCTAAAGAGTATCTATAGGTCACCAGATATTACGCGCCAAAAAAAAAAAACTTCCGAAAGAAGTAGGGGCAGGTAGAGTAGCCGGTCCACTTGACGAATTAACAATACCTACACTCCGGGTATCCTCATTGGGCCTAGTACCAAAAAAAGGAGGGGATTTTAGGCTAATCCATCACCTGTCGTACCCTGAAAACTCGTCGGTGAACTACTTTATACCTGAAAAGTATTGCACAATACATTACGCAACTTCGATGAAGCAGCTGCAATGATTCAGACCCTGGGCCCGGGGGAGGGGGGGGGGGCGCTGCTGGGGAAAGCAGATATTAATCCATTTAGGATCTGGGGCAAACATTTAGTAGCCAACCAAAAAGTATGGTTTCACATCGACAATGCCGCAGTTGTTCAAGTATTAAACAAAAAATCTTCTAAAGATAAATGGTTATGCACCTACTTCGGCGCCTTGTGATTTGTACACTGATTCAAAACATTATGATCCGCGCAGAACATATCCCGGGTATCCATAATAATATAGCTGATTCTGTTTCTCGTTGTCAGTGGCAGAGGTTTCGCCTGGCATCGGCTGCAGATCAACACCCCACACCCATCCCTCAGGAAATATGGACTTTTTAACCGCAAGAGCATCACACCTCCTGCAAACTCGATGGCTTTGAAAACTTGGCATACATATCAGGCTGCTCTTTCCCTTTTCAATACATTTCTACATCAGTACCAGTTCAAAATTACATGGCCCATCAGCGTGGAGCATTTGGTGCATTTCTTTGCATATCTTTCAAACCTATTTGAGTGCATTGAGTTACTTTCATAAATTACGTGGATTGCCAGATAACTCAGAAGCGTTCATTGTTGCGAAAGTACTTGAAGGTATCAAAAGAGGAGGGAGAACACGCGATGTCAGATCGCCAATCACCCTACCACTGCTTGATAAATTAATTTCAACGCTCCATGTTATTTGCTCGTCTGCATATGAAGCGTCGCTTTTCACAACAGCATTTTCTTTGGCATTTTTTTTTTTTTTTTTTGATTTTTAAGCCAAAGCGAATTTTCAGCCCCTTGTGCTAATTCGAATTCCGATCGACCGTTACAACTATCAGATATTCAAGTAAACAATGTTTCTAAATCGCTAAGAATACTATCAGATAATCAAAAACCGACCAACACGGGAAGTCGATAACATTGCTAATTAAAGCGTCTCGCCCTTCCCCCTCCTGCCCATATTTCACAATGTGTCATTATCTAAGCATTCGGCCACACTCGCAGAACAAAAAAATATTTGTCCATTTTGACGGCAAACCCCTGACTATGTATCAATTTAGATCTATGCTGCGGAAAGCAATAACCCTTTTTGACCTTAGTATTGACTGCTATAAATCTCACAGTTTCCGGATAGGCGCGGCAACCGAAGCTTCGAGAAGAGGTTTCTCAGATGAAACGATTAAGGCATGGGGCAGATTGTCTTCAAATGCTTTTTCCTCGTACATTCGCATTCCTCTTAATGAATTTTAATTTAATTCAGTTTAGGTTTTTCAGTTGACTTTGTGTATGCGTGTACTTAAATAGATATCAATGATGTATATGTCATTATGTTCTTACATTTCACGAGTTATTATTTTAGGTCAGCAGATCATCTGGATAATTGGGTGTTCGATTATCCGTTGGGCTAGTATTCATGCTCGGTCACAGCCAGGCAGTCTATCCATCGGTCTCCAACATCTTGGTGCAAACATTTCCTGGTTTGGTTATGCGGGTATGATATGGGCAGAATTTGATGGAAAAATTAACTCTCTACTTTGCACACGCCCACCTCCTAATGTTCTAATGATCCACCGAGGATCAAACGATTTAACATCAAAGAAATCACTTGATCTACTAAATAACATTGAAAGTAGCTTAAATCGTCTTCACGTGCTGTTACCTAATTTAACTCTCGTGTGGTCAACGATGCTACCCAGATGCTATTGGCATGGCGCAAGAAAGCCAGCAATGATAGAAAAATCCAGGAAACAAATTAATTCAAAGGTCAAAATATTAATTTTAAATTTGCAAGGAAGAGTGCTACGTCATCCAAAAGTAGTCGGAAGACAGTTCCACTTATACCACCACGACAGCACACATCTATCAGATGCGGGGAGCTCGATTTTCCTCCAAACAATCAAAAGTGGATTAGAATGTTCTCCCACTTCGAATCAAACGATACTTTCTATCTCATAAATGATGGGTGAGCGGGCAGAGACTCGCTCATGTGGCGTGATTCTGGGAGACCGAGGGTGGGCCTTGTATTCTCACCTTTTCATTCTCCATGATCGGTGTTTTGTATCCTTCGTGTGCCGGAGGGACACCTGGCCTTCCCATAAGGTATCATAAACATGGGGAATCCCCTAGGTCCACGTCAAAAAATGGCGTCAATTTGCAAAGTAGTTCCGAGTTTGAGATGCTGTAATTCAGTGAAAGTTTGAATTTATTTAAAGGTAAGTACATAATTTAAAAGTTGATTCAATGCAAGGAGGATAAATTTTCAACAAGAGGTGGTGTGGTCCACAAGTGCATGTGTATGGGAAATACGAAAACAACAGTTGGTGAACTTTAATGACAGCGTTTGTCTCTGCCTTCGTGGACATCTATGTTATAGTGGTAATTTTTAAGAAGTGTTGAGTTGGTACTACTGAAACTTTATAATTAAAATTTTTTGTGAATTTTTTTTAATACTGTAAAAGGGTTTTGAATATTTATGACTTTAACATTGAAATCAATGGGAAAATGTTTAATGTTATGATACCATAAGTTGTATATTTGGCGGTCAGTTTTCCTGTCTCCCAGTATCATTATCTGTCGCCGTTAACTTCCAAACCATGTGATGTAAAGTGTTGACTTGTCAAAATATTGTGTAATTGTGTAATAAATATATTCAAACGTAACTATATTATGTCATTTTATCTCGTATTAATTGCAAACCCCGTCGGGGGTTTGCATATTACGTTGATGTTTAATCTGGAAATGCGCATGTGCGACATGATTATGCTGCATGCTGGGAAAACATAGCCTCCAAAAAGTAGTTGCTTTACTTTACGAGGTCAGACAGTATAAGTTTTGTATTGTCCATGACATCGATATTTCTAATGCGCTTAAAAGGAAAAGCAATGAAGAAGAATACTCTTGCTTTCAAAGGCAATGCTCATTACTAAATCAGTGTTACAGTTAAGCGTTCCAAACGAATAGTATTTACCGTACTTTCAAACGCAAAGAGGAGTATATGAGGATAGAGATTTTAACAGGATAGACATTATGACTTGGGGGTGATTTTCTTTAGTGAATGCATATAAATGATAAATAAATATTACATGCAATGTATTCTAAAAAAATACTTTAAAATACTTATTTCTAGATAAGTTAGTGGATGCCACATAAACATGTATAAACATGAAGGACATTCATATTTTGGAAATCAACATTCGTGTAACTTTTCCCACGGCAGCAGTGGAATAATCCAACAGAATTTTCCCGCGTAATACTAATTAGATGTTCGTACCTTTTAGCGTATGTACATTATCTGACTATAGAAAATCTCGAAAAGTTCCGAGTAAATGAAGGCGGAGTATCAAGGATTTCTAGCAGTTTAATTGGTGGAGCAATTACTGCGCAGTTTGTAACATTCTTTGTACTTGTGCAAACTTCCCCAGCGATTATTTGCGCACAAGAGGCCTCGACGGGGAGTTCGTGTTCTTTAGGTGTTGAAGTCGGTGGAGCAAGTACTGCGTAGTTTGTATGATTTCTTCCATATCTAACTGTACGAAATGTCTAAACGGTGACATCCCGACGAAAATGGTCAGCTTTCCCAACCCAAGTCTAAACATAAATAAACATTAGGAAGGAGGTATTAACTATTATTTAGACAACAACCTAGCTAACATCATACAAAAGGGTCTTCATTTTAAACTGACCCACAAGTACCATTTTCCTCGCAATTAAAAATGCTACAGGGTTTGCATTCTAAGCTTTTTTAAAAGCTAAGCTTGTAAGGAATAACAGTGATATCTGTTAATCCAATTTAATGCGAGTAAAATAGTGAGAGTTACCTCCCGTCGTCCATTTAAGTAACATAAATGCCGTGGTATATACACTGTTGCTTGATTGGTGTTTGTGAAACAATGATATGTGACGTCATAGCGTTTACTGCTTCATTCCTGACAATAATATTGAGAGCAAGCGCCAAATCCCACCCACCCATCCCCTTTTTAGAACCTGATTCTGCTTTGATTTTTGTCCGTTGAACTTACTCTTGGACTTTTCATGAACGTAACTGAGATCATTTAGACCGTGTGTGCATTCCATACGAACAATACATGCGTTAGACTCATCTTTGTGTATCGGATTCATCAGATACAGTGGACTTACCAAAGGACATCATAACTATGTTATCTGTTTGTAAAATATTGAATCCCTCATAATGTATTAACATGTGTACCTGCCTTTTAATTAATCATTTATCAAAATCAAATTTAACTGGACAACTCTTAGTAACTATACTTTTATTTTATCTTTCATTAATTCTTTTTTTAAAATGATATAGCATTACTAATGAATGCTATTTCATTCTTTGTCACAGCATCTGGCGTGATTTTGGGGGACCGACATAGATCTATAGGCTCATCCAGCCCAGTTTATTTATAGGGACCTACCTGCCGTGCAGTTGGAGGTCCAGGACGGTGCCAATAAAAGGCTGGATATAATACATTGTAGCCATGTCGTCCTCTGTGTGCCAGAGGGGACAAACTCCTCAGTCTGTGCATATTGGGAGTGGCTGGCCTCATCCGTCTGTTACAGACAGGGAGGGGGTAGATATCGGACAGTTAAGGGTGGGTCTTGTGATCTCACCTTTTCATTCTGCATGATCGGTGTTTTGTATCCTTCGTGTGCCGGAGGGACACCTGGCCTGCCCATAAGTTGTGTACTTGGTGGTCAGTTTTTCGGTCTCCCAGTATCATTATCTGTGGCCGTTAACTTCCAACCCATGTGATGTAAAGTGTTGACTTGTCAAAATATTTTGTAATTGTGTAATAAATATATTCAAACTTAACTATATTATGTCATTTTATCTCGTATTAAATGAATTCTTCCCTCCTGCATGACTGATCATCTAGATACTCAGGTGAACGATATAGGCCCTCTTGTTTTCTTTCGGCGAATGCTATATTATTTTCTAAGACTGAATATATATGATTAATCCAATACGTGACCTAAACATTCTTGGACCTCTAGATAGAATACGTCTTAACTTTACACTTATCAAGGAGGGATGATAGAATAGCATAAACTGCTCAACAACTTTGCTTTCATTCCAGCAGATAAATTTCCTACAGTACTGTACATACTTGGAAATTTACCAAGTTTTATTGTACGTTTTCTTGGTGACTTCCGCCCTATGGCTAAGTCTGATGCCTTTCCGCTCTCCCTTATGTACATTGCCATAGTCTTTCAAAGAAGCCCAACAACAACAAAAAGCACAAAGTAAAAGATGCACACCTACTTCCATTGTTTCGTCACATGGGTTCAAATTATAGTACTATACATCAGGCCTTTCACATACAAATAAGGTTAACCTGGTGTGACCCAAAAAATGAATCATAGACACGACGTTAAAGGATATGTAAACTTTTATCAAAGAACAGAATCAACTGACCTGAACAACACGGCAGTCCTGTCTAGGTTGTCTACTGATTGTAAGAATACATACACAAAGAATGTGAAACACGGAAGTAAAGTAAAACAAATGAACAGTGTCGAGGTACGTTACACCATTACACTTGCACCAATTTCCAAACCATGTGTGCATGAGAGAGAGAAATAGTTAGATAGATAGATAGATAGATAGATCACGGGATCGTAAGGTAATGAGGTTGTCCTTGATACCTTGGTATATAACCATCGAGCACGGGATCGTAACGCAATGAGGATGTCCTTGATACCTTGGTATATAACCATCGAGCACGGGATCGTAACGTAATGAGGATGTCCTTGATACCTTGGTATATAACCATCGAGCACGGGATCGTAACGTAATGAGGATGTCCTTGATACCTTGGTATATAACCATCGAGCACGGGATCGTAACGTAATGAGGATGTCCTTGATACCTTGGTATATAACCATCGAGCACGGGATCGTAACGTAATGAGGATGCCTTTGATACCTTGGTATATAACCGTCGAGCACGGGATCGTATCGTAATCAGGATGTCCTTGATATTTTCTCAGCGCCTATCTAATTATAGTTTAATCAACAACTAGGGAAATAATTGCATCAAACTTGATTTATATCGAAAATTATAATTATATTTGACAATATGATTGATACTTTCACACGTATCTTTTAAAAATGATTTGATTTCATCAGTTATGTATACCACGTCGAAAATTTCATGTGTTTTGTTTAATAACGAGTATGCCCCCCCCCCCCCCCCCCCCTTTGCTCTAACGCATGCACGCAATTTGGACTGCATGGATTGACATTAAGTTCGAATTAAGTTCTCATAGGAATATTATTCTTCTTCAAGAGCATGTGCCAACTCATCCACAGTTCTTGGTTAACGGTGACGTTTACGTAAGCGTCTCGCTCCCTAACTCATTCCCCATGTGCTCTGTAGGACTGAGGTCGGGTGAACGTGCTGGGAAATCCATTACATTAATTCCCTGGATGTTTAGAAAGTTTAAGGTGACTCTAGCTGTGTGCGGACGTGCGTTGTCTTGTTGAAACGTCAACGGATTGTTGACAGTTTGATGACGTTGAATAAATGGAAGGAGCTCAGGCTGTAAAACGTCAACGATGCAGCGCCTCGTAGTAATAGTGTTCCTCAAAATAACCAGTATAACTGGAAATGTTGATTGATGGCTTCCCATACCATGATGCCACCACTGCTAAATTTGTCACGTTCAATTATGAAGTTTGAGGCACAACGTCCATTGCGTCTCCTATAAATGCGCTGTCTTCCGTCAGCTATGAACAAATTGAATCTTGATTCGTCGTTGAACACTACGTTACGCCAATTACGTCGACGAGCAAGCATGTTCCGGGACCAAGTCAGACGACTTCTTCGGTGGCGAGGACTTAGGATCAAGCCTTTCAATGGGCGACGGCATAGCAAACCTTGCTCTTTCAATCGTCTGCGTACTGTCCTGGGGTGGATTTGCCTACCGTGACGACCTATCACATCTCTTGACGTGCTTACGGCTGTCGCAAACCTCTCACGTAGATGACGTTGCCTTCTGAAAACGCCTTGACGTCTTGTCGTTACGCGTGGCTGACTACTCCGAGGACGATCCTTAACACTTCCCGTGGTCCGATACTTCCATACAAGTCTCGTGATTGTAGACAAATGGACTTTGAAGCGTCCTGCGATGATACCTTGATTTACGCCGGCGTCTACAAGGCCAAGAACAGCATACCTCTGTTGCTCAGGCAGTCTCGGCATTTCACGCGTTAGTTTTAATGAAGCAAAGTTTGAAATCAGGATAGATAAAGGCACTATGTACCAGTATACGTTATTTCTGAAGAAAATGACTCAATGTAGAGCACGTGGCCGAGTACTTTTTGAAAAGCGCACGGGTGAGCAGTATTACGTTATGGTTGAGTGATTTGTCTCCCCGATAGCTTGAAAGTTACCATAATCACACAATATCAAGCAGATATTCAAATCGATTTATTTTCAAAACATTTATGTTTTTACATGAAAAAAAAACATATAGGCGGTTTTAAAGTCCCTAAGTATATAATGAAGGGATGTGGGATCCTAACGTAATAGGGTAGTCCTCGTTACTTTTGAATATAATCACAGGTAAAGGGTGGTAAAATAATAAGGTAGTACTCGATACATTGGTATATAATTACCGAGTATGGGATCTTAACGATATAGTGTTGTCCGTGATACTTCGGTCCATATTCATGGAGTACTGGATCCTAACGTATCATGGCAGTTCTTTATACCTTGGTAAGCCGGTGTGGCCTAGTGGATGAGGTGCTCGGCTCATGACCTAGAGGTCCCGGGTTCGATTCCCGCCCAAGGTACACCTGTGTTATTTCTGTCGAATGAAACAGTAAAAACCGAGGTTCTTTGTCACGGTAGGCGTGACACGTAAAATCCCTTGCTGCTTCGGGTAGGTCCATAGAAATATCTATGCAATGTATCAGACAGATGCCGTCATCATATACGTGAAAAAAACAGTGGAGTGACGTAAAACAGTAATCAACCAATCAATCAATCAATTGATACCTTGGTATATAATCATCAAGTAGTCGACTCTACTACTCTGATATGAGTCAGCAACAGTTTTGTAAACAAAGTTCAGAGGTATTAATACCTTATCAATATTGATATAAAGTTAATAATTTGTTAACAGGATTTAACAAAACTATTTTCATATATAGCAGCAGAGACATCTGATAGCAGAAACGTAATAAAAACAAGTCTTAAAATTAATCAAAGTATGATCAACGAATTACAATCATAAGATAAATTACCTTTATGATGATTTGAGCAAGAAAATATTGTCACAAAAAGCCAATGACCACCAGTCAACTCTGACACTTCTTTTATGATAAACAAAGAATTAGTAAACGAAGAGCCCCTTTGAGCTAGAGTTTTTTGGGGGATTTCAGTTATTTCCTTTGTGTCATTTTGTTTAAATGCGAACTACCTTTGCTGCTTAACAAATTTTTTTAAATCACAACTCGGAAATGTTTATGTGGAATATCCAACTCACATCTTGGCAAGAAATAAACATATAATTTGTACAGATTTTTATATCAACCACCATAGCATTTTCAGCGTATTTTACCCACATGAATCAGGTTTGGTAAATATTGTATTAACAAACAGTTGTAAATATGTATAAAACAATGACGGTATAAGAATATTTTTGTATCAATTGACATAATTACAGTACACATGAAAATGTTGTACCGTGATAATGATGTATATATGTAACAATTCCCATTAAAGTTGAATATAAAACAATTGACAAAGATAACAATGTATTAAAACACTTACTACAAATATATAAGATGTAAGTATTGGCTGCTTTTGAATAATTTTTTTCTATAGAAAAAGTGAACCCAGAAAAAAAACCCCCAACATCTTTTGTAAAATGAAAAAAATTAAATCTTAATTTAGTACATTTGTTTTGTAACACATTTTCAGCAACACTTCAGTAACAAGGTGAAACGATTATTTGCGTTTACATGGACAATGTCAAATTTTGAAACAAATATAATGCTTTGATGGAAGCATAGTGTGGCAGAAAAGGAGAAACAGTGATAATATAAGAAGAAATCATGCCTCAAAGTCTTATTCTCGTAAAATGGATTGTATTCTACTTCTTATGATACTAACATTAACCAAACTTAATTTAGGGCATATATTAATGTGGCAAATGTTTGAACTAAAGCATTGTACCTCTCCTTATAGTCACGGAAATGGTTTCTTAAAACGCAAGATTGTAGTATTTATCGAGAGGTTTCGCCTACGCGGGTCCCAAAACCCTTCACCAATATCGCCCATATTAAATCAAAACGTGGATCTAATCCCTGCAATGTGATAAGTACATTGATAGAAGACATTGATCTAAGTAGATTGAAATATCAGAGACAGAGAAAACCCCAAACCATTATCCCATGTAGACAATAGATATTATATGATATAATATTATTGAAAACGCTACATATTCAGAGATCCATGCATTCGACGAAATTTGAATTAGTCCCAAACAACAACGAAAAGAAACAAGAGCAACGCCGAACGTTTCATAATACGACCGTCGCTTAAACTGAAGCGGGAAATTTTAAGCACTGTGACCCTGACCTTGCAAATATGACCTTAGTTCAATGTCATGACACAGCCTTAGGTAAACAATTCGATGATATATTATCCAAATCCATGCGAGGGATATAAATATATAGGTCCGGACAAAGATTTACCTTTCTTATGCACTGTGGTCTTAACTCTGAAGATACGACCTTGATTCAAGGTCATGACAACTGCATAAAAGTGGAATTAGTATGAAACAACGAAAAATAAAAGAGCAGTTCAAAAATAATTTGAATATTGATCTGAAATTAGATTTTCTTTGTCCTCTAGAGATGTAAAAATAGATTATAATGTTTAATTCATAATGAGTATCTACAAATGTCATATTGTGTGTCTTGTCACATCCTTACATTGTGTCATCAAGAAGTCAATGTGCAAAAGACCACAATACTTAACGTCTTAAAGAATATACTTTTTACGTACGATAGCTAGAAAATGCATATTAAGGTGTTCTCAATATACATGAATATTCATTAGCTGCCTACCTACTCACCCTCCGTTGGAGTTCTCTGTGTATACATGAATATTCATTAGCTGCCTACCTACTCGCCCTCCGTTGGAGTTCTCTGTGTATACATGAATATTCATTAGCTGCCTACCTACTCACCCTCCGTTGGAGTTCTCTGTGTATACATGAATATTCATTAGCTGCCTACCTACTCGCCCTCCGTTGGAGTTCTCTGTGTATACATGAATATTCATTAGCTGCCTACCTACTCGCCCTCCGTTGGAGTTCTCTGTGTATACATGAATATTCATTAGCTGCCTACCTACTCACCCTCCGTTGGAGTTCTCTGTGTATACATGAATATTCATTAGCTGCCTACCTACTCACCCTCCGTTGGAGTTCTCTGTGTATATATGAATATTCATTAGCTGCCTACCTACTCGCCCTCCGTTGGAGTTCTCTGTGTATACATGAATATTCATTAGCTGCCTACCTACTCACCCTCCGTTGGAGTTCTCTGTGTATATATGAATATTCATTAGCTGTCTACCTACTCGCCCTCCGTTGGAGTTCTCTGTGTATACATGCAATGCGTTTATTAAGTAAAATTGATAAAACTGGGATAGTGTGAGAAATTGGAGAGTATATGAAACAAGACTGTGAATTAACATAGTTATTTGAAAAGAAGTAAATCAAAGTCCATAAAACAAAAGAATAAAAACATAAATTTTACTTAGGATTTTATATGAACTGGTCAAAATCAAGCAGAGAGACTGTCCTGATTGGAAGTCGATTCCGTTGGGCGAAGATGTGAGGAAAGAAAGAATATTTACGAACATTTCATTTGGTCTGAGTTTGTCTAAATGTTATAGAATGTGAATGTCGTGTCCGTCTTACAAGTTGGTCAGTAGGAATGGCAATTCTGTCATGAATGATCTTGAGCAGCATCGCAACCCTACAGTCACTTCTGAGTTATTCTAATGAGCTTGACCTAAAAGTTTGTAATATAGATGTTACGCAAGAATAGGGTGAATAATCAAGGTAAACTGAAGGCTACCTTAGCTTATAAAAGCGTATTGCATTGAAAAAGTTTAAAAAAAAACAACCCACTTTTAAAAATCAGATTTTACCAATTTCAATTCTTTGCTATAGAAAATTATTAGTATTTAGGTTATCTTAAATTTTTGTTTGAAAAAACAATGTCTGCTAAAAAAGAACAATGTTCTAAAATTTTAAACATAAGACGGATATTTTTAGGCATGACATCATAGACAGTAAGTCGTATTCATATCACTCTTTATGTATTCAAATCTATCTGATGTGAAAAATAGACTAGAGTAATAATAGTGAAAATAATCCTAGTCTAAACATATACAAAGCAAAAAGATGATGCATGAAATAATACGCCACAAAATGTTGGCATGAAAACTAAAGATATTAATATCAGAAGGAAACTCAAGCTGATATTTCCTCAATGGTTCAGACATACATGTGACAAAAAAGCTAATACGACTGGCTAAGAGTTAACGTCGAAATCCCTTCATTTGTATAGCCAAGGAATACAAGTACAAATCAAAGATATTGATCCGATATCCACAACTCGAAGTCGAAGAAACACGACAATACACATGTAAATAAAATATTAGCAATCACGAACCTCTGTCAAAACAGAGGTGGGATCAGGTGCCATGGAGGAGTAAGAATCCCCCGCCCACCGGTCACACCCGTCGTGATGCCATTTGAAATAAAGTATTTGAAAATATTATTAATATGCGAAACATTCATATCAGCATGTAAAGCTACTACTTAGTAGAATCATGTTCTGTATATGAACTTTGATAATTAAACTGTATTTACATATCTATATGTACCGGTGACGGTATAAGTAACACTTAAAATTTGGCACCCAAAATGACGGAGTATTTTGGCTAATACCTGACTTTCACATTTTGGACCCCTTTTCGGAAATCCTAGGCCCACCGCTGTGTACTGATCAATTATTGGGGAGGGTAGTTTATATGCAGATGTGTTACACTGTAAGAGTGACACAAAGATATTGCTTAAAGCGACTGTAACAATAATTATTAATTGTAGTAATAATGACGGTCAAGTTCAAGATATTGCAATGGCTTAAAATCTTGTCAATGAAAGATCTTTATCTGTGAACTTAAAACCTTTACACTACACTAAACAAAATAGCAATTAACGTTGGAAAATGAAATAGTACCTCACGAATGTGTTATACCGGTCGACAGGTAAACGTGATTTTATTTCAATATACAAAAGAGATAATGCAAATACATACCATAAAGTTTGATCATAAACAACACCACTCTGTGTTAAATGTCGGACTTTTATGGGGGAAACTTCCCATTTCATTTAAGAAAAAAGAGGAGTTACCGACTCAGTTATGTGGCAGTAGTCACCATGGAGCTATACAATACTTGAATATAAATAATATAATAGAACATTTAACACATTACAAAAATATTTGATTGTAGTGCAGTTACGATACCGACTTAGGACGGTCATTTAATTTGACAAAAGCCAAACAAATGGTGTGGTTAACCGGTTTACGGGCCCACCTTCCCACTCACCGTAACAGCAGAACAATCAAAAGACGTACTTTTAAAAATTTATAAATAATCCTCCATGTAAAGAACAAGGGTCAACAGGTATCGCATATTGACAGGTCATAAAAATATAAACACGTAAGGTATTGTAAAACACATAATGGTATAAAAATATATGCGACATCAACATGATAAACCGTGCTCTGCCAGTCTGAAAGCGAGCTAAGACCCTAGATCTGTAGGAGTCCCGACTAACAGTCAGAGGGGACGAGGTTCAGGACCATGTCTCCTCTGAAAGAGGTTTGGACAAGGCCCGTCATATAGTCCCCACCGCCCTGTTAGTCAGCGTGCAACGTTCAAGTAAAAGTATGCATAAGGCTGTAGAGGGGCCAAATACAAGGCCTATAGTCTTTTTGATGATCTCAATATCATATTGTCTATTTAGGAGACGTTTGACTATTTTATTACATGATAAAATAACGTTATCGGAGCCTTTTACTTTCCTTAGTTTATATACGAGATCACCGTAAAAAGTAGGATGGGAAATTCCATTGGATACATACTGTTGAAAAGAAATATTTCCAAATTTAGATAGAAGTTCTGAATAAGATCTGAAGAATTTGCCGAATGTTTTTCTTAGCTAGTGATATCTGTAACCCTGAGTTAAAAGTTTAGTAGTAATTTGTAAATTTCGTTTATGAAAGTCCAAAACATCGGTGCAGCTTCTGACAAATCGAACTAATTGAGATATATAGATACCATATGATGGGAGTCGAGGGACTTCGCCATCCAAGTAAGGGAAATTTACAATAGGAAATCTAAAATCCTCACGTTTATCATAAATATTAGTATATATTAGGTTGTTGATAATTTTGATGTTTAAATCTAAGAAAGGTGTAGATTTATCTCAAGTATTAGCTTTATTCAATGTGAGCTCTGGTGGATATATTTCTGATATAAATTGTTCGAATTCAGGTATACTTTGAATTTAAGTATAATTCAAAGTAAAATTTTGAGTATTTTCTATACATGTACACATGGAAACTGCATGAGATAAAGTATTTATATTATTTAAGATCTGTCTTATATGTAAATTACCACATTCATGCATCTAGAGGTTGGGAATTTTAATCCATGGAGTTTCCCTACCCATCTTAGTGTCGGTAAATTTTACCAATCATTTTACCATTTTTGAAGAATTTGATGGGATTCAATTTCCTAGACATTTATTCAGAAAAGAAAATTATACTTTTCTTTTGAAAACCTGCTGAAATCCCCCAACCAGCCTCTCAAAATAAATAAATAAATAAATAAATAAATAAATAAAGATAAAACAAGAACAAGAACAACAACAAATGATAATGATAATAATAATAATAATAATAATAATAATAACAATAATAATAATAAAAATGATAATAATAATAATAATAATAATGATGATAAATTATAATAATAATAATAATGACACATGAATAAATAAATACAGTAATTAAAACAAAAAGAAATAAAAAATATATTGATACACTTGTGGAGTAAGCCGTCCCATAATCGAGAGGTCCGGGTTCTACTCACACCGCGTCAAAACCAAAAAAAAAAAAAAAAAAAAAAAGAGTATGTATATTGAAAATATTTTCACGACACATCATATTTTGTAGTTTTCATCTTCATTGACATGGACTTTTGTGTTTGTTGTATTTAAATTCATATCCTTTTATATCAGGATTTGTTTGCTTTAAAACGAAGGACTGTTTAAATCCATCGCTATCATTTTTTAGTTCTATACCGTACTATTCCTAACTCGAAATAAAACCCAGAATGCTGAGGAGGTATACATTAATTCATATCCCAAAATAAGGCAGACAAAACAAAAGAATTTCTATGTGGGGTCCATTTTCACAGAAGAAATATAGATTCTAACAAATGTGTTTCAAAAACTTTTGAATACAGAGAGTTAGGTCGTAATATTAACACTGGGGCAGTGCAATGTCCTTTTTTACGAAAGTTGGTTCTCTGTACATGTATATTTGGTTTTGGAATGAGGGTTGCTACATTGTAGTCAGAACAGATACTTCCCATGTAGTAAGCCTAATATGTACATGTAGCACAGTGAGCATTGCACTATAAGGCCTTTGACAGTATTTCATAAATAGGCGTCTGATTACACCTAAAACATCGAACGTTGTAGCATTCAAAGTTTGAGGACCTTTTCTTTAATTTTGGGTCGATGCACCATTCCACTTATCATCTTTTACTTTCGATTGATATACGGTTACAATTTTCACATTTTGGTTTATTCTGTTTTCTCATTGATGATGCTTTGAAATATTGTTACATGAATATGAATGATAACAGAGTTATCTCCACCTTACGGACTATACTGATGTTGATGCACAGATCATTTCTACAGGAGTAAAACACAATGGCGTCGGTTACTTTCAGCTAAAACCCATCAACTACCAACTACCAAAGATATCACAATTGGAATTATTGGTAAGTTTTTCACTCATATGCAAATAACAATATAATCATCTGTAAATAACGAAAACTTGGCGTCTAAAGTATTTAATCTTTAGCTTTACGAAGTCAATATTAGATGAGCTTTAATGATTATTTTTACTTTTGGAAAACCACATTTACGACAACGAAAATGTGCTCCCCTAAAATTTTTCGCAGAACATAAAACCAGCACTCGAGTGATAATCGGTAGCATATAACATTCTGTACTGCACTATGCAGAAACGAGGGACATCCCGGATATTGAAGCACTCCCTGATGCATCGTCATGTCCATCAAGTGAATCTATTGTCAGATTTGGGATTCTAAAGTTATTATAGTATAAACGTTAAACGTTTTGTTTTAATATAACTCCGATTAATTTAAATGTATTGTAACGCAGTAAGTCTGTCCTTGATACTTTTGTATATCACCACAAAGCATATAAGGTAGTCCTTGATATCTTGGTATATACTCATCGAGTTTACGTCATAAGGTAGTCCTTGATACCTTGGTATATAATCATCGAGTACACGTAATAAATTAGTCCTTAATACCTTGGTATATAATCATCGAGTATACGTAATAAGGTAGTCCTTGATATCTTGGTATATACTCATCGAGTTTACGTCATAAGGTAGTCCTTGATACCTTGGTATATAATCATCGAGTACACGTAATAAATTAGTCCTTAATACCTTGGTATATAATCATTGAGTATACGTAATAAGGTAGTCCTTGATACCTTGGTATATAATCACCGAGTATACGTCATAAGGTAGTCCTTGATACCTTGGTATATAGTCACCGAGTATACGTAATAAGGTAGTCCTTGATACCTTGGTATATAATCACCGAGTATACGTAATAAGGTAGTCCTTGATATCTTGGTATATAATCATTGTGTATACGTAATAAGGTAGTCCTTGATAGCTTGGTATATAATCACCGAGTATACGTAATAAGGTAGTCCTTGATATCTTGGTATATAGTCACCGAGTATATGTAATAAGGTAGTCCTTGATACCTTGGTATATAATCATCGAGTATACGTCATTAGGTAGTCCTTGATACCTTGGTATATAATCATCGAGTATACGTAATAAGGTAGTCCTTGATACCTTGCTATATAATCATTGGTTATACGTAATAAGGTAGTCCTTGATACCTTCGTATATAATCATCGAGTATACGTAATAAGGTAGTCCTTGATACCTTGGTATATAATCACCAAGTATACGTAATAAGGTAGTCCTTGATACCTTGGTATATAATCACCGAGTATACGTAATAAGGTAGTCCTTGATACCTTGGTATATAATCATCGAGCATACGTAATAAGGTAGTCCTTGATACCTTGGTATATAATCACCGAGTATACGTAATAAGGTAGTCGTTGATACCTTGGTATATAGTCACCGAGTATACGTAATAAGTTAGTCCTTGATACCTTGGTATATAGTCATCGAATATACGTAATAAGGTAGTCCTTGATACCTTGGTATATAATCACCGAGTATACGTAATAAGGTAGTCCTTGATACCTTGGTATATAATCATCGAGTATACGTAATAAGGTAGTCCTTGATAGCTTGGTATATAATCACCGAGTATACGTAATAAGGTAGTCCTTGATACCTTGGTATATAGTCACCGAGTATATGTAATAAGTAGTCCTTGATACCTTGGTATATAATCATCGAGTATACGTCATTAGGTAGTCCTTGATACCTTGGTATATAATCATCGAGTATACGTAATAAGGTAGTCCTTGATACCTTGCTATATAATAATTGTGTATACGTAATAAGGTAGTCCTTGATACCGTGGTATATAATCATGGAGTATACGTAATAAGGTAGTCCTTGATACCTTGGTATATAATCATCGAGTATACGTAATAAGGTAGTCCTTGATACCTTGGTATATAATCATCGAGTATACGTAATAAGGTAGTCCTTGATACCTTGGTATATAATCATCGAGTATACGTAATAAGGTAGTCCTTGATAGCTTGGTATATAATCACCGAGTATACGTAATAAGGTAGTCCTTGATACCTTGGTATATAGTCACCGAGTATATGTAATAAGATAGTCCGTGATATCTTGGTATATAATCATCGAGTATACGTCATTAGGTAGTCCTTGATACCTTGGTATATAATCATCGAGTATACGTAATAAGGTAGTCCTTGATACCTTGCTATATAATCATTGGTTATAAGTAATAAGGTAGTCCTTGATACCTTCGTATAAAATCACCGAGTATACGTAATAAGGTAGTCCTTGATACCTTGGTATATAATCATCGAGCATACGTAATAAGGTAGTCCTTGATACCTTGGTATATAATCACCGAGTATACGTAATAAGGTAGTCCTTGATACCTTGGTATATAATCACCGGGTATACGTAATAAGGTAGTCCTTGATACCTTGGTATATAATCACCGGGTATACGTAATAAGGTAGTCCTTGATACCTTGGTATATAATCATCGAGTATACGTAATAAGGTATTCCTTGATACCTTGGTATATAATCATCGAGTATACATAATAAGGTAGTCCTTGATACCTTGGTATATAATCATTGTGTATACGTAATAAGGTAGTCCTTGATACCTTGGTATATAATCATTGTGTATACGTAATAAGGTAGTCCTTGATACCTTGGTATATAATCATCGAGTATACGTAATAAGGTAGTCCTTGATACCTTGGTATATAATCATTGTGTATACGTTATAAGGTAACCTTGATACCTTGTTATATAAATACCTATATAGATAATAAGGTAGTTCTTGATACTTTGGTAAAATATCACAGAGTATACTTAATAATGCAGTCCTTGATAGTATGGTATCTATTCACCGAGTATACGAGAAACACATATCAGATCTGGGCAAAAAGACCGAAAGGTAAGTCGACATATTACAATCTATTCTACCCTGATAAGAGTTAACAATATTATGAAAAGAAAGTTCATGAATAGCAATACTTTATAATTGATATTGACATGAAATTAATAATTAATAAACACGATTAACAAAACAATTTTAATATATCAGAAACTTAATAAAAACAAGTCAAAACAAAATAATCAAAATATGATCAACGAATAATAATCGCATAATAAATGACATTTCTGATGATTTGAGCAAGAAAATATTGTCACAAAAAGCATTTGACCACTAATCAACTTTGAAAATTCCTTTATACCATACAAAGAATTATTATACAAAGAGCCCTTTGAGCTATAGTTTTATGGGTAGATGTCAGTTCTTTCCTATCTGTATTTTTGTGTATTGTTCTAGCAGAATAATTGAAATATTCAAATGACCATTAGCATGTAACTGAAGCAATCTTGACTCGGAAATGTCTATGTAAAGATGATGGATGAATCCAAACCATAAATCCAAAAATCATGAAACCAGGGGGCATATAAAATCAGTGAAAATGAAAACCAAGTGGAAAATAACAAAATATGTCTACTTGAAATGCATATGTGAACCCTTATGATGGAGTGAGATCAGGTGCCGCAGGAGAGTGAGCATCTCCTGCTTGCTAGCAACACCCGTCACATATACCCAGTAGAACGAGTCAAATCGTGTAAATTCCATATATATTTATATATGGAGAAGTCGAAGTAGGTAACCTTCTAATACAGAAGGTGTCAAATCTGTGTAAAATGATCGGAATCGGTCTCAGTCCAGAATATCATTTAAAAGTCTGGATAACATATATATCATATATAGTAATAAGAGTCTCGTAACGACCATAGAACTTCCTCAGTGACGTTGCTAGTCTAGCACATATATAATCCTGGTTGAGTAGCTTATCTGAAAGTCGCCTAGCCCTCAGAACAAAGCCATTGTAATTTGAACATACTCTGGAATAACGGATTAACTGAGATATAAATACGCCGTATGCGGGAGATGATGGAATGCTGCTTCTTATGTTACATGTAAAATAACCAAATCACCTCGTGACATATAATTTGTACATAGGTCTTACATCATCCATTTAACATATAGCTGTAAACATTTATAGAACATTAGCGGTAGGTTTCATATAATAATATCTTTGTATCAGTTAATTTAAACACAGTACACATGGAAATATTGTATCGTCATAATTATATGGTGTATATGCAATTGCCATGAAGATTTAATATGAAATAATTGACATAGATAAACGATGTATTAGAACATTCACTACAAATACATCAGATGTAAATAGCAGATGTCTTTGAATAACTGGTAATTTGATTTGTTTTGTCATACAATTTCAACAATACTTAGTTAACAATGGAAAATATAGCTTTTATTTGTATTGACAATGTCAAATATTGCAATAAATATATTGTATTGATATGATATATGTATCTATAATACAACATTTATTCTTAGAGTATGAAAGACTTAAAGTTCATTATTATACAAGACAGAAACGTGTCTAAAGCACAATGTGGCAGAAAAGGATAAACAGTGCCAACACGTCCTCACTGTGGTTCTTAAGAAGCGATATTGCCTCAAAGTATTATTATCGAACAATAGATTGTAATTCGCTGCCCAAATCAAAACGTGGATCCAACCCCTACAATGCTATATATACATTGATATAAGTAGATTGAAATATCATAGATAGGAATATGTGCAATGCCATAGATTGTTACACCTATATACTATGAATGAAAAAGGGGAATAACATAACCCATATGGATAAATCTAGGCGATAGACATCATGTGATATAACTGGATGTTATAAATACGCTACATACTTAGATATCCATGCGTAAAACGAAAGTTGAATTAGTATGAAACATCAAAATGAAACAAGAGTAACAACCGTCGTTTAAATTGAAGCGGGAATCATAAGCTCTGTGACCTTGACCCTGCAGATGTGACATTGTGTCAAAGTCATGATACGGCCTTGGGTCCTTTGCGAAAATATAATTCAAATCTACGCATGGGGTATAAATATATGGCCCGGCCATCATATGTACCTTGACCCTGAAGATATTACCCTGGTTCAAGGTCATGACACATGCCTAAAATTTGAATTAGTATGGAAAAACAACCACAAAAAGAAATAAAATTATTCATTAAACTAACAAAAACCCATTTGAGTATCTGTCTGAAATAAGATTTTCATTCGTCCTCTAGAAATGTAAAAAAGGAAAGATTATAACGATCATGTTTACTTCATAATGAGTATATACAAATGTCATGCCGTATACCTTGTCGCATCGTTGCACAGTGAATGTTCACATGACCACACCACTAAAAGAGAATGAGAAAAGTTTATACTTAGACAAGTTGTGCATGAAGTAAACATTTAAAATAAAAAACCAATCATTTTTATGGGACAGACATGTCTCTGGTAGGATACAATCTCGTTTAGCTGAATTCATCAATGAAATCAATCAATTTTCTCTGTTCGACGCTGCATTGCTGAGAACATGATAGTTTTGTCTTTTGGATGATGTCTACATGGCGACATGATTTAATGTAACTAAGTACCATGGGAAACTGATAAAAAATGAAACATTTATTTATGAATTTTGGTGCAGCATATACGCATCCTACATCTAGCTGATCCTTGCAGCAAATCCACACTGTTTTATGATTCTTAATTTGTAAGAATTTAAATTTTACATATATTTATATCAACTTCACGATCAAGGCAATTAAATGTTTGTGAACAATGGGCATTATTAGTTTACAGAATTTAATTATTGTATTTTAATTTTTGTTTTCATAAATTGCTAATTGTCTTCGTTTCTGTCATTGCCCCATGTCATCAATTTTAATTGTATATCGTCGCATTTACTTCATATCATTTATTCTCAATCTCAGTCTGACAACGTTCCGCATTTATCCTATCGTTATCAATACAGTTTTCCTATAGAAATATCTGTTGAAAAATTAGGTAGTATCAGCGCACATATTTTACCAATTCGACTGCTAGTTGGACTAATTAATGTCAATATTTACATCACTGTTCCTCTGGTGGTCTGGGTCTGGCCAATTTATTTTTATGGATATTCAGTAGTACTCATCAAATCGTCAGTATTGTCCTCCGGATATCTTTGTCCTACAACTGTCAAACAATAGAATTACAACGCGAGGATACAGTAAGATCTATTGCAAGTCAAGTTCACTCCATTAGGTACTGTATAAATACTGTATAAATATCTAAGCGATACTTGCACAAGTCAGAGTGAAAATAGTTCAAGATAAAGGGAGAATAAGAATCCATGTTAACTTATTTCTATAACTGAATCTAATTAAGATTATTTAACTTATATTACACATGAAAATAAAAATAGATATTATCTTTATATAAATCTTTCCAAACATTACTAAGAAATACAAATATGATATTTGCATACTGTTACAGGAGCAGAGCTGTAAAATTCTTTTCCTGCAGATTAGCGCCGAAACAAAAACTATAATGCAGACTATGGCGGCTCCAATAAAAAACATGTGTAAATTCTTTGAATGTTCTAAATAAGATGATGGTTCCGGTGAATCTGCCCTAAAATAAACTCTTCAAATCATATGTCTCGTAGCATTTAGTAGACCCTTTACTGCTAGTTGGTATGTAACAATCTTAGTTCCCTATTGAGTTCATGAATCCTTTAAAATCAGATGTGAAACCAAGTGCTCACGAACAGTAAAAACAAACAGATAGACGAGCAGTTGAAACCCAGTAGTACATAATGATAACAGACTAAATAAAGCCGTAACCGACTGTAAGAAAAGACATTTATATGCAACTTTTCCCTGGTTAAACAGGAAATATCCTGTAGAAACTGGATTTCGAAAATAATTTTTTTACGAAAACATGAGTTTTCTTTAGTGATATAATTTATTATTGTTTAATGTCATACCAATGTTATTTTGATAATAAGATGTTGGGGCATATGTCTAATGACTTTTTTATTTAATATTGAGATGTATTACGTACCAGCACGATTCAACACTAGTTTGTCTACTATTACAATGAATCTCATTTTCCACTGGCTTATCATATATCATTTACCAGTAAAGTTGACAATACCCAGTCGTAAAGAGAGTCCAATACGCTTGATAAGGATATCTTACTTGTGTTTAAGTGTAACCGTTGTGGCTGATGTAGAGCGTATCAGTACATCGTACTTGTATGTAAGTGTAATCGTTGTATTAGGGGTAAAATGATCGTCTGTGACAGTTGCTCTTTCAGATGTTGTTGGACTTGGTGTAACATAATCGCTCGCTGGTTTATTCATACAAGCCTCATCTGTTAAAAACATGTATTACAAATATGTTACTTTGAGTTATGTTAAGTATTGATAATAAGATTGCTTTGATTTAAGATCAATATAAATCAAAATACCTTTTCTAGTATGGTGATTGATTTAGTTTTCCAGGCTAGATATAAACTTGTTATTATATTTCTACATTCGTACCTACCTACCTTCCTACCTACCGATACTATTCGTACTTCGTTAGAGGTATGCTACGATGCTGTAAAAGTCAAATGCAAAGAAAGGCAGTATGAGAAATTCGAGAGGATATGAAAAGAAAAGAGTGTGTTAAAATGTTATGGGGAAAACTGAAATATACAATAAAAGATCACACGATATAACCACGCCCAGATATCTAGTCGAGGAGGTAAGTTTTAGCAATTGGCAATGTACAAATACTTTGAATTCAAAGGATTTTATCCTGTGGATAAGTGTTTAACTCGACATTACTGATATTGATATCCGCTTCCATATACAATTCATCTTGAGTTGTATAAGAGGTAAAACAGAAGACATCTGACAAAGCTGTATGACAGAAATCACCAAGGACATGCACACAAAACATGATAATAGTAGAATATACACGGAAAAACATTACAAAAATATTCGATTTTGTTGCGGTTACGAAACAGACTTAAGACGGTCAATTGAAATAAATGTCACTCAACTGGTGTGGTTAACCGGTTTACAGGCGTCCACATTCCTGGAACTTTTAGTTGCCATCTGGGTGTCTGATGATAATGTTCATGACAATGTCGTCGGAAACAGTCTAACATGTGATCTTACTTGTTTAGTTAAGTAGTTTAAGAACGTAATTGGACCAAGGACCGATTCTTGGGACTCACTGGATACAAAAGGGATGTATCTAGAAGTTACTTAATCCAGTACCACCTTGTGGGTTCGAGTCTCGAGGATGCCATTGATCCACCGCAATTCTCTATCACGAATCACGTACCGAAACAGTTTGAAAAGTAGTTTTGTGTGATACTTTGTCAAATGCTTTGTCGAAATCTAGCAGTATGACATCTGTTTTCCAACTTTGCTGGTTGTCGTTAGCAAGTTCACTGACAAGAATGAGTAACTGAATCTCTAAAATTCTCTTCTCTCTGAACCCATGTCGGAGGTTGTATAGAATAATGTTACGTGTGAGGTGTTTGACATGTTTGGAAGTAACAACGTGCTTAGGGTCTTTTAGAGGATACAGGTCAGGGAAATGGGAGAGAGATCGATGGTTTGGTTCTCTCTTTTTTGTAGAAAGAGGTGATATTTGAAGTCACCTATTCTAGTGGTAAGGACCATGTATTGATAGATAACTGAAATAAAAGAGATGTTAACAGTACCAACACGTTGAAATCTCTTTCCGGGAACTGGTCGGATCTGGTCAGGTCCTACGGCCTTGTAAGTATTGAAATTTCAAGGAGTTTTTCTACACCCTCTATACCTACTTCATTGCTGGTATGGGATTAATGTGAGAACGTCATGGGAATCTGAGAGTGAAATTACAAGGGCATCTCACAGAGCTGTTTTAGTGACAGTGGGATTACACAGGCATCTCACAGAGTTTCTTTAGTGAAAGGGGCCTAACCTATTTGATTTTTCACTTCTGACGAAACTCTAAGGCACACTTGCACGGGTTTGAAAACACCATATCAGAGAAATCATTGAGCTTTTCTTACATATGACATGGTTTGGTTCTCTGCAGAATCAATAGTTTGTAAGTAAAAATAGAATAATATAAAACATCAAACTGATGCTCCATGAATACCATACAGTTAAATCCAACTTCTAACATCACTATTACAATGACATTCACGTTAGTGCTAGAGAACAACAATACCTCCTAAATTATAACGTGTTGTTCAGATGGAGTAACTTGATTTATAAAAGCGAATTGCCGTTGAGAAAAATTAAAAAAAAACTTTATTTTAACTTTTTTATCCAAAAAAATTCCCCATGCTTTTGCTTTACAACAGCAACGTTCTTAAACCTAAGACAAAAGACTGATATTTGTAAAGCATAACATAATTAAACACAGTAAGTCGTATTTATACCACTCTGTGTGTATTTAAATCTATCCCAGCTGCGCGAGCAAAGATTTGTTGTACAGATAAATAAATGAATAGGACACATTTGTGAGCGATAATTGTCATTTATTAAATATGACGAAATCACTTAAATGTACATAGACGGATCTAGAAATTTTGAAAGGGGAAATTAAAGGGGGAGCTGGGCTTACAGCCTCCTAGGTCTATTGTGTTGCACTATTATTCACTTGACAGAATCATACTTCTATAAATGAGAAATTTTACATTATCTTGAAATGTCCCTACTGTCTTAACCTTAAAAGTTTTGGAACCTCATTGCTATCCCTCTGTCTTCAAACTAGTATAACATTTAAGCACAAACAATACAAAAGAATTGTGCAACTTTGGTAAAACTTTTAAACAAGCATTAACCTGTATTTCAATGATATTTCTTTAAGAACCCTATCTCTTAAATTCCTTCAATTGCTAATGAACTTCAGTATTAGACAAAATGTGGAATTATATATTATTTAAATATGATAGACTTATTTTTTTTAAAACATTCTTCTCTTTACTTCTACTTATTTCAGTTTTCCCTTGGTAATGTAAAACATGTTATATCCAAGAATTTGCCCTGTAGTGGGTATTACTTTGTAAAGGAGGAAGTCATACTCAGAAAAGACCATCAACAATCTAAAACAAAATGGAATACTGCAAATCTAGTTGTGGATAATACACATATACATGTGTCTATGTGTATGCAAGGGATGAGTGTGTATGATACGTGTTTGTGTACTTCTGTACGCTTGTCTGTAATATCAGATTAAACACTTACACTTGCTTCCCTCGTTGCTGTAATAAGTGCTATTTGGACAATTTGACATATTGCATGATCGAGTGTCCAGTTGTCCTGCAAAATTGTTGTAATATGGACACTGATCTGAATAAGAAGAAAACTATACATTATATATAGTCACAATAACTATACATTATATATAGTCACAATAACCATATATTATATATAGTCACAATAACCATTCGCTATTATACTTATCCTTTCGTAATATTTGATGACACTTCAATGAGTAACAATAAAACTAAAACTTGGAAAACATTAATGTTTTCACGAGAAAAAAATCTTATTGTTACATTTCAATCCCTTAAAACTTATTCTACATGCTTGCATCTAATAATCTACCGTGATAAATACTAGTCTATAACAATCCTAAATAGATTCTTATTCTTATACTCCATATTGTTGTGAATGTCTGGATAATTTTTCCCCTGAAATACATATAGTCAGATCGATGCCTTGTTGAATGTACAAATGTACAGGTGTTCTTTAACACTTTTAAAATACAAAAACTGCTGCCGTCTATACTATATGTAAGTTAATATCTGACGAAGTGAAATAAGTCAGAAAAACAAAATGCCATAGATAGATATATAAATGACTAAATAATATACATGTTTATGTCACGCGACAAAAACGGCAACTCAATAAAACTCAACGTAATTTTCTTATGCAAACCAAAGCCTAAGTATTATAATTAAACGTTTAAATAATTAAAAACAGTTGGGTGGTGGTGGTTTAGCGGTTGTTTTCCTTAGTCAAGCTTTATTCATAGGTCTCGTTAATACAGAGTATACGGTCAATCACACTGACTTTGCTCCGAAGTTAGTATTGTTTTTATGATCTAATTTTAGAGGTTTTGTTGATACTTGCTTTTCCGACGTTTTATTTTACAAGACCGCTCCATTCAACTTTTCAGAGCAGATCGAACACGATTTAGGTTGATCCAAGTCTGTCTAAATTCTCATGATTAGATTATTATTCCGTATAAAATATATCACTCTTTGCTACTTTTTACCGTTTATTTCAGTAACCCTTTATAAATCCAATGTAATATTGCATATATCCATTTCCAGTTTTATGAAGCGATTTTAAACTATCGTCTTCACTTATTTTGCAATTTGATCATGGAAATTTATTGAGATATAAACTCGGTGTTAATCGAAGACCATAATGCAACCTCGCTGAATATATTTATGTGCACAGAAGCAATATCATTCGTACATTTTATGAGTTTCAGTAGATGCAAATACTTCCTAATATCTATCTACCACTGTCATATTATCTCTGGAAAATAATAAACAGTAAATGATATGAAAGTGGCACACTAAGAGAAGGCTCAAGCTGCCACCCTCCACAGTTTACAAATTTTATAATAAAACATGTATCAATTTTATAGTCCTTTTATAAATCGTCTTCAATCTGTATTAATCACGAGTCCCTGTGGAGATCCCCTCGGACCCGTCAATATATCGCTATATCAAGTATAGAATTGTTATATAAAACAACAAACCTCTAGAGATCATCATAGTACTTAAACATTTATACACTGGTTTCCACTCATCGTCGACAAGACTGTGACATACCGTCCCCTCGTCACATTGCTTCCTTGGACAATCGTCGCCTAAACATTTGGCCAGTGTCATGCACAACGTGAATATTGAGATGAAATCACACCGCATATCTATGCCTAAGGTCTATAAGCAAGCGTACATGGATCCTGTTATGATAAAATATGAATTACAACTTTTCGTATATGATATATGATATATTATTATTTATTCAGGAAAAACCACAGTTGCACTAAAAATAGAATTATAAAAAGCATGACTCAATGTTTGAAGGCATTATTAAAATGCAAAACATAATAGAAGTACTGTACTACTACTTTATAGAACGATGTATTTCTTATAATAGTGTACTCTATGTGAACTGTGTTTGGTAATTTGACAGCTTTTACATATCTATATATACATATATACTGTTCAATTAATTGAGACGGTTATTAATACACAGATGTGTTACACTGAATATTAGAGATACACCAAGATTCCGGTAAAAGTGTCTGTAACAATAGTAAATAATTGTAGTAATAATAACGGTCAACATCTGTCAATGGGTTTAAATATTATCTGTGAAAACTTTTTCTCTGTGCATTTAAATCTCCCATACAACTCTAAACAAAATAACATTGAGGGATCGAAAATGAAAGTAGAAGCATACGAATATGTTTTACCTGTCGACAAGTAAACCTGATTTTAATTCTATATACAAAAGAAATAATGCTAAATACATGCGTGTGACCGTAAATACCACCACTCTTAAACAGCGTTAAGTGTCATACTTTTATGAGGAAACTTCCCGTTTCATATATATATTCAATGCAAAATTGGTGTAATTTCCATACATGTAAATAAAAGGTACATTAGATAAAGAATTAATTGAAGATCTATGTTCGCCCATCTAGAGGTTGGGAATTCTAATCCAGGGAATCTCCATTTAGGGGTCGATAAAATATCAGTATTGTTCATATATGAAGATTATGATGAATTCCATTTTCAAGGCTTTTTTCTATTAAAGGAGATTATCAGTCATTTTCAAAACATGCTGAAATCTCCTACCCCCACTCGAAAAAAAATGATAATAAATAGATAAAAGAAACAAAACACACACACACACAAAAAAAAAATTAAAATAGAAATATTAAAAATAATAAATTACATAAATATAGAGTGGCACAGAGGTGACACACTACTCATTTTTATCTTGAGAGAATGACTTTTTTATCTTGAAGGAACAACTTTTTTTCTCGAAGGAACGACCTTTTTATCTCGGGGAAACGACTAATCAATCCCTTCCCTCGAGATCATCAACCAATCAAATTGTTTGTATTATTTGTCACTTATTGTTATCAAGGAATGACTGTGAATCTGTGACGTAATACAATGTAATAGATTGTTATCTGTAGATACGATACACTACACTCTTGCATTTGTGTCTTACAAATGTAATTATAAGCGGACGACGCGATGCTGTATATTTCTTAATAATTGTTTCAAAGTGTCTGCAAAATATATTTGAATGACTATTAAATGATTTTTTCTAAAGACTGAACACAACATACATTACATAATTTTATTTGTGTAATGACATTAGATATATCATTCAGCCTTATTAGGTCTGCTGTTGACAATTTTGTCGCTGGCTTTTCTATACAATTCATGTTTTATGATAGATATACAAAATGTACTTAAATTTGTTGTTTATGTCGTTCCCCAATCTGATTAAAGCCATACCTTTTGCGCTCTTCTATTTGTCCCATTGCGGATAGGACAAATAGGGAAGCGGGATAAAGGTATGGTTTTAATCAGATTGGTCTTTCCCTAGAGAAAAAATGTCGTTCCGTCGAGTTAACAAGTCTTTCCATTAAAATTAAAAAGTCATACTTTCGAGATCATCAAGCCTTTCTCTTGAGATAAAAAATCGTTCCCTCGAGATAAAAAGTCGTTCGCTCGAGATAAAAAAGAGTGGTGTATAATGCCTCTGTACCACCGTTTAATGAATAAAATAAAATAAATAATAATATTAAATCAAGAAAATACATACACATGTAGGCAGTAAATAATATATACATACACCATTAATATGTCATAGAAGTAAGCCGGTGTTGCTCTGTGGATGAGGTGCCGAGAAGTCCCGGATTCGACTCCCGCCTTTGGTACACCGGTGTTCTGTCTTTCGACTGAAACGGTAAAACCGAGGTACCGTGTCACGATAGGTGTAGCACGTAACAGATTCCTCGCTGTTTCGGATAGGTCTGTTGCAAAGTTATAAGTTTATAAGTAATGTTATCTTACATGTGAAATAATCGTGGAGTGACGTAAAATAATAATCAATCGATCAATGTTTTATAAAAGTAAATCTGCACCCCTCCCTTTGCTCTCACATGTTCGTTGAAATGTCGTGCTGTTCGGTCCCGAAGTGTCGGGTGACTTGAATGCGAAGAACTTAAGGATATGTGTGTCTTTAAACTTATTTTCCGTGCTTTTATTTATTTCTTTATTTATTCATTCTGAAAGCGAAGTCCCATTGACAGAGTTTTTCCATTTGCTCCCACTGGGAATAAGACTTAATCATGGGTGAGAGGCTACAGCGAGGGTTTAATCCGGGAATGCCCACGTTGTTTGATGAGCCGACAGCATGCGCGGATACAGAGGGGGTACTGGGTGTCTGGACCAACCTGGCATCCGAAGATTTTACCAAAAAAGGTAATATTTGGGCATTTTTGGGGTTGGACCCCCCTCGTCTAAGAGAAAAATTCACCTTTTTTGGTTGGACACCCTCTGAAAAAATTTCTGGATCCGCGCATAGACAGACAGGTAAGAGAATTTGTGTACGTATTTCCGGAAAAGTCAATATTGCTAAAACAACAACATGGGCAATTACCTGTATTACCGTAAAACCTTTTCCTCTAAAAAAACGTTTGTGCCAATTATAAGAAAGAAGGAAGAAAGGATAAGTTCTGCACGTTAATATAACTATAATGAATATATGTACAATATAAACAAAAGTATAATATGATATATTATGCTGTCTGATACATAAGTATAATAAGGAAAGATGATATCAAAAATATAATGATGCATATAAATGAAAGGCACTATACATTTATCATGGATGATATTGCGCATTTTATATATATTACTAAGGCATAAAGGCATAACTTGCAGAAAAGAGCACTATACTAACACGATAACAAGGAAAATATTAACAGTCACCTTTAACTGTGAGTAATTGTTACATGTTTACAATTTCCCCTGCATGGTTATAAAATTTATATTATTAAATCAACTCGCATTTTAAATATAATGTAATAGAAATGAATAGAAAGGTTTGTATGATTAATATTGATAGTAATAAGGTATTATGAATAAATCTATCTGTTTTCTTATATGTTATGGAAAATTATTTCTTTGACGAAATGATTGCTGGATTTTGGTCAACAAAATTTATTCTTTGGTTATTTTCTTTTCTATGTCCAACAGTACATGTACCTTCACTATTTCTAACATGAAGCCTGCGTGGCCTAGTGGTATTGCGTCGGACTCCTGATCGGGAGGCCGGGGTTCGAGTCCCGCTCTGGTCATGCTGGTATCATGTCTTTGGGATGAGACAGTAAAAACCGATGCCCCGTGTCGTGGTATGCATGGCACGTTAAAGATCCCTCACTGCTTCGGGTGGGTCCGTTGCAAAGGTCAACATTTGTATGCCCCGCATCAGGCAAAATGCCGTCACCATATACGTGAAATATTCGTGGAGTGACGTAAAGCAAAAATCAATCAATCAATGAATCAAGCAATCAATCTATTTCTAACATCATGTTTGAAAACAATAGTGAGCAAAACATACAAAACAAGGGATAAGGGAAACGCTATCAATATATATATATATATATATATATATATATATATATATATATATATATATATATATATATATATATATATATATATATATATATATATATATATATATATATATATATATATATATATATATATATATATATATATATATATATATATATATATATATATATATATAATATATATATATATATATATATATATATATATTGATAGTGTTTCCCTTATCCCTTATATATATATATATATATATATATATATATATATATATATATATATATATATATATATATATATATATATATTGATAGTGTTTCCCTTATCCCTCGCTTTTGTATCATTATACATGTAAATGAAGATTAACGTATGCATATGGAGCACAGAAATAAATATTCATTAACAGAATGCTTGTATATATGTAGATATGTAAATAAGTACCATAAACAATATGCTGAACACTCTCTGAGTGTCATTTCCTTACACTCAATTTTGAATAGTTCACACAAGTACATAGCCGTGATGCTTTGTCCAGTTATACCCCGAGTCGCATGAAACAATAAAAATTTCCTCGAAGTATATAGTAGGCGTGGCATATCTAAGCGGGAATGTGTTGGAGAATAATCACACGGTGATTCCTCGGGAACGTAAAGGGAGAAAATCTTTAGTAATATTAGACTATCATTTTTAATGTGAATTGATATTTTCTTCTTGCATATTCCATAGAACTATTCTGACACAAACTTCAGCTAAACATACAACGTTTATCCTGAACTGCGACTAAACATGCCACGTCTAACCTGACACAGGGGGAATAACGCACCACGCTTATCCTGACCCTGACGGTAGCTTTACTCACTACGCTTAGCCTGACACGAACTGCAACTTAACGCAACACTACTATCCCGAAACGAACTGCGGATTAAGGTAACTTGTATATCCTGTGAAAGACTGCTGATAAACGTACAGCATGTATCTTGGCAAGAAGTGCGGATTACCGTGCCACGCCCATCATGTTACGGACTGCGACAGGAGGTAACGCTCTTATCCTGTCAGGGACTGCGATTTTATTTGACACGCCTAACCTTATACGGACAGCTGCTAAACGTACAACGTCTGTCCCTATCATGGAAAGTTCATGTCGCTTAATTTAGCACAATGCTCCGTACACGGACTGTCGATTAACGTAACACGCCTTTCCTGAAACGAACTGCCGCTTAACATGTCACTTCTATCCTGACTGTGGATATGGAACTGTGGACTGCCGTTTTACGTGCCACGTCTATCTTGACACGGACTGCGGCTTAACGTACCACACCAACCCTAATTCGTGCGAATTAACGTACCAAGCCTACCCTAAATAAACGGCGGATTAACGTACCATGCCTACCCTGCACGGACTGCCAATAAACGTAGCAAGCCTACTGTGCACGGACTGCGGATTAACGTACCAAGCCTACCCCGCACGGACTGCGGATTAAAGTACCACGCCTACCCTGCACGGACTGCGGCTTAACGTACCACGCCCAACCCTGCATGAGTTGCAGATTAACGTACCATGCCTATATTGATACGGAATGCTGCTAAACGAGTCGAATCCATCTTAATACGGACTGCGGGTTAGAATGCTACGTATATCCTAACGTGGACTGCGGTTTCACGTGTCACGCCTATCTTGACATGAACTGTTGTTTTACGTGTTATGCCTATCTTGACACGGACTGTTGTTTTACGTGTCACGTATATCTTGACACGCACTGTGGTTTTACGTGTTACGCCTATCTTGACACGAACTGTTGTTTTACGTGTCATGACTATCTTGACACGGACTGTGGTTTTACGTGTCACGTCTATCTTGACACGGACTGCGGTTTTACGTGTCACGCCTATCGTGGCACGAACTGTTGTTTTACGTGTCATGCCTATCTTGACACGGACTTGTTTTACGCGTCACGTCTATCTCGACACGGACTGCGGTTTTACGTGTCACGCCTATCTTGACCCGGACTGTGGTTTTAAGTGTCACGTAAAAGATGACATGGGCTGCGGATTAACGTGCCTGGCCTGTCATGACACGGACTCCCGTTTAACTGGTCACGCCTATCCTGAAACGGACTGCGGCTTGACATCTTTATCCTGTAGTAATTACAAACGACCAAGGGTTAGTTGGAACTGGAATACGGAATTAAGTATGATGCTTGTTGATTTCATTTTCCTTTACACGAAAACGTAAAGTAAATAAAACCAATAAAAATTAATAGTGGTTTGATAATCGGTAGATTTCATTTTTATGTGGTGTGTGAAATTTACTTTAAAGTAAAACTCTTCCATGTTGATGCTTTAATGCATATTCTAAGTATGCAAGAATAATATATATAATGGTACATCCCGAAAACTTAATCTTAGTTCTTGGAGAAGATTTATAACTTCGTGCTTTCTAAGACCTTGACCTTGTTGTTTAGTTATAATAGTTATCATGTAGACTGTATATTACTTCTCACAAAAATAACATAACAAATAAATCTAAAAGTGTATGCAACAATCAAAAATGAACTGTATGCGATCGTATATACATGTATGATTTGCGAGTAGGGTGCATTTTCAAAAGTATTTGTACATCTTACGATGAAGGTGTCAACGGATCTTTAGACACATTGTATCTGTGCTGCTTTTGTAAAACATATTTTTTCTGTTTTATTTTCGTGATTTACTTTAATACATGCAAATGCTTTGTTGTTTCATTCCGTTGTTTCTTAATATCGATATGTCTCATTCTGTGCAGCACTTTCTTCATATCTTTCAGTATGTTCTGCCGATTCTTCGTTTTCCTTCTCCTTGGTAAGGTGCCGCGACTCTGACCGATCCTTAACAGCAAAAATTGTGCAATTATGTACGTTACTATCATTCAATATTTCTGTTTCCTCTAGTCTTTCTATCTGTCCTTCTTCCTCGTTTGTTTGTTGTTCTGTGACAGAAAAAGCAAATCATTTATACTCATTTGTACTATTATTGCTCCAGTCACTAATGGACAGCATAGTCGTACATACGAATTGCATCAGAAATGGAAAAGAATAAAATCTGAAAGGTTGGCAAATTTGTCGAAATCGACTGAAGAACAAATCAATCATAGGCAGATACAGCAAGGATAATAATGGAATATTAATAAGAAACAAGAGGCTCATGGGTCTATATCGATCAGGTGACAATGTTGAGTACAGGTAAATTTAAAAGAGAAAACTGAAGACATCTGACAAAGCATGTATGATAAAAATCACCAAGGACATGCACAAATAATATGATGATAGTAGAATATACACTGAAAAACGACATTACAAAATTATTCCTGTTGCGGTTACGATACCGACTTAGAACGGTCAATTGAAATAACAAACGTCATTCAATTGGTGTGGTTAACCAGAAACGGTTTACAGGCGCCCATTTTCCCACTCACCGCAAAAACAGCACAATCAAAGTACACATATGTAAAAATTCATAAATAATCCTCCATTTAGAGAACAAGGATTAGCAGTTTTTCAAGAAGAGAGGTCATAAAATTTTTTTTATTACACACGAAACGTTTACAGAATATGTTGCTAAAAAAATATGTAAGGCGACATCAACATAAGTAAACCGTGCTCTGCACGTCTGTAAGCCGAGTTCAGATCCTTGATCAATAGGAGTCCCGACTAACAGTCATAGGGGACGAGGATGAGAACTTTGTTTCCTCTGAAAAGGTTTGGATAAGGCCCGTCATAGAGCCCCTACCGCCCTGTTAGACAAGCAAAAGCCTGCATTGGGTTGTAAAGGGACCCAATACAAGAACTATGTTCTTAGCGATGATCTTAGGGTCATGCTGTCGATTTCGAAAGCGTTTACTAATTTTATAACCCGCCGATATGACATTATCGGAACCTTTGACCCTCCCTTAGTTTGTACACTAGATCACCATAGAAATTGTGATGGGATATTTCGCTGGATACGTATTGTTGAAAAGTCACATGTCCAAATTGGATAAAATGTCTAAATAAGATCTGTAAAATTTATCAAAAGTTTTTCGAAGGTTATTATATCTATAAACCTGAGTAAGAAGTTTAAAAGTAATCTGAGAATGTTTTGGGTGAAAATCCAAAACGCTTGTGCAGGTTCTAGCGAACCAAACCAATTGACAAATATAAATACCATATGATGGAAGTCTAGGTACATCACCATCTAGATCAGGGAAATTTACAATAGGAGGTCCAAACAAAATCGTCACGTTTAGCATATATGTTGGTATGAATATTGTTGTTAACGATTTTAATATCTAAGTCCAAAAAGAGGTTTCCTAGTCGGAAGTATTGGCTTTCTTTAATTGAAGTTCAGATTGATAAATGTCAGTAATATAATTTTCAAACTCAGGGTTATCTTGTAATTAAAACAACAGAAGAAACTTTTAAGAAATTTCATTTGGCAAAATCGACCCATAACACCACATCATTCTGTAGATGCTCATACATTTAATTGAAGTAATCAATCTAAACATTTCTCTTTACAAAATTTCTGGACATATTTTAGACTGGCCTCTGACTCCAGGCAAACAAAGCAACAATACTGGTTAGGGAGTGTCAACAACTCATTCACGTGAAAGTCTATTAAAATCCTTCTATATGTTTCGAAGAAGACGCCCTTTTAAATTTTACAAATGTATAATATACTTTTCTAAGTCCACTACTACTCCCTCTCTTTTTATATTGAAAGTGTGCAAAATGACAAAGTTTGATGTAGGAATAGAACCAACACTTCCTAAGAAATCCCTACAGATTACTCAGATTATTTCGTTTGCTGATCTGCTGAAGGTGTATGTTAAAAGAAGGTATGCGCTGGGCTTATAGCGCCTGTCCTGCATCCACCTGTCCTGCATCCACCCTGAGAAGGTTCTGGCCATACAACAACTTGTAGAGAGCCTAAAGTACATCACCTGATACAAAGTTTTAGATTTAACGGACAACCAAATACGGACGTACGTGTAGACGGACGACTAATGGTACACTATTACAATAAATCAACTCTGGCTGGTTCGGGTGTTAAAAATTGATTTTGATTTAGCAATAGAAATAGAATTAACAACGCTTTTTATACATCTTTCTATGTCACTCTAGTGCATCCAGTTTGTTTATCTATGCACCCGGTCTAAAGAAATTCGCACTAGTTCTATCTCTTGAGGGATCTGACTGAAAAAGCATATTTGTAAGAAACCAATAATGATCAACAAACAGACGATCAATTGATGGACGCACGATAGACGCTTCCCTATGACTGTAGCTCACTATCACCGGGCTTAAAACTGAAATACAGTGCATACCGGAATTCCTTTATAAAAGGTTGAAATCAATAACGTGCTCAAGCTGTTTTATAAAAAGTAATCTTACTGTGACAAAATCCTTTTCTTCTTAATAACGTTATCATAACTACGGTGACGGTAATGGCGATGACAAGGATTACGACACCTGCAACACCACCGTGGCTAAGATGGTCACTTCCTCGGCCTGAGGTTGATGCTTTGTTTACAGGTTGACTTGTTTCAGTCGTTGAAATATCTGATTTATCTCTATAAGTATAAATTTAATGTAAGACAGATGTTAAGAATACATGAATTATTTAATGAAATGCCATATAGAGACTAGATGTAATAACTCAAACTATTACGATGGCACAGACATTAATGGGACACGGTGAGATGTATATTAAAAGCACCACATTCTAATATTCACTTTGTGACATGTATAGTGGTAGCTCCACATTCCGATCCTTACTATGTGACATTCATAGCAACATCCCCACAGTATCTTTACTTTGTGACATGTGTAATAATAGTACCACGTTATCTTTATTTTTTAACACGTAAAGAAGTAGCCAAACATTTTAATCTTTATTTTGTGACATACAGACAACCATACTAGTAGCCCCCTACTCTTATATTTTGTGACATGTATAGTAGAAGTCCCCTTTGCTCATCTTCATTTTGTCTGGAACGCTATCATTTTGTTTGTCAGACCACTCAGCTGCAACGTTACACATAAATTGATACACAGAGTCTATGTTTTGTCATCATACATATGTTGATTGTGCCGAATGTAGATATGGTGGCTATACTACATGTAAATTTGATGGTTGAACTATATATAGATAAGGTGGTTGTATTACAGTATTAGTTATATAGTTTGTTACTGACCTACCACAGAACTATAGACGGTCAGTAAACTCCAAAAGGGTGAGACCGAAGCCCACACCGAGCCATATTTGTAAACAAACTAGATCACCCAGACGTTTTCTGTTTATCTGATGAACTGAACAACTGTGGATGGACTTCTGTTTTGTATATAGTTGGTGGTAACGAAAAGGACGGGCGGCGGCCATATTGCTCATTTAAAAGCGACAATTTTGTCAGACGTGCGATAAATTGATATAGTGATTGTACTACGTGTTGATATGATGGCTGTACTACATGTTGATATCGTGGTTGTAATACATGTGGATCTGATGGTTATACTACATGTAGATAGGATGGTTGTACTACATAAAGATATGGTGGTTGTAATACATCCAAATATGGTTTTATATGTCTTTTAATCCATACATGATATTGTTACACTACTTTTATTCTACAAATGAAATGTAAGTTTGGAGGTCGGTGATCTGGGATGTGTCAGTGTGTATCACTGCGTACTGTATGATAATATTAATTCACCACATTTGAAGTTTCTTACACATTCGTGACTTTTGTTGACATCATTGTAGTGACTTCTTGTGTTCTTCTTGTTTGTGTTGTGGTCGCATTATCCTTATTCATACAAGCGGAATCTGTAAACAGTCAATGCTCCCATTTGTGATTAAAAGGTATATCGCACAAAATAATTCTTTAAACTGATAATTTTACAATAATACGTAATGCATATACAATATATATGGATATAGAAAACATTTCCTGCTTCTCTTTTTAATCAGTGGTGGATTATGGATGTTAGAAACAAAAAAGCGGTCACAAGAATTCTTTGTGGATAAACTAGAACCGAATTTACAAACAGGAATACTTACAATTATTGACCGTGTTGCTGTAGTAATTTGTTTTTGGACAAGAATCCATCATTGACTCTAAACAATCTCGTACATGTATCATATTGCCAAATAAACTGTAATACGCACACTGTCCTGTAAATACAAATTTTTCAAAAGGTGTGAATGACTTAAACTATATATAAACAAACCGGCGAATTTGACACAGGTTGGGGAACAATCTGATTAAAACCAAAGATTTATTCCGCTTATCTATTTGTCTCATTGCAGATAAAGATCTGTTTTTGCGACAGATATTACATACAATCAAAGGAAGTTTACTCCTATATGAATATAAATAATATACTAGCACATATAACACATTACAAAAATATTTGATTGTAGTGCAATTACTGACTTAGGACGGTCCTTTAATTTGACAAAAGCCAAACAAATGGTGTGGTTAACCGGTTTACGGGCCCACCTTCCCACTCATCGTAACAGCAGAAGAATCAAAGGACGTACATTTAAAAATTTATAAATAATCCTCCATGAAAGAACAAGGGTCAACAGGTATCGCATATTGAGAGGTCATAAAAATATAAACACGTAAAGTATTGTAATGATATAAAAATATATGTGACATCAACATAATAAACCGTGCTCTGCCAGTCTGAAAGGGAGCTAAGACCCTAGATCTGTAGGAGTCCCGACTAACAGTCAGAGGGGACGAGGTTCAGGACCATGTCTCCTCTGAAAGAGGTTTGGACAAGGCCCGTCATATAGTCCCCACCGCCCTGTTGGTCAGCGTGCAACGTTCAAGTAAAAGTATGCATAAGGCTGTAGAGGGGCCAAAAATATATAAACAATATATAAACAAAGACAAAAATATATACAAATTAAAATATATACTGAACAGAACTACATTTTCCGTGTCGATCTATAGATAAGAAAAGAGCTGAGAAATAGATGATATTGAGGTCAATGAATTAGTGGCCACACTGGTATGATTTTCAATGAAAATTCCTTGGTCATGTTTTTTTAGGTTAATGACCCAGGGTAGCTCCAAATGTAAAGAGGTAAAGACGCTAAGTAAGAAAATGAAGTAATGAGAATAAAATTAAAGTAAAAAGATAAGTAAGCAGGATCCAGGTTTTGGAGTTAGTTGGCGAAGTTAGGTGAGGGGTGCTAGGACCGCTTAGGTCCTCAGCAGGTCTAGGGTGAGCCCTGGTTTGGGAACCACTGCTGGCCGATGACAACTACTGACTTGTCATGAATGAGTATTCTTGTTGAAATGATAACCCATAGGTGGATGCATTTTTTGTGATGATAGACGACCATTGGTTACTCACTCTCATGTTGGTTGCATCCTCTGTTTCCCAAACATATTTTTTGTTATATAATTGCAATGGATTAATTAAGTACACGAATTGATCCAAAATTTTGAACTTTTAAAACAAACGTGGTATGTGATGGGTGAAAATGTTTGGATTGTTTTTTGGTGCAAGTATTAAATGAACCAAAGGTTTTGACAATGTGACATTGCATGCATGCATGTTATTGGCTGTCTGTTTCTTATCTCGAATAAAAGAATTGACAATGGTGGGAGTGGAGACTACATGTAACTGTATCCTGGAAAATGCGCCTCTAGTCTTGAGGAAAACTGCTATTTTGATCGTCTGGCATGAGGGATTGGTTTTTGACGGGACCTTTTCTGTAACATCTGTGGCCAGGTCTCTGTTTAAATTTGCAATTTATTTTCCTGATGTAATGGATACTTAAGCAACAGACATGCCCGTAGCAGGAACACGAGACCTCGGAAAAGACAGGACACCGTCAAAACAATACGGGACCTCTTAATCACGTGACCTTTTAGTTACGAGTCAAGATTACATGAGTTAGAAAATCAGATCTGACACCATTATATGGCAAAATCCACCACAAACAAAACAACTGTAACAAAGTATGGAACAGAAATGAATAACATCACAAAAAACTTCGATTAAACAGCAGCTGCGGTACTTGTTTTGGACAGTTAAAATTGCACGATTTTAAAGTACTAAAACTGTCAAATTGCATGAGCTTCAGGTGGGCAGTATCTTTGCCCCCTAGTTTCCCTTCACTAGAGCTCTACGTTAGACCAGCTGGAGACCTGATTGGTTTCCAGATCTCTCGGATAACACCCCACCCCTATCCCTATTAATTTCAAAACCTTGATCAGTCCATGGTCCATTACAAGAATAAAATCTGAGTGACTCATGACAATGTATAAAGTGAATGATAAAATAATATCACATCTCATACAGTAGAAGGATACCTTCACACCGTAAGGCCGCCATATTCCTTTTTATTTTTATGATCGGATAAATCATGTAAAGAGAATCCTACATTCTGACCTACTATACTCTCCTACTATATGATTGTACATGTACTTCTTTCCTGTCAGTTTCAAGTTCTCAGGAGAGGTAAACAATGCTGCTTTATTTAAAGCTGTATGACCTGAACATTTACGATAAAGGCAATAGATTCAAAAAGTAAGGGCTATGTTTAATTTTTAGAAGTTTTAGTTTTGAGTATCAGAAAATATTAATGTCTGTAGTCTTCGGACATCGCAATTATCGAAATAAAACGAAAATTTATGGTATTTATTATAAATTGTGATTCGGTCAACATTATTAACAATAAAAGGAATTATGGGACAAGACTAAATATGAAGAAACTGAATCCTCTTACAAGCAGACATGGGAGGGAATATGAAAATGAAAGCAGGGAGGCCAATCAAAGGATTTAAGCGATTATACGAGTAAAGAGAGAGATTTCAAATTGTATGATCTGAAGTATACATGGAGGATGTAGAAGTAATTCGGTTTCAAAAAATGCAAGGTCAAAATTGAATAAACGAGGAGAGTGAATATGCATACATACAATAGGTAAACAGAACAACGCGGAGGGTATATCAAAACGAAAGCGGGTGGTCAAGGGAATGTTTAAAAATGGAAAGGAAATTTAGTAGAAACAAGGAACGTAAGACACAACAGAATTTAGATTTGACTTTAATTTGTATTGTATAGACCAAATTTGTAAATCTCAAAATGCATTCTAGGAATACCGATCAGGCAATGTGTAGACAGTTCAGTGTTTCCGAACTGCTGTCCATAATATTCATAACTCCAACAATAAGCAATTTGTTTACAGATCTGGAGACTGTCTTTCGGAGAGGAGATTAGACGATATACAGACGCGGGTTGCTTTAATAAGATATATTCACAGTACTTTATCATTTTTACTAAGATTCGGGTCATACAATTCGAACTCTCCAACGCTGAACATGTACGTGATTCACACAAATAATCTAATACTCATGATCGCATCATTATTTCAGTAAAACACTTTCAGATTGAGAGGAACACATACACCTTTACACAAACACACACATTTTGTGTGTGTGTGTGTGTGTGCGTGTGTGTGTCAAAACTGTGTCATAATTACTCAGAAGCCGTATTATTTTGAACGTAGTTTTTGGTTTCTGTTCTCCCCTTACACATTGTATACAACAACCGCATTGCCTCCTCGTATGATCTTCTGGTGTACAGACAGATGGGGCATTCCTATGCATCGCGTACATTATAGTTCTGAGACATATACGGAGAAACGGAGTGGAGGCATGAGGGCAAACCAAAACTTTTTGCACGATAATATTTTAGTTAAAATATTTATTTGATTAAAAAGAATTTATGTCATACACATCTATGTAGGGACTCAACCATTCATCTCCCAAACTGAATGAATGTCTCTTAGCTCTGTTTTCCCAGCAGAAAGAAAACAAAATGTTTGAATGAAAAATGTCATTTATTTTTAAATGACGAAAAATATCTGGATGTGGAATCTCCCCACCAGATACAACAAACAAGTGCAATATACAATCTTCAAAAAATTCCCAAACAGCGGGAAAAGGTGGCATCAGAAAAAGGCCATAAAATTGAACAAAGCAAGCTATAACAGATTTCAGAAGTGAAAATGACGACCATATATCCCTATATATCATTATTAGGTTCAGATATCGTCATATATAGTGTATATATTTTTTTAAATAGTAACTTATTGTATTTATCATCAAATACGGGAAATACTAGCGCTATGAAAGTAAGAGTTAGAAAATGTGAGTACATGTAGATTCAATAATTACTCCGAGAATAAATCTGAGTTCAACGATGTGACTAACACTAGCTTTGACGGTCTTCTGCTACAAAGAAATGGAAAAAAAAATATGTGGTTAACTGGTGCCAAACCCTCCCACTTTCCGGTACACCAGAAAAATCGAGAAATCATATTTTCATGAAATGAAACTTTGGTGTGCCACCACACCTCTATCTATCTATCTATCTATCTATCTATCTATCTATCTATCTATCTATCTCTCTCTCTCTCTCTCTCTCTCTCTCTCTCTCTCTCTCTCTCTCTCTCTCTCTATCTATCTATCTATCTATCTATCTATCTATCTATCTATCTATCTATCTATCTATCTATCTATCTATCTATCTATCTATCTATCTATCTATATATCTATCTATCTATCTATCTATCTATCTATCTATCTATCTATCTATCTATAATTGACCTATTCTTGGAATCGTCCAATGTCTATGTGTGTTCATAAAAGTCTTCTGAATCTAATTCTTATTTGTTTTTCGATGTTAATACTATATTTTGTCGTGTAAACCACTGTGAAAGTCACTATCACAGGAATACATTCTCGAAGTCACACTAAGATCTAAATGAAGGGAATCCTTGAAAGATTCCCGATGACTCGGGGAATAAGCTCAGTGTTTCTCACAGGCCAGAATGCAACTTTGATGAATTTATTTATGGAAGAGAATACGAAAGACATCTGACCAAGATCTATGACACAATCACCCAGGACACGCACATAAAACATAATAGTCAAAAAAAAAAAAAAAAAAAAAAAAACCCAAAACAAAACAAAACAAAAAACACAGAAAAGGACATTACAAAAATATTCGATTGTACCGCAGTTGCGATACCGACTTAAGACGGACAAGTATAGTAACAAACGTCAATCAATTGGTGTGATTATGAGCACACTAGCAATATGAGTCCTTTAACTGCTAAATTCGATGATCAAACTAAGGAAGATTCACTCTTCCTTAAATTTCAGCAGATGAAGTCATATGATACATAATTCTGTCACTGTCAAATCATTTCATGAATATATATACAAGAAAATATAACACAATAGCAGATTTAGAGAAGGCTCAAGCGGCCACCCTCCATTTTTTAAACATATTTGGTCACAATATACACATAATTTTAGAATTCTGGGGTTTTGTTTTCATAAATCGTCTCTAATCTGTAATGATTGCAAGCTGTCATGGACCACCCTGAATTTTCTTATATTCCCGGACACACCAGTATGTCACTATATTATTAAAATGGTTCTGTTTGGAATTAGAATAAAGCAACAAACCTTTCCAGATCATCTTAGCCTCTAAACATATCTGCAATGGTTTCCAATTATCGTCGACAAGACAGTGAAATACCTTCCGATCGGGACATTTCTTCTCTGGACACTCTTCGCCGAAACATATTGCCAGTGTCATACACAACGTGAATATTGAGATAAAAATACACTTCATATCTATGCCTAAGATTTATAAGCAAGCTGCCATAGATCCTGCATAGTTAAAATATGAATTATATACTTTTGATATATGATTATTAATATTTATTCAGGAAAAACCAAATTTGCGCCAAAAATAAAATTATAACAAGCATGACTCAGTGTTGAGTATTTTTAATATTTGAACGACTTATATCGCGGTATGTGACTTTAACCTATTGTGTTATAGAATCGTGTACTGTATACTACTGTTGATAATTATACAGTATTTACATATATATATATATATTCAAAGCACAAATAGGATCAGTGAAACACCTGGGAGTACTATGGACCTTGGATCTCCGAAGAAATACCTGTAGAAAATAAAGACAAATTAGACAAACATATAAAGCACAAAGACACTACAGCTAACAAGGCACCCTATACTTCACTTATATTCGTTCCCCGTCTGGGACTCGAACCCACGGCCTTTGGTAACCTAGCTGTCATGCATCCGACCCTCTAACCGACTGAGCTACCCGAGCTCCACAAAATAGGGCTTTAGTAGCCAATCATTAGCTAATCGCATGCATGACAACATGGCCGCGGAAAGTGAAGGGATTTACCCGACGTAAACGCAGGCGGATCCTCTGAAAAAATACAATCACTGAAAAAGAAAAAAAAAACACATAAAGCACAAATAGAATCAGTGAAACACCTAGGAGTACTATGGACCTTGGATCTCCGAAGAAATACATGTGGAAAATAAAGACAAATTAGACAAACATAAACACAAAAACCCTACAGCTAACAGGCACCCTATATTTCACTTATAATCGTTATTCACATAGATATATTTACAATGTAGAAATTACACAAACATTGAAGAGTATATCAAATATTGTAATATGTGATGAATCATTTAGGTTTTTCACTTCTTTGAAGTGTGCATGGGACTTCTGTTTGAAGTATGCATGGGAAATGCATCTGGAAAATATGAGAACACTTCCTGTTTTTTGGAAATGTATGGAAATTACACATAATTATATATATATATATATATATATATATATATATATATATATATATATATATATATAAAATTATGTGTAATTTCCATACATTTCCAAGAAACAGGAAGTGTTCTCATAAAAGTCCCATATTTTCCAGATGCATTTGGATTGGATATTCGGTAAAAGATGTATATAAGTATAAGTAAATGTATGGAAATTACACAAAATTATGTATATCTATATCTATCTATCTATCTATATATATATAGATAAAATTATGTGTAATTTCCATACATTTCAATCATTTAAATATAGAAACTATATGAGGTAAACAATTGATATTATCTAAGATCTGTCTTATAAAAACAAACTAACACATGCACATGCATGCATCCAGAGGCTGGAATATCTAATCTATGGAACCCCCCTCCTTCTTTTTGGGTTGGGAAATTTTACCAAATAAAAGTACGTGTTTTCTTTACTTCTATTGTCATGCTGGAATACTACTTCCTGGGCATTTTTGCATAAAAAGGAAGGTATCCCTTTCTTCAGAGCCTGGAATCCCCCCAAAGGAGATACACATGTAGAAAGACTATCAAAACGACAGACTAGTGTCCAATAAATGTACATCTACTCGACATCTTCGGGCCATTTTGGCTAGGTTAAGGACGTCGACATCAACCCCTCAACTTTTTTAGGTGAAAATATATATGGCAGGTTGCAATACCGTTTTCACAATTCACTGCAAACTGTAAAAGTTTACAAGAACTGTATACGTTTCAAATACATGTAAATAATATAGGAACTATATGTCCAACAATTTTTTTTGTGTGTATTCATTTCCGTTTTTACGTAAAGGGCCCTACGCCACTTATAGATGATTCTGTGCTGTCCACTGAAAGTAACGTACGAGAGAAGGAGGGTGCATCCACATGCTCCAACACTTTCTTGTATGACAATATTTACTTCCACACTTTTTACTCCGATGACAGTATTTACTCCCATACTTTTTGTCAAACACTTTTTACAGGGACAGAAGGATAGAATGCGAAAGGAGGTAATAATATGGAGAAGGAGGAGAATGGAAGAAACAAGGAATAAGTAGAGGAGGAGAAATGTAATGGGAAAAAGTTAATGAAAACTATGAAACAAGAAGGGAAGCAGATGGCAGGGGGCATGACGTTGGAATGAGGAGGCTTCGCCATCAATAAGGAAATATACTCATATATATACTCGCTATATTAATCCTGAAAAAAAGCTGCACCGGACAGATTTCTCAATGCGTTCCACTTGCAAAGCTGACATTCCGGGTGCGGAGATGGTCTGGCCGTTGTACCTTGAGAAGCAGACAGAGATGGTCGTGGACATTATGGCGACACTCTTGGAGCGGCGATAGTCATGGGAACTAAGGCGTTGTACTTTTCGAGCGAGACGGAAATAGTCGTCCTCACGGACTGACGAACGGGCGCCGGACGGTAGGGTATGACAATAACTAACTTTAAGCCTTTAGCTTAGGTGAGCTAAAACATTTCTTTATTATTTTCTGACTATAATAAGCTTTTCAGTGCATCAAAAGTCAACCATAGGGAAAACCATACTATTTAGTATGAAAATATCCGAAAAGACGTCAAAAAAAGAGAAAAGAAATAGAAAAGAAAAGGGGAAAATAGAAAGAAAGAAAAAAAAAATAAAATAGAATAAACTTCAGAAATCATTACTCTGATTTCAGTGAAATGATTAAACTTGAAACATACATCCATCTAGATCAATTAGTTACCATTAGTTTTATTATCCACACAGTGGTTCTGGTACCCGCTGCGACCTATTTTTAGCCGCGGTGGCGCCACCTGATGACAGATTTGAAAGAAATGATCAAACTTGGTAGAGGACCTACAGTAATTCATCTATACCAAGTTTCTTCAAAATACATTGAATTTTTCCATAGAAAATTTTTAAAATGTGAATAAATACCCTCCCCCCCTCCCCCCAACAAAACAAAACAAAATAAATAAATAAATAAATAAAACAACAACAACAAATTATCAGATCTCAACGAAATGAACAAACTTAAAACAAACATCCATCTAGATCACTCAAACACCATTAGTTTCATTATCCACGCAGTGGTTCTGCAGAAGACAATTTTCAAAAAGGGGTACCCTCTGCGACCTATCTTTAGCCAAGGCGGCGCAACCTGTAGACGGATTTAGACGAAATAAACAGATTTGGTATAAGACGTATAGTACTTTACGTATACCAGCGGTTCTGAAGAAAATGTCGAAAATGTGAAAAGTTTACGGACGCACGGAAGGACTCCACTCGGCAGGGTATGACACTAGCCTTTCGCTCAGGCGAGCTAAGAAGAGCAACACCGTTGCTTAATTCTATGGGGGGATTTTGAAAGTATGGAAACATCACACCTTAAAGTGTTAAATTGTTCCATTTCCAATAGTTCACTCTGTATCATGCCTACAAGGTTTTCTAATGAAGTAGTACTACGAACTTCACCTTTGACCTTGAAAAAATAAGTGTCTTTTTCTTGACATGAGGAGTAAATGTACCAGTTGATGGCATGAAGAGTACGTGTACCACGTCTGAAAGTCCTAGCCCCAATTGTTTGATCGGTATCCGGCCTAGAAGGGATTCCTATCAAGTCGAACTACGACTATAGGCGTCTTTGTCTTGGTATGAGGAGTAAAGGTACCAAGTTTGACAGATCTTAGCCTCAACGGTTTGGTCTGTATCCTGACTACAAGTGCATTCCTACCAAGTAGTACTACGTCCTTGACCTTTTTCTATTATAGACAAAACAATGAACAAACTGTGCTTGTTTAAAATCACCGAGGCAGCGTCGGTTTCTGAAAGCAGGACATGTTGGGCGGACCAAATGGTAAATGCCCCGGATCATCATTCGGAACTACTTCGCCCTTTACTTGTACCTACGTAATGTCACTCGGCGGAATGACTTACATCGATTCCATGCATCAATCGATTTTCGGCATTGTACTCCGTAATATATCAGCGATGTACCATGTAATCCAGTACACAATCTATGTCATCTATGTCAAGGAAAGTAACTAAAAATGCAACAACTCGGGATTACTGTTTAATTTAGGTCCGTTGAAGTATGAAAGTCTTCTACAGTCTTCATTACACGCCAAGCACTGACCTATTTGTCTGTACACATGCGAGCGTCCATAACTACAGGAAATATTTTTCAAAAATGGCTACGAGTGACATCCGAGGTTTTTTTTTACGCAGAAAAAGGTCGAGGATGTCATTTTAAGCAGTCTATAAATAGAACACCACAATGGTACTTTACTTATAGTATACTAGTGTTAAGCAAACAGTCTGTATATGATATTGACCAAAACATTCAAATGAGGCACAGAGGGAAAATACAATCAATAAATATATCATTAAATGGTGAAATTGATGATCAATAATTTCATGACGCAAAGAAACAAGAAACATGGCAAAATATAATACATACTTATTATAAATAAATGAATTAATGAATGGCAACAAATATTAAAATTGCAAATTGTATAAGATAAAATACATAAAATGGTTATACATGTACATGTATATCAATACATACAATTTGAGTACCAAAATATATATTCATTAACAAAATATTTGGATAAGTAAATACGAAAATAAGTACATGTTCCATGAACATTAAACAATGTGCTGAACATTGTCATTACTTCCAATCTGCAGTAAGTAGGAACGACCAAGTATCAGTGGGACCGAACGACAGGCTTTTGCGAAATGTTTAGTCGTTTCTTGTATATCTTTACATATAAATGTAACAACAACTAAGAAAGAAAAGGAAAAAAGGTAGGAGTACAGTAATAACAGTCTGACAGTTGCTAGAATCTCATTTATGTATGTGGTGTATGAATTCTAATTTACGGTAAACCTATTCCATACTAATGCTTCAATGTATGAAAGAAAAAAGAGGAGTTACTGGCTCAGTTATGTGGCAGAAGTCACCATGGAGCTATACAATACATGAATATAAATAATATACTAGAACATATACTCATTACAAAAATATTTGATTGTATTGCAATTACGATACCCACTTAGGACGGTCATTTAATTTGACAAAAGTCAAACAAATGGTGTGGTTAACCGGTTTACGTGCCCACCTTCCCACTCACCGTAACAGCAGAACAATCAAAGGACGTACATTTAAAAATTTATAAATAATCCTCCATGAAAAGAACAAGGGTCAACAGGTATCGCATATTGAGAGGTCATAAAAATATAAACACGTAAGGTATTGTAAAACACATAATGGTATAAAAATATATGCGACATCAACATGATAAACCGTGCTCTGCCAGTCTGAAAGGGAGCTAAGACCCTAGATCTGTAGGAGTCCCGACTAACAGTCAGAGGGAACGAGGTTCAGGACCATGTCTCCTCTGAAAGAGGTTTGGACAAGGCCCGTCATATAGTCTCCACCGCCATGTTAGTCAGCGTGCAACGTTCAAGTAAAAGTCTTCATAAGGGTGTAGAGGGGCCAAATACAAGACCTATATTCTTTTTGATGATCTCAATATCATATTGTCTATTTGAAAGAATAAATATATTAAATGGTACATCCAGAATATTGAATCTCCATTCTTGGACAAGTTGTATTACATGGTACTTTCTACAGGATCCTGGGAACATTTCATATGCAAACAAGAGGTCAAAGTGGGCTTATATCGCTCACCTGAGTATCTAGATCATCAGTCATGCAGAAAGGAAGAATTCATTTATTTTTGCATTACTGTCATTAAGTCAACACAAATGTTAAAAATATGTTAAATTTTATTTCAGACCAGAAGAAAAAACAACTCATTTTACACATCCATTCAGATGATTTTGACATTAAGCATTTGCTTTGTCTCTGCAAGGTGTGATTCAGAGCAACAACTTTCTTTAGGTGTGGCCTTTTGTTGACTGATTTCAAGTCTGGGTCATGAACAACAATTGTGTCAAATATTGTCCAGATTTAACTAAAAATGGCCTAATTTCATATGTTGAGTGTTGAGAAATATCTAAAAACTTATTTAGATGTGTAAAGAAATGAAAAACAAAAATTTGACCGCAGCTGGATTTGAACCGCTAATCTCCATATTTTAATTACCAAGTGGTATATGTACCATTGTGAGACCTAGTTTTTAGACATGGTGGCATTATTTGTTGACCAATTTAGATGAAATGAACAAAATTGATAAAGGACCTATAGTACTTCATATATACCATGTTTCATTAAAATCTTTCATGTGGTATAACAGCATAAGTTAAAAATGTGAAGAATTGTCCCCTCATTTGGAAGTCTTTAAATTCATAGAAAATCCAAAAATTTAGATAACGACAAAATTCTTTTAAAGTAACATTCCTTAGCATAATTATAATCACAATAGTCCATAAAAAGCATCATTATTAATTAACTAGGAAATTGTCAATTGAAATCTCCAAGTCCAAACAAATGTTGAAAAAAAATATCTAAAATTTGATTTTGGAAGGGAACTAAAATGACAATACGTCTTCACATATCCCTCTAGATCATTTCTATGCATTCTATTTGTCTCTGTATACAGCCAGTATGAAGAAGAATATTGTCAAAGGATGGTACTCTTTTGTGACCTACTTTTGACTATGGTGGCACCATCTGTAAAGAGGTCGAGACAAATACATAAGAATTTGAAGGGGATGATAAGTGATTTATTTCTACCAAGATTTATTAAAATCCTTCTAACAGTTTTGCTGAAAAAGTTAAAAATGTGAAACATGGCCACCCCCCCCCCCTTTTTTTTGGAAGTCTGAAAAAATTCATAAAAAATCCAAAAATTGAGATATTGACAAAATTCTTTCACAATAATATTCCTTACCATAATTATGATCAAAATTATCATTAAGAAATCATCGTTTTGTCGCAAAACTGAGTTTGTGGTAAAAGTTATGATTTAGATTGTATGTTACTTTTCCCAAAAGGAAATAAATCTGAGTAAAAGGTAATTTACAGTAGAGTTTTTCTAACCATGAAACATGGTAATAATACAAACACTTTAGAAAAATACATGTAACAATCAAAAACGATAGGTATGCAATATACATTTGTATTTTGTGAGGAGGGTGGATTGTAGGAGTATTTGTACCTCTTACGAGGTAGATGTCGATGGATTTTTAGACACATTCTTTAGACACTTTGTATGTGTGCTGCCTTTGTCTTTTTCATATATTTTTTTCTATTTAATTTTGCATTTTACTTTTACTCTAATTTACAATAGTTTTTGTTTACATATAAATACTTCTTCCTTTCACTCATTTCTTTCTTAATCGTGATCTGTCCCATTCTGTGCAGTACTTTCTTAATATCTTTCAGTATGCTCTACCGACTCTTCGTTTTCCGTCTGCCTAGTAAGATGCTGCGACTCTGACTGATTATTGACATCGGGAATTGTGCCATTTCGTACGTTATTATCATTCAACAATTCTTTTCCGTCTGGTCTTTCTGCCTGTCTTTCTTCCTTTAATAAGAAACAAGGGATCCAAATGGGCATATATCGATCAGGTGACCATCTTAAATACATGATAAACCTAAAATGCATCTGAACGTTCTCTAATGAGAGTATTCCTCTCTAGAAATTTAATTTCAGAATCGAACCGAAAACAACATTACACCATTCTTAAGATAGTTCTGGTAATCTGTCTATGATTTTTCTGTACAAAATGGTAACTCTGTAGAAATTAATTTTTTTTCGGTCATTTCGGTTTTAACACTGCTCTTCAAATATTTATATAACCAATCGGCCACGAGCATCACTGAAGAGACATGAGTTGGCGAAATGAGCATCTGGTACACAAAATTAAAAGGTATATATGTTCTATATTTATAACCACTAGGCCGGTGTCACTGCTGTTGGACTAAAAGTTCCCAAGGGCATCATAAGTCTAGTTTTCAGTGCTTTTGTACTGACGGTCTATTTTTCAGTGCTTTTGTACTGACATAGAATATATACTTAAAATTTTCGGTCATGGAATTACGTAAGTAAGAAACGAATAAGTACCGAAGGCTAAACCATATCTCATAGTCCATGGAATAAAGGGGACAATATCGTGTTTAGTGTCACATTCAGACAAATGCGAACCCCAATAACATCGAGGTGAGACCAGGTGCCCGGGAGGAGTAAGCGTCCCTAGTTGCCTGCAACAACCTTTCACATCGAGGAGGTAAATACATAAATATACACGCATGAACATACGAAGGAGACAGGAACACGAAGTCAAATTTCCCATTCAAGGCAAGAAATTCTGCCTGCCTGAAATTCCGCTGTCGGAAACGCAGGTGAGCAAATATCTGCAAAGACATGTAAACACGTATTATGTCAAATCAAGTATTGTCAAAAAGTTACGATGGTTATTTTGTATGGTCACGTCCCAAAATATCGATTAACATTCTTGAAAGAGGAATCTGAAATTGCAATAGATCCCTATAACGACCATTGAACTTTCTCAGTGACAATTTCAAACGTTCCTCAATATATTCATGTGAGAGTAGTTTCCTGGCAAGAAGCCTCGCTCTCAGGACGAAATTTTCGTATTAAGAGCATGCCCTGGCATAACGTATAAGTTGTGAATGAAGACGCCATATGCGGGAGAGGAAGGTATGTTGCTACTCAGAAAATGGAAGTTGGTAATAAGGAAATTGAAATCTTCACGTTTGTCATAGAGAGAGGTTACTAATGAACCATCGTCACTAACTGATAGCAGTATATCGGAGGTATGAAGCAGAAAATGCGCTCTCTGTAGTATCTTTTATCTCGAGTTCGTTTGGATATATGATGTAGAGGTGATCCTCAAATACAGGGTTGTTAATCGACAAAACATCATCGATGTTTCCGTATGTAAAGTTGAACCGAGATGCTAATTGTATATTGCCTTTAGAGAGCAGAGACTGTATGAATTGAGTACAAAAACATGTCGGCCAGAAGAGGCGCGCAAATAGTACCCCTAGGAATGCCAACAATCTGTTGGAACACTTTCCCACCAAATATCACATAAATATTATCTATAAGAAATTCTAAACTTTGGATAATCTCCTTTTCTGTATACTTGCTGCTGGAATCAGACTGTTCCTTTACAAAATATGTGTCGTTGTGGCCTAAATCGAGATATTTATATCCGCGAATTCCCTTTTTGTAGTTAAGGAAGGCGTTTTGAATATATATGGAGTTTTATGCATCTTTAGAATCCAAAAAAGGTAAAGAAGCTCGAGATTAGATTCATTTGTAGTAATACCGAATTAACTGAGACTTTAAAAACTAAGGAAATCTCCTTCACGCATAACTCTGTCCTTAGATATATAAATATATATATAATATGAGAATTCCAACCATTTCGCCACGAACATCACTGAAGAGACTTAAGTTGTCGAAATGCACATCTGGTGCACACATTTAAAAGGTATTTATGTTATATATTTATTAGACAAACCTTTAAACAGATCCCGCCAAAATGGGAAACAGTATTTATTAGGAACAGTCATCACTTTATTCAAACCAAGTTATATTAAAATCCTCTTCTAGAGAACTCCCTTCCTTTTGACATCTTAAATGTTAAAAAAGTTGTAATGCTTGTATGTACAAAACTAACACATCATACATCAACCCTCTGTTGAAGTAAAGAAATCACTTATATATATGTAGTGTCAAAATATATATATATATAATATATATATGTCAAAATATAACAAGTGTCAAAAGTTTGATGTCAGGATAGAAGTAAAAACAAGATACACATTTAGATCACTGGTGCATCGTTTGTTAATCTATAACACAAGTCTAAAGAAGATTCAAAATGAGGGTACTATCTGCAGCCTAAGATGTCCCACTCTGGATTCATCCCTTGAGGAATCTTGCCAAGAAAAAGTATTATTATATCATTATCCTTGATACCTTTGGTATATAATCATCGAATATTGGGTCGTAAGGTAATACGAATGTCCTTGATTCCTTTGGTATATAATCATCGAATATTGGGTCGTAAGGTAATACGAATGTCCTTGATACCTTTGGTATATAATCATCGAATATTGGGTCTTAAGGTAATACGAATGTCCTTGATACCTTTGGTATATAATCATCGAATATTGGGTCGTAAGGTAACACGAATATATATATATATAAAGCAATTGCTAGTTATTTTCTTCTCCTTCATAGGTCTCGTATTGACTGGAAGCACAGTCAGTTACATTGACATTGTTCCGAATTTAGTATTGCTTTTATGATTTCATTTTGAGGGTTTATTTTATCTAACTAAAATCATATACCCCATCCTGACTGTTTGCTTTTTCGACGTGTTAGGTCTACAAAACTGCTTCATTCAACTCTTCAGCGCAGGGCAATATGATTCATGTTCGGGACATTTCCTTCTTAATTATCATGATTACATCATTATTTCGCATAAAACATATCATTCTATGCCATCTATTACCGATTATGTGATTAATCCTTTATATATCCCATGTGATCTTGCATATCCATGTACAGTTTTATGAGGCGATATAAAGTGATCGGATCCGTAATCTGACCATGGGAACTTCATGGGGTGGCTATCATAGACCATAATGCAACTTCATTTCTTTATGAGCACAGTAGCAATATGAGTCATTCATTTCATGAATAGCAGTAGATACAGGTATCTTCATATATATATCTTACTATCATATTATATGTTGAATATAGAATATACAGGAGTTTTCCTTCCTATCTTAGTGTCGGTAAATTTTACCAATCATTTTACCATTTTTGAAGAATTTGATGGGATTCAATCTTCTAGACATTTATATATAAAAGAAAATTATATTTTTCTTTTGAAAACCTGCCGAAATCTCCCAACCAGCCTCTCAAAATAAATAAATAAATAAATAAATAAATAAATAAACATAACACAAGAAGAAGAAGAAGAAGAAGAAGAAGAAGAACAATAATAATAATAATAATAATAATAATAATAATGATAATAATAATAAAAATAATAATAATACTAATGATAATAATAATAATAATAATAATAATAATAATAATAATGATGATAATAATAATCATAATGATAATAACAATAATAATAAATTATTATGATAATAATAATAACACATAAATAAATGAATAAACTAAATTAAACAAAAAGATATAATAAATATATAGATACACGTGTGGGCAGAATATAATATATACCATTTATATATCGTGAAAGTAAGTCGGAAATGGAGTAAGATGATCGATGTGACTCATAATCGAGAGGTCCGGGTTCTACTCACACCGCGTCAAAACTAACAAAGAAAAAACAAAAACAAAACAAAAAAAAAAAAAGAGTATGCATATTGAAAATATTTTCACGATATATCATATTTTGTAGTTCTCGTTATCTTCATTGACATAGACTTTTGTGTTTGTTGTATTTAAATTCATTAAATTCATATCCTTTTATGTCAAGATTTGTTTGCTTTACAACGAAGGACTGTTTAAATCCATCTCTATCATCTATCATCTATAGCGTACTATTCCTAATTCGAAATAAAACTCAGAATGCTGAGGAGGTATGCATTAATTCATACCCCAAAATAAGGCAGACAAAACAAAAGAATTTCTATGTGGGGTCCATTTCCACAGAAGAAATATAGATTCTAACAATTGTGTTTCAAAACTTTTGAATACAGAGAGTTAGGTCGTAATATTAACATTGAGGCAGTGCAATGTCCTTTTTACGAAAGTGGATTCTCTGTATATTTGGTTTTGGAATGACGGTTGCTACATTGTATTCAGAACAGATACTTCCCATGTAGTAAGCCTAATATGTACATGTAGCAAACTGAGCATTGCACTATAAGGCTTTTTGACAGCATTTCAGATTGATAGATGTCTTTATTGTCAAACCGCTGGTGTCTGATTACACCTAAAACTTCGAACGGTGTAGCATTCAAAGTTTGAGGACCTTTTCTTTAATTTTGGGTCGATGCACCATTCCACTTATCATCTTTTACTTTCGATTAATATACGGTTACAATTTTCACATTTTGGTTTATTCTGTTTTCTCATTGATGATGATCTCATTGCTATACGAAACATGCATGTACAATGAATATGAGTGATAACAGAGTTATCTCCACCTTACGGACTATACTGATGTTAATGTACAGATCATTTCTACAGGAGTAAAACGCAATGGCGTCGGTTACTTTCAGCTGAAACCCATCAACTACCAACTACCAAAGATATCACAATTGGAATTAATGGTAAGTTTTTCACTCATATGCAAATAACAATATAATCATCTGTAAATAACGAAAATTTGGCGTCTAAAGTATTTAATCTTTAGCTTTACGAAGTCAATATTAGAAGAGCTTTAATGATTATTTTTACTTTTGGAAAACCATATTTACGACAACGAAAATGTGCTCCCCTAAAATTGTTCGCAGAACATAAAACCAGTACTCGAGTGATAATCGGTAGCATATAACATTCTGTACTGCGGTATGCAGAAACGAGGGATATCCCGGATATTGAAGGATTAACTGATGAATCGTCATGTCCATCAAGTGAATCTATTGTCAGATTTAGGATTCTAAAGTTATTATAGTATAAACGTTAAACTTTTTGTTTTAATATAACTCCGATTAATTTAAATGTATTTAACGCAGTAAGCCTGTCCTTGATACTTTTGTATATCACCAGAGAACATATAAGGTAGTCCTTGATACCTTGGTATATAATCATCGAGTATACGTAATAAGGTAGTCCTTGATACCTTGGTATATAATCATTGAGTATAAGTAATAAGGTAGTCCTTGATACTTTGGTATATAATCATCGAGTATAGGTAATAAGGTAGTCCTTGATACCCTGGTATATAATCATCGAGTATACGTAATAAGGTAGTCCTTGATAAGTTGGTATATAATCACCGAGTATACGTAATAAGATAGTCCTTGATAATTTGCCATATAATAATTGAGTATACGTAATAAGGTAGTCCTTGATACCTTGGTATATAATCACCGAGTATACGTAATAAGGTAGTCCTTGATACCTTGGTATATAATCATCGAGTATACGTAATAAGGTAGTCCTTAATACCTTGGTATATAATTATTGAGTATACGTAATAAGGTAGCCCTTGATACCTTGGTATATAATCATCGAGTATACGTAATAATGTAGTCCTTGATACTTTGGTATATAATCATCGAGTATACGGAATAAGGTAGTCCTCGATACCTTGGTATATAATAATTGAGTTTACGTAATAAGGTAGTCCTTGATACTTTGGTATATAATCACCGAGTATACGTAATAAGGTAGTCCTTGATACCTTGGTATATAATCATCGAGTATACAGAATAAGGTAGTCCTTCATACCTTGGTTTTATAATCATTGAGTATACGTAATAAGGTAGTCCTTGATACCTTGGTATAAAATCATCGAGTATACGCAATAAGGTAGTCTTTGATATCTTGGTATATAATCATCGAGTATACGTAACAAATTAGTCCTTAATAACTTGGTATATAATCATTGAGTATACGTAATAAGGTAGTCCTTGATACCTTGGTATATAATCACCGAGTATAAATACTAAGGTAGTCCTTAATACCTTCGTATATAATCATTGAGTATACGTAATAAGGTAGTCCTTGATACTTTGGTATATAATCATTGAGTTTCCGTAATAAGATAGTCCTTGATACTTTGGTATATAATCATACCTTGATACATTGGTATCTAATAATTGAATATACGTAATAAATTAGTCCTTAATACCTTGGTATATAATGATTGAGTATACGTAATAAGATAGTCCTTGATGCCTGGTATATAATCATTGAGTATATGAATAAGGTAACCTTGATACCTTGGTATATAATCACAGAGTATACGTACTAAAGTAGTCCTTGATACCTTGGTATATGATCATCGAGTACACGTAATAAATTAGTCCTTAATACCTTGGTATATATTCATTGAGCATACGTAATTAGGCAGTCCTTGATATCTTGGTATATAATCATTATGCATACGTAATAAGGTAGTCTTTGATACTTTGGTATAAAATCACCGAGTATACGTAATAAGGTAGTTCTTGATACCTTGGTATATAGTCATTGAGTATACGTAATAAGGTAGTCCTTTATACTTTGGTATAAAATCACCGAGTATACGTAATAAGGTAGTCCTTGATACCTTGGTATATAATCATTCAGTATACGTAATAATGTAGTCCTTGATACCTTGGTATATAATCACCGAGTATAAGTACTAAGGTAGTCCTTAATACCTTGGTATATAATCATTGAGTATACGTACTAAAGTATTCCTTGATACCTTGGTATATAATCATCGAGTATACGTAACAAATTAGTCCTTAAGACCTTGGTATATAATCATTGAGTATACGTAATAAGGTAGTCCTTGATACTTTGGTATATAATCACCGAGTATACGTAATAAGGTAGTCCTTGATACCTTGGTATATAATCATCGAGTATACGTAATAAGGTAGTCCTTGATACCTTGGTATATAATCATTGAGTATACGTAATAAGGTAGTCATTGATACCTTGGTATATAATCATTGAGTATACGTAATAAGGTAGTCCTTGATACCTTGGTATATAATCACCGAGTATAAGTACTAAGGTAGTCCTTAATACCTTGGTATATAATCATTGAGTATACGTAATAATGTAGTCCTTGATTCTTTGGTATATAATCATTGAGTATACGTAATAAGGTAGTCCTTGATACTTTGGTATATAATGATTGAGTATATGTAATAAGATAGTCCTGGATGCCTGGTATACAATCATTGAGTATATGAATAAGGTAACCTTGATACCTTGGTATATAATCACAGAGTATACGTACTAAGGTAGTCCTTGATACCTTGTTATATGATCATCGAGTACACGTAATAAATTAGTCCTTAATACCTTGGTATATAATCAATGAGCATACGTAATAAGGTAGTCCTTGATATCTTGGTATATAATCATTATGTATACGTAATAAGGTAGTCCTTGATACCTTGGTATATAATCACCGAGTATACGTAATAAGGTAGTAGTTGATACCTTGGTATATAATCATTGAGTATACGTAATAAGGTAGTCCTTTATACCTTGGTATATAATCATTGAGTTACGTAACAAGGTAGTCCTTTATACCTTGGTATATAATCATTGAGTATACGCAATAAATTAGTCCTTGATACCTTGGTATATAATCATTGAGTATACGTAATAAGGTCGGCCTTGATACCTTGGTATATAATCATCGAGGATAGCAATAAGATAGTCCTTGATACCTTGGTATATAATCACCGAGTATACGTAATAATGTAGTCCTGGATACCTTGGTATATAATCATTCAGTATACGTAGTAAGATAGTCATTGATACCTTGGCATTTAATCATTGAGTATACGTAATAAGTTAGTCCTTGATACCTTGGTATACAATCATTTGAGTATACGTAATAAAGTAACCTTGATATCTTGGTATATAAACCCCTATATATATATTAAGGTAGTCCTTGATACTTTGGTAAAATATCACAGAGTATACTTAATAATGCAGTCCTTGATAGTTTGGTATCTATAAACACTTATCAGATCTGGGCCAAAAGACCCAAAGGTAAGTCGATATACTACAACCTATTCTTCTACTCTGATAAGAGTTAACAATATTATGAAAAGAAAGTTCATGAATAGTAATACTTTATAACTAATATTGACGTGAAATTAATAATTAAGAAACACGATTTAACAAAACAATTTTCAAATATCAGAAACTTAATAAAAACAAGTCAAAACAAAATAATCAAAATATGATCAACGAATTATAATCGCATGACATTTTTGATGATTTGAGCAAGAAAATATAGATTGTTACACCTATATACTATGAATGAAAAAGCGGAATAACATAACCCATATGGATAAATCTAGGCAATAGACATCATGTGATATAACTGGATGTTATAAATACGCTACATACTTAGATATCCATGCGTAAAACGAAAGTGTAATTAGTATGAAACAACATCAAAATGAAACAAGAATAACAACCGTCGTTTAAATTGAAGCGGGAATCATAAGCTCTGTGACCTTGACCCTGCAGATGTGACATTGTGTCAAAGTCGTGATACGCCCTTGGATCCTTTGCGAAAATATAATTCAAATCCACGCATGGGGTATAAATATATGGCCAGGCCATCATATGCACCTTGACCCTGAAGATATTACCCTGGTTCAAGGTCATGACACATGCCTAAAATTTGAATTAGTATGGAAAAACAACCTCAAAAAAAAAAAAAATAAAATAAATAAATAAAATTATTCATTAAACTAACAAAAACCCATTTGAGTATCTGTCTGAAATAAGATTTTCATTCGTCCTCTAGAAATGTAAAAAAAAAAAGATTATAACGATCATGTTTACTTCATAATGAGTATATACAAATGTCATGCCGTTTACCTTGTCGCATCGTTGCACAGTGAATGTTCACATGACCACACCACTAAAAGAGAATGAGAAAAGTATATACTTAGACAAGTTGTGCATGAAGTAAACATTTAAAATGAAAAACCAATTATTTTTATGAGAGATATGTCTCTGGTAGGATACAATCTCGTTTGGCTGAATTCATCAATGAACTGGAGAATCTATCTATAACATACTGAGCAATCTGTGTAAACATTTTCTCTGTTCGACGCTGCATTGCTGAGAACATGATAGTTTTGTCTTTGGGATGATGTCTACATGGCGACATGATTTAATGTAACTAAGTATCGTGGGAAACTGATAAAAAATGAAACATTTATTTATGAATTTTGGTGCAGTATATACGCATCCTACATCTAGCTGATCCTTGCAGCAAATCCATACTGTTTTATGATTCTTAATTTGTAAGAATTTAAATTTTACATATATTCATATCAACTTCACGATCAAGGCAATTAAATGCTTGTGAACAATGGGCATTATTAGTTTACAGAATTTAATTTTTGTATTTCAATTTTTGTTTTCATAAATTGCTAATTGTCTTGGTTTCTGTCATTGCCCCATGACTTTTCTTTGTCATCAATTTTAATTGTATATCATAGCATTGACTTCATATCTTATCATTTATTCTCAATCTCAGTCTGACAACGTTCTGCATTTATCCTGTCGTTATCAATACAGTTTTCCTATAGAAACATCTGTTGAAAAATTAGGTAGTATCAGCGCACATATTTTACCAATTCGACTGCTAGTTGGACTAATTAATGTCAATATTTGCATCACTGTTCCTCTGGTGGTCTGGGTCTGGCCAATTTATTTTTATGGACATTCAGTAGTACTCATCAAACCGTCAGTATTGTCCTCCAGATATCTTTGTCCTACAATTGTGAAACAATAGAATTACAACGCGAGGATACAGTAAGATCTATTGCAAGTCCAGTTCACTCCATTAGTTACTGTATACATACTGTATAAATGTCTAAGCGATACTTGCACAAGTCACAGTGAAAATAGTTCAAGATAAAGGGAGAATAAGAATCCATGTTAACTTATTTCTATAACTGAATCTAATTATTTAACTTATATTACACATGAAAATAAAAATAGATATTATTTTATATAAATCTTTCCAAACATTACTAAGAAATACAAATATGATATTTGCATAGTGTTACAGGAGCAGAGCTTTAAAATTCTTTTCCTGCAGATTAGCGCCTAAACAAAAACTATAATGCAGACTATGGCGGCTCCAATAAAAAACATGTGTAAATTCTTTGAATGTTCTAAATAAGATGATGGTTCCGGTGAATCTGCCCTAAAATAAACTTTTCAAATCATATGTCTCGTAGCATTTAGTAGACCCTTTACTGCTATTTGGTATGTAACAATCTTAGTTCCCTATTGAGTTCATGAATCCTTTAAAATCAGATGTGAAACCAAGTGCTAACGAACAGTAAAAACAAACAGACGGGCAGTTGAAACCCAGTAGTACATAATGATAACAGATTAAATAAAGCCGTAACCGACTGTAAGAAAAGACATTTATATACAACTTTTCCCTGGTTAAACAGGAAATATCCTGTAGAAACTGGATTTCGAAAATATTTTTTTTTACGAAAACATGAGTTTTCTTTAGTGATATAATTTATTATTGTTTAATGTCATACCAATGTTATTTTGATAATAAGATGTTGGGGCATATGTCTTATGACTTTTTTATTTAATATTGAGAGGTATTACGTACCAGTACGATTCAACACTAGTTTGTCTACTATTACAATGAATCTCATTTTCCACTGGCTTATCATATATCATTTACCAGTAAAGTTGACAATACCCAGTCGTAAAGAGAGTCCAATACGCTTGATAAGGATATCTTACTTGTGTTTAAGTGTAACCGTTGTGGCTGATGTAGAGCGTATCAGTACATCGTACTTGTATGTAAGTGTAATCGTTGTATTAGGGGTAAAATGATCGTCTGAGGTAGCTGCTAAAAACATGTATTACAAATATGTTACTTTGAGTTATGTTAAGTATTGATAATAAGATTGCTTTGATTTAAGATCAATATAAATCAAAATACCTTTTCTAGTATGGTGATTGATTTAGTTTTCCAGGCTAGATATAAACTTGTTATTATATTTCTACATTCGTACCTACCTACCTTCCTACCTACCGATACTATTTGTACTCCGTTAGAGGTATGCTACGATGCTGTAAAAGTCAAATGCAAAGAAAGGCAGTATGAGAAATTCGAGAGGATATGAAAAGAAAAGAGTGTGTTAAAATTTTATGGGGAAAACTGAAATATACAATAAAAGATCACACGATATAACCACGCCCAGATATCTAGTCGAGGAGGTAAGCTTTAGCAATTGGCAATGTACAAATACTTTGAATTCAAAGGATTTTATCCTGTGGATAAGTGTTTAACTCGACATTACTGATATTGATATCCGCTTCCATATACAATTCATCTTGAGTTGTATAAGAGGTAAAACAGAAGACATCTGACAAAGCTGTATGACATAAATCACCAAGGACATGCACACAAAACATGATAATAGTAGAATATACACGGAAAAACATTACAAAAATATTCGATTTTGTTGCGGTTACGAAACAGACTTAAGACGGTCAATTGAAATAAATGTCACTCAACTGGTGTGGTTAACCGGTTTACAGGCGTCCACATTCCTGGAATTTTTAGTTGCCATCTGGGTGTCTGATGATAATGTTCATGACAATGTCGTCGGAAACAGTCTAACATGTGATCTTACTTGTTTAGTTAAGTAGTTTAAGAACGTAATTGGACCAAGGACCGATTCTTGGGACTCACTGGATACAAAAGGGATGTATCTAGAAGTTACTTAATCCAGTACCACCTTGTGGGTTCGATTCTCGAGGATGCCATTGATCCACCGCAATTCTCTATCACGAATCACGTACCGAAACAGTTTGAAAAGTAGTTTTGTGTGATACTTTGTCAAATGCTTTGTCGAAATCTAGCAGTATGAGATCTGTTTTCCAACTTTGCTGGTTGTCGTTAGCAAGTTCACTGACAAGCATGAGTAACTGAATCTCTAAAGTTCTCTTCTCTCTGAACCCATGTCGGAGGTCGTATAGAATAATGTTACGTGTGAGGTGTTTGACATGTTTGGAAGTAACAACGTGCTTAGGGTCTTTTAGAGGATACAGGTCAGGGAAATGGGAGAGAGATCGATGGTTTGGTTCTCTCTTTTTTGTAGAAAGAGGTGATATTTGAAGTCACCTATTCTAGTGGTAAGGACCATGTATTGATAGATAACTGAAATGAAAGAGATATTAACGGTACCAACACGTTGCAATCTCTTTCCGGGAACTGGTCGGATCTGGTCATGTCCTACGGCCTTGTAAGTATTGAAATTTCAAGGAGATTTTCTACACCCTCTACACCTACTTCATTGCTGGTATGGGATTAATGTAAGAACGTCATGGGAATCTGAGAGTGAAATTACAAAGGCATCTCACAGAGCTGTTTTAGTAACAGTTGGATTACACAGGCATCTCACAGAGTTTCTTTAGTGAGAGGGGCCTAAGGGACTGAAAACAGACTGTTTAGTGAGTGTGCATTCTCAATACCGTCATACAATTTAACTTGATTTTTCAAAACTGAAATGGAGCTTGTGTCTTGCTTTGCATGTTTGGTGAATGTAAATATTTTCTTATAGGAGTGCAATGACCTTTTATTGGGGACATCGTCGGTCATGTTTGCTTCCTGGATGTCGTACATGCCCTCTACACACGTGATATTCACACATACGGCACAAGATGTTTTAATGTCGTAGTAGGTAAATCGTCGGGACAGTATGACCGTCTCCTTTATAAGTCGCTTAATGTCGTTTGTGACCAATGGAGGTTTTTTTTTTACCTTTTCCCACCTTACTAGGAAGAATTTGGTTGATCACCTAACCTATTTGATTTTTCACTTCTGACGAAACTCTAAGGAACACTTGCACGGGTTTGAAAACACCCTATCAGAGAAATCATTGAGCTTTTCTTACATATGACATGGTTTGGTTCTCTACAGAATCAATAGTTTGTAAGTAAAAAATAGAATAATATAAAACCTCAAACTGATGCTCCATGAATACCATACACTGTTAAATCCAACTTCTAACATCACTATTACAATGACATTCACGCTATAGAACGACAATACCTCCTAAATTATAACGTGTTGTTCAGATGGAGTAATTTGATTTATAAAAGCGAATTGTCGTGGAAAAAAATTTAAAAAATTCCCCATGCTATTGCTTTACAACAGCAACGTTCTTAAACCTAAGACAAAAGACGGATATTTGTAAAGCATAACATAATTAAACACAATAAGTCGTATATATACCACTCTGTGTATTTAAATCTATCCCAGCTCCGCGCAGCAAAGATTTTTGTACAGATAAATCAATGAATAGGACACCTTTGTGAGCGATAATTGTCATTTATTAAATATGACGAAATCACTTAAATGTACATAGACGGATCTAGAAATTTTGAAAGGGGAAATTAAAGGGGGAGGGGGGCTTGCAGCCTCCTAGGTCTATTGTGTTGCACTATTATTCACTTGACAGAATCATACTTCTATAAATCAGAAATTGAAGATGAATTTTACATTATCTTGAAATGTCCCTACTATCATAACCTTAAAAGTTTTGGAACCTCATTACTATCCCTCTGTCTTCAAACTAGTATAACTTTTAAGCACAAACAATACAAAAGAATTGTGCAACTTTGGTAAAACTTTTAAACAAGCATTAACCTGTATTTCAATGATATTTCTTTAAGAACCCTATCTCTTAAATTCCTTCAATTGCTAATGAACTTCAGTATTAGAGAAAATGTGGAATTATATATTATTTAAATATGATAGACTTAATTTTTTTAAAAACATTTTTCTCTTTACTTCTACTTATTTCAGTTTTCCCTTGGTAATGTAAAACATGTTATATCCAAGAATTTGCCCTGTAGTAGGTATTACTTTGTAAAGGAGGAAGTCATACTCAGAAAAGACCATCAACAATCTAAAAAAAAAATGGAATACTGCAAATCTAGTTGTGGATAATACACATATACATGTGTGTATGTGTATGCAAGGGATGAGTGTGTATGATACGTGTTTGTGTACTTCTGTACGCTTGTCTGTAATATCAGATTAAACACTTACACTTGCTTCCCTCGTTGCTGTAATAAGTGCCATTTGGACAATTTGACATGTTGCAGGGTCGTGTGTCCAGTTTTCAAGCAAAATTGTTGTAATATGGACACTGATCTGAATAAGAAGAAAACTATACATTATATATAGTCACAATAACTATACATTATATATAGTCACAATAACTATACATTATATATAGTCACAATAACCATACATTGTATATAGTCACAATAACCATACATTATATATAGTCACAATAACTATACATTATATATAGTCACAATAACCATACATTATATATAGTCACAATAACCATACATTATATATAGTCACAATAACCATACATTATATATAGTCACAATAACCAGTCGCTATTATACTTATCCTTTCGTAACATTTGATGACACTTAAATGAGTAACAATAAAACTAAAACTTGGAAAACATTAATGTTTCACGAGAAAAAAACCTTATTGTTACATTTCAATCCCTTAAATCTTATTCTACATGCTTGCATCTAATAATCTACCGTGATAAATACTAGTCTATAACAATCCTAAATAGATTCTTATTCTTATACTCCATATTGTTGTGAATGTCTGGATAATTTTTCCCCTGAAATACATATAGTCAGATCGATGCCTTGTTGAATGTACAAATGTACAGGTGTTCTTTAACACTTTTAAAATACAAAAACTGCTGCCGTCTATACTATATGTAAGTTAATATCTGACGAAGTGAAATAAGCCAGAAAAACAAAATGCCATAGATAGATATATAAATGACTAAATAATATACATGTTTATGTCACGCGACAAAAACGGCAACTCAATAAAACTCAACGTAATTTTCTTATGCAAACCAAAGCGTAAGTATTATAATTAAACGTTTAAATAATTAAAAACAGTTGGGTGGTGGTGGTTTAGCGGTTGTTTTCCTTAGTCAAGCTTTATTCATAGGTCTCATTAATACAGGATATACGGTCAATCACACTGACTTTGCTCCGAAGTTAGTATTGTTTTTATGATCTAATTTTAGAGAGGTTTTGTTGATACTTGCTTTTTCGACGTTTTAGGTTACAAGACCGCTCCATCCAACTTTTCAGCGCAGATCGAACACGATTTAAGTTGATCCAAGTCTATATAAATTCTCATGATTACATTATTATTCCGTATAAAATATATCACTCTTTGCTACTTTTTACCGTTTATTTCATTAACCCTTTATAAATCCCATGTAATATTGCATATATCCATTTCCAGTTTTATGAAGCGATTTTAAACTATCGTCTTCACTTATTTTGCAATTTGATCATGGAAATTTATTGGGATATAAACTCGGTGTTAATCGAAGACCATAATGCAACCTCGCTGAATATATTTATGTGCACACTAGCAACATCATTACTACATTTTATGAGTTTCAGTAGATAATTCAGCAAATACTTTGTAATATCTATCTACCACTGTCATATAATCTCTGGAAAATAATATAAATGATATGAAATTGGCACACTAAAGAGAAGGCTCAAGCAGCCACCCTCCACAGTTTACAAATTTTATAATAAGACATGTATAACTTTAACAGTCCTTTTACAAATCGTCTTCAATCTGTATTAATCACGAGTCCCTGTTGAGATCCCCCTCGGACCCGTCAAATATATCGCTATATTAAGTATAAAATTGTTATATAAATTAACAAACCTCTCCAGATCATTATAATATTTAAACATTTATACACTGGTTTCCAATCATTGTCGACAATATTGTGACATACCGTCTTATCGTCACATTGCTTCCTTGGACACTCTTCGCCTAAACATTTGGCCAGTGTCATGCACAACGTGAATATTGAGATGAAATTACACTGCATATCTATGCCTAAGGCCTATGAGCAAGCTTCCATGGATCCTGTAAAGAGAAAATATGAATTATAATTTTTCATATATGATATACGATATATTAATATTTATTCAGCAAATACCACAGTTGCACCAAAAATAGAATTAAAAAGAACATGACTCCATGCTTGAAGGCATTATCAGTATGCAAAACATAATATCAACACTGTACTTTAGTCTACTACTTTATAGAACAATGTTTTTCTTATAATGTACGGTATGTGAACTTTGTTTGGTAATTTGACAGTATTTACATATCTATATATACTGTTCAATTAACTGAGACGGTTATTTATACATAATTATGTTACACTGAACATTAGAGATACACCAAGATTCCGTGAAAAGTGTCTGTAACAATAGTAATTAATTGTAGTAATAATAACGGGCAACATCTGATAATGGGTTTAAATCTTATCTGTGAAAGATTTTTATCTGTGAATTTAAATCTTTCATACATGTACAACTCTAAACAAAATAACATTAGGGATGGAAATGAAAGTAAAAGCATACGACTATGTTATACCTGTCGACAGTTAAACCTTATCTTATTTCTATATACAAAGGGATAATACTAAATACATACGTGTGATCGTAAATACCACCACTCTTAAACAGCGTTAAGTGTCGGACTTTTATGAGGAAACTTCCCATTTCATATATATATATTCAATGCAAAATTTGTGTAAGATCTATGTCCGCCCATCTAGATGTTGGGAATTTTAATCTAGGGAATATCCCTCCCTATCTAGGGGTCAGTAAAATATCAGTATTGTTCATATATGAAGATTATGATGGATTCCCATTTCCAAGGGTTTTTCTATTAAAGGGGATTATCAGCCGTTTTCAAAACCTGCTGAAATCTCCTAACCCCACTAAAAAAAATCAAATAAATAAATAAATGATAATTAATGAAACAAAATACAACAACAAATAAAGAATATTAATAATATTTACTACATAGATATACAGTGGCCCAGAGGTGACACACTACTCATCTTTATCTCGAGAAAATGACTTTTTTTATCTCGAAGGAATGACTTTTTTCTAGAGGGAACGACCTTTTTATCTCGGGTAAACGACTAATCAATTCCTACCCTCGAGATCATCAACCAATCAAATTGTTTGTATTATTTGTCACTTATTGTTATCATGGAACGACTGTGAATCTGTGACGTAATGCAATGTAATAGATTGTTATCTGTAAATACGCTACACTACACTCTTGCATACTCATTTGTGTCTAGAATCAGCATCATACAAATATAATTATATATTGTGAATGAGTCATTGTTTAATTTCAATGAACGAAAGTTCTATTAAGCGGACGACGCGATGCTGTATATTTCTTAATACATGTTTCAAAGCGTCCCTGACTGCAAGATATATTTGAATGATTATTAAATGATTTTTTCTAAAGAATGAACGCAACATACCTTGCATAATTTTATTTGTTTAATGACATTATCATTCAGCCTTATTAGGTCTGCTGTTGACTATTTTGTCGCTAGTTTTTCTATACAATTCACGTTTTATAATAGATATACAAAATGTAATTAAATTTGTTGATTATGTCGTTCCCCAATCTGATTAAAACCATATCTTTCTTCCGCTCTTCTGTTTGTCCCATTGCAGATAGGACAAATGGAGAAGCGGGATAAAGATACGGTTTTAATCAGATTGGTCGTTCCCTAGAGATAAAATATCTTTCCGTCGAGATAATAAGTCTTTCCCTCCAGATTAAAAAGTCTTTCAAGCCGTTCTCTTGAGATAAAAAGTCGTCGCCTCGAGATAAAAAGAGTGGTGTATGTCACCTCTGTGCTACCGTTTAAATGAATAAAATAAAATAAATAATAATTAAATCAAGAAAATATATACACGTGTAGGCAGTAAATAGTATATACATACATCATTGATATGTCATAGAAGTAAGCCGGTGCTGCTCTGTGGATGAGGTGCTGAGAAGTCTCGGATTCAACTTCCGCCTTTGGCACACCGATGTTCTGTCCTTCGTCTGAGACTAATACCCTGTTCCGGGAGGGACAAAGAAATCTCAGTCCGAGTGTCCATGTCTTTTGATATCCATGAAGAGGCTTATTTGAACATGTAGATGCTTACCGCATGTTAACACTTGTTACGCAGTGATCGTATATGTTTGTGTTGATTGTAATATTTTATGGTGAAAATTGTCTCCGTGAACTGATGTGTTATAGATGATATTGTGTATTGGATTTCTAGTATTAATGCTTTGGGGAAATTCATATCGATATGATGACCTAGATAACAGAGATGATTTAGTGCGTTGTTAAATGAAGCAGGACATGTACTGCCTGTGTGTCCAGCATATTATTGTCTAGAAGGTTTTGGCATAGATACTCCCAAGTGGAAGTTGACGAACTATTTTTAAAATCTTTGTGTGTGCAACATGACTAGATCTTTATTTATAAAAATATACACTTTGAATACTTGCTGAATATGCTAACTAAGACCAAAGTGTGTGACTGACTTTCTTAGAAGTAGTTCGTCAACTTCCGTTTTGAGCCACGCCCAAAGGGTGAGATAACAGAGAGTGAGAATACAAAATCTCTTCCAGGAAAAATTGAGGAGTTTCCTTCCTGTCCGAAATATGAGAAAGTAAAATCCGAGGCCCCGTGTCACGGTAGGTGTAGCACGTAACAGATCCTTCGCTGCTTCGGATGGGTCTGTTGCAAAGGTATAAATTTCTATGCAATGTTACAAATCTGCCGTACCTTATATGTGAAATAATCGTGGAGTGACGTAAAATAATAATCAATCAATCAATGTTTCATAAAAGTAAACACAAAAAGTCTGCATCCCTCTCTTTGTTCTCACCTGTTCGTCATAAGTTCGAGCTGCTCGGCCCCGAAGTGTCGGGTGACTTGAATGCGAAGAACTTAAGGATATGTGTGATTTTAAACTTATTTAAAGTGCTTTTATTTATTTCTTTATTTATTCATTTTGAAAGCGACGTTCTTTCCGAAAGCCCATTGACAGAGTTTTTCCGTTTGCTCTCACTGGGAATAAGACTTAGTCATAGGTAAGGGAGGGTTTAATCCGGGAATGCCCACGTTCTTTAATGAGCCGACAGACAGGTAAGAGAATTTGTGTACGCATTCCCGGAATAGTCAATATTGCTAAAACAACAACATGAGCAATTACCTGTATTACCGCAAAACTTTTCCCCTAATAAACGTATGTGTCTGTGATAAGAAATAAGGAAGAAATGATAAGTTCTACACTTTAATATAACTATAATAAAAATATGTACAATATAAAAGAGAATACAGACGTATAATATGATATATTATGTTGTATGATATATAAGTATAATAAGGAAAAGATGATATTCAAAATATAATGATGCATATAAATAAAAGGCACTATACATTTATCATAGATGATTTTTAAGGCACTATACTGATACGATAACAAATAAAATGTTAACAGTCACCTTTAACTATGAGTAATTATTACATGTTTACAATTTCCCATGTATGGTTATAAAATTTATATTATTAAATGTTTATTATCAATTGCATCTTAAATATAATGTAATAGAAATGAATAGAAAGGTTTGAATGATTAATATTGATAGTAATAAAGTATTATGAATAAATCTATCTAATTTCTTAAATGTTATCGAAAATTATTTCTTTGACGAAATGATTGCTGGATTTTGGTCAACAAAATCGATTCTTTCATTACTTTCTTTTCTATGTCCGTCAGTATATGTACCTCCACTATTTCTAATATCTTTAATCAAATGCCAATAAGTACATTTAAGAGAAAACATTGAGGTGATTGACAATAAAGATAAATAGTGTTTGAAAACAATATTGAGCAAAACATTCAATATGAGGCATATATATATATATATATATATATATATATATATATATATATTTATTTATTTATTTATTTATTTATATATTTACATATATATATATATATATATATATATATATATATATATATATATATATATATATATATATATATATATATATATATATAAGCACATGTACCATGGACTTTAAACAATATGCTGAACACTCTTAGAGTGTTATTTCCTTACACTCATTTTAAATAATTCACACAGTCAAATATTTTTAAAATCAGGTAACATCACTAGATTAAGAATAATAACTAGTTAGCCGTGGTGTTTTGTCCAGTAATTCCCCGAGTCGTATGACCCAATCAAATTATCATCGAGTGATATAGTAGGCGTGGCAGATCTCAGCGGGAATGTGTTGGAGAATAATCACACGGCGAGTGTTCTTGAACATAAAGGGGGAATCTCAATTCATATTAGACTCTCAATTTTAATGTGACTTGATATTTTCTTCCTGTATATTCCATAGAACTATTCTGACACGAACTTCAGCTAAACGTACAACGTCTATCCCGAACTGCGAATAAACATGCCACGTCTAACCTGACACAGGGGGAATAAGGCGCCACGCTTATCCTGAACCTGACGGTAGCTTTACTCACTACGCTTATCTTGACACGAACTGAAACTTAACACAACACTTCTATCCCGAAACGAACTGCGGATTAAGGTAACATGTATATCCTGAGAAAGACTGCCGATAAACGTACCACATGTATCTTGATAAGAAGTGCGGATAAACGCGCCACGCCCATCATGTTACGGACTGTGGCATGAGGTAACACTCCTATCCTGACAAGGACTTCGATTTTATTTGACACGCCTAACCTTATATGGACAGCTGCTAAACGTACAACGTCTGTCCCAAACATGGACTACAGATGAATATACCACGCCTTTCCTGATGCAATCTGTCGCTTAACGTAGCACAATTCTCCGCACACGGACTGCGGATTAACGAAACACGCTTTTCCTGAAACGAACTGACGCTTAACATTTCACTTCTATCCTGACGTGAACTGTGGTTTTATTAGTCACTTCCATATTGAAATGGACTACGGTTTTACGTGCCACGTCTATCCTGACACGGACTGCAACTTAACGTACCACGCCTTCCCTACACGAACTGCGGATTAACTTACCATACCTACTCTGCACGGACTGCCGCTTAACGTACCATGCCTACCCTGCACGAACTGGGGATTAACGTACCATTCCTACCCTTCACGGACTGCGGCTTAATGTACCACGCCTACACTGCACGAACTGCGGATTAACCTACGATGTCTATCTTGATACGGAATGCTGCTAAACGAGTAAAGTCCATCTTGATACGGACTGCGGTTTTACGTGTCATGCCTATCTTGATACGGACTGTGGTTTTACGTGTCACGTCTATCCTGACACGGACTGCGGTTTTACGTGTCACGCCTATCTTGACCCGGACTGTGGTTTTAAGTGTCACGTAAAAGATGACATGGACTGCTGATTAACGTGTCTGGCCTATCCTGACACGGACAGCCGTTTAACTGGCCACGCCTATCCTGAAACGGACTGCGGTTTGACATCTTTATCCTGTAGTAATTACAAACGACCAAGGGTTAGTTGGGACTGGAATACGGAATTAAGTGAGATGCTTGTTGATTTCATTTTTCTTTACACGAAAACTTAAAATAAATAAAACCAATAAAAATTAATAATGATTTGATAGTTCTTAGAATTTCCTTTTTATGTGGTGTGTGATTTTTACTTTATAGTAGAACTATTCCATGTTGATGTTTTAATGCATATTTTAATATGCAAGGATAATATATATAATGGTACATCTTGAAAACTTATTCCTATTTCGTGGAGAAGATATATTACTTGGTGCTTTCTAAGACCTTGACCTTGTTATTTAGTTATGATAGTTATCATGTAGACTGTATATTACTTCTCTCAAAAATAACATCACAAATAAATCCGAAATAAAAGTGGTTATGGTAGTGGGTTTTTTTCTCTAAGTATGAAACATGGCAATAAAACCAACAGTTTAGATTATTGCGTGCAACAATAAAAACGATATGTATGGAATCGTATATACATGTATGCTTCGTGGGTAGGGTACATTTTCAGAAGTATTTGTACATCTTACGATGAAGGTGTAAACGGATCTTTAGACACATTGTATCTGTGCTGCCTTTGTCAATAACATATTTTTTTTCTGGTTTATTCTCGCGTTTTACTTTAATACGTGCAAATGCTTTCTTGTTTCATTCAGTTCTTTTTTAATATCGATATATCTCATTTTGTGCAGCACTTTCTTCATATCTTTCAGTATGTTCTACCGATTCTTCATTTTCCTCCTCCTTGGCAAGATGCTGCGACTCTGACTGATCATTGACATAAATAATTGTGCAATTTTGAACGTTATTGTCATTCAATATTTCTGTTTCCTTTAGTCTTTCTATCTGTACCTCTTCCTTGTTAGTTTGTTGTTCTGTGACAGAAAAAATTTATCTCATTAATACTCATTTGTACTATTACTATTCCAGTAACAAAACGTAATATACAGAAAAGCCGTACCAACGAAATCCATCAGTAAGGGAAGATGATAAAATCTAAAAGGTTGGCAACTTTATCGAAATTACAGGTAGGTGCAGCAAGGGATAATAATGGAATATTAATAAGAAACAAAAGGCCCATATGGGACAATATCGATCAGGTGACCATGTTGAGTATATGGTAAAGTTAAAAACATCATAAGAATGTTCTCTTATTAAAGTATCCCTCAAAAGAAATTTCATTACAGGCAGAATCGAACCATAACACCCTTTCATTCTGAAGATGCTCATACATTTAGTTAAAGTAATCTATCTAAAATTTCTCTTTACAAAATTTCTGGACATATTTTAGGCTACCTTCTAGATAGATTCAGGCAAACAAAGCGACAATACAGATAAGGAAGAGTCAACAACTCATTCACGTGAAGTTCTATGAAAATCCTTCTATTTCTTTTGAAGAAGAAGCCAGTTTTTAAATTTTTCTTTAAATGTATAACACACTTCTCTAAGTCCGCTAATAATTTCTCCTTTCTATATAGAAAGTGTGCAAAATGACAAAGTTTGATGTCCGAATAGAACCAACACTTCTTAAGAAATCCCTACAGATTACTCGGATTATTTCGTTTGTTGATCTGAGCAGTCGTTCTGAAGGTATATGTTAGAGGAAGGTATTCACTGGGCTTATAGCGCCTGCCCTGCATCCACCCTATGAATTTTCTGGCCGTACAACAACAACTTGTAGGGGACCTAAAGTACATCATCTCATACAAAGTTTTAGATTTAACGGACAACCAAATACAGACGTACGGGCAGATGGACGACTAATATACACTTTTACAATAACTCAGTTGAGACGGTTTCGGTGTTAAAATTGATTTTGATTTCGGAATAGAAATGAAATTAACAACGCTCTTTGTACATCTTTTATATTTCACTCTAGTATTTTCAGTTTGTTTATCTATGTACCCGGTCTAAATAATCCGCAATGGCTCTATCTCTTGAGGGATCTGACCGAAAAAGACTATTTGTATGAAACCAACAATGATCAACAAACAGACGATCGACTGATAGACGCACGATAGACGATCGACTGATGGACGCACGATAGACGCTTCACTATGACTGTAGCTCACCATCACCGGGCTTAAAACTGAAATACAGTGCATACCGAAATTTATAAAAGGTTGAAATAGATAACGTGCTCAAGCTGTTTTATAAAAATAACGTGCTCAAACTGTTTTATAAAACAGTAATCTCACTGTGACAAACTCCTTTTCTTCTTAATAACACTATCATAACTACAGTAACGATAATGGCGATGACAAGGATTACGACACCTGCAACACCACCGTGGCTAAGATGGTCACTTCCCTGGCCGCCTGAGGTTGATGCTTTGTTTACAGGTGGACTTATTTCAGTCGTTAATATATCTGACCTAAAGTGTAAATTCAAAGAAAGACAGTATAGAAATACAGATGTTAAGAATATATAATTTATTTGACAAAATTCCATATGGAGAATAAAACTAGATGTGATAACTCAAAATATTACGATGGTACAGTAGAGTAATGTGACACGGTGAGATGTATATTAGTAGCACCACATTCTAATCTTTATTTAGAGACGTGAATAGAAGTAGCCCTAAATTCTTATCTTTACTTTGTGACGTGAATAGAAGAATCCCCACATTTTAATCTTTATTTAGTGACGTGAATAGAAGTAGCCCCCCATTCTAATCTTTACTTTGTGAAATGTATAGTTGTAGCTCCACATTCTGATCTTTACTTTGTGAAATTTATAGCAATTACAACGCCCTCCCCCTTATATTTACTTTGTGACGTGTAATAAGTGTCCCACATTATATCTATTTTGTAACACGTATAGAGGTAGCCAAGCATTTTAATCTTTATTTATTACTTGTAAAATGGAAACCTCACATTCCAATTTTTATTTTGTGACATGTGCAGAAGTAGCCCCACATTCTAATCTTTACTTTGTGACATATATTGAATTAGCCTCACATTGCAATCTTTACTTTGTGACACACAGACAATCATACCAGTAGACCCCATCCTTATATTTGTGACATGTATAGTAGTAGTCCTCTTTTCTCATCTTTTTTTTTTGTCTAGAACGCTATCATGTTGTTTGTCAGACCACACAGCTGCAACGTTACACATAAAATGGTACACAGAGTCTATGTTTTGTCATTATATGGGTGCCAGGTTACGCTGTTCTACATGTAGATATGGTGGTTGTACTACATATTGATATGGTGACAGTGCTAAATGTAGATATGGTGGATGTACTTTATGTAGACATCGTAGTTGTACTATATGTAGATGTGATGGCTGTACTACATGTTAATATAATGGTTGCACTACATGTAGATATAGTGGTTGTATTACATTATTAGTTTTGTGGTTTGTTACTGACCTACCACTGAGTCAAAAACGGTCTGTAAAGTCCATAGTGGATGAATTTTCGAACCGAATGAAGGCCAAAACTCCCATGCGTTTTACTGACCCACTATAGTTCCGTGGTATATCAGTAACAAACCACATAACAAATTTCTCCCACTTAGGACTTTTGAAAAAATACGAAAATAACTGGTGTCACATACTATGACACTAACAACAATGTCCCACAGAGGACATTTACGGACTTTTGAAATTCAGAGGTGAGTCCAGGTGCCCGGGAGGAGTAAGCGTCTTCTGTTTGGCTAGCCACACCCACCGTGAATGCCCCGACATACAGACAAAACAATATAATTCAGCACTATATATATACATGAATGTGAACAAACACTGTATAGAAAGTGTCACAGCCACAAAACATCAAGGAAAAGGGTATACTAACACTTAAGTCAAACCCTCCGCGGAGACTTTTTTACGAGCTCCACATTGCAAAGGGAATAAGTGTGACGTTCATGCAAAATACGAAAATAACTGGTGTCACTTGACTATGGCACTAACAACAATGTACCACAGTGGACATTCACAGACCTCTGAAATTCTGAGGTGAGACCAGGTGCCCGGGAGGAGTGAGTGTCTCCTGTTTGGCTAGACGCACCCGCCGTGAATGCCCCGACATACAGACGAAACAATATAGTTCAGCACTGTATATATATATATATATATATATATATATATATATATATATATATATATATATATATATATATATATATATATATATATGGATGTGAACAAACATTGTATAGAAAGTGCCTCAGCCACATAACATCTAGAAAAAGGGTATAATAACACTTAAGTCAAATCCTCCGCGGGGAACTTTTTTTACGAGCTCCACACTGCAAAGCGAATAAGTGTGACGTTCATGCAATATACGAAAATAACTGGTGTCACATGACTATGGCACTAACAACAATGTACCACGGTGGGCATTCACGGACCTCTGAAATTCAGAGGTGAGACCAGGTGAAGGAACAAATGAATGAATACTCCATCTTTTCTTGTTCATTTTCCAATCATGTCGTCTGCCCACATCGAGCCATACTTGTAAAGAAACTGGATCACCGAGACGTTTTCTTTTTCTCTGACGTCACGCACACTGAGGGAGATAACTCGAAAATTTTCATTGAACAACTGTGGATGGACTATTTTTGTTTTGTTTATTCCAAGGGCCAAACGACTGGCCACTAAGTTACCCATGCAGGGATATTTTAAAGAAAGTCTAAAATCGTCACTGAGGAAAAACTACGGTCGCTATGGGGATCTTGTACGAAAATATGATGTGCCTCTTTCTAGAATGATTGATAATATTCTGGAATGCGACTTAATGACCTGTTCAGTGAACACCAAATACGACTTTGTATACCAGTTTTGTACTTTCGTACAGTTGAGTGCAGTCCTAACCTTACATTCCAGTGCACTTGACAAGTGTACTTTAAGCTTAGTTTTTCGTCCCGAAAACCAGTCATAAAGTTTAGTCAAGTGCACTTGATATCAGTTTACTTTAAAGTAATTCCGTCTTTAAGTTTACTATCACGTGACACTAAGTTTACTTTTCACGTTTGTTTATTACAATTATCCAGTTTCGTATAACACGATAGAAATAATTGTCTTATTATGTAAAATTGCATATTTTATATAAAAAAAATTGTTTGAATAGAAAAATACAGTAAATGCACATGTATATAGAAAGTAAACTAAACTTGAAGTGCACTTGGAGTAAACTTGGAATCAAGTTTAGTACTAAAATTGGATTCAAGTTTACTGTTGTCGCCAAGTAAACTTGAAATGTGGTCATAAAGTTAACTTGAAGTGCACTTGTAAGGTTAGGACTGCACCTAACTGTATGTACAATTAGGAAACCAAAACTCTTGAATTTGACATTATTCTTGAGAACTGTGACGGGTGATGCATGCAGACAGGAGACGCTTACTCTCCCCGGGAACCTGGTCTCACTTCGGAATTTTTCAGTATTTCGGGTTCACAACAGTTCCGTTTGAAACTTACACGATTTTGTATCTCTCCTTGGACTTTGAGAATGATTAACAGTTTGATACTTCTTCGATGCTGATTATACAGTTGGCGGTAACGAAAAGGTCAGGCCCCGGCCATATTGCTCCCTAAGAAATTTTATTGACCCCTGTAGGCTCATAGAGATGACCACTTGACACGTTTTTACCCAACGACAATTTTGTCCGAGGTACGATAAATTGATATGGTGGTTGTATTACAGGTTGATATGGTGGTTGTACTACAGATTGATATGATGGTTGTACTATATATTGATATGGTGGTTGTACAGTTTGTTAATATGTTGGTTGTACTTTATGTTATGGTGGTTTTACTACATATTCGTATGGTGGTTTTACTACATGGATATGGTGGTTTTACTTCAGGTAGATATGGTGGTTGTACTATATATTAATTTGGTGGTAGTACTACATGTAGATTTGATGGTTGTACCACATGTTGATATGTTGGTTGTACTACATGTAGATATGGTGGTTGTTCTACATGTAGATATGGTGGACTACATGTAGATAGGATGGTTGTACTACATGTAAATATGGCGGTTGTAGTATGTAGGTATGGTCTTATATGCATTTTAATCTATTACACTACTTTTATACTACAAGTGAAATGTATGTTTTGGAGGTCAAATATCTCGGATGTATGACTCTATAACTGTATACTATATGATGATATTAATTAACCACATTTAGATTACTTACGCATGCGTAACTTTTGTTGACATCATTGTAGTGACTTCCTGTGTTGTTCTTGTTGTTTGTGTTGTGGTCGCATTATCCTGCATCATACACGCGGAATCTGTAAATATTCGATGTTCCCATTTGTGGTTAAAATATACATGTATATTGCCAAAAACATTTTGATAATCTTACACTAATACGTAATGCATATACGATATATATGGGTATAAGAAACGGTTCTTTCATCTTTTTTATCAGTGTTGGACTACGAATATTAGAAACAAATGAGCAACCACAAGAATTCTTGGTGGATCAACTAGAATGGAATTTACAAACAGGAATACTTACAATTATTGACCGTGTTGCTGTAGTAACCTGTTTTTGGACAAGAATTCATAGTTGACTCTGAACAAATTCGTTCATGTATCATCATACCATAAGAATTGTAAAACGCACACTTTCCTGTAAATAGACATTATATCTAAAATGCATTACCAGTTGTTGAAAAACATGTCCTAAGGAAAATGCATGGTTGGATATATAATCAAAAAGCATATGTCAAAATGCATTTTCATCATATATGCAAAGGAACTAGGTGATGATTAAGTATTGATTAGTGATGATGGTTCGTTTATTACCTCTCTTTATGACAAACGTGAAGATTTCAATTTCATTATTACCTACTTCCTTTTCCTGCGTAGCAAGTTGCCCTCCTCTTCCACATGTGGCCCTATTTGATGATATCATCTACACGTTTGCGTTATTGCATCTGCACGGGCAGAATCAAACGTGTGGGTGACTAAGATTGTATATAAACAATTTTGAAAATTTGACACAGGTTGGGGAACAATCTGATTAAAACCAAATCTTTACTCTGCTTATCTATTCGTCTCATGTCATGTTTTGATGAATTCTTATTTCAGCCAATCATTGGATCGGCTACAAATTCCTACTGTCCGCGGCACTCACTCTGGAAACTGGAAAATCAGGATGTTCAGTTATTCATCTTCAGAATAATTTCAAAAAGGCAAAACCATTTGATAGATCTTGTTTAGTCGTAACTTTTGGTGTATGCTATATGTTTGTATGAAGAAGCGTTCATATTTTATAGAAAAAAAATCACCTTTAGATAGGGCGGTTTCCATGTTAAATTTTGACGTGACGTCGCCAAGTTTCCCATAGACACAATGTTCAACATCGGCGACGTCACGTCAAAATTAACATAGAAAACGCCCTATCTAAAATGATTTTTCCCTATAAAATACGAATGCTTCCTTGTAGAAACACATGACATACACCAAAAGTTACGACTAAACAAGATCTGTCGATTGATATTAATTTTGTAAATCTATTTTAAAGATAAATAAATGAAAATCTAGATTTTTTGGTTTACAAAAGGAGTGGCGCGGACAGTAGATGTGAAATTAACATTCCCAATGTTCGAATGAGTTTTTGAACAGTTCTTGTTATATATTGCATCACTTGCACGTGCCTAGCCGAGTCATTAATTGGCCATGGGAAATAACGCTTTCGATGACTAAACGTCATCAGAGTTCACCAGAACATGACCCCTTATGGGGTTTCTCCATATCTTTTTCGGCAATGGGACAAATAGAGAAGCAGAATAAAGATATGGTTTTAATCAGATTGGTTGGGGAAAATGTGTGTCAGACGGCAGATCAGGGGTTAGTTTTTAATATCGATCGTTGGCTTAACGCATATATATGTTATATGTTTGATATTTGTTTAATTTGATGCCGAAACGCGTAGTATCGTGCCGGTCATTCTGTTTATCAAAGTTGCAAGTTTACGTAACGTTAGGAATTATGGCCATATCATCAAATAGGGCCACGGCTTGCGGCTAGTTCTGAAAATGAAGAGCTGGTCCCGAGAGCGAGGCTTCCTGCCACAAGGATATATTGAGGAACGTTTGAGGTCGTCTTTGAAGAAGTTCTTTGGTCGATTAGGGGATCTGGTGGAATTTGAGATCCCCCTTTCAAGAATGTTAATTGGGATCTAAACATACAAATTAACCATCTCTATTTCTTTATACATATATATATATATATATATATATATATATATATATATATATATATATATATATATATATATATATATATATATATATATATATATATATATATATATATATATATATATATATATATATATATATATATATATATATATATATATATATATTGTTATTTAAAGTTGTATGACCTGAATATTTACGATAAAAGCAAGAGATTAAAAAAGTAAGGGGTATATTTAATTTTTTAAAGTTATTTACTATCAGAAAATACTAATGTCTGTAGTCTTCGAACAAGCGCAGTAATCGAAATAAAACGAAAATTTATTGTATTTATTATAAATGGTGATTCGGTCAATTACAATGAAAGGAATTATGGGACACGACTAAACATGAAGAAAATAAATCTTCCTGGAAGCAGATATGGGAGGGAATATTAAAATGAAAGCGGGGTTGTCAATCAAAGGAATTAATAGAATCTTCCAAAAAGGAGAGGGAATTTAGTTTGTGTGATCTGAAGCATACATATGTAAAAGTAATTCGGTTTCATTTAATGCGAGGTCAAAATTGATAAACGGGGAAAGTAATTATGCATCAAAACGAAATTGTGTCATAATTACTCAGAAGCCGTATTATTTTTTAAAAGTTTCGGTTCGCATTTCCTGCGTCGTATGATCTTCTGGTGTACAGACAGATGGGCCATTCCTATGCATCGCGTACATCATAGTTCTGAGACATATGCGAGCGAACGGAGTGGGAGCATGAGGGCGTACCAATACTTTTTCGAAGGAAATGGAGCAAAATGTGTGGTTAACTGGTGCCAAACTCTCCCACTTCACGATAAACCAGAAATATATATATATATATATATATATATATATATATATATATATATATATATATATATATATATATATATATATATATATATATATATATATATATATATATATATATATATATATATATATATATATATATATATGTATTTCTTTGAGTGTTCATAAGTCTTTTGAATCGAACTCTTATTTATTAATGATCTAAGCACATTCTTTTTCGTTGTTGCTACCATATTTTGTCGTGTAAGCCTCTGTGAAAGTCACTATCACATGAATACAATCTCGCACTCACACTGAGATCTAAATGAAGGTAATACTTGAACTATTCCCGGGGTAGTCCTTTAGCTGCTAAATTCGATGATCAAACTATGGAAGATTAACTCTTTCTCTTCTTAACATTTCAGCAGATGAAGTTATATTGTACATAATTCTGTCACTCTCATATCATTTCATGAAAATATATACAAGAAATTATAAGACAGTGGCAGATTTAGAGAAGGCCCAAGCGGTCATTCTCCATTTTTTGTCACAAAACATACATAATTTTAGAATTTTTTTTTTTCATAATCGTTTCTAACTGTATTAATTGCAAGGAGTTGTGGATCCCGCTGTTTATCTAATATTCCTGGACCCAGCAATATATCACAATACATGTATATTGTACAAACTGTTTACAATTGAAATAAAACAGCAAACCTTCTGGGATCATCCTAGTCTTTAAACATATATGCATTGGTTTCCAATCATCGTCAACAAGATTGTGACATACCGTCCCCTCGGGACATTGCTTCCTTCGACACTCTTCGCCGAAACATTTGGCCAGTGTCATGCACAACGTGAATATTGAGATGAAAATGCACTGCATATCTACACCTAAAGTCTATAAGCAAGCTTCCATGGATCCTGTTATAGATAAAATATGAATCATAACTTTTGATATATAATTATAAGTATTTATGGAAAAACCACAGTTCCGCCAAAAATAGAATTATAAGAAACATGACTCAGTGTTTTTGGAAGTATTAATATCCGAAAGACTTATATCACCGTATGTGACTTTAATCTATTGTTTTATAGAATCGTGTACTGTATACTACCATGCGGAAGGTTTATTTGAGCTCTATTGATAATTACATGTAGGCAGTATTTATAAACATGCACTTATCAAGTATTTGAGACGTTTATATACCGATTTGTTGCACGTTAGAGATACACCAAGATACTGGTAAAAGTGTCTGTAACAATAGTAGTTAATTGTAGTAATGATAACGGTCAACATCTTACAGTGGGTTTTAATTTTATCAGTAAAAGATTTTTATCTGTCAATTTAAATCTTTTATACAACTCTAAACAAAATAGCATTAAGCGATGGAAATCGAAAGTAGAAGCATACGAATGTGTTATACATGTATCTGTCGACAGGTAAACCAGATATCAATTCTATAATAAAAGAGATAATGCTAAATACATACGTGCGATCGTAAATACCACCACTTAAGCAGCGTTAAGTGTCAGACTTTTACGAGAAAACTTCCCGTTTCATTGTTATATATGTATGAATTCAAAGCAAACTTTTTTTTTGTAATTTCCATACATGTAATTATAGAAACTACGTGAGATAAAGTATTGATATGATCTAATATTTGTCTTATGTGCGCGCATCCAGAGGTCGTTAGTTCTAATGCAGGGAATAAAAGTTGTGATGTATTCCCATTTCCTAGACATTTTTCCAGTAAAGGAGATTATTCCCTTTTCAAAACCTCCTGAAATCTTCCAACCCCACCCCACTCGTTATTCAAAAAAAGATTAGAGAAATAGATGAAAGACATGAAATAATATCGAATCAGTAAATAGATACACATGTTGGCAGTAAATAATATATACATGTACCATTCATATGTCATGGAAGTAAGCCATGTAGCTCATGATCAGTGGATGAGGTGTTTGGTTCCTGATCGAGAGGTCCCGGGTCCGACTCCTGCATTTGGCACACCGGTGTTATTTTTTTTTCCGGATGAGACAGTAAAAACCGAGATCCTAGGTCGGTAGGCATGGCATGTGAAAGCCCCTATACGTTTCGGGTCGGTCCATTGCAAAAGTATAAATGTCTATGTAATGCAACATATTTGTCATCACCTTATATATAATCGTGGAGTGAGGTAAAATAATATTCAATCAATCAATCAATGATTCATAAAACTGAACAAGAAAAGTCTGCGCCCCCCCTTTTTTTTCTCATATAAGTTTGTTATAAGTTCACACTGTTTAGTTCCGAAGTTTTGCGTGACTTGATTGCAAAGGATATGTCTGTCTCTAAACTTCTTTAAATTTCTGTGTTTAGTTATTAATTTATTTATTATTAAAGCGGTGTATCGTCCACACGCCCATTGACAGAAGTCTCTCATTTCTTCCAACTGGGAAGAAAATATATTCTAGTCAAAGATGAGAGACTACAGCGAAAGGGCAGGGCTTTAATCCATCCTCTTTCCTTAATTCCCCTATGTCACGTGACGGACATTTTATATCCTCAATTCCACGCCTATAAACAATTGCAAGAAAAAACAAATGATGAATGTTTAAATTAGTGGAGATATGTTAAATGATGCCATGTACATTACTTTTATGACGGTATTTTAAACAAGAAGCAAGTTTTGCTACTAGAAAAGATACGTATGCTGGAATTGTCATTTGGAATCATTGTAATGGATAATGCTGTAACCCAGTTCTTCCTTATTATTGTTATCATTTATACCATTGATAAAAACAGTGAACAAAGTCTGTTTGATGAAAATGATTGAGGCGGCATCGATTTCTGAAAGCAGGACAGATTTGGGTGACCAAACGTTAATTGCCCCCTTGTTGTAGCATAGAATTTCCCTCTGCATAGTTTATCCCCCGGATAAACCGACCCAGTATAGAACTTTCCCCCGGAAAAACCCACTCAGTATAAATCTTCCCCGGGAAAAGCTATACTGATACGCTTCTTCCCCCACGGAAAACCGAAACAGCATAGATTATCGCTCACGGGTAAAACGACCCAGTACAATGTATCCCACAGGAATCAGTACACTTTCCCCTTCTAGAGATAAAAATGCGGTTTGGGCCAATATTACAACAAGGGAATGAAATTAAATATGCATAATGCTTTACCATGTTTATTCGACAAAATCTCATCGGATATAGGCACATTCCCAGTTTGAAATTGAAATTTTGAAAAATCTTATTTTCCCGCATTAGGGCATGTGGTTTATGTTGCAAATCAAAGATATTTCTTTACTCTGTACCTAAATGAGAATCAAATTATGAATTGATAACCCATTAGGACACATTATCACCTACATGTCGATCAAATGCAGATATAAAAACATAATTTTGATAAATTACACTTTAGAAGCGCCAAAAAATAATTTTTAAATTCTTTTGTGAAAATTATATGACGTGACATTCAAAATTTTTTTTAACAATTATTGGATCGTTAGAGTGGACATAGCATGCAAAAGTTATCGGGTAAAGGAACTATGAGATCCCTACATGTTTTGCGAGAAGTATTACTGACGAGAAGATGTTTTTATCTTGGAAAGCTCTTTTCAGTATTTGTGTAAGGATCATACGATGCTGTATACCTACATATATATTTACATACAAGCCTCTCTCACATACATGTAGCCGTCGGTATTATGCACCCGTAATCGAAGATTTGGGATATATAGTTTTTGTCCTGTCCGTTAGTTTGTCTGTCGGTTTGTCCACAAAACTTAGACCTTACCCAAAACGTTTGATTGTTAAGTGATAGAGCTTCCATCTTTCAAACGAGGAATCATTGTGATAAGACCTTACCACTTACTTACCTTGTCCAAACCTCTTTCAGAGGAGACATGGTCCTGAACCTCGTCCCCTCTGACTGTTAGTCGGGACTCCTACAGATCTAGGGTCTTAGCTCGCTTTCAGACTGGCAGAGCACGGTTTATCATGTTGATGTCGCATATAGTTTTATACCATTATGTATTTTACAATACCTTACGTGTTTATATTTTTATGACCTCTCAATATGCGATACCTGTTGACCCTTGTTCTTTACATGGAGGATTATTTATAAATTTTTAAATGTACGTCCTTTGATTGTTCTGCTGTTACGGTGAGTGGGAAGGTGGGCCCGTAAACCGGTTAACCACACCATTTGTTTGGCTTTTGTCAAATTAAATGACCGTCCTAAGTCGGTATCGTAATTGCACTACAATCAAATATTTTTGTAATGTGATATATGTTCTAGTATATTATTTATATTCATTTATTGTATAGCTCTATGGTGACTTCTGCCACATAACTGAGCCAGTAACTCCTCTTTTTTCTTTTGTATATTTGAACATCGTCTTCTTTTGAAAATCTTACATCATAATTTTTGATTTGTAAATGATAAGGTATTCATCATGTGTCTTCCTTGTAGCAAGGCCTTAGTTACCACTGATATCAACAATTTATACCTTGTGATTCTGACTTTGGTATATCGGATATACTTTTTAAAGACTTACACCGTGGTCAGAACTTTCAAACGGAGCGATATGGATTTCATATTTCAAAAGTGTATTCTTTGTGTGAGTACCTTTCACTGGAACCAACCTCGTGACCTTGACTTTCGTGATTGACCTAATTCTGCAAAACTTTAACCTTGGTCATCACCTTTGAGTAGTAAATGAAAGAACTTTCTTATTTCACATGAGTATTCCTAATTGCATGCGCTTATAGATGGTTCCATGGCTTTTGACCTTGACCTTCTAGTTTGATTGAAAAATTAGAGAAAGGGGTCAGCGGACGACAAATTACTGTCGAATCATAGTAAACACAAAGTTGATAATAGCGTGGAAAAAATGTTACAGATTTCTAATCCTATGTATAATACGCAGTCAAAACCTGATAAGATAAATTGGCTAAAAAGTGCGTATTATATTCGAGCATTTACGCCACTTAAATTAAATATTCATGGCGTCTGCAATTCCAGATTATTTTATCTTTGGCGGATTTAGACTTTTTTGCAATAGATTTAATTTTAGGAAAAACATTTTTGCGAATTCGACTGACTCGCAAAAACACTAAAAATTAATCGACAGCAAAAATAACCAGATTTACGGTATATCATGCTTATGTAATACGGTATCTATGGTTTCGACAATTACGGAGCGTTTTTACCGGAAGTACATCGAACTATTAGGAACCAAACTTAATACAACTTGTGCTTTGGATTTAAAAGCGGCAAATGGTTTGAATATTCCTTATATTGGATATATATAAGTTGATGTAAAATGTGCTGGAAATGTATTAAGCAAGAGAGGATTTTAATAGTGAAAGACTCTACAGATGAAAGCACACGGAAACCTAAAGAGACAGTTCCAGGAGGTATGGGAATGAATATAATTGGATTATGCAGGGATGTTTTACCTGGTAGTGACTCATTTTCAAATGGGTTTCTGATTACTCTGGCACATGCAACTAAACAGAAAAATATTCAAGGTGGGCTTTCCGATCCTGCAGCTGTTGCAGATAAGCGTATGTATTCAACTGGAATACTTGGTTGCTCTGTCTCTGCCTTACGAAAGTTTTTGAGCCATTGTGATCCCTGTGCTCCTGCTTTATTTTGTCGACTGAAGGCCAGAGCAGTTGGCAATATCTGGTATACATGTAAGCCACTTTCTAAAAAAATGTTTTCTGAGTTCATGACTAAAATTTGTGAAGGGGCGCATTTGAATTATAAGTACACTGCTAACAGTGTCAGGGCAACCGCTATCCAGATATTGAGCAATGCTGGAGCGGAAACTAGACATAGTATGCTCAAGTCAGATCATAGAAATGAGGCGTCTGTACGATCCTACAGTCGAGATTGTTCTGAGAGTCAGAAACAAAGCATGAGTGATATGCTAGCAGATGTTTCTCACAATGCAGGTGTGGATCAGGCAGAATCAGTGTTACCTTCAATTTCAAATCAGTCACTAGTACCTCATCGCAACTGCACACCAAGTTCGACAATGTCATTGTCAAGTGCCCCCTTACCAATGCCTGTAGATTCCATTTATTCTCAGTCGGTTGTACATTAAAATCAAACATCTTGTACGGTATTTTCGAACTCCATGACATGCCTGTCTTCAGCACAGGGTATTTTGACAAATTCATCATTCAGTAACTGTCAATTTTCTTTTGTTATCGGTAAAATTAGTGAACAGCTTCTCGACGACAACCATGTTTGTTGATTGCCAAATTGGCGTATGAATATCAAAAGAACTAAAAGTTGTAAAATCATTGATAAAATGGGAATTTTAAGTTTCAATATCATATGTTTTTGAACTGTTACAAGACAATTGTTATAATAAATAATACAAGAGCTTAATCAATTTTGTCATCATTATTTCAAACGGAACTAATTTTTTAATCGCCTCCATATAGAGTCGCCTCTGGTTGGTTGAGCGGATAGGGGCGCCGAATTCAAATTGGTATAAATCGAGTTGGTAATTATAAGAATTGAATGTTTATTCGCTACGCTACGCGGTTTTACACAATTTGTGATGCGTCAGCCGACATTTTATGTTCCAATAAAACTACAAAAATAAACATTCAATTCTTATTACAAACAGAAATACTTACAATTATTGACCGTGTTGCTGTGGTAACTTTTTTTGGACAAGAATTCATCATTGACTCTGAACATTTTCGTTCATTTATCATCCTACCATAGGAACTGTAAAACGCACACTTTCCTGTTAATTCGATTCTCTATTAACTTTTAGCCATCCAGCTCAACAACAAAGTGTAAATCATACATAAGTATAAAGTATAAAGCATCAGATAAAAGATAAACATATTTAAAATGCATTACCAGTTGATGAAAAAAATGTCCAAAGGAAAAGGCATAGTTGGGTACATAATCAAAAAGCATCTTTTAAAAATGCATTAACATCATATATCCAAAGGAACTAAGTGATGATCAAATATTGATTAGTGATGATGGTTCGTTTGTCACCTCTCTATATGAAAAACGTGACGATTTCAAATACATTATTACCAACTCCCCTTTCCTGCGTAGCAACTTGCCTTCCTCTTTTACATATGGCGTCCTCGTATCACAATTTATAAACTACTTATGCCACAACCAAACGTCGTGGCCCTATTTTATGATATCTACACGTTTGCGTAATTGCATCTGCGAGGGCAGAAGCAACCGTGTGGATGACTATGACTGTTTATAAACAAACTTGAAAATTTGACACAGGTTGGGGAAAAATCTGATTAAAACCAAATCCTTTTCTGCTTGTCTATTTGTCTCATTACAGATAAAGATTTGGCAAAACCCCGTAGTGGTCAGGTTTTGGTGAATTCTGATTTCAGCCAATCAGTGGATTGACTACAAATTCCTAGATGTGAAAATAATATTTTCAACGTTCGAATTAGTTTTTGAACAGTGCCTAGCCGAGTCATTGAATGGCCATGTGAAATAAGGGTTTCGATTACTAAACGTCATCACAGTTCACCAGAAGATGACCCCCTATGGGGTTTCTCCATATTTTTTTTTTCGGCAATGGGACAAATAGAGTAGCGGAATAAAGATATGGTTTTAATCAGATTGGTTGGCGAAAATGTGTGTCAGATGGCAGATCAGGGGTTAGTTTTATTGCCGATCGTTGGCTTAATGCATATATATGTTTGATATTTGTTTCATTTGATGCCGAAACGCGTAGAATCGTGCCGATCATTCTGTTTATCTAACTTGCAAGTTTACGTAAAGTTAGGAATTATGGCCATATCATCAAATTGGGCCACGGCTTGCGGCTAGTTCTGAAATGAAGAGCTGGTCCCGAGAGCGAGGCTTCCTGCCACAACGATATGTTGAGGAACGTTTGAAGTGGTCTTAGTGGATATTCTTTGGTCGATATAGGGATCTCGTGGAATTTGAGATTCCCCTTTCAAGAATGTTAATTGGGATCGGATCATACAAACTAACCATCTTGATTTGTGGGGTTTTTTTTCTATACTTGATTTGACATTATATGTATACATACACATATTTCTTCACGTGAATTTCTGACACCGGAATTTCAGTTCAAAATCATTTCGTACAGTGAATGAGACAATTTGATTTAGTGTACTTGTCTCCTTGATGTGGTCATGTGTGTTTATATATGTCTGTGCTTCCTGAACTTCTTGCAGGACTTTTGCGACAAATGTTACATACAACCAAAGGAGGTTTACTCCTCGGTAATTCTTCCTTGTTTAATTTACATCACATCAATTACACACAAAGGACAAAAATATATACAAATAAAGATATAAACTGAGCAGATCTACATTTTCCGTGTCGATTTATAAATAAGATGAGAGCTGAGAAATAGGTGATATTGAGGTCAATGAATTAGTGGCGACACCAGTATGATTTGCAATGACCAATGTAAGCTCTAAAGGTCAATGACTTGGTCAATGACTTGGTCATGTTTTAAAGATAAAGAGGTATAGTAACAAAATGAAATAATGAGAACAATATTAAAGTAAATAGGTAAATAAGCAGGATCCATGTTTTGGAGTTAGTTGGCGAAGTTAGGTGAGGGCTGCTGGGACCGCTTAAGTCATCAGCAGGTCCAGGGTGAGCTCTGGTTTGGGAACTACTGATCGATGACCGCTACTGACATGAATGATTGTCCATGTTGAAATGATAACCCATAGGTGAATGCATTTTTGGTGGTGATACACGACCAATGGTTACTCACTCTCATGTTGGTTGCACCGTCTGTTGTTCAACATATTGTTTGTTAGATAAATGCAGTTGATTAATTAAGTACACGAATTAATCCAAACAAAATTTTGAACTTTTGAAAACAAACGCGGTGTGTAATGGGTGACAAAGCTTGGATTGTTTGTTGGTGCAAGTAATAAATAAACCAAACATTTTGACAATGTGATTTTACATGGTCTCGGCTTTCTGTTTCTTATGTAGAATGGATAAAATTATTGACAGAGGTGAATGGAAGTGGTGACTTTCATGTAACTGTATCCTGGAAGTTGCGTCGTTGGTCTTGAATTTGAGAAAATCTGCCAATTTGATCGTCTGGCATTAGGGATTGGTTTTTGAGAGGACCTTTTCTGTAACCTCTGTGGCCAAATATCTGTTTAAGTTTGCAATTCATTTTCCTGATGTAATGTACAGTCATGGATAATTAAGCATCAGACATACCTTTAGCAGGAACACGAGACCTCGGAAAGACAGGACACTGTCAAAGACGGGACACTGTCAAAGCAATACGGGATCTCTTAGTCACAGAACCTTTTTGTTACGAGTCAAGCTTACATGTAACAGAAAATTAAATCTGACTCCGCTATCTGGCAAAATTCACAGACAGAAAAAATATTAACGAAGTATGGAGCAGACATGAATAACACCACAAAAAGCTTCGATTACACATCAGTTGCGCTATTGGTTTGGACAGGTCAAACTGCGTGGTTTTGAAGCACTGAAACTGTCAAAGAAGGATACCTTCAACCCAATACGGGACCTATAAATCACGGGACCTTTTTGTTACAAGTCAATCTTACATGTACCAGAAATCAGATCTGACTCCGCTATATGGCAAAATCCACTACAGACAGAAAAATATTAACAAAGTCAGGAACAGACATGAATAACATCACAAAAGCTTCGATTACACAGTAGCTACAGTACTGGTTTAGAAAGTTTAAACTGCACAATTTTGAAGCACTAAAACTGTCAAATTGCAGGAGTTTCAAGTGGCCGGGAGTATATTTGCCCCCTGGTTTCCCCTCTACGTTAGACCAGATGGAGACCTGAGTGGATCACAGATCTCTCGCCTAACACCCCACCCCTACCCCTATTAATTTCAAAACCTTGATCAGTCCCTGGTTCATTATGAGAATAAAATCTGAGTTACTCATAACAATATATAAAGTGAATGATAACATAATTTCACAACTCATACAGTAGAAGGATACCTCCTCCCCATAAGGCCGCCAGATTCCTGTTTATTGCTGATCATTTTTATGATCGGATAAATGGTGTAAAGGGAATCCTACATTCTGACCTACTATTCTATCGTACAATATGATTGTATTTGTACTTCTTCCCTGTCAGTTTCAAGTTCTCAGTAGGTGAGGGAAAATATTGTTTCATTTAAAGTTGTATGACCTGAATATTGACGATTAAAGCAATAACTTCCAACAGTAAGAATTATGTTTAATTTTTTGAAGTTATTAATATCATAAAATACTATTTTCCGTAGTCTTCCGACATCGCAATAATCGAAATAAAGCGAAAATTTGTTGTATTTATTAATAATGGTGACTCGGTTAACATTATTTACAATAAAAAGAATTATGGGACAAAACTAAATCTTCTTGCCAGCACACATTGAAGGGAATATGAAAATGAAAGTTGGATGGCCAATCAAAGGAATCAAGCGATTCTACGAAAAAGGAGAAGGAATTTAATTTGTATGATCCAAACTATACATAGAGGATGTTAAAGTAATTGGGTTTCAGAAAATGCGAGGTCAAAATTGATAACCGAGGAAAGTAAATATGTATGCATACAATAGGTAAATAGGACAACGTGGAGGGAATATCATATCAAAACGAAAGCGGGCGGTCAAGGGAATTTAAGAAATGTAAAGGAAATTTAGTAGAAACAAGGAGCGTAGACACAACAGAATTTACATTTGGCTTAAATGTGTATTGCATAGACCAAATTTGTAAATCTCAAAATGCATTCTAGGCATACCGATCAGACAATGTGTAGACAGTGCAGTTTTCTGAACTGCTTTCCATGATATTTATAACTCAAACAATTAACAATTTGTTTACAGATCACCTGATCTGGAGAGAGACTGTCTTTCTGTGAGAGGAGATAAGACGATATACAGACGCGGGTTGCTTTAAGAGAGATATATTCACAGCGCTGAACATGTACGTGATTCACACATATATTCTAATTCTCATTATCGCATCATTATTTCAGTAAAACACTTTCAGATTGAGGGGCACACATACACCTTTACACAAACATACACAAACAAACGTGTATTTATGTTTTGGACAAAATCCTCAAAATTGCGTCATAATTACTCAGAAGCCGATATTATTTTAAAAGTAGTTTTTGTTTCTGTTCTCCCCTTACACATCGTTTACAACAACCGCATTTCCTCCATCGTATGATCTTCTAGTGTACAGACAGATGGGCCATTCTCATGCATCGCGTACAGTATTGACCTGAGACATATGCGAAGGAACGGAGTGGGGGCATGAAAGCCACCCAATACTTTTTTTTCACGATAATATTCTAGTTAAAGATATTTATTCGATTAAATAGAATTTACTTTGATATGACTATATATCATAATTAGGTTCAGATATCGTCCTAGTGTATTTCATTATATAGTAATTCATTGTATTTGTCATCAAATAACGGAAATACTAGTGCTATGAAAGTAAGAGTCAGAAAATGCGAGTAGATTCAATAGTTAATCCGAAAATTGAAATAAATCTCAGGTCAACGATGTGACCAACACTAGCTTTGTCTTCTACTCCAAAGAAATTGAGCAAAATGTGTGGTTACTGGTGCCAAACCCTCCCGGTTCCCGGTACACCAGAAAAATCTAGAAAACATATTTTTATGAAATGAAACTTTGGTTGCCCGCCCCTCCCCCTTACACCCAACGTTAGATTTGCCACTGTGAAAGTCACTATCACATGAATACAACCTCGAAGTCACACTAAGATCTAAATGACGGTACTCTTTGAAACATTCCCGGAGTAAGGTCAGTGCTTCAGTGTTTATCACAGGGCATAATGCAACTTTGCTAAATTTATTTATGGAAGAGAAAATGGAAGACATCTGAACAAGATCTATGCTACAAATCACCAAGAACACGCACATAAAACATAATAGTTAAATAAACACAGAAAAGGACATTACAAAAATATTCGATTGTACCGCAGTTACGATGCCGACTTAGGACGGACAAATAAAGTAACAAACGTCACTCAGTTTGTGTGATTATGAACAAACTAGCAATATGACTCCCTTAACTGCCAAATTCGTTGGTCAATTTAAGGAAGATTGACTCTCTCTCTCTCTTCCTTAACTTTCAGCAGATGAAGTTATATGATACATAATCCTGTCACTTCATGAATATACATACATGTACAAGAAAATATGACAGTAGCATATTTAGAGAAGGCCCAAGCGGTCACCCTTCATTTTTAAAAGAAATTTTGTCACAAGACATACATTATTTTAGATTTTTTTCATAAATCGTCTCTAATCTGTATTGATTGCAAACTGTTGTGGACCACCCATTTTTATTTATATAAACCAATATATATATATCACTATAATATCCAAAATGGTTCTGTTTGAAATTGGAATAAAGCAACAGCAGCAAACTTTTCTAGATCAGCTTAGCCTCTAAACACATCTGCATTAGTTTCAAATTATCGTCGACAAGACAGTGAAATACCTCCCCCCCTTCCTTGGACACTCTGCACCGAAACATTTGGCCAGTGTCATGCACAACGTGAATATTGAGATGAAAATGCATTGCATATCTATAACTAAGATCTATAAGCAAGCTTCCATGGATCCTGTTATAGATAAATTATGAATTATAACTTTTAGTATATGATTATTAGTATTATTCAGAAAAACTACATTTGCGCCAAAAATAGAATTATAAGAGGTATGACTGAATGTGTGAAGAAATTATTACTATGCGAAGCAGTAAATACCAGTACTTTAATCTATTGTGCTATAGAATCGTGTACTGTATACTACTCCGTGGAATCGTTCTTTTATTTGAGCTCTGTTGATAATTAGGCCGTATTTATAAACATGTACTTATCAAGTATTAGAGACGGTCATTTATATACAGATGTCTTACACGTTAGAGATACACCAAGATACTGGTAAAAGTGTCTGTACAGGTAGTAGTTAATTGTAGTAATGTAACGGTCAACATCTTATAATGGGTTTAAATCTTATCAGTGAAAAATTTTTATCTGTAAATATAAATCGTTCATGATAATACAACTCTAAACAATATAACATTAAGCGATGGAAATCCAAAGTAGTAGCTTTCGAATGTGTTATATCTGTCGACAGATAAAACTGATTTTGATTCTATATTCAGAATAGATAATGCTAAATACACACCACTACGTGTGATCGTAAATGCCACCACTTTTAAATAGCGTTAAGTGTCGGACCTTTATGAGGAAACTTCCCGTTTCATTTATATCAATCTATGAATTCAAAGCAAACTTTTGTGTAATTTCCATACATGTAAAAATAGAAAGTACATGAAATAAAGTATTGATATAATGTAACAAAGCTTATTCTAGTCCAAGATAAGAGATTACAGCGAGAGGACAGGGCTTTGATCCATCCTCTCTCCTTAATTCAACTGCGAGAAAACACAACTTTGGAATGAGAAAACTGAAGACATCTGACAAAGCTGTATGACAAATATCACCAAGGACATTTACACAAAACATGATAATAGTAGGAATGTTTAAATTAGTGGAGATATGTTAAATAATGCAATGTACATCACTTATATGATGGTATTGTAAAACAAGAAGCAAGTTTTATTTAAAGCCACTAAAAGAGATATCTATGCTGTAATTGTCACTCGCAATCATAGTAATGGATAATGCTGTAACCCATTTCTTTCTTATTATTGTTATCATTTATATCATAGATAAAAACAATGAACAAAATCTGTTTGCTAAATATGATTGCGGCGGCATCGATTTCTTAAAGCAAGGCAGATTTGGGGGACCAAACGGTAAATGCGCAGGTCATTCTAAGCAGTCTTTAAAGAAAACCACGATCATTAATTTACAACATACTTTACTTATAATACTGGTGTTAAGCATACATACTGTGTATGATATTAAGCAAATCATTCAATATAAGTCATAATGGCAAAAAACACTATCAATAAAATTTGCAGATATATATATACACATGACTAGATTAAGAAATACCAACTACCGAGTCGCATAAACCCATCAAATAATTTGATGGGTTCATACGACGAAAGGAATTACTGGACAATAAACCATGGCTAGGTAGTTTTTATTTCTATTACGATATGTTTCTGCATACGACAAGTACTGTAACGTTGCTATTTAAAAATCAATAAATTATTTTTCAGAAAATGAAGAGGGCGGAACATTAAGAACTGTGGTTGTATAGTAGGCGTGGCGTATCTGAGTAGGAATGTGTTGGAGAATAATCACAGATGAGTTCTATGGAACATATAGGGAGAAAATCTCAAGTCGTATAAGACTATGAATTTTAATTTGACTGGATATTTTCTCTGTGTATATTCTATAGAACTCTTCTGACACGGACTGCAGTTTAACATACCATGCCTATCCTGAACTGTGATTTAACAAGCCTATCCTTATACGGATAGCGGCTAAACGTACAACGTCTGTCCTGACAATGACTACCGCTTAATGTACCATGCCTGTCCTGAAGCAATCTGCCACTTAACGTAGAACAATTCTCCGGACACGGACTGCGAATAACGTATCCCACCTACCCTGCACGGACTGTGGATAACGTACCAAGCCTACCCTGCACGAACTGCGGAATAACGTACCAAACCTACCCTGCAAGAACCGCGGATTAACGTACCAAGCCTACCTTGCACGAACTACGGATTAACATACCCCGCCTGCCCTGCACGAAATGCGGATTAACGTACCAATTCTACCCTGCACGAACTGCGGATTAACGTACCAATTCTACCCTGCACGAACTGCGGATTAACTACACCTATCTTGACAGGGAATGCTACAAAACGAATCAAGTGCATCCTGATACGGACTGCGGCTTAGCATGCGACGTATCCTGACATGGACTGCGGTTTTAACGGGTCACGCCTATCTTGACGCGGAGTGCGGTTCTACATGTCACGCCAATCTTGACACATAGTGGGATTTTACTTGTCACGCCGACCTGGACATGGAGAGCGGTTTTACTTTTCTATCTTGACACGAACTGTGGTTTAAGTGCCACGTAAAAACTGGCATCGACTGCGGATTAAAGTGTCTAGCCTATGCTAACACAGACGTGGGTTTGACATCTTTTCCCAGGAGTAAATACAACGACCAAGGGTTGGTTGGGACCGGAATACGGGATTATTCTTGATCACATTTCCTTTCCACGAGAACGTATATAACTAAAACTAAAAAGAAATAATAATGTTTTGATTGCTGTTAGAAACTCATTTTTATGTCGTAAGTGAATTCTACCTTTTTAGTTTTCAGTGCTTTTGCACTGACATGAAATATATACTTCAAATTTTCAGTCTTCAAATTAAGTAAATCACTCTAAAACTAAGGAGTATCTCCCTCATGCATAGCTCTTTCCTTAGATAGATTTGGCTACGAGCATCACAGAAGAGACATAACTTGTCGAAATGAGCATATGGTGCACAAAATTAAAAGGGATATATGTTCTATAATTATTATAAACCACTAGGCCGGTGTCACTGCTGGTGGACTGATAGTGCCCGAGGGCACCATAAGTCTAGTTTTCAGTGCTTTTGTACTGACATGAAATACATACTTCAAATTTTCAGTCATCAAATTAAGTAAATCACTCTAATACTATGGAGTATCTCCCTCATGCATAGCTCTGTCCTTAGATAGATTCTTTGGTTCACTTTTCGGTCATTTTAGCTTCAACACTGCTCTTTATATTTTTATATATTTTGAGAATTCCAATCATTTGGCTACGAGCATCACTGAAGAGACATAACTTGTCGAAATGCGCATATGGTCCACAAAATTAAAAGGTATATGTTTTATATATATTATAGTAAATCTATTTCATGTTGATGCTTTAATGTATATTGTAAGTATGCAAGAATAATATGCATCAAATGGTACATTCTGCAAACTGATTCTTAATTCTTGAATCAGATTTATTACATGGTGCATTCTAAGACCTAAATCTTGTTTTTATACTTATAATAGTTATCATATAGACTGCATACTACTTCTCTCCAAAATAACATCGCAAATAAATCCGCAATAAAAGTGGTTACAGTAGTGTTTTTCTAATTGTGAAACGTGGCAAATGCTTTATCGTTTCGTTCTGTGCAGCACTTTCTTCATATCTTTCAGTATGTTTTACCGATTCTTCGTTTTCCTTCTTCTTGGTAAGATGCTGCGACTCTGACTGATCATTGACATCAATAATTGTGCAATTTTGTACATGATTATCATTCAACATTTCTGTGTCCTCTAGCCTTTCTTTCTGTCCCTCTTCTTTGTTAGTTTGTTGTTCTGTGACAGAAAAAGCAACTCATTTATATTCAGTTGTATTATTACTATTCCAGTGACTAAACTTAATATACGGAAAAGTCTTACAAACGAATTACATCAGTAAGGGAAGAGGATAAAATCTAAAAGGTTGGCAACTTTTTAGAAGAACAAATCAATTACAGGTAGGAATAGCAAGGGATAATAATGGAATATTAATAAGATACAAGAGGTCCATATGGGCCTATATCGATGAAGTGGACATGTTGTGTATGGTAAACTTAAAGAACAAAGAACGTTCTATAATTTAAGTATCCAACAAATTTCATTTCAGGCAGAACGATAACACTACATCATTCTGAAGTTGCTCATACATTTAGATAAAATAATCTATCTAAAATTTCTCTTTACAAAATTTCTGGACATACTTTAGACTAATCTCTAGATAGATCCAGGTAAACAAAGCAAGCGTACTTGTAAAGTAGTGTCAACATCTCATTCAAGTTCTATGAAAATCGTTCTATATGTTTTGAAGAAGAAGCCCATTTAAATTTAACAAGTGTATAATACACTTTTATATATCCACTTTAACTTCCTGTCTTTTTATATTGAAAGTATGCAAAATGACAAATATATATATATATATATATATATATATATATATATATATATATATATATATATATATATATATATATATATATATATATATATATATATTATATATATATATATATATATATATATATATATATATATATATATATATATATATATATATATATATATATATATATATATATATATATATATATATATATCGTTTGTTGATGTGAGCAGTTGTTCTGAACGTGTATGTTAAAGAAAGATATGCCCTGAGCCTATAGTGCTTGCCCTGCATCCATACTTGGAATGTTTTAGCCGTTCAGCAACACTTCTAGAGAACTTCAAATTTTAAGATATATCGGACAATCAAATATGGACGTACGGGCAGACGGAGGACGAATGGTACACTATTACAACAACTCAATTGTGATGGGTTCAGGTGTTAAAAAGTTGATTTTCATTTCGGAACAGAAGTAAAATTAACAACGTCTTATCTTTTTCACTGTAGTGCATCCAATTGTTTATCTCTGTACAACCCCCCCCCCCCCAAAAAAAACCCCCAAAAAACAAAAAACAAAAAACAAGCAGACGATCAACTGACCGACGGACGATAAATGCTTGATTATGACTGTAGCTCGATAGGAACGGGCTTAAAACTTAAAAACAGTGCATACTGAAATTTCTTTATAGAAGATTGAAATAAATAACGTGCTCAAGCTGTTTTATAAAACGCAATCTCACTATGATAAAATCCTTTTCTTCTTAATAACACTATCATAACTACGGTGACGATAATGGCAATGACAAGGATTACGACACCTGCAACACCACCGTTACTAAGATGGTCACCTCCTCGGTCTGAGGTTGATGCATTGTTTACAGGTGGATTTGTTTCAGTCGTTGAAATGTCTGATCTAAAGTATAAATTTTAAGTAAGACAGTATCTTAATACAAGACAGTACAGTAATACAGATGTTAAGAATACATGATTTATGTGACAAAATTCTATACGCAGAATAAGACTAGATGTGATAACTCAAAATATTACGATGGTACAGTAGAGTAATGTGACACGGTGAGATGTATATTAGTAGCATCATATTCTAATCTCTATTTTGTGACGTGAATAGAAGTAGCCCGGCATTCTAATCTTTACTCTGTGACGCGAATAAAAGTAGGCCCACATTCTAACCTTTAGTTTGTGACATGTATAGCTATAGCTCCGCATTCTTTATCTTTACTTTGTGACATTTATCCCCACATTAACTTTACTTTGTGATATGTGTAATAATGCCCCCACATTATCTTTATTTCGTATTACGTATAAAAGTAGCCAAACATTCTAATCTTTATTCGTGACTTGTAAAATGGAAACCTTACATTCTAATCTTTACTTTGTAACATGTATAGAATTAGTTTCCCATTCTAATTTTTATTTTGTGACATTCAGACTATTATACTAGTAGACCCCATTCTTATATGTTGTGACATGTATAGTAGAAATTCTTTTTTCTCATCTTTATTTTGTCTAGAACGCTATTATGTTGTTTGTCAGACCACTCAACTGCAACGTTACACAAAAAATTATATACAGAATCTATGTTTTGTCATAATATCGGTGTCAAGTTACCGTGTACTTCATGTAGATATGGTGGTTGTACTACATATTGATATAGTGGTTGTACTACATGTTAATATTATGGTTGTACTACATGTAGATATGGTGATAGTGCTAAATGTAGATATGGTGATAGTGCTAAATGTAGATATGGTGGATGTACTTTATGTAGACATCGTAGTTGAACTGTATGTAGATATGATGGTTGCACTACATGTAGATATGGTGGTTGCATTACGCTATTAGTTTTATAGTTTGTTACTGACCTACCACTGAACCAAAAAAGGTCAGTTAAATCCATAGAGGATGAATCTCCAAACCGAGGGAAGGCCGAAGCTCCAATGGGTTTTACTGACCCTCTATGATTCCGTGGTATGTCAGTAACAAACCATATAACGAATTTCTCAGGACCTCTGAAGGAACAAATGAATGAATAGTCCTTCTTTTCTCGTATATTTTCCAATCTGTCCACACGGAGCCATACTTGTATACAAACTAGATCACCGAGAGGCTTTCTATTTCTCTGACGTCACGCACATTGAGGGAGATAACTCGAAAATGTTCATTGAACAACTGTGGATGGACTATTTTTGTTTTGTTTATATAATTGGCAGTAACGAAAAGGACAGGCCTATATATAGGTTCATAGAGATAATCACGTGACACGTTTTTACCCAATGAAATTCGACAGTTTGGTAGTGGTACTACATATTGATATGATGGTTGTACTACATATTGATATGGTGGTTGTACTATTTGTTAATATGCTGGTAGTACTTTATATTATGATGGTTGTTCTACATATTGGTATGGTGTATTCACTACATGGATATGGTGGTTTTACTTCAGGGAGATGTGGTGGTTGTACCACATATTAATTTGGTGGTAGTACTACATGTAGGTATGGTGTTTGCAGTGCATTTAGATATGGTTTTATGTGTCTTTTAATCAATACTTGACATCATTACAGTACTTTATTCTACAAGACCACATTTAAGTTTACTTACGCATGCGTAACTTTTGTTGACATCATTGTAGTGACTTCTTGTGTTGTTCGTGTTGTTTGTGTTGTGGTCGCATTATCCTGCATCATACACGCGGAATCTGTAAACATTCAATGTTCCCATTTGTGGTTAAAATGTATATCGCCAAAAAGAATTTTTTGAACTGATAATCTTACAATAATACGTAATGCATATAATACAATATATATGGGTATAGGAAACGGTTCTTTCATCTCTTTTTAATAAGTAGTGGACTACGAATATTAGAAACAAAAGAGCAACCACAAGAATTCTTGGTGGATCAACTAGAATGGAATTTACAAACAGGAATACTTACAATTATTGACCGTGTTGCTGTAGTAAACTGCTTTTGGACAAGAATCCATCACTGACTCTGAACAAATTCGTACAGATATCCTCATACCATAAGGATCGTAAAACGCACACATTCCTATAAATAGACATTATATCTAAAATGCATCAACAGTTGTTGAAAAAATGTCCAAGGAAACGGCTTAGTTGGATACATAATCAAAAAGCATCTATCAAAATGCATCAACATCATATATCCAAAGGAACTAAGTGTTGATTTAGTATTGATTTGTGATGATGGTTCGTTTCTCTGTGACAAACGTGACGATTTCAATATTACCAACTTCCTTTTCCTGCGTAGGAACTTGGCATCGTCTTCCACATGCGGCCATATTTGATGCGATCAAACGTGTGGGTAACTAAGTCTGTATATAAACAAACTTGAAAATTTGACACAGGTTGGGGAACAATCTGATTAAAACCAAATCGTTATTCTGCTTATCTATTTGTCTCATTGCAGATAAAGATCTGGCAACACCCTGTAAGTGGTCGGGTTTTGGTGAATTCTGATTTCAGTCAATCAGATGGTCGGCTACAAATTTCTAGATAAGAAATTAACATTCCCAACTTTTTTGACCAGTTTTTGTTATATATTGCATCTCTTGCACGTGCCTAGCCGAGTCATTGATTGGTCATGGGAAATAACGTTTTCGATGACTAAAGGTCATCAGAGTTCACCAGAATATGACTCCTTACGGGGTTTCTCCATATGTTTTTTGGCAATGGGACAAATAGAGAAGCAGAATAAAGATATGGTTTTAATCAGATTGGCTGGGGAAAATGTGTGTCAGATGGCAGATCAGAGGTTAGTTTTTATTGCTGATCGTTGGATTAATGCATATATATGTTTGATATTTGGTACATTTGATGCCGAAACGTTTGAAGTGGTCTTTGAGGAAGTTCTTTGGTCGATATAGGGATCTGGTTGAATTTGAAATTCCCCTTTAAAGAATGTTAATTGGGATCTGTTCATACAAACTAATCATCTTTATTTATTTATTTTTTTTTTCTATATTTGATTTGACATTATATGTATTCATACAGATATTTCTTCACGTGCATTTCTGACACCGGAATTTCATTTCAAAAGACATTCATACAGTGAATGAGACAATTTGATTAAGTGTACTTGTCGTCTTCATACGATCATGTGTTTTTATATATGTTTTACTTCCTGAACTTGAAAGGTTGTTGCAGAAAACTTTTGCGACAGATTTGACACCTTCTATACTAGAAGGTTACCTACTTCGACTTCTCCATAATTAAATACATATGGAATTTACACGATCTGACTCTTTCTACTGGGTATATGTGACGGGTGTTGCTAGCAAACAGGAGATGCTCACTCTCCCCGGGCACCTGATCTCACTCCATCACAGGGGTTCACATATGCTCTTCAAGTAGACATATTTTGTTATTTTCCATTTGTTTTTCATTTTCACTGATTTTGTATATGTCCTCTGGTTTTATGATTTTTGGACTTGTGCTTTGGATTTATCCATCATCTCTACATTTCAACAACTGTCCATGTGTCACTGCTGGTGTACAATTTGTCCCCGAGGACACTTGTCGGGCAGTCCTTTATATATATATGGATAATGTTAATAAGAAAACCATAGTGGCTGAGGCGTCGCCCACTATAAAAAGGCCTCAAACTGCAATGTGCAAGGACACGTGCATAGCAGTTAACTTAGGTGTCCCAAATATTATCTTAAATGACATTAGAAATCAAACATTTGTGGTAAGCACTAATAATGAACTCTGGTGTCAACATGCGGATAGCTTCATAAACATCAAGCCCTGTAAGGTTAAACTAGTTGACGTAATTAAAGATTACCAATTCTTTCCTTATGATTGTGAAATATCTAAATGCGGGACCAAAAATTGCAAAACTTGCAATGTCTTAATTACAGACAATTCTTTTAAGGGAGTAATTTAACTAAACATTACTTTCATACGCATAGTTTTGACCATTTGACTTGTAAGAGTTCAAATATTGTATACGGTATTGAGTGTTCACTCTGTGGGTTAATATATGTTGGAGAGACAAAGGGACAACTCCGTACAAGAGTGTCAGGTCACAGGTCCAAAATTAATTGTGGCGGAAACCAATTACTCTATCGCCACTTTAACCAGCCTGGCCACTCTATTCTCTCAATGAAAATTAGAATTATAGAAAAAATATATCACCCCACAAACAATGCGAATTTGAGCACTCCTTTTCGTCGGAAAAGAGAAGAATACTGGATAAGACGTCTCGGCACTGCTTCGCCCTATGGATGCAATGACAATATTAGTAGTATTGGTAACCTCACTAGTCCTGCGTGTCAATCAGTTAACGTACTCGGTTTATTCAACAAAAGCCAGAGGAGGCATCGAAGTCATGGTACACGCAAATACAACAAACCTGAAATACATAATATTTCCTTTGATACTCTTTTGCCATTTATAAATAAACCTTTGGGCCTTCATCACATTCGTACAAAACTTTATTCTATTTCACTGAGAAAATTACACGAGTTGTACGTATCGTCCAGACACCGTATATTTACTGATATAAGCTCTGCAGAGTATAGACTAGATGGCATTATTATGGACATATCGACCGCTAGACTTTTTCGTCCCGTCAAGTCAGATATTTCTATGGAAAAAATCTAATCGCCCCTTTCATCAAAATTAAATTTGCAAAAAAATTCATTGAATATTTAAATTTTGGCCAAATTTTAAATCATAAGTCTGTTTTAGAGAAAATACCTCCCATATTTTCAAAAACAAAGATCCGCCATGTATTTCCTATAGCTACACGCCATCAGTTGCATCCAAAATTTATAATTACAAAGGGTTTCTACAGTGTCTTGATCTTAGCAACTCTGCATGCCATCCTCATCGTGTGTATGTTCCTCGTCTAATTTTGTATGTTCTCCTTGTGGCCATGTCGTTACTGGTGATCTCGATATTGTTAAAAACACTAAATTAAGAGAACTTTTACTTAAAGGTCCAAAATACAGAGAACCCAGATCATTCACATGGAGCCAAAATTTTGAGAATATTATGAACTGCTGCGAGGAATATGCCACACGATGGGCAAAAAGAGAGGAAGTACAGATCGACACTCTTTCGGAATGGATAAAATCTATTGCAGTACTGCTTAGATCAAAAATGAATAAATTACAATGTTCTGTAAACACCAGATTCGAATCTATTTTTAAAGATCCTGATGTTGTCAGAGAACTTACCTTCCTCCAAGAACATTATATCATTACAACAGCAGATAAAGCATCCAATAATTATACATTTACTTGTAAGAAATATTACTTTGACAGCCTAGTGAAAGAATTAGGATTAAATTCAGCTCCAGGAAATCCTACTTATACTCTCACGAACTTTTCGGTTTCGGAAGTACTCGAGAATCATATATCTGTCCTCAATACGTTTGGTATTGACTCAAATAAATTGAATTTAGAAGTTCCATCTTTGTACTGAATTCCATTAATGCAAAAATATCCTTAAAAACAAAGCTTTATCGCTGGTTCCTCGAAGTGTTCCACAAAATCTGTATCGATGCTACTCACAAAAATATTATCATAAATTAAATCTGGCCTTCATAGATATTGCGAAACAGTATATTCCAGAAGTGGAATTAATCAAATGTGGATCCTTAAAAATTCAAAAGAGTTGTTAGAAAATCTAAAGTCAAAAAGTTTTACTAAAATTCACTCTATCAAGTCTTTTGACTTTTGGACTCTTTACACAACGATCCCTCATCAGAAATTGAAAGACAGATTAGCGAAAATTATTCAAAATGCATTTACTAGTAAAAACGGAAACCGCAAATTCAAATATATAGTAATAGGCCACGATAAAACTTACTTTGTTAGGGAAAATTCTGATTCCAAAAATAAATACACTGAAACAGCTGTCATCCAGATGTTGAACTTTCTTATCGATAACATTTTTGGGGTGTTTGGAGGTAAGGTTTTTCAACAAATTGTCGGCATTCCAATGGGCACTAACTGTGCTCCGCTTCTGGCTGACATATTCCTTTACTCATACGAAGCTGAATTCATTCAGTCTTTGCTTTCGCAAGGAAACAAACAATTGGCTCTTGGCTTCAATTTTACTTACAGATATATAGATGACTTGCTTTCAATTAATAATCCTTCATTCGGGGATTACCTTAGCATCATCTATCCAAGTGAACTTGAGGTCAAAGAAACCACAGAAAGTAGTAATTCTACTTCGTATTTAGATATTATGTTGTCTTTCGACATTAATGGTCAGTTGAGCACCTCACTATGACAAACGTGACAATTTCAATTTCCCTGTTACAAACTTTCCTTTCATAAGTAGCAACATTCCATCGTAGCCTGCATACGGCGTATTCATATCTCAGCTAATACGTTATTCCAGAGCATGTTCAAATTACAATGACTTTGTTCTGAGGGCTAGGCGACTTTCAGTTAAGCTGCTCAACCAGGGTTATATATGTTGCTAGACTAGCAACGTCACTGAGGAAGTTCTACAGTCGATACGAGACTCTTATTACTCCATATGATATCTCGTTATCCAGACTTTTAAATGATATTCTGGACTGAGACCGATTCCGATCATTTTACACAGATTTGACACCTTCTATACTAGAAGGTTACCTACTTCGACTTCTCCATAATTAAATACATATGGAATTTACACGATCTGACTCTTTCTACTGGGTATATGTGACGGGTGTTGCTAGCAAACAGGAGATGCTCACTCTCCCCGGGCACCTGATCTCACTCCATCACAGGGGTTCACAAATGCTCTTCAAGTAGACATATTTTGTTATTTTCCATTTGTTTTTCATTTTCACTGATTTTGTATGTCCTCTGGTTTTATGATTTTTGGACTTATGCTTTGGATTTATCCATCATCTCTACATACTATCAAAAGAGGTTTACCCCTCCCGGGCATTTCATCTCACCTCAATTCATTGGGGTTCGGATTTGTTTGAATATGATATTTTACACGATATTTTCGAGATGTGGTCAAGCTCTCGGTAATTCTTCCTTGTTTAATTTGCATCACATCAATTACACACAAATAAAAGGACAAAAATATATACAAATATATATACTGAACAGATCTACTTTTTCCGTGTCGATCTATAAATAAGCTGAGAGCTGAGAAATAGGTGATATTGAGGTCAATGAATTAGTGGGGACACCAGTATGATTTGCAATGACCAGTGTAAGCTCTAAAGGTCAATGACTCGGCCATGTTCTAAATGTTAATGACCCGAGGTCGCTCTAAATGTGACGAGGTATAGCCGCTAATGAACAAAATGAAGTAATGAGAATAAAATTAAAGCAAATGGATAAGTAAGTAAGATCCAGGTTTTGGAGTTAGTTAGCGAGGTAATTGAGGGGTCTTCGACCGCTTAAGTCCTCAGCTGGTCCAGGGTGAGCTCTGGTTTGGGAACCACTGGTGGCCGAAAACCACTACTGACATGTCTCCTCATGAACGATCGTCAATGCTGAAATGATAACCCATAGGTGAATGCATTTTTGGTGGTGATAGACGACCAATGGATACCCTCTCTCATGTTGGTTACATCTTCTGTTTCTCCAACATATCGTTTGTTACATAATTGCAGTTGATTAATCAAGTGTACAAATTGATAAAAAATTTTGAACTTTAAAAAACAAACGCGGTGTGTGATGGATTGTTTCTTGGTGCAAGTAATAAATAAACGAAAACTTTTGACAATGTGACGATGTGATTTTGCATGCTTTCGGCTTTCTGTTTCTTATGTAGAATGGATAAAATTATCGACAGAGGCAAATGGAGGTGGAGACTACATCAAACAGTATCCTGGAAGTTGCGTCTGTGGTCTTGAATTTGAGAAAATCTGGCATTAGGGATGGGTTTTGACGGGACCTTTTCTGTAACCTCTGTGGTCAAGTCTCTGTTTAAGTTTGCAATTCATTTTTCTGATGTAATGCACAGTAATGGATACCTAAGCAAAAGACATGCACGTAGCAGGAGCACGAGACCTCGGAAAGACAGGACACCGTCAAAACAATACGGGACCTATAAATCACGGGAACTTTTTGTTACGAGTCAATCTTACATGTACCAGAAAATCAGATCTGACTATATGGCAAAATCAACCACAGACAGAAAAAATATTAACAAAGTCAGCAACAGACATGAATAACATTACAAAAGCTTCGATTACACAGTAGCTGCGGTACTGGTTTAGAAAGTTTAAACTGCGCAATTTTGAAGCACTAAAACTGTCAAATTGCAGGAGCCTCAAGTGGCCGGGAGTATATTTGCCCCCTGGTTTCCCCTCTACGTTAGACCAGCTGGAGACCTGAGTGGTTCACAGATCTCTCGCCTAACATCCAACCCCTACCCCTATTAATTTCAAAACCAGGATTCGTCCCTGGTTCATTATGAGAATAAAATCTGAGTTACTCACAACAATATATAAAGTGAATGATAACATAATTTCACAACTCATACAGTAGAAGGATACCTCCACCCCATAAGGCCGCCAGATTCCTGTTTATTGCTGATCATTTTTATGTTCGGATAAATCATGTAAAGAGAATCCTACATTCTGACCTACTATACTATCGTACAATATGATTGTACATGTACTTCTTCCCTGTCAGTTTTAAGTTTTCAATAGGAGAGGGAAATAATGCTGCTTTATTTAAAGTTGTATGACCTGAATATTTACGATAAAAGCAATAGCTTCAAAAAGTATGGGCTATATTTAAGTTGTTTGAAGTTATTTCGTATCAGAAAAATACTAATGTCTTTAGACGTCGCAGTAATCGCAATAAAACGAAAATTTATTGTATTTATTATAAATGGTGACTCGGTCAACATTATTTACAATGAAAGGAATTATGGCACACGACTTAACATGAGGAAACTAAATCTTCCTGGAAGCAGACATAGGAGCGAATATGAAAATGAAAGCGGGGTAGCCAATCAAAAGATTAAACGAATCTACTAAAAGGAGAAGGAATTTAATTTGTATGATCTAAAGCACACATAGAGTATGTAGAAGTAATTCGGTTGCAGAAAATGCGAGGTCAAAATTGTTAAACGAGGAAAGTAAATATATATGCATACAAGCCGTAAATAGAACAACGTGGATGGAATATCAAAACAAAAGCGGGCGGTCCAGGAAATTTAAAAAATGGAAAGGAAATTAAGTAGCAACAAGGAGCGTAGACACAACAGAATTTACATTTGACTTAGACGTGTATTGAATAGACCAAATTTGTAAATCTGAAAATGCATTCTAGGCATACCGATCAGACAATGTGTAGACAGTGCAGTTTTCCAAACTGCTGTCCATAATATTCATAACTCAAATAATAAGCAATTTTTTTTACAATTTGTTTATCACTGTTTTTCAGAGAGGAGAGATTGTTTTTCGGAGTGGAGATTTGACGATATACAGACAGGGTTGCTTTATGTGAGATATATAAAATTCGGGTCGTACAACTTTCAGTGCGGAACAAGTACATAACTTACACAAATATTCTAATTCTCATTACCGCATCATTATTTCGGTAAAAACACTGTCAGATTGAGGGGGACACAAACACACACACAAACAAACACACACACATACACACACACACTCACACACACACGTCTATTCTTTTGTGTCAAAATTCTAAAAATTGTGTCATAATTACTCAGAAGCCGTATTATTTTTTTTAAAGTATTGGTTTCTGTTCTCCCATGACCCATCGTATACAACAACCGCATTTCCTCCGTCGTATGATCTTCTGGTGTACAGACAAATGGGCCATTCCCATGCATCGCGTACATCATAGTTCTGAGACATGTGCGAAGGAACGGAGTTGGAGCATGAAAGCCACCAATACTTTATATATATATATATATATATATATATATATATATTGATTTATTCTTAGAATCTTCCTCTAACTCTTATTTGTTAATGAAATAAGCGCATTCTTTTTCGTTGTTGATACCATATTTTGTCGTGTAAGCCACTGTGAAAGTCACTATCACATGAATACAATCTCGAAATCACACTAAGGTCTAATTGTAATCCTTGAAACATTCCCTGGATAATCTGGGTAGTCCTTTAGCTGCTAAATTCGATGATCAAACTAAGGAAGATTAACTCTTTCTCTTCTTGACATTTCAGGAGATGAAGTTATATTATACATAATTCTGTCACTGTCAAATCATTTAATGTATATATATATATTATATAAATTATAAGACAGTGCAGATTTAGAGAAGGACCAAGCGGTCATTCTCAATTTTTTGTTACAAGACATACATAATTTTAGAATTTTATACATAATCGTTTCTAACTGTATTAATTGCAAGGAGTTGTAGATCCCGCTGTTTTTTTTTCCCTAATATTCCTGGACCCAGCAATATATCACTATACATGTATATTGTACAAACTGTTTAAAATTGAAATAAAACAGCAAACCTTCCGAGATGATCAAAGTCTTTAAACATATATGCATTGGTTTCCAATCATCGTCAACAAGATTGTGACATACCGCCCCCTCGGGACATTGTTTCCCTCGACACTCTTCGCCGAAACATTTGGCCAGTGTCATGCACAACGTGAATATTGAGATGAAAATGAACTGCATATCTACACCTAAAGTCTATAAGCAAGCTTCCATGGATCCTGTTATAGATAAAATATGAGTCATAACTTTTGATATATAATTATTAGTATTTATAGAAAACCCACAGTTGTGCCAAACATAGTATTATAAGAAATATGACTCAGTGTTTTGAGAATTATTAATATCCGAAAGACTTATATCACAATATGTGAGTTTAATCTATTGTTTTATAGAATTGGTACTGTATACTACTGTGTGGAAGGGGTTTTTTTTAGCCCTATTGATAATTACATGTGGGCAGTATTTATAAACATGCACTTATCAAGTATTTGAGACATTTATATACAGATGTGTTACACGTTAGAGATACACCAGGAAACTGGTAAAAGTTTCTGTAACAATAGTAGTTAATTGTAGTAATGATAACGGTCAACATCTTACAGTGGGTTTTAATTTTATCAGTACAAGATTTTTATCTGTCAATTGAAATCTTGTATACAACTCTAAACAAAATAACATTAAGCGATGGAAATCGAAAATAGAAGCATACGAATGTGCTATACATGTATCTGTCGACAGGGAAAACAGATATTAAATCTGTGATTAAAAAAGAGATAATGCTAAATACATACGTGTGGTCGTAAATACCACCACTTTTAAACAGCGTTAATTGTCAGACATTTACGAGGAAACTTCCCTTTCTATTTTGATGTAATCTGAAATTGGTTGCACGTGGCTCGGTTCCGAGGTGGGGATATCACATCCTCGACACCAGCGGACGTCCATGTAGGTGCATATGTAATAAATAAAGTAAATTTGTACCGTACGGCGGGTTTGCCTAGCCTACAAAGCATGCCGCATATAACGTCAGCCACGGAGAATTATATGCCGCATGCTTTGTAGGCTAGGCGAAGCCGCTGTACGGTATAAATTTACTTCATATTTTGATATATGTATGAATTCAAAGCAAACTTTTTTTGTAATTTCCATACATGTAATTATAGAAACTATATGAAATAAAGTATTGATATGATCTAATATTTGTCTTATGTGCGCACATCCAGAGGTCGGAAGTTATAATGCAGGGAATATCCCTTCCTGTCTAGGGGTCGGCAAATTTTACAAAATATCAGTATTGAATATTTATGAAAGTTATGGATTACCATTTCCTAGACACATTTCCATTAAAGGAGATTATCCTCTTTTTAAAACCTGCTGAAATCTTCCAACCTCAACCCCACTCACTATTTAGAAAAAGATTAGATAAATACATAAAAGACATGAAATAATATCGGATTAGTAAATAGATACACATGTTGGCGATAAATGATATATACATGTACCATTCATACGTCATGGAAGTAAGCAGGTATAGTTCAGTGGATGAAGTGTTCTGTTCCTGATCGAGAGGTCCCGGATCCGACTCCTGCATTTGGCACACCGGTGTTCTGTCTTTCGGGTGAGACAGTAAACACCGAGACCCTAGGTCGGTAGGCATGGCAATTGAAAGCTCCTACACGTTTCGGGTGGGTCCATTACAAAATTATAAATTTCTATGTAATGAAACATATTTGCCATCACTTTAGAAGTGAAATAATCGTGGAGTGGGGGAAAATGATATTCAATTAATCAATCAATGATTCATAAAACTGAACAAGAAAAGTCCCCCCCCCTTTTTTTTTCCTCATATAAGTTCGTTATAAGTTCGAAATGCTTGGTTCCGAAGTTTTGCGTGACTTGATTGCCAAGGATTTGTCTGATTTATTTATTTATTATTAAAGCGGTGTACCTTCCACAGGCCCATTGACAGAAGTCTCTCATTTGTTCCAGCTGTAGCATTTATGGTCTCCATTTAAAACACTGCATCAAGATTGCGATTAACGATTTAATTATGAAGCACGAGGTTAAACAAAATACACTGAACATCGATCTCGACAATTTCTCATTTTTTAAAATACATTACATCCCCCCCCCCTTTTTTTAAAAATAAATTGTGACCTATGAAATAAACTGTAACCCAATCAACAAGTACAAAATGTACACTGATTTTCATGAAATACATAAAATGATATGTTAATGAACAAAGAGTCCATATTCCTGCACATTGAATGTCTTGTGTTTATCAATGTCCTCTGAAACAAGAGAATTATAAGCAAATATGAAATACAGATATTTTATGGCAAATTAAACGTGCTAAATTTGACTAGACATACTTGACTAGACAGACAATAAAAACATAATTGCAAATACAATATAAAAGAGATATCTTTACAAAAAAAAATTAGGCTTACATATAAAAATGATTTTCCCATACACATGTCACTTTATGTAAACTGCCTATGCACATTTCACTTTCATTTTGTATAAATTTCACATTTCACTAATTAGCCTTTGCAGAGGCTTCACTGATCTTCCGGATCTTGTGGTGCGGTTATTTGGAACACTATTACACGTAGATAAATGCGGTTTTTGTGGTTTTGAAATATTTCGGGTAATTTGTTGTGGCGGATTTGCTTCATTTGATTCCTGCGGAATTTCCAGGATGTCGTCATCTGCGACATCTGTTTGCGGTATAGGATGACGTTCGGAGAGGTTTGCGGTGTCAGCTCAACTGACGGTTACCGACTTGAATTATGTATGATCTTGGTGCATTGTGGTGCGATATGACCATTCCTGTCTTACATTCTTTCTCTCCTTTTTGAGGCATGATGATAACGGGATCTTTCGGGTATAGCGGCTGTAATTCCTTGTTGTGCTTTTTGTTGAAATTGTTCTTTTCTATCGTTTTCTTAGAGCGAAGGCTTTCTTTGATAGAATCAAGATTTTTTTTTCGGGCGCAATACAGTGTAAGCAACAGGTAGTGTGTTTCGTGGTCGTCTACCCATTAGTATTTGTGCTGGTGACATGTTGTTTACATCCTCGAGCAGGGTGGTTCTATAGTTCAAAAGCGCTTGGTGTTTGTCAAAGTTTTTCCTCAATAAGCGCTTAACTCTTTGTATCGCGCGTTCGGCAGCTCCATTTGGGGTTTGAAAGTGCGGACTTGCTGTTTTGTGGATTATGTCGTAGGATATGCAGATTCGTTTGAATTCGGACGAAGAAAATTGTGGTTCATTATCTGATCTAAGTTCCTTTGGTATTCCACTACATGTAAATATGGATTTTAAAGCTTGAATTGTTGCAAATGATGAAATTGATTGCAATTTTACACAGTCTATGTATCTCGAGTAATAGTCTACGACAATAATGTATTTCTTGGCTTCGAAATCAAAACGGTCGCACCCAACCATCGCATACGGTAATTCTGGAACTGGAGTAGATAGTAACGGTTCTGGTGATTGCTTATTTTGAAATGTAGCGCATTTGTCACAGTCCTTAACTAATTGCTCTATTTGAGTGTTCATTCCGGGCCAATACATAGCCTCTCTTGCACGTCGTTTGCATTTGACAATTCCAAGGCGAGATTTATGGACGAGGGATAGCATGTTCTGTCGGAGACTCGGTGGAATAACGATTCTCATGCCTTTGAATATTAAACGGTCGATAACTGATAGTTCGTCTCTAGATGACCAATAATCTCTTCCGTTTATAGGAGTTTGAAACTTTGTATACGGCCAACCGTTTAATATGATCTGATACAGTCCTTGGAGTTCTCTCGAAGTAAATTCATTAATTTCCTGTTTTTTCGGGTCACTTACTGAGAGTAAATCAGACGCATTCATTTCAGAAAATATGAGTTCTGGTTCCTGTATTAGTAGACATGCTCTTGAAAGTGCGTCGGCTACAACCATATCTTTCCCTTACCTGTATATTAAAGTAAGGTCATACCATTGTAATTTCAGAAGCATTCTTTGAAATCTCATCGGTGCAGACAATAATGGCTTCTTTAATATTTGCTCTAAGTGTTTGTGATCGTTATATACAGTTACGTGTTTACCGAAGATATAACTATGGAATTTGTGAGTTGTATGTACGATACATTTCTGCATATTGCTGTTCTGTATCGGTGAGAGCTCTTGATGAATAGGCTATCGCACGGCCTTCTTGTAAAAGGATAGCTCTCAAGCCGTTTTTTGAGGCATCCCATTGGATTTCGACCGGTTTGTTGACATCATAAAATACTAGAAGAGGTGCAGTAGTGCATATAGTTTTAAGCTGTTTAAAACTGCTTTGTTGAGCCTGATCCCATATAAATGTGACGTCTGACTTTAAAAGTACCCTCAACGGCGCGTCAACCTGGCTCATGTTAGTTATAAACTTGCTGAGGTACTGAATAAGAATTAGAAATCATCTAACATCATCTTTGTTTTTCAGAGTTGGCATATCGTTTATAGCTGCCACTTTAGCGGGGTCAGGTGATACACCTTCTGCACTAATGATGTGACCTACATACGATACTGATGCTTGGCGGAGTTTGCATTTATCAAAATTAAGGCGCAAATTGCAGGCGGTTGCTCTTTCAATAACTTGTCGCAAAATTTTTTCATCATGTTCCAGGTCCTGACCTGCTATTAATATGTCATCCATAATATCATATGTCCCATCAATTCCCTCTAATATCTGATCCATTATGCGCTGGTATATTTCTGGCGCGGATTGTATTCCAAAAGGAAAAGGTGTTGAACGTTGTAAGATACGATGAATAGCTATCTAATCTAATTTTCATGTATCCGGCCTTGGCATCCAATACTGATAATATCTTAGCATTTGGGATTGAGGATGCTACTTCCTCGAGAGTTTTCATTGGGTAATGCTGTCGCTTGATGACTGTGTTAAGGTCTTTAAGGTCTATAGATATTCGGATCTTATCGTTGAGTAAACTTACAACCATCGAACTGACCCACTCAGTTGGTTCCTCTACTTGAGTTATGTATCCATCTGCTTGCATTTCCTTAAGCTTCTTAATGATACATGGTTTAAGCGATGCAGATTGCTTTTTTTACTGGATGTATAACACTTTTGGCATCTGGTTTGATTTTTATCTTATGCTCTCCAGGCAGGGTACCGGTAGTGCGAATAAGATCTGGAAATTCATGAAATTGATCTGAAGGATTTCAAACTTTATGTCGACAGGTACCCAGTTGATTTTGGCCGTAAGAGGCAGGTAGACACTGAATTCTGGACGAATGGTGTGATTTATGAACGACCATAGAATTTCGTTTGATGGTTGTTCATTGCGTTTTAGATTTGCGTTGTTATACTGGATTTCACAATTACGTTACACTTTGCTCCGGTGTCAATTTGGAATTTGAAGGGTTTGCTATCAATATATAAGTTGTCAACCACTTATCTAAGCTTCGGTTTGCTGGGGTGTTAATGTCGGACTGATAGTATGTCCAATAATGCATCTGAATCATCAGAATCTTCGTCTGTTGACCTGATTAATATCCTTTGTCTTAGCTTTTATCGCTTTCCTGCAAACGAACACCCAATGGTCTGGTTTTTTACAATAGTTACAAGTGGTTCCTTTAGTTAGGCATGTTTTGTGACAATTGTTTAACCCACACTGTCTGCATTTCCCATTATTGTTTTTCCTATACTCGCGTTGCCGTGTTTTATTGCGGTGTTTCCTGGCGTTACTGTGTGCGATCTTAGATACTGGGGTTTCCTCAGTTCCTCTGAGTAAATTATGTTTCTTTTGGGACGTTTCATATTGTCTCCCTATTTCCAGGGTCTTAGCTACTGTAAGATTTTGCCCTTGGTCAAGCACACGCTCTTGGACCTTTTTGTGCGACACACCAGCTATTATCATCCGTATCAGCATACTCGCAATCCATGAGTATGAGATGATGGTCTTTAATGAAGTTATCAAAACGATTCACCATCTTGTTGCTTCCTTTGCCTAACTTTAAATCTAGCGATTCGTTTATTTTTCCTAGGCCTAACGTAATTGTTGAATTTCTCGAGAATTTTAGACAGATCGTCTTCTTCGCCTTCTACCCAATCAAAAGTCTTAAAAACTTCCCGACCGTCTTTACCAATCCACATCCCTAGCCAACCAGCTTTATCTTTCGCATCAGATTTACAAAGTGGACCTTTGAAGACAAACTCGACGTGCTGTCGAAATCGGAGAAATTCATTGTACGTATCGGGATGGCTCTATTCCATGGTAGGTTTATCGAAATGAACAGACATGGCATACTCACAGACAAATTAGGCTATTAATTTGTTTTGTCGTCCTGGAATCAACTTAAAGACTTCTGACAGCATGAAGCATTTGTGGTCTCCAATCAAAACACGGGATCAAGATGGCGATTAACAATTTAATTCTGAAGCACGAGGTTATGACAAAATACAATGAACATCGAACTCGACAATTTCTCAGTTTTTAAAATACATTACACCAATGGGAAGAACTTATTCTAGTCAAATATGAGAGACTACAGCGAGAGGACAGGACTTTAATCCATCCTCTTTTCTTAATTCCTCTATGTCACATGACTGACATTTTATATCCTCAATTCCACGCCTATAAACAATTGCAAAAAAGACAAATGACGAATGTTTAAATTAGTGGAGATATTTTAAATTATGCAAAATACATTACTTTTATGACGGTATTTTAAAACAAGAAGCAAGTTTTGCATAAGCTACTAGAAAAGAAACATATGCTGGAATTTTCATTTGCAATCATTGTAATGGATAATGCTGTAACGCAGTTCTTCCTTATTATTGTTATCATTTATATCATAGATAAAAACAACGAACAACGTCTGTTTGTTAAAAATGATTGAGGCGGCATCGATTTCTGAAAGCAGGACAGATTTGGGGGACTAAACATTAAATGCCTTCTTGTTGTAGCATAGACTTTCCCTCCCCATAGGTTATCCCCATAATAAACCGACCCATATATATACAATTTTCCCCCGGAAAAAAACCCCACCCAGTATAAATCTTCCCCCGGGAAAAGCTATACTGATACGCTTCTTCCCCCACGGAAAAACCGACCCAGCATACAAATCAGTACGCTTTTCCCCTTCTAGAGATAAAATCCGGTTTGGGCCAATATTACCACGAGGGAATGAAATTAAATGTGCATAATGCGTCACCATGTTTATCTGTCAAAATCTCATCGGATATCGGCACATTCCCAGTTTGAAATTGAAATTTTGAAAAATCTGGTTTTCCCGCATTAGGGCAAGTGGTTTATTTTGCAAATCAAAGATATTTCTTTACTCTGTTCCAAAATGAGAATCAAATTATGACTAGGACACATAATCACCTACATGTCGATCAAATGCAGATACAGTTGGGTGCAGTCCTAACCTTACATTCAAGTGCACTTGATAAGTGCAATTCAAGTTTAGTTTTTCGTCCCGAAAACCAGTCATCAAGTTTAGTCAAGTGCATTTGATATCAAATTTACTTTAAAGTAATTCCGTCTTCAAGTTTACTATTACGTGACACCAAGTTTACTTTTCACGTTTGTTTATTACAATTATCCAGTTTCGTATAACACGATAAAAATAATTGTCTAATTATGTACTATTGCATATTTTATATAATTTTTTTAATAAATAAAGTAAATGTAGATGTATATAGAAAGTAAACTAAATTTGAAGTGCACTTGGAGTAAACTTGGAATCAAGTTTAGTACTAAACTTGGAATAAAGTTTACTACTAAACTTGATTCCAAGTTTACTCTGTTGTCGTTAAGTAAACTTGAAAAGCAGTCATAAAGTTAACTTGAAGTGCCCGTTATGTAAGGTTAGGACTGCACCTAACTGTATAAAAACATAATTTTGATAAAAAAAAAAGTTATAGGGTAAAAGAACCATGAGATCCCTACATGTTTTGCGAGAAAATCACTGAAGAGAAACTGTTTTTATCTTGGGAAGCTCTTTTCAGTATTTGTATAAGGATTATACGATGCTGCATTGTAGATACTGCATACAGTATATATTTAGACATAAGCCTCTCTCACATACATGTAGCCGTCGGTATTATGCACCCGTAATCGAGGATTTGGGATATGTAGTTTTTGTCCTGTCCGTTAGTTTTTCTGTTGGTTTGTCCAAAACACTTAGACCTTAACCATAACTTTTGAATGGTATGTGATAGAGCTTCCATCTTTCATATGATGAATTCTTGTGATAAGACCTTACCACTTGGTATATTCGAGCATCGTCTTCTTTTGAAAATCTTACATCATAATTTTTGATTTGTAAGTAATTATCATGTATATTCCTTGTAGCAAGACCTTACCACTGATATCAACAATGTATACCTTGTGATTGTGATATACTGATATAGACTTAAACCGTAGTCAGAACTTTAAAACGGAGCAATATGGATTTCATATTTCAAAAGTGTATTCTTTGTGTCAGTACCTTTTACTTGTACCAACCTCGTGACCCTGACCTTCGCGCTTGACCCTGAATTGCAAAACTTTTACCTTGGTCATTACCTTTGAGTAATAAATGAAAGTACTTTCATATTTCACATGAGTATTCCTAATGGCATGCGCTTATATATGGTTCCATGGCTTTTGACCTTGCCTTTCTAGTTTGACCTACTTTAGAATAACAGTTTGCATTTGATAAACGGAGCAATTCGTGCTTCACATACACATCTTGTTTATTTTGATGCTGTCTTATGTCGTAAAGATGTCGTACATGTTTGCAAATCATTCGGACAGATCTGGGGCGAAAGGTTGTCAGACCAAGGCGAACTTATATGGTCCTTTCTATGAGGTGAGAATTTTTTTTTTCTGGTTTTTTTTTTTTTTTTTTTTGTTCTTAATTTGTTTTTAAGTTTGTTTTTTTTTTATTTTTAGTTTTTTTAAACCCAAAAAGCCATGAAAATAACCAAAGTAAAACCATTTTAGAGATTGAAACTTTCTTTTCTCAAACCAATTTTTTTCTGTTCATATACTAAATCAAGACTAAATTACGGTTTGAGTTTCCCGATTTGACCAGAATCCGGAATCGATAAGGGGAAAGATGAACCCATGTCGGTATATCCAGCTGGGGAGGGGGGTGTTCTATGCTGATAATTAGAAGGGGGGAAAAGGTACGGATAGAATTTCCTCTTTAGAAGGAGAAAGATCTATACTGGGTAGGTTTTTTTCAGAAAAAGTCTATCTTTGAAAGGGGGGGGGGTGTATGCTAAAACACGGGATCATTCTAAGCAGTCTATTAAGAGAAAACCACAATTATCAAGTTACGATATACTTTACTTATAAAATATGTCAATGTATATCACCGGTAACATACGAAGTGCAGAAATAAACATTAAGTAAACAATACTTGCATAGGTAGATATGGAAATAAGTACATGTACCATGAACATTATACAGCGTGCTGAACACTCTATAAGTGTCATTTCCTTTCCTCAATTTGGAATAATTTACACTGTCAAATATTAGAGAAATTAGGAAGTGGTATCACTAGATTAAGAAATAACAATTACCTAGCCGTGGTGTTTTGTTCATTAATTCCCCGAGTGGCATGAACCCATCATATTATTTGATAGGTTCATCTGACAAGGGGAATTAGTGGACAATAACCAACGTGCGGCTAGTTGTGATTTCTATTCTGATATGTCCCTGTATACGACAAGTACTGTAACGTTGCTATGTAAAAATCGGAGCATTAAGAACTGTGGTTGTATAGTAGGCGTGGTCTATCTGAGCGGGATTGGTTGGAGAAAAATCACTGGACGAGTTCTATGAAACATATAGGGAAAAAAATCTCAAGTCATATAAGACTATCAATTTTAATGCGACTTAATATTTTCTCCGTGTATATTCCATAGATCTACATATATTCTGTCACGGATTGTAGTTTAACATACAAAGTCTATACCGACTGTGAGTAACGTGCCATGTCTATCCTGACACGAGTGAATATCGTGCCATGCTTATCCTGAAACTGACTGCAGCTTCACTCAACACGCTTATCCTAACATGAACTGCGACTTTGTGCAACACGAACTGCGAATTAAGGTGACATGTATATCCTGAAAATGACTTCTGATAAACGTACCACGTGTATCTTGACAAAATGTGCGGATAAACGTGCCACGCCCATCATGTTACGGATGCGACATGAGGTAACACTCCTATCCTGACAGGAAATGCGATTTTATTTGACACGCCTATCCTTATTCGGACAGTTGCTATACGTACAACTCCGTCCCTAACATGGACTACTGCTTGACGTACCATGCTTGTCCTGAGGCAATCGGTGGTACAATTCTCCGGACACGGACTGCGGATTAATGTACCACGCCTACCCTGCACGAACTGAGGATTAACGTACCAAGCCTACCCTGCACAAACTGCGGATTAACGTACCAAGCCTACCCTGCACGAAATGCGGATTAATGTACTTAGCCGACACTACACGAAATGCGGATTAATGTACCATGTCTATCTTGATACGGAATGCTGCTAAACGAATCAAGTCCATCACGCCTATCTTGGCACGGACTGTGGCTTTACTTGTCACGCCTATCTTGGCACGGACTGCGGTTTTACTTGTCACGCCTATCTTGATACGGACTGCGGTTTTACTTGTCACGCCAACCTGGACATGGAGTGCGGTTTTACTTGTCACGTCTATCTTGACACGGACTGCAGTTTTAGGTGTCACATAAAAGGTGACATGGGCTGCGGATTAACGTGTCTAGCCTATCCTGACACGGAGTGCGGCTTGACATCTTTATCCTGTGGTAAATGTAAATGACCAAGGGTTAGTTGGGACCGAATACAGGATTATGTGTGATGCTTCTTGATTCCATTTCCTTTACACGAGAATACAAATATATATATATAATAACTAAAACCAAAAACATTAATGTTCTGATTGTTGTTCGAATCACATTTTAATGTCGTATGTGAATTTTACTTTGTAGTAAAAGTATTCCATGTTGATGTTTTAATGCATATTTTAAGAATGCAAGAATAATATATATACATGTATAATGGTACAACCCTAAAACTGAATCTTAACTCATGAAGATTTATTACATGCTGCATTCAAAGACCTTGACTTTGTTATTTAAATGCAAAGATGATGGATAAATCCAAACTAGAAGTCCGAATATCATGAACCCAAATGACAAACAAAATCAGTGAAAATGAAAACCTAGGAGTAAACAACGGAAAATGTCTACTGAACCCCTAAATGGAGTGAGATCAGGTGCCCAGGGAGAGTGAACATCTCCTGCTTGCTAGAAATACTCGTCACATATACCCAGTAGAGAGTCAAATTGTGAAAAATGATTGTAATCGGTCCCAGTCCAAAATATCATTTAAAAGTCTGGATAACGAGATATCATAATGTGTAATAAGAGTCTCGTTACGACCATAGAACTTCCTCAGTGACGTTGTAAGTCTAGCATATACATAACCCTGGTTGAGTAGCTTATCTGAAAGTCGCCTAGCCCTCAGAACAAAGTCATTGTAATTTGAACATGCTCTGGAATAACGTATTAACTGAGATATGAATACGCCGTATGGAATGTTGCTAATTATGAAAGGAAAGTTTGTGATAGCGAAATTGAAATGGTCACATTTGTCATAGAGTGAGGTGTTCAATTGACCATCAATGTCGAAAGACAACTAAACATCTAGATACGAAGTAGAATTGCTACGCATAATAATTTCCGCTAATCTGTATTTTAATTTCTAATGAGGGATCGTTGTGTAAAAAGTCGATAAGACGAAGGACTTGATGGAGTGGATTTTAGGAAAACGTTTTGATTTCAGATGTTCTAATAACTCTTTTGCATTTTTCAGAATCCGCATTTGCTTAATTCTAGTTCTGGAATATACTGTTTTGCAATACATAGGAAGGCCAGATTTAATTTCTGATAATATTTTTGTGAGTAACATCGATGCAGATTTTATGGAAAACGTCGAGGAACTAGCGAGAAAGCGTTGTTTGTGAGGATTTTTGTGCATTTTTGAAATGCAGTACAAATATGGAGGTTCTAAATTTAATTTATTTGAGTCAATACCAGAAGTATTTAGGACAGATTCATGATTTTCAAGTATTTCCGAAACCGAAAAGTTTGTCAGAATAGAAGTAGGATTTCCTGGAGCTGAATTTAATCCTAATTGTTTCAATAGGCTGCCAAAGTAATATTTCTTACAAGTAAATGTATAATTATTAGAAGATTTATCTGTTGGTGTAATGATATAATGTTCTTGGAGGAAGGTAAGTTTTCTGACAACATTTGGATCTTTGAAAATAGATTCCAATTTGGTGTTTACAAAGCCTTGTATTTTTCAAATTTTTGATCTCAGCAGTACTGCAATAGATTTCATCCATTCCGAAAGAGTGTCGACCTGTACTTCCTCTCTTTTTGCCCATCGTGTAGCATATTCCTCGCACGAGTTGATAATATTCTGAAAAGTTTATATTAGTTATCATAAAGGCTGTATATTACTTCTCTCAAAAAAAAAAAAAAAAACCCATCGCAAATAAATCGGATATAAAAGTGGTTACAGTAGTGGTTTCCTTATAAAACCTGGCAATAAAAAAAAATTTAGAAAAGTACATGCAACAATCAAAAACGAAATGCGTTAGGAAATACATGTATGCTTCATGAGTAGGGTGCATTTTCAGAAGTATATGTACCTATTTCGATGAAATTGTCAACGGATCTTTAGACACATTGTATTTGTGCTGCATTTGTCAAAGACATATTTTTCTGTTTTATTTTCATGTTTACTTTAACATGTGCAAATGCTATATCGTTTCAATGAGTTTTTTCTTAATATCGATATGTCTCATTCTGTGCAGCACTTTCTTCATATCTTTCAGTATGTTCTACCGATTCTTCATTTTCCTTCTGCTTGGTAAGATGCTCCGACTCTGACTGATAATTGACAGCATTAATTGTGCCATTTTGTACTTTATTATCATTCAACATTTCTCTTCTCTCTGGTCCTTCTGTCTGTCCCTCTTCCTCGTTAGTTTGTTGTTCTATGACAGAAAAAGCAACACATTTATATTCAGTTCTAATACTACTATCGAACTACATCAGTAAGGGAAGAGGATAAAGTCTAAAAGGTGGCAACTTTTTAGAAATCGACGGAAGAACAAATCGATCACAAGTGCAGCAAGGAATAATAATGGAATATTAATAAGATACAAGAGGCCCAAATGGGCCCATATCGATCAGGTGACCATGTTAAGTATATGGTAAAGTTAAAAAGCATAAGAATGTTCTCTAATCTAAGTATCACTTCCAAGAAATTTCATTTCAGGCAGAACCATAACACCACATCATTCGGAAGTTGCTCATACATTTAGATAAAGTAATCTATCTCAAAATTTCTCTTTACAAAATTTCTGGACATACTTTAGACTAACCTCTAGATAGATCCAGGCAACCAAAGCAACAGTGTTTGTAAGGGAGTGTCAACATCTCATTCACGCCAAGTTCTATGAAACTTCTTCTATTTATTGAAGAAGAAGCCCATTTAAATTTTATAAAAGTATACTACACATTTTTATATCAACTTCTACTTTCTCCCTTTTTATACTGAAAGTGTGCAAAATGACAAAGAAATAATCAACAACACTTTTCAAGAGATTCCAACACATTACTCATAAAATTAACAACGCTATTTATACGACTTTTCTGTTTCACTGTAGTGCATCCAATTTGTTTATCTATGTACCCGGTCTTAAAAAATCCGCACTGGATCTATCCCTTGACGGATCTGACCGAAAAAGAATATTTACTAGGGACCAACAATGATAAAAAAAAAGACGATCGACTGACAGACGGACGAAAGATGCTTGACTATGACTGTAGCTCGCTAGGAACGGGCTTAAAACTTAAAAACAGTGCATATCGAAATTCCTTTATAAAAAGTTGAAATAAATAACGTGCTCAAGCTGTTTTATAAAACATAATCTCACTGTGACAAACTCCTTTTCTTCTTAATAACACTATCATAACTACAGTAACGATAATGGCGATGACAAGGATTACGACACCTGCAACACCACCGTGGCTAAGATGGTCACTTCCTCGACCTGAGGTTGATGCTTTGTTTACAGGTGGACTTATTTCAGTCGTTGAAATAAATGACCTAACGTATAAATATAAAGTAAGACAATAATATAGCAATACAGATGTTAAGAATACATGATTTATTTGACAAAATTCCATATGGAGAATAGGACTAGATGTGATACCTCAAAATATTACGATGGTACAGTATAGTAATGTGACACGGTGAGACGTATATTAGTAGCACATTCCATTTTGTGACATACTAGTAGACCCCATCCTTATATTTTGTGACATGTATAGTAGTAGTCCTCTTTTCTCATCTTTTTTTTTTTGTCTAGAACGCTATCATGCTGTTTGTCAGACCACACAGCTGCAACGTTAAAATAACATATAGAATCTATGTTTTGTCATTATATGGGTTCCAGGTTACGCTGTACTACATGTAGATATGGTGGTTGTACTCCATATTGATACAGTGGTTGTACAACTTGTTAATAACATAGTTGTACTACATGTAGATATAGTGATAGTGCTAAATGTAGATATGGCGGGTGTACTATATGTAGATATCGTGGTTGTACTATATATAGATATGATGGATGTCCTACATGTTAATATAATTGTTGTAGTACATGTAGATATGGTGGTTGTATTGCATTATTAGTTTTATGGTTTGTAACTTACCTACCACTGAACCAATGATAGTCAGTAAAATCCATAGAGGGTGAACCTTCGAACCCAACGAATGCCCAACCTCCCATGCGTTTTACTGATCCTCTATAGTACCGTGGTATGTCAGTAACGAATGATATAACGAATTTCTCGCACTGAGGGCCTTTGAAGGAACAAATGAATAAATACTCCTTCTTTTCTCATCCATTTTCCAATCGTATCGTCTGCATACACCGAACCATACTTGTAAACAAACGAGGTCACCGAGACGCTTTCTATTTATCTGACGTCACACACACTGAGGGAGATAACTCGAAAATGTTCATTAAACAACTGTGAATGGACTTTTTTGTTTTGTTTATATAATTGGCGGTAACGAAAAGGACAGGCGGCGGTTGTACTACATGTAGATTTGGTGGTTGTACCACATGTTGATATGGTGTTTGTACTACATTGATATGTTGGTTGTAGATAGTACTACATAGGTATGGTGGTTGTACCACATATTGATATGGTGGTAGTACTACATGTAGGTATAGTGCTTGCAGTACATTTAGACATGGTTTTATATGTCTTTTAATCAATACTTGATATCATTACACTACTTTTATTCTACAAGTGAAATGTATGTTTTGGATGTATGTTATCTCGGATGTGTGACTCTATCAGTGTGTACTATATGATAATATTAATTAACCACATTTAGATTACTTACACATGCGTAACTTTTGTTGAGATCATTGTAATGACTTCTTGTGTTGTTCTTGTTGTTTGTGTTGTGGTCGCATTATCCTGCATCATACACGCGGAATCTGTAAACATTCAATGTTCCCATTTGTGGTTAAAATGTATATTGCCAAAAAGAAACCACAAGAAAAGAACAACCACAAGAATTCTTGGTGGATCAACTAGAATGGAATTTACAAACAGGAATACTTACAATTATTGACCGTGTTGCTCTGGTAAAATGTTTTTGGACAAGAATTCATCATTGACTCTGTACAAATTCGTTCATCTATCATCATACCATAAGAATTGTAAAACGCACAGTTTCCTGTAAATAGACATTATATTTAAAATGCATTACCAGTTGTTGAGAAAATGTCTAAAGGAAAAGGCATGGTTGGATATATAATAAAAAAGCATCTATCAAAATGCATCAACATCATATATGCAAAGGGACTAAGTGATGATTAAGTATTGATTGTGATGATGGTTCGTTTCTTTATGACAAACGTGAAGATTTCAATTTTTATTATTACCAACTTCCTTTTCCTGCGTTGCAACTTGCCTTCCTCTTCGACATGTGACCCTATTTGATGATATCATCCACACCTTTGCGTAATTGCATCTGCGTGGGCAGAATCAAACATGTGGGTGACTAGGATTGTATATAAACAAACTTGAAAATTTGACACAGGTTGAGGAACAATCTGATTAAAACCAAATCTTTATTCTGTTTATCTATTTGTCTCATTGCAGATAATGATCTGGCAAAACCACGTAAGGGGTCATGTTTTGGTGAATTCTGATTTCAGCCAATCAGTGGATCGGCTACAAATTCCTAGATGTGAAATTAACATCCCCAATATTTGATTGAGTTTTTGAACATTTCTTGTTACAGGGGCGTAGGAGAAGAGGGGGGGGGGGGGGCGCAGCGAGGACACAGACATGGTTTTCTGTTTTTACTGGCTGTTGATGTATCCTGATTACGCAACATGGTGCAACAATAGATCTTTCAGTTTATGCATTTGTGTGATGTCATCCATTTTAAGTATTTATTATGCTTTGAATGATATTATACAAGTCCGAGATTATGCAATAGAATCGCATTATTATAGTTTGCTCTTATCTGACTGATTGATTGATTGATTCATTTTTGTTTAACGTCACACCACGAATATATTACGTATATGGTGACGGCATCTGCCTGATGCGGGGCATACAAATTCTGACCTTTGCAATGAACCCACCCGAAGCAGTGATGGATCTTTAACGTGCCATGCCTACCAAGATACGGGACCTCGGTTTTTACTGTCTCACCCGAAAGACAGGACACCGGCATGACCAGAGTGGGACTCGATCCCCGGCAACCCGATCAGGAGTCCAGCGCGATACCACTAGGCCACGCCGGCTTCTGCTCTTATCTGAAAGATATAAGCTGGTGTAGCCCCGTAGATGAGTTGTTCGGCTTGTGACCAAGAGGTTCGAGTTCGACACCCGTTGGGGCACACCGATGCTATGTCTTTCGGATGAGACAGTAAAAACCGAGGTCCCGTGTCACGGTATGCATGGCATGTAAAAGATCCGACAGGGAAAAGTCAATGACCTTCAGACCTTCACCGTTACTTTTGTGCTAAAAATAGCTTTTTCGACTTTGTTGCCGCTGGGACATAAGGTTGTGCCCCCCCCCCCCCCCCCCCACTTTTCACTGCCGAGCTACGCCACTGTGTTAGATATTGCAGCACTTGCACGTGCCTATATTTGATTTGACATTATATGTATACATACAGATATTTCTTCACGTGCATTTCTGACACCGGAATTTCAGTTCAAAAGCATTTCATACAGTGAATGAGACAATTTGATTAAGTGTACTTGTCATCTTCATATGATCATGTGTTTTATATATGTTGTTACAGAACTTTTGCGACAGATTTTACATACAATCAAAGGAAGTTTACTTCTCCGGGGCACCTGGTCTCACCTCAATTTATTGGGGTTAGCATTTGTTTGAATATGATATTTTACACGATGTTGTCCTTTTATTCCATGGGTTTCGAGATGTGGTCAACCCTTTGGTAATTCTTCCTTGTTTAATTTACATCACATCAATTACACACAAATAAAAGGACAAAAATATATACAAATAAAGATGTATACTGAACAGATGTACATATTTCGTGTCGATTCATAAATAAGATGAATTAGTAGCGACATTAGTGCATTGACCAGGGTAAGCTCTAAAGGTCAATAATTTGGCCAGGTTCTAAAGGTTAATGACCTGATGACCTAATGAACAAAATGAAGTAATGAGGATAAAATTAAAGCAAATAGATAAGTAAGTAGGATCCAGGTTTTGGAGTTAGTTGGCGAAGTTAGATGAAGGGTCTTGGACCGCTTAGGTACTCAACAGGTTCAGGGTGAGATCTGGTTTAGGAACTACTGCTGGGCGATGACCACTACTGACATGTCTCCTCATTAATGATTGTCCATGTTGAAATGATAACCTATGGGTGGATCCATTTTTGGTGGTGACAGACGACCAATAGTTACTCACTCTCATGTTGGTTGCATCTTCTGTCTCTCCAACATATTGTTTGTTATATAATTGCAGTTGTTTAATTAAGTACACGAACTGATCCAAATTTTTAACTTTTAAAAACAAATGCGGTGTGTGATGGGTGACAAAGGATTGTTTGTTGGTGCAAGTAATGAATAAACCAAAACTTTTGACAACGTGACGATGTGATTTTGCACGCTTTGGACTTTCTGTTTCTTATGTAGAATGGATAAAATTATTGACAGATGTGAATGGAAGTGGAGACTACATGTAACAGTATCCTTGAAGTTGCGTCTGTGGTCTTGCATTTGAGGAAATCTGCCAATTTGATCGTCTGGCATTATAGGGATTGGTTTTTGAGGGGACCTTTTCTGTAACCTTGTGGCCAAATATCTGTTTAAGTTTGCAATTCATTTTCCTAATGTAATGCACAGTAATGAATACCTGAGCAACAGACATGCCCGTAGTAGGAACACGAGACCTCGTAGAGACCAGACACCGTCAGAGACAAGACAGCGTCAGAGACAGGACACCGTCAAAGCAATACGGGATCTCGCAGGACCTTTTTGTTACGAGTCAATCTTAGATGTATCAGAAAATCAGATCCGACTCCGCTATATGACAAAATCCACCAGACAAAAAAATATTAAGAACGTAAAGAACAGACATGAATAACATCACAAAAAGCTTCGATTACACAGCAGCTGCGGTACTGGTGTGGACAGTTTAAATTGCGAGATTTTAAAGCACCAGAACCGTCAAATTGCAGGAGCTTCAAGTGACCGGGAGTATCTTTGCCCCCTGGTTTCCCTTCTACGTTAAACCAGCTGGAGACTTGAGTGGTTCACAAATTTCTCGCCTAACACCCCACCCCTACCCCTATGAATTTCAAAACCTGGATTCGTCCCTGGTTCATTATGAGAATAATGAGTTACTCATAACAATATATAAAGTGAATGATAACATAATTTCACAACTCATACAGTAGGAGGATACCTTCACACCATAAGACCACCAGATTCCTGTTTATTGCTGATCATTTTTATGATCGGATAAATCGTGTAAAGAGAATCCTACATTCAGACCTACTATGCTATCGTACAATATGATTGTACATGTACTTCTTCCCTGTCAGTTTCAAGTTCTCAGTAGGTGAGGGAAACAATGCTGCTTTATTTAAAGTTGTATGACCTGAATATTTATAATGAAAGCAATAGAAAAGCAATGCATGTTGACTGATGCACGAGCGTATCATGTCACACAGTGTAAAGAGTAGGTACAGGGACTTGGATCGGAGGCAGTACCTGCTCTGGTGCCCGTTCAGTTTATCTAGTCGGGCATGATACCGTAGAAATTACAATTATTAGCGTCCATTGTCGAATGATCGGGTAGTAGCAGATGAGTACTGTTTTTGTAATATGTGTATTTGACTACAAGCTACATGTACTATATGCATTTCTAATCAGCAGTGTACTGAAGACTAGTAGGAAATTATACCTTATATTGAAAAGTTTCTGTAGTGAAGCGCGATTTCTTTTTTGTACTTTGAATTCGTCATATATAATGAAACAATGTTATGTAATCGATTAACAACACGGGAATCACTGTTCCATGAATTATATAGAACGGGGTTTCGCATTCCAGAGGAAAGTAGTTCCGGTAATTGTGACATATCTGCACTGAAATTTTGTTGATGCAGAAATCAACTGAATTATTTAACCAATCAGATTCGCCGCTAGACCATCAACATAAAGAAAATTAAATGATATCGCAGTAATCGAAATAAACGAAAATCCATTGTATCTATTTTAAATGGTGACTCGGTCAACATTATTTACAATGAAAGGAAATATGGGACACGACTAAACATGAAGAAACTAAATCTTCCCGGAAGTAAACATGGGAGGGAATATGAAAATGAAAGCGGGGTGGTCAATCAAAGAAATTAAGCGATTCTACTAAAAACGGGATCTGAAGTACATATGTAGAAGTAATTCGGTTTCAGTTAATGCGAGGTCAAAATTAATAAACGAGGAAAGTAAATATGCATGCATGCAATAGGTAAATAGAACAACGTGGAGGGAATATCAAAACGAAAGAAATTTTAAGTCAATTTTAAAAATGGAAAGGAAATTAAGTAGAAACAAGGAGCGTAGACACAACAGAATTTACATTTGACTTAAATGTGTATTGTATAGACCAAATTTGTAAATCTGCTGTCCATGATATTCAAAACTCGAACAATAAGCAATTTGTTTATATATCACGTGAGAGATTGTGAGAGGATATTGGGCGATATACAGACTTGGGTTGCTGTTTGTTTATATATCACGTGAGAGATTGTGAGAGGATATTGGGCGATATACAGACTTGGGTTGCTGTTTGTTTATATATCACGTGAGAGATTGTGAGGATATTGGGCGATATACAGACTTGGGTTGCTGTTTGTTTATATATCACGTGAGAGATTGTGAGAGGATATTGGGCGATATACAGACTTGGGTTGCTGTTTGTTTATATATCACGTGAGAGATTGTGAGAGGATATTGGGCGATATACAGACTTGGCTTTTTGTGAGATATATAAGATTCGGGTCGTACAACTTTCAGTGTGGACAAGTACTTGACTTACACAAATAATCTAATTCTCATTATCGCATCATTATTTCGGTGAAACATTTTCAAATTGAGGGGCACACAAACACACGTGCATTCTTTTGCGTCAAAATCCACAAAATTGTGTCATAATTACTCAGAAGCCGTGTTATTTTTAAAAAGTTTTGGTTTCTGTTCTCCACTTACACATCGTATACAACAACCGCATTTCCTCCGTCGTATGATCTTTTGGTGTACACACAGATGGGCCATTCCTATGCATCGCCTACATTATAGTTCCGAGACATATGCGAAGGAACGAAGTGGGGGCATGAGGGCAACCCAATACTTTTTCCAAAGAAATGGAGCAAAATGTGTGGTTAATTGGTGCCAAACCCTCCCACTTCCCGATGAACCAGAAATTATAATTGATTTATTCTTTGAATCTTCCAATATCTCTGTGTGTTTATAAGTCTTTTGAATCTAACTCTTATTTGTTAATGATCTAAGCACATTGTTTTTCGTTGATGATACTATATTTTGTCGTGTAAGCCACTGTGTGTGAAAGTCACTATCACATGAATACAATCTCGAAGTCACACTAAGATCTAAATGAAGGTAATACTTGAAACATTCCCGGAATAACCTGGGTAGTCCTTTAACTGCTAAATTCGATGATCAAACTAAGGAAGATGAACTCTTTCTCTTCTTGACATTTCAGCAGATGAAGTTAGATTATAGATAATTCTGTCACTGTCAAATCATTGCATGAAAATATATACAAGAAATTATAAGACAGTGCAGATTCAGAGAAGGCCCAAGCGGTCATTCTCCATTTTTTGTCACAAGACTTATATAATTTTAGAATTTTTTTTCATAATCGTTTCTAACTGTATTAATTGCAAGGAGTTGTGGAGCCCGCTGTTTTTTCTAATATTCCTGGACCCAGCAATATATCACTATACATGTATATTGTACAAACTGTTTAAAATTGAAATAAAACAGCAAACCTTCCGAGATCATCATAGTCTTTAAACATATATGCATTGGTTTCCAATCATCGTCAACAAGACTGTGACATACCGTCCCCTCGGGACATTGCTTCCTTCGACACTCTTCGCCGAAACATTTGGCCAGTGTCATGCACAACGTGAATATTGAGATGAAAATGCACTGCATATCTACACCTAAAGTCTATAAGCAAGCTTCCATGGATCCTGTTATAGATAAAATATGAATCATAACTTTTGATATATAATTATAAGTATTATAAGTATTTATGGAAAAACCACGGTTGCGCCAAAAATAGAATTATAAGAAACATGACTCAGTTTTTTTTCGAATTATTAATATCCGAAAGACTTATATCACGGTATGTGACTTTAATCTATTGTGTTATAGAATCGTGTACTGTTTACTACTGTGTGGAACGTTTATTTGAGCTCTATTGATAATTACATGTATGCAGTATTTATAAACATGTACTTATCAAGTATTTGAGACATTTATATACAGATTTGTTACACGTTACAGGGATTTTTTTTCTAGTGAATTTGGGTCCGTTATAAGGACCCAGTCCCAATGCAGAACAGTAACATTTTTCCCAAAAAGTGACCAAAAATTCCCAATTTGCTTCTAATCTCCAAAGTGAAAAAATTTTAGTAACAAAAATTGTATGTGTAATGCACAGATTCAAAGAGATGAGATCAAGATAAATGAAATAGTAAACAAAATCCTGAATACAATGTTTATTTAGTATTTATATGTGTAATTTTTGTTCTTAACTTTTCCCAAACTGTACAAAATTCGCACCTTTTTCCCAAATGCAAGGGATCCGGTCACATTCCCAAAGTATTGGGAAAAAACCCCTGCGTTAGAGATACACCAAGATACTAGTAAAAGTGTCTGTAACAATAGTAGTTAATTGTAGTGGTGGTAACGATCAACATCTTGCAGTGGGTTTTAATTTTATCAGTAAAAGATTTTTATCTGTCAATTTAAATCTTTTATACAACTCTAAACAAAATAACATTAAGCGATGGAAATCGAAAGTAGAAGCATACGAGTGTGTTAAACATGTATCTGTCGACAGGTAAACCAGATATCAATTCTATAATAAAAGAGATAATGCTAAATACATACGTGTGATCGTAAATACCACCACTTTTAAATAGCTTTAAGTGTCAGACTTTTACGAGGAAACTTCCCGTTTCATTGTTATATATGTATGAATTCAAAGCAAACTTTTTGGGGTAATTTCCATACATGTAATTATAGAAACTACGTGAGATACAGTATTGATATGATCTAATATTTGTCTTATGTGCGCGCATCCAGAGGTCGTTAGTTCTAATGCAGGGAATATCCTTTCCTATTTTGGGGTGGGCAAATTTTACAAAATATCAGTATTGAATATTTATAAAAGTTGTGATGGATTCCCATTTCCTAGACATTTTTCCATTTAAGGAGATTATCCCCTTTTCAAAACCTGTTGAAATCATCCACCCCCACCCTACTCACTATTTTGAAAAAGATTAGATAAATAGATAAAAGACATGAAATAATATGGAATCAGTAAATAGATACACATGTTGGCGGTAAATAATATATACATATACCATTCATATGTCATGGAAGTAAGCAGGTATAGCTCAGTGGATGAGGTGTTTGGTTCCTGATCGAGAGGTCCCGGGTCAGACTCCTGCATTTCGCACACCGGTGTTTTTTTCGGATGAGACAGTAAAAACCGAGATCCCAGGTCGGTAGGCATGGCATGTGAAAGCTCCTATACGTTTCGGGTCGGTCCATTGCAAAAGTATAGACCTCTATGTAATGCAACATATTTGCCATCACCTTATATATAATCGTGGAGTGAGGTAAAATAATATTCAATCAATCAATCAATGATTCATAGAACTGAACAAAAAAAGTCTGCTCCCCCCCCCCCCATCTTTTTTCTCATATCGGTTCGTTATAAGTTCGAACTGCTTTGTTCCGAAGTTTTGCGTGACTTGATTGCAAATGATATGTCTGTCTCTAAACTTCTTTAAATTTCTGTGTTTAGTTATTGATTTATTCATTATCAAAGCGGTGTACCTTCTACATGCCCATTGACAGAAGTCTCTCATTTGTTCCAACTGGGAAGAAAACTTATTCTAGTCAAAGATGAGAGAGACTACAGCGAGAGGACAGGGCTTTAATCCATCCTCTTTCCTAAATTCCCCTACGTCACGTGACTGACATTTTATATCCTCAATTCCACGCCTATAAACAATTGCAAGAAAACAAAAATGATGAATGTTTAGATTAGTGGAGCTATGTTAAATGATGCCATTTACATTACGTTCATGACGGTATTTAAAAAAGTGTCATCTGCAATCATTGTAATGGATAATGCTGTAATGCAGTTCTTCCTTATTATTGTTATCATTTATACCATAGATAAAAACAATAAACAAAGTCTGTTTTTTAAAAATGATTGAAGCGCATCGATTTCTGAAAGCAGGACAGATTTGGGGGAACAAGCGTTAAATGCTCTTTGTTGTAGCTTAGACTTTCCCTCCGCATAGGTTATCCCCCCGGATAAACCGACCCAGTATAGGACTTTGCCCTGGAAAACCGACCCAGTATAAATCTTCCCGCGGGAAAAGCTATACTGATACGTTTCTTCCCCCAGGGAAAAACCGACCCAGCATAGATTATCCCTCGCGGGTAAAACGACCCAGTACAATTTATCCCGCAGAAATCAGTACGCTTTTCCCCTTCTAGAGATAAAATCCGGTTTGGGCCAATATTACAACAAATGAATGAAATTAAGTATGTATAATGCGTTACCATGTTTATTCGACAAAATCTCATCGGATATCGGCACATTCCCAGTTTGAAATTGCAATTTTGAAAAATCTTATTTTCCCGCATTAGGGCATGTGGTTTATTTTGCAAATCAAAGATATTTCTTTACTCTGTTCCTAAATGAGAATCAAATTATGAATTGATTTCCCATTAGGACACATTATCACCTACATGTCGATCAAATGCAGATATAAAAACATAATTTTGATAAAATTACATTTTAGAAGCGCCAAAAATTTCATTTTTTGTGAAAATCATATAAAGTGACATTCAAAAGTCTTTTAACAATTATTGGATCGTTAAAGTGGACGTAGCATGCAAAAGTTATCGGGTAAAGGAACCATGGCTCATTTTGTAGCATTTTTATAAACTTTCAGAAAAATATACCCTCGAAAATTTCCCCTGGAGGAACAGCGGTATATGGTAGCTCAAGGTCTAATTACAAAAATATTCGATTGTACCGGTAGGGCAGTTGCGATACCCACTTAAGGCGGACAATTATAGTAATGTCTTTTTCTAACTTTAAATTTTTATGATTTAAAGTGAGCACATGACTATTAAAGTTATATGATACATGATTATGTCACTGTCAAATCATTTCATGAATATATATACAAGAAAATATAAAACAATAGCAGATTTAGAGAAGGCTCAAGCGGCCACCCTCCATTTCTTAAAACAAATTTTGTCGCAAATTTTACATAATTTTAGGCTGTTTTTTTTTTTCATAAATCGTCTCTAATCTGTATTTATTGCAAGCTGCTGTACACCACCCTGTATTTTCTTATATTTCCGGACACCAATATATCGCTATATTCTAAAAAATGGTTCTGTTTAAAATTGGAATAAAGCAACAAACCTTTCCCGATCATCCTAGCCTCTAAACACATCTGCATTGGTTTCCAATTATCGTCGACAAGACAGTGAAATACCTTCCCCTCGGGACAGTTCTTCCCTGGACACTCTTCGCCGAAACATTTGGCCAGTGTCATGCACAACGTGAATATTGAGATGAAAATGCACTGCATATCTACACCTATAGTCTATAAGCAAGCTTCCATGGATCCTGTTATAGATAACATATGAAATATATACTTTTGATATATGATTGTTAGTATTTATTATGGAAAAACCAAATTTGCACCAAAAATAAATTATAAGAAGCATGACTCAGTGTTGAGTGTTATTAGTATTTGAACGATTTATATGGCGGTATGTGACTTTAATCTATTGTGTTATAGGATAGTGTACTGTATACTACTGTGTTAAACGTTTGTTTGAGCTCTGTTGATAATTATGCAGTATTTAAATATATAAAAGAATATTTATATGTACAAATCCAAGATATTGTTCCGAAATCCACAACTCGAAGTCGAAGAAACACGACAATACATATGTAAATATAATATAAACAATCACGAGCCTCTGTCAAAACAGGTGGGATATACACACACACACACCTACACACACACACACACACACACACACACACACACACACACACACATATATATATATATATATATATATATATATATATATATATATATATATATATATATATATATATATTATTTGAGACGGTCATTTATATCAACATGTGTTGCACTGTTAGAGATACACTAAGATTCCGGTAATAGTGTATATAACAATAGTAGTTAATTGTAGTAATAATAACGGTCAATATCATAAATGGGTTTAAATCTTATCAGTGACAGACCTTTATCTGTGAATTTAAATCTTTTACACATCACTAAACAATCTAACATTACACGAAAGAAGAAGTACCTTTCCGATGTTTGAATTATGTCTACCGATTTTAATTCTGTATTTAAGGAGGTAATGTTTAATTTACATGAATGTAATAATAAATACCACTGTGCCATGTATACGTCGATAAGGGACCATGCGGGATGGCACCGGTGCAAAATGTTTTTATGACCACACGGCGCGAAGAGATTTTTAGTAGAGAAACAAATTGAGATGGCTACAAGTTTAAAGAACAAAGCACAGAACATTTTGATGATTTGATAAACTTTGGATAAACTTTGAATAACAAAAACACTGAATAACTACGAAAGCCTATAAGGTTCAGTTTGGTAGAAGAAAAGAACATATTTCGCGAAATTTTTTCGTTATTTAGATGATGACCAACTGGCAAGTGATCCTATATCACTCACCTGAGGATCATATCCACCTTTTTAAGGTAGACGATGGTTAAAGAGCAAAAGAAAATGCCTTTGAATTTTACAAGCTTTTGTGACACGATAATAGATAAATTTTTTAAAATAATTTACACATCTTAATAGTCCTCTGAAGGGACGTGTCATAAAACAAAGAACAATTAACTCGGTATTCACAATATTTCGGTCTCCTGACCTTTTTCTGGTGAATTTTATTGGTATTGCCTATTGGTGGCTTAAGCTATGTAGTATCCATCATATTTCCTAACCGATATATGAAAAATTACAATAAACAAAGAATTACGTCATAGCGTATACACGTATAACATTTAGCGCGGTTCCGCTAAAATAACATATTTAAAATTACAAATATAACTAAAAGTTATGTAAGATAATAACTATAAAATAAATATATTAACTAACAAAGATGTTATATATGAGGTGTCGGATAGGATGAGAGGAAAGAGGAGGTAGGGGACGGGAAAAAGGGGGCGGGAAAGGAAAATTATGTAGTAGGGTGTTGGGGTCTTACACTGATTTAAAAACGACAAAAATGATCACAATAGATGTTCTCAAATAAGTGGGAGGGAGGAGGTAGCGTGGAAGGAGTGTAACATTAAGATAATATATGTAAAACAAGATAATAACTATAAAATACATGTATTAATTAACAAGTATGTAATACATAAAGTACCGGACAGGGTGAGAGGGAAGAGGAGGTAGGAGACTAGACTAGGGAGGGGATCTTATATTAATTTAAAAACGACAAAAATAACCGCACTGGTTGTTTGTAAATATGTGGGAGGGAGAAGGTAGGGGAGGGGGAGTGAAGGGGGGGGGGGGGGCGGTGGGAGAGGGGTATCCTATATCCACTTCTCATTTAAGCCCTTAATTTAATTTAGTACCATAAATAATACCATTGTATGTTAATATATAACAGATATTCAGTTCTATACCTCAAAGATGGCGGACAATTTATCTCAAGGGAAGTAACTCTAATAAAATTTCATGCTACTGAAACCTATCTATTATAATTTCCCTGGTAAAATCTGGTAGGGTGGGAGCGAACATTTTAGCCAAAGTATAACGTTTTCAACAATTGAATATTACAAACCTAGGTGGTTATATATATATGAAAGATATAACATGCAGATAAAGAAACCATAAAACGTTTTATATAACCATGTCATGATATTAGAAAATTTCAGTTATGTAAATGACGTTCTGAAGACGCCGTCACAAAAACGTTGCACTCTTGGTTTACTTTGTTATTTCTCAGTGATCCTGCACGTATTTCACATTTGAAAACATAATTGAATTTTGAAAATATCACTTTAAATCTAACTCGCTTAAATATTTCAATTGATAACATTTTGCCCAATATATTCCCTTTGAATCCAAATATTGAGTAGTATATATATATATATATATAATTGTGTGCTTTCTTTGATAGAAATTGGCACGGGTACCTAGCAAATTTTAATATCATATCTGGATACCCGCTAAGAAATATACTGTTTATAGGTGTTGGCAAAAAAATAGTGCTCATTTTCAATTTCAAACAAAACGCGATGAAAGTTGTGGTCCCGATGTCAACAATTGCCGTTTCTACGTCTTACTGCAAAGGAAGCGTTTCGTCATCGCGGAAAAAATGACGTCGCTCAAGCGTCACCCTAAAGATTTCAACTCGCTATCAATCAAATACGGTTAAAGCTACTCTTAATGTGCAAACATGATTGAATTAAGTAAATTTTCCTCTAAAATTCACTCGGTCACAAAATTTTATCGGAACCACTTTTTCCGATAACTTTTCTCCTTGAATTGCGATATTGAAAATTTCTTTTTAAGTTTCGATTCTTTGTTTGCGAAAAAGTATACAGAGGAATTGAAAAAGTTGAGATTATATAATTATAATCGCTAAGAATTTTAAATCAAAGAAAGTTTCCTTCTAAGCGTTTCTCTTTAATGCAATTTGAAATATGTGCTCATGACGTCGTCAGTACTTCATTTTAAAAAATGATTAAAAGTAGCCGTTCTTCGGGGTTTCAGCTTAAATACTCGAATGAACCTGTGTTACAACACAACATGTTGTATACAGAAATGAAATGCCGGTTCCAACGGTACCAATTTCACTTCAGTCTGTTCAGAATTAAGCAAATTATGGATCATTGAACTTTGACAACCGTCGAGAGACATATATGTCCTATGTCGCAGCGAGCGGTAAAAGGACATATATGTCCTATGTCGCAGCGAGCGGTAAAAGGACATATGTCCGGTGTCGCAGCGAGCGGTAAAAGGACATATGTCCGGTGTCGCAGTCAGAGGGTTAAAGAAGCAACACTAAAATGTGCATAAAACTCTGACAAAGTCTGAAAATGTAAAATAATTGAATTCGGGTTAAAAAAAACAACAACAACAACATCAACAACAAACCAAACCCCCATTGTTTAAAGGCATTTTTCTAGATTAGTATTTTTTCATTGGTTTGTCTATATGAGCTTTTTGTCTGATGAAGAAGTTTGTCAAAAGGTACTTTACGTGACCTATTTTTGTCTGTGTGGCCCCACCCGTTGACAGATTCGGATGAAAAATTACAACACTTGTAGGGGATCATTAGTACTTAATTCCTATCATGTTTCGTGGAAGTTCCGCAAAATAATGCAGAATTTTTAAAGTTTCGCGTATTATCGCCAAACTATGATTGTGAAAAACGGTTGCCACCGGCAGCAGCAAAGTTCGTATTTGGAAAATGTGTCAAAGTCTTAAATTTTTACATTGCTCCCATTCACATGTACGATATCACTTAATTCTCTTAACAGACAACATAACTTACTTTCTCTATTCATTCAGAGAATCAAACAATGAGCACTCACGTGAAATACATAAAGCCACATGACGTGGGAAAAGTGGACAAAGTGAAAGCTGTAAAAACGCACATAGCTATTGGCTTATCTGAAAATCTATAACTTCCAGGTAACATGTTATGAAATCCTATGAGGATACAGAAAGTGAGACTGAAAGTGAATCTGGAGAAAATGAATTTGAAGGAAAGAATCAGACGGAAGTGAACCAGTACAGGTCTCAGGAATAAGAAAAAAGTGAACCAGTACAGGTCTCCAGAATCAGATAGAAGTGAACCAGTACAGGGTCTAGCGCCATAAACTGAGAATATACTTCAGTCATAATTTCATATTCTTCTGTTCATCAATTAACTAATAACTGGGATTTGGATTTTATTGAGTTTTGTTCTATCCATAAATAGAATTAAACCATTGTGCATGAAAATTTATTTGAACGTTTGATAATGCAATAAATTAAAAAAAGAAAGAAGTGACCAGTTCAGGTCTCCAGAATCAGAAGGACATGAACCGGTACAGGAAGAAGTGAACCAGTACAGGTCTCCAGAATCAAAAAGACGTGAACCAGTGTCTCCAGAATCAGAAGGATGTGAACCAGTACAGGTCTCCAGAATCAGAAGGATGTGAACCAGTACATGTTTCTAGAATTAGAAGGAGGTGAACCAGTACAGGAAGAAGTGAACCAGTACATGTCTCCAGAATCAGAAGGAAGTGAACGTGTACTTCGGCTTGTTGTGTCCCATGGTTCATCAAGGCGTTCAATCCGTTTAACACTGAGGTTACAAGAATAATCAAATAATGACATAAATGCAATATAAGAATATCCTTCATAATTGTATTTAATAATTTATTGTGACACTTGCTAAACATATTAACGCATATTAAGGTTCAATTTGTCCAGTATTTTTCTGTCAGTTCATCTGGCAGGAGTTACACTTTCACAAATTCACGTATCAAAATGCTTCGCAGGCAACATGCGTTCATTTGAACGGCCTTGTTATTAATATCACAAGTAGCCTTCAGTGTATGAAAATATACATATTTACAATGTAGAAATTACACAAGCATGGTTTTTTAAAATATTGTAATATATGATGAATCATTTACCTCATAATTAAGGTGACAATGTGACACTTACTTTTTGTTTGAAGTCTGCATGGGACTTCTGTTTTATGCATCGGGAAAGTATGGGACTTTTATGAGATAACTTCCTGTTTCTTATATATATATATATATATATATATATATATATATATATATATATATATATATATATATATATATATATAAGCACAGGTAAGCGATAACGATACTAAAACAATTAAAAAATTGCCAAATTTTCGCAGCAATCTGCTTCTTCGTCAGGACACACCTGTGCTTTTATATTGACCCCTTTTTCTCGAGCGATTTGCATTAACCTCCATTGAGGTTGATCCGATACTTATGAATAGTGAATGTTGTTACAATTTCCTTTTTTGTGCTTTTATATACATATACCCTCTAACCGACTGAGCTACCCGAGCTCATGCGATTAGCTAATGATTGGCTATTACAGCTCCATTTTGTGTGGAGCTCGGGTAGCTCAGTCGGTTAGAGGGTCGGATGCATGACAGCTAGGTGATTCGGTACCATAGGTCGTGGGTTCGAATCCTAGACAGGGAACAAATATAAGTGAAATATAGGGGCCTTGTTAGCTGTAGTGTCTTTGTGCTTTATATGTTTGTCTAATTTGTCTTTATTTTCTACAGGTATTTCTTCGGAGATCCAAGGTCCATAGTACTCCCAGGTGTTTCACTCATTCTATTTGGGTTCTCTCTCTCTCTCTCTCTCTCTCTCTCTCTCTATATATATATATATATATATATATATATATATATATATATATATATATATATATATATATATATCGCTATGTTAATCCTGAAAAAGCAGCACCGGACAGATTTCTCAAGGCGGAGATGGTCTGGCCGTTGTACCTTGAGAAGCAGACGATGGTCGTGGGCACTAAGGCGACACTCTGGGAGCGGAGATAGTCGTGGAAACTAAGGCGTTGTACTTTTCGAGCCAGGCGGAAATGGTCGCCCCCACGGACCGACGAACGGACGCCAGACGGCAGGGTATGACAATAGCTAACTTTGAACCTTTGGCTCAGGTGAGTTAAAAACATTTCTTTACTATTTTCTGGCTAAAATAAAAATTTCAGTGCATCAAAAGTCAACTATAGGGAAATAGTGATAAAAACCATACTATTTAGCATTAAAATATTTAAGTCCAAAAACAAAAAAAAAAAAGAAAGAAAAAGAAGAGAACAAAGAAAAAGGAAGAAAAAAAAAAGAAACGTCAGAAATTATTCACTCGATATCAATTAAATGAACAAACTTGAAACATACATCTATCTAGATCACTCAGGTGCCATTAGTTTTATTATCCACACAGTGGTTCTGGAGAAGAAAATTTTCAAACTGGGGAACCCTCTGCGACCTATTATTAGCCGCGGTGGCGCCACCTGTCCACAGATTTGGACTAAATGAACAAACTTGGTAGAGGACCTATCGTACTTCATCTATACCAAGTTTCATCAAAATTAATTCATTGAGTTGTTCCATAGAAAATGTTTAAATGCGAATAAATAACATCCCCCAGTCTCTACCATTTTTGCAATCTTAAAAGATTCTTGAAAAATCCAAGAATTAAAATTTTGTCAGATATAAGCATTTTAGTGCATTAAAAGTCAACCATATACAAAATATTAATGAAAACCATGCTATTTAGCATGAAAATGTTAACGTTCGAAAGGACATCAAACAACGCCCCCCCCCCCCACACACACACACACACCCAAAAAAAAGAAAGAATTATCCGATTTTAACGAAATGAAAAAACTTAAAACATACATTCATCGCGCTCACTCAGACACCATTAGTTTTATTATCTATGTAGTGGTTCTGGAGAAGAAAATTTTCGAAGAGGGGTACCCTCTGCGACATATTTTTACCCAAGGCGGCGCCACCTGCCGACGGATTTAGACGAAATAAAGACATTTGGTAGAAGACCTATAATACTTTGCTTATACCAAGCGGTTCTGAAGAAAATGTCAAAAATGTGAAAAGTTTACGGACGACGGACGCACGGAAGGACGCCAGACGGTTGGGTATGGCATTAACTCACTTTGAGCCTTTCGCTCAGGTGAGCTAAGAAGAGCAACGCCTAGCGTAGCATAATACGCCCGTCGCTTGATTCTAAGGGAAGGATTTTGAAAGTATGGAAACATCCCCCGTCAAAGTGTTAAATTGTTCCATCCTCCAAAGTTCATTCTGCATCTTGCCTACAGGTTTATTCTAATCAAGTAGTACTGCGACATTCACCTTTGACCTGGAAAAAAAGTAAGCGTCTTGGCATGAGAAGTAAGTGTACCAAGTCTTGGCTTGAGGAGTAAGTGCACCAAGTCTTGGCTTGAGGAGTGAGTGTACCAAGTCTGACAGTCGTATCCCCAACGGTTTGATCGATATCCTGCCTAGAAGGGTTTCCTACCAAGTAGTTCTACGACCTTGACCTTTGATTTCTGATCTTGAAAAAAAAACATAGGCGTCTTTGTCTTGGTATAAGGAGTAAAGTTACCAAGTTTGACAGGTCTTAGCCTCTAAGGTTTGGTCTGTATCCTGCCTACAAGGTCTTTCCTACCATGTAGTACCACAACGTTGACCTTTTTTCTATTATAGACAAGACAATGAACAAATTCTGTTGGTCAAAAATGACCGAGGCAGCGGGCATATTCGGCGGAACAAATGGTAAATGCCCCGGAACATCATTGGGAACAACATCGCCTTTTACTTGTTCCTAAGAAAAAAGACTCGAACGTCACTCGGCGGAATGACTTACATCGATTCCATGCATCAATCGATTTCCGGCATTGTACTCCGTAATATATCAGCGATGTAAAATGTAATCCAGTACACAATCTATGTCATTTATGTCAAGGAAAGTAATTAAAGCTGCAACAGTTCGGGATAACTGTTTAATTAAAGTCCGTTGAATTGTGAAAGTCTTCTACAGTCTTCATTACACGCCAAGCACTGACCTATTTTCCTGTACATATGCAAGCGTCCATAACTACAGGAAATATTTTTTCAATAATGGCTACGAGTGACATCCGATGTGTTTTTTTTACGCAGAAAAAGTCGAGGATGTCATTTTAAGCAGTCTGTAAATAGAACACCACAATGATCAAATTACAACATACTTTACTTATGGTATACTGGTGTTAAGCAAACAGTCTGAATATGATATTGAGCAAAACATTCAATATGAGGCACAGAGGGAAAATACTATTAATGAATATGTCATTAATTGGTGAAAATAACGATCAACAATTTCATGATGCAAAGAAATAAGAAACATGGCAAAATATAATACAGACTTACACTAAATAAATGAATGAATAAATGGCAACAAATATTAAAATTGCAAATTGCATAAAATGGTTATACATGTATATGTATATCAATGCATACATATCGAGTACCAAAATAAATATTGATTAACAAAATATTTGGATAAGTTAATACGAAAATAAGTACATGTTCCATGAACATTAAATAATGTGCTGAACATTGTCATTACTTTACACTTAATTTTGACTAATTATACTAATTAACAACGTCAAACATTCAGAATTGAAAGTTAGAAAGTGACATGATTAGGTATCAAAATAATACCAACAATTTGAGGGATAAATATGTTTTATATATATCAAAAAAGCATGGGTTTAGATATTGACTAGTTGTCGATGACCTTGGTAGCCAGGTATTTTAATAAACCACGCCTATCCTGAATCCGAATTGCAGTGTAACGTGACACGCCTATCCTGACACGGACTACGGCTTAGCGTGACACGCCTATCCTGACACGGACTACGGCTTAGCGTGACACGCCTATCCTGACACGGACTACGGCTTAACGTGACACGCCTATCCTGACACGGACTACGGCTTAGCGTGAGACGCCTATCCTGACACGGACTACGGCTTAGCGTGACACGCCTATCCTGACACGGACTACGGCTTAACGTGACACGCCTATCCTGACACGGACTACGGCTTAACGTGACACGCCTATCCTGACACGGATTACGGCTTAACGTGACACGCCTATCCTGACACGAACTACAGCATAACGTGACACGCCTATCTTGACACGGACTTCGACTTAACGTGACACGCCTATCCTGACACGGATTACGGCTTAACGTGACACGCCTATCCTGACACGGATTACGGCTTAACGTGACACGCCTATCCTGACACGGACTACGGCTTAAAGTGACACGCCTATCCTGACACGGATTACGGCTTAGCGTGAGACGCCTATCCTGACACGGCTTCGGCTTAACGTGACACGCCTATCCTGACACGGACTACGGCTTAACGTGACACGCCTATCCTGACACGGATTACGGCTTAACGTGACACGCCTATCCTGACACGGACTACGGCTTAACGTGACATGCCTATCCTGACACGGATTGCGGCTTAGCGTGAGACGCCTATCCTGACACGGCTTCGGCTTAACGTAACACGCCTATCCTGACACGGACTACGACTTAACGTGACACGCCTATCCTGACACGGACTACGGCTTAACGTGACACGCCTATCCTGACACGGATTACGGCTTAGCGTGAGACGCCTATCATGACACGGCTTCGGCTTAACGTGACACGCCTATCCTGACACGGACTACGGCTTAACGTGACACGCCTATCCTGACACGGACTACGGCTTAACGTGACACGCCTATCCTGACACGGACTACGGCTTAACGTGACACGCCTATCCTGACACGGATTACGGCTTAGCGTGAGACGCCTATCCTGACACGGCTTCGGCTTTACGTGATACGCTTATCCTGACACGTACTACACGTTAACTTGACATGCCTATCTTGTCACGGACTACGGCTTAACGTAACACGCCTATCCTGACACGAACTACAGGTAAACGTGACACGCCTATCCTGACAAGAACTACAACTTAACGTGACACGCCTATCCTGACATGAAATATATACGGCTTAACGTGATACGTCTATCCTGACACGGACTACAGTTAAATGTGACACACCTATCCTGACACAAACTTCAGCTAAACGTGACACGCCTATCCTGACATAATCTACGGGTAAACATGACACGCCTATCCTAAAACGGACTACAGCTTAACGTGACACGCCTATCCTGACACGGACTACGGCTTGTTGACTCCAACCTGTAGTAAGTAGGACCGACCAAGTATCAGGGGGACCGAACGACAGGCATATGCGTAATGTTTATTCATTTTTTATATATCTTTACATATAAATGTGACAACAACAACTAAGAAAGAAAAGAAAAAAAGGTAGGTCTATATTAATAATAGTCTGATACTTGTTATAATCTCATTTATGTATGTTGTGTACGTATGAATTCAGTTAATATATTCAATGCTGATGCTTTAATGTATATCACAAGTACGCAAGAATAAACATATTAAATGGTACATCCAGAATATTGAATCTCCATTCTTGGACAAATTGTATTACATGGTACTTTCTACAGGATCCTGGGAACATTTCATATGTAAAAAACGGGGTTCAATAGTTGAGTACCCATGTCAAATATGAAGTCTCTATCTTTCACGGTTAAAAAGTTATGATCAATGTTAAAGTTGACAACTGACAAACAAATAAACAGACAGACAGACAAACACACAGACAAAACAAAAACAATATGCCCCCGATCTATCAATTTGGGTGCATAAAAATGACGGAAGTGACTAGAACACATTTTAAAAGTTATCATTCACGAAACATAATTAAACAAACCCAACTGTGAAAATATTGAATTTCTGAAACAATGTAAACCACATACGTCCGTGATATAGAGGTCAAAACTCCATCTACATTATATTAAATTACTTTATACATTATACATTAATCAATGACTCTGCAAGTAACTTCGCATGTCCTTTACATGAAAATACAACTATGTTATATATCCAGGGACGAAACCAGGAAATCAACCAACGAAAATAATTAATCTGCAATGGAGGTTTCCCAGAAACTACACTGCATAAGTAAAAAAAGCCATCACGTGACGTGTGATTGCCTGCATTCTAAAGCATTCGTTTAATTGAAATTCAGAATAAGTCTTTTAAGAAAATGACTAAATTTCACATAAATCTTGCTTTGAAAATACTAGCAATAGCATCACTTAAAGCAAGGGGCCAAGTCAGAGAAACTATATTGTAAACTGTCATATACAAGTAGTAACTTCCATTCACCTGCGTATGGCGTTCATAGGTCTCAAGAATCCGGTATGCTCGAGCTTCTTCTGAGTATCGTTTCTTTATTTATCGAGACAAACTGCTGGGAGAAAAGTTTCCATCATAAGGATATGAGATATTACGCCGTAAGTCAACAAATATTGCGGTCGCTATAAAGCCCTTATTTGCCAATGTAATAGATCGTTGCCTGATATGTTGATGTTGACTTCTTTGCTTCAGAGCAGTTAGACCGTCTACATTATTAATACTTGTCATGACATACCCCGGTATACCGATTGTTATTACGACTGTGCAGTCTCCTACTTCAGTGATTGCGAATAACACTAATTGGCATATACTTACGGTATCACGGCGTGTGCGTCGGTCAGCAGGGGATGCTTACTCTTGCATGGTACCTGATCCCACCTCTGTTTTAACTGAGGCCCTGAGTTTATATACAATGCCATGTTGTCTTGACTTCGAAAATCGGATCTGTATTTCAGATTTTTTAAGTAATAAAACTAAAGGTTTTATAAATTTTCTTCAATACTACTTAAACATTTTTACAGTACATCAGATCTTCAGCAACATCACTGGTTCATTCGTACATATCCCATACGGCAAATCAATATTCACAAATATTCTTAAACATTAAATAATTTTCAATCACCTTTCTATGTAAAGAGCTTAATTTTACGTCATTTAGCAAACACGGTACCACGGTTCTCCAGAATTATACCCCACCCTTGACTAACATTAAAAATACAAAATGTACAGATTGATTGACTAATTATTCCTTTACGTCACTCCTGTATGGTGACGGCATTGTAGAGAAATCTATACCTTTGCAAAAGACTAGCCACGCCTACCTCGGCTTTAACTGTCTCATCCGACAAACAGAACAATGGTTTGCACACGACGGAAGTCGTAGCCAGGACCTCATCAACTGAGTAACACCAGTTTCCTATGTACAGCGATACCAGTAAACATCTATTCAGAAGTCACTTTTCTACGTTTTGTTGCAAAACTGAGCTTGTGGTACAAGTTAGGATTTAGACTGTATATTACTTTTCCCAAAAGCAAATAAATCCAAGATAAAGGTAATTTACAGTAGAGTTTTTCTAATTATGAAACATGGCAATAAAACAAACACTTTAAAAATGCATGTAACAATAAAAAACGATAGGTATGCGATCGCGTACACATTTGTGCTTTGTGAGGACGGTGGATTGTAGGAGTATTTGTACCTCTTACGAGGTAGATGTCGACGGATCGTTAGACACCTTCTTGCATGTGTGCTGCCTTTGTCTTTTTTATATATTTTTTTCTGTTTAATTTTGCATTTTACTTTTACTCTACTTTACAAAAGTTATTGTTTTACGTGTAAATACTTCTTCCTTTCACTCAGTTTTTTCTTAATCTTGATCTGTCCCATTCTTTGCAGCACTTTCTTTATATCTTTCAGTAAGTTCTACCGACTCTATATTTTTCTTCTGCTCTGTAAGATGCTGCGAATCTGACTGATTACTGACATCAATAATTGTTCCATTTTGTACGTTATTAACATTCAATGGTTCTCTTTCCTCTAGTCCTTCTTTCTGTCCCGCTTCCTCGTTAGTTTGTTGTTCTGTGACAGAAAAAGCACCTCATTTATTACTGTTCCAGTAACTCAGCACAATATTCTTACCAACGAACTGCATCAGTAAGCGAAGGGGATATAATTCAATTCTAGCCTATTTTGCTTCTATGTTTGTGAGGTTGGGAACCGTTTCGAAAGCGGTGTAAAACAAATCAATCATAGGTAGATTCAGCAAGGGATAATAATGGAACTTTAATAAGAAACAATTGGTCCAAATGAGCCTATATCGATCAGGTGACCATCTTGAATACATGATAAACTAAAAATGCATTTGAATATTCTCTAATGAAAGTATTCCTCTCTAGAAATTTCATTTCAGAATCGAACCAAAAACAACACTACACCTTTCTTAAAATAATTCAGGAAATCTGTCTAAGATTTTTTTGTACAAAATGGTAGCTCTGTAGAAATACTTTTTTTCGGTCATTTTGGTTTTAACACTGCTCTTCAAATATTTATATAGTATGAGAATTCCAACCATTCGGCCACGAGCCTTACTGATGAGACACAAGTTGACGAAATGAGCAGCATCTGATGCAAAAAATTAAAAGGTATATATGTTCTATATTTATTATAACCACTAGGCCGGTGTCACTGCTGTTGGACTGATAGTCCCCAAGGGCATCATAAGTTTAGTTTTCGGTGCTTTTGTAATCACGGTCTATTTTTCAGTGCTTTTGTACCGACATAAAATATATACTTACAATTTTCCGTCATGAAATTATGTAAATTACTCTAAAACTAAGGAGAACGCATAGCTCTGTCCTTATATTGATTCTTTGGTACACTTTTTCGGATATTTTGGTTTCAATATTGCTCTTCAAATATTTATATAATATTAGAATTCCAACCATTTGGCCACGAGCATCACTGAAGAGACATAAGTGCTCGAAATACGCATTTAGTGCACAAATTTAAAAGGTATATATGTTCTATATTTATTAGACTAACCTTTAAACAGATCCCACCAAAACGAGAAACAGTATTTGTTAGGAACAGTCAGCACTTTATTCATACCAAGTTATATTAAAATACTCTTCTGATGAACTCCTGATCTTTTTCATCTTAAATGTTAACAAGAGCAACGCCTAGCATGGCATAATACGCCCGTCGCTTAATTCGGACGGGATCAATTCGCATTTGGCATGAGTTTCATGAAAAACATCTGACGTTTACTAAAGTTAATTTCATTTATCATAGGAATAAGTCCAAGGGCAATAACTCCTGCAAGAATGGTACTATCAAACCCATCTTCGAACTTGACCTGCATCTTAACCTGATACACCTGTATACCAAATGGCATTTGAATACATCATACCTGAGATAATAAGCGGAAACCAGCATTCTAATGAAATTTTCTAGGTCCAAGGGCAATAACTCCTACAAAAATACCATAGTAATGCATGATATTCTCTTAGGGAAAGACTCATTTACTAACAAAACTTTAAGTGAAGATCATTTATAAAAATCTAAAAAAGGAAATGAACTTGTGGAGGAAACATGACCTTGGAGAGATGGTCACACCCCCCCCCCCCTAAAATTATAAATTTCTCAAAAATGAAGAAAAAGATATTAAAACCCGTAATATATGTGATAGTTGGTACATTTTACTTCATAATGTTTTGACAAAAAGTAGATTTTTAATGAATTTCTGAAAAAAAAAAGTCTTGAAATTTATAAGTCCAAGGGCCATAAATCCGTCAAAAGTAGGTCAATCGTAACAAAACTCGAACTGGTACTGACACGGCTTGAAATAAAGCTATATACCAAAAAAGTCCGGAAAACATTACCCCGGACGGACGGACGTACGGGCAGTGCCATAACATAATACGTCCCGTCTAATGACGGGTGTATAAAAAGTTGTAATATGTACAAAACTAACACATCATTCGCAACCCTCTGTAGAAGTAAAGAAATTATTTATACCTGTGTAAAAAGTCCAATAATAAGTAAAACTAGTGTCAAAAGTTTGATGTCAGAATAGAAGTAAACACAAGAAATATATTTAGATCACTGGTGCATCGTTTGTTAATCTATAACACAAGTCTAAAGAAGTTTCCAAATAAGGGTACTATCTGCGGCCTATGATATCCGACTATGGATTCATCCCTTGAGGGATCTTGCCAAGGAAAAGTAAATATTATTATATTATTATAGGAGACCTTGTGTACTTCATCCCGAGGATGCTTTATCAAAATCTTTCAAAAAGTTCTGAAAAATAAGTTTAAAAACGTTTTAAAAAATTCCTGAAAATTATTTTTTTGCATTTCACTTCGTACTTCGTTCCAATTACATTTATTTAAAGGTAAATAAGTTTAAATACACAAAATTAATCCATTGTAAGTGACTGTAACACCATATATCCAAAGGAACTCGAGGTAAAAATATAGCTGAGAGCGCATCTTCTACTTCATACCTCGATATACTCCTATCAATTAGTGGCGATGGTTCATTAGTAAGCTCTCTCTATGACAAACGTGACGATTTCAATTTCATTATTACCAACTTCCCTTTTCTGAGCAGCAACATACCTTCCTTTCCCGCATATGGCGTATTCATTTCACAACTTATACGCTATGCCAGGGCATGCTCTAAATACGATAAATGTCGTCCTGAGAGCGAGGCTTCTTGCCACGAAACTACTCTCACAAGGATATATTGAGGAACGTTAGAAATTGTCACTGAGGAAGTTCTATGGTCGAGAAAGGGTTCTAGTACAATTTCAGATTCCTCTTTCAAGAATGTTAACCGATATTTTGGGACCTGACCATACAAACTAACTATCTTAACTTTTTGACTATACTTGATTAGACATAATACGTATAAATACAGGCATTTGTCCGATGACGGAATTTCAGTTAAAAATGATGTCAAAACCGAATTAATAAGATTTTATTTTGGAAGCGAACCAAAATCAACAATATCTGTTTTGATATTTGTCTTAATCACTCTGATGAATTTGAATTGTCACTCTGATGAATTTGAATTGTTAATGTATTAAATCAGTCTGAGGAGGTAGTTTATCAAAAGGGGGTACCCTCTTGGGCCTATGTCGCTCCTTCCCCTGGATCAGCCCTTGATACTTTTACATTGTCTGGAGAAGTCCGTCAAAGTTTTATATGGCATACGGTAGTGAATCCCCTTGAAACATCTTTCTTTTATCTTAAAAAGTGAAAACAAAATCTGAATACTTATTATTTTTGTATTCATATTATTTGCAATTACAATTACTTCTTGAAATTCAGTGATTCTACACATATCACCTGAAAATATATGCAGATAAAAAAAACCAAAAGAAAAAACTTTGATAAGAAAGTTCAAATAATCTTTCATATAAAGTGTTTCTATTAACGGTTAGTAAATAAATGTTTTCTGACTTCTCTATATATGCTCATGCCGGAGGTGGCCAACAACAAAAATTAAAAAAAAAAGAATAAATCCAGAATACAAGTTTTTCACATGGCACTTACCAATAAACCTTGAAACAGAACTCTTCAAAAAGATGTTAACAGCCCAGCAGACATGCAACGTTGAATCAACGTTGAAATTTGGTTGATCCAGGTTGACGACGTTGATCAACCATATTTCAACGTTGTACAATGTTGTAAAAATCAACGTTGAAAGAAACAACGTTATATGACGTTGCATGTTTCAACCAATTACGATTATTAAAATCGCTGATTGTGAAAAATCGATGTATATGTTTGTTTGCATATTTTTGAAGTCCTGTTTGTATAGGAGTTAATTTCCAGTTGTTTCATTATGAAAAAAACTGAATTTAATTTAACTAATTCAACAACTGTTTTGAAATCAATTATGTTCCAAATAATCTTTCATAAAGACGAAAATTGAGATTTTAAAGAATTCATTAATCAATTAAAAATTTAAATGTAAAAATGAGAATTGTGTAAACTAATATTTTATAATATTTTTAGAAGTATGAAATGCTGATTATCGCATTAAAGTATCAAAACTAAGATCGAGAGGTGGGTGAGGGGGACATGCAAGAATCGCACGAATGCATATCCAGATTGTTTCTGTATTATCAACACAAACGATGTTTGTTTCCTGTTCCCACACCCTGAGATCAAATTACGCCTTCAGACAAAGGATGACCAGTACGTGTGACGTCAGTTCGCCGCGCATTTCCCATTTCAAACCAAGATCTCGGTACAGTAACGTTGCATTGACGAAGAAGACAAGTACGTAAGTATATGTTTTCATATATTTCGTATATTTTAACACAGTATAATTTTATATGTATAAAAATAATTACCGTATAATTGTTCCTGGTTTCTTACAACACTACTTTAAAATCCTGTGTAGCCCTAGGATTTGAAATTTGCTAGTTCTTTTCAGTTCAAATTAAGCAAATACAGCTGCCATTTTCATGCAACAACTATATAGATTATATCAATACTGTATGCCATGCAATGTGACCATGCCTCGCTATTAAAATGATTATACATCTACTCATGAAAAAGTGTTTTGGTTTCGGCCATTTTCGTCCTCGTTGATTATGATGTCTCACCAAGAGTTTGTGTAATCTCTGTCCCTGGCGGATTCTGAGATAGGCATGAACGTAGATATCATTTCTGCACTCCCGCTAAATATCTTTTATTTTTTAACTCTTTATTACTTTTCATTCATTTCTGCCCTATTTAACATTTCAATTTAAACCATGTTGAGATCAACCAGCTGGCTTCAGTGGCAGATTTAAGGGGTTCGGGGGCGTTCGCCCAAAGTAGTAATTTATTCACTTAATTAAACTTACATTGTCGTGAATAGTGATGTCAGAGATGCCGGTAAAAATTAATTAAGGTGTATAATAAAAAGATTGATCTTAAATGTTTTAATCATTTCAGATTAAATCATCATACATACTTTTAGCTTTATAAGCATGGTTTGTACAGATAAAGTTTATCAAAGGAATTTTAATCAATTATGCAAAGAAAGTATATTGTTATATCATCACCATGTATGTTATAAATTGTCAGCACGAATATGACAGAGGGAGAGAGGAAGAGGTGCATGTGTACAATGTAGATTTTGAATAATTATATTGGAATGTGAATTCTTCAAATGTTACATGTGCCGGGGAAACTACTGCTTATCAACCTGACCATCCGCATTTTCAATGAGTATTTATAGCTTACTCGCGTGAAAACCTTGTGGTAATTACATAATCACCCAGCGGTCAGTTCTCCTGCACCACTATGTCCGTGCTACACATGCATTTACAAAACTCAATTGAAAGCCCACAGGCTTTAGATCCTCTCTCTCTCTTATGTTCTAGACTTCACGCTGATCCCAAACGAATAAACAGAGCATTGAGAGACTATAAGTAATAACATGTTGATTTTCAGAAATGTTTTAATTTATCTTATTTTATCAATGGTGCGGATCGACTGACTGAATTAGAGGGTGGATGCTGAATTTACTCAACCATCGTTGATGTATAGGCGTTTTTCATGGGAAAGGGGGATTTACTAAAATTGGGATGTGGGAGGGGGCATTTTGTGCAGTTTATGATTGTATTGTATTAAATGTAAATGTTTATTAGCTTTTAGCCTTGCGACTCACCAGCATGTTAACAAACATGATAACACCATAAAATTCTGCAATCTGTACATAATTATACCTGCATAATTATTCCAGCTATATATTAATTAATTTATTATTTTTTTTGCAATGTCCAAAATGGAAGGCACATGTATTGTGCATGAAAAGAGGGGGGTGTCCGAACCCCCTGGATGAAAGCCAGTTGTTAGGCTACTGATTCAGCGTAATAATCAATATATTGTTTCATCAGATATAACGGAGATTTAAAAAAAAAAAAAAGGAGGAGGGAGGGGGCCACTGACTTAGTTACTTTATGGTACCTTGAGACACTCTCAGTGTTTTGTGTATAACTTTCTGTTATTAGAGATAATGAGCTATCTAAGACGTTGGAGGCGCTATTCAGCTCATGTGGATGCACTTGCCCTATATAGAACTAGAAGTAATGACGAGGTGTAGTCTGCAGAAGATGAGTCTTTTCCAAAACCCAGATTTATCAAGTTGTAAAAGGTAAAATGTGAAAAAATTTAAAACATTCACAGATACTAATGATAAAAATTTCATCAAATACAATACATATTATTGTGATATTATAAGTCGATATTGTTTGCTTTATGATTTCCATTTGATAAGATGAGATTTCGCATATATGACGGACAAAAAAGAAACGTCTCTGTGGTAAATATTTGAGTTATTAGTTATGCTTAAGGTAATAAAGTCTAACAATTTCAACTTTTGATCTTTTAGATGTTGTTCTGCAAGCCCATACGAATTTATCTGAGGAAGAATTTTAACAAAGAACTCGGTAACTTTTTGAAATATGCCCCAGAAGGGTACTGGAGGTAGGGGGAAAAACGAGGCAGGCATCAGTAATAGTTTATAGATATAGAACTTAGAATGTTAAAGTATGCTGTAGATTATTGTATAATACTGTATCATTTTAAACAAAATTAAATTGTATAAAGTGAAATATTATGTTTGTTTTGTTTTGTTGGGTTTTTTTTAAATATCTGTTTGGATGAAAGTAGATAAGGATCTGTGTCAGTCTGAGGGCAAATGAATGTCCAATGCCACTCTGGTTCTGGCTTTTCAGCTATTATATATTTTAGAAAAATTCACCGGACAGCCACTAGCAGTAGGTTTGCTCCATTACTTAAAATTGACAGCATGTTGTTTGTTGTCGGTGAAGAAACTTTCTCTTGCACAGAGGGCCAATGGAGTTTTAAAAATTTCATGGATCGATATGTTTTCAGCCAATTGTATGTTCAGTCCACAGGTGCCCGTATACAAGCGAATATTCAGTTTGTTGAAAAGCAAGTATTCATGCAGTTTGTCAGTTGTTTATTTCAGATTCTGGAGGAAAGGCTGAATACTTGCTTTGTAAACAGATTTTTGCTTGTCTACGGGCGCCTGTGGTTCAGTCAAGGAATAGAGCAACTAATATTCAACCATAAACAAGATTGAGACTTCGACGTTGACACAACTTTCAATTTAAACCTTATTTCAACGTTGAAACAACGTTGAAACTTCCACACTGAAACAACGTTGAGACTTCCACGTTGAAACAACGTTGAGACTTCCACGTTGAACCAACGTTAAAACATCAACGTTGAAACAACGTTGAGACTTCAACGTTGACACAACTTTCATTTTAAACCATATTTCAACGTTGAAGTTAAACGTTGATTCAACGTTTATTCAACGTTGAAATGTCTGCTGGGAGTAAATGTTTCATTGTTTCTCTGTATTGAATAAATCAATAACAACCCCAAATGGAAATGACTTATTCTTAAAAGATTTCACCCAATCCCCCCTTTCCTAAAAAACCCAAAACAAATCAAAACACCAAAAAAAAAAACAATAAAAAGAAAATAAAAAAGACAAAATTTAAAACAAAATAAATAAATGAAAATAAAATAAATACATAAAACGAAAAAAAAAACAACAAACAAATTCATTAAAATTTAAGCATTAGAGACAATTTCAAAGGAAAAAATGTCAGAAATTTACTTAGAATAGTAAAAGAACAAACGTCAAAACAAAAGTGAAAATTTTGATTTGGAAAAGGAACTAAAACATCAGCACTTCTTAAAACATCCATCTAGATCCATCTGATACATCGGTATAATGATTTACGTAGCCGCTCTGAAGTGGAAGTTTGTTAAAGAAGGACACAATAGGGTCTTTGTCGCCCCTCTCTAGATCCAGCCAAAAAAAAACACAATACTTGTTGGAGGCTTTGAGTACTTCATCCCACCCACATTTTATCAAAATCCCTTTATCAGTTCTGAAGAAGTGGAATGTGTTAAAATTGTACGGACGTTGGACGGACTGACGACTAGCGACGAGCTATGATAATGCAGCTCACTTAAGCCTCCGTATCATCTGATATAATCACTCTGATACATGGAGTTTGCCGATCTATACAGCTGGTCTGAAGAACAAAATTTAAATGAGAGTGAACCCTCTAGGGCTTATGTTGCCTTGCCCTGAATCCATGATTCCATGAAGGATCAGAGAGTAGGAACAGCAACACTTGTAGGTTTACAGATATATACTTCACCTTTGCAAAGTGTCATTAAAATATCCATATGCGCATTTCGACAACTTATATCTCTTCAGTGATGCTCAAGGACGAACATTTAGAAATTTAAAGAATAAATATTTGAAGAGCAAATTTATCACCACACTGACCTAACGTAAGAGCTAAAGAAACAATCTAAGGACCGACCTAAAATAAGAACCAAAGAGACAATCTAAGGACAGACCTAAAGTAAGAGCCAAAGAGACAATCTAAGGACAGACCTAAAGTAAGAGCCAAAAAAAGACAATCTAAGGACACACCTAAAGTAAGAGCCAAAAAGACAATCTAAGGACAGACCTAAAGTAAGAGCCAAAAAGACAATCTAAGGACAGACCTAAAGTAAGAGCCAAAAAGACAATCTAAGAACAGACCTAAAGTAAGAGCCAAAAAGACAATCTAAGAACAGACCTAAAGTAAGAGCCAAAGAGACAATCTAAGGACAGACCTAAAGTAAGAGCCAAAAAGACAATCTAAGGACAGACATAAAGTAAGAGCCAAAAAGACAATCTAAGGACAGACCTAAAGTAAGAGCCAAAAAGACAATCTAAGAACAGACCTAAAGTAAGAGCCAAAAAGACAATCTAAGGACAGACCTAAAGTAAGAGCCAAAGAGACAATCTAAGGACAGACCTAAAGTAAGAGCCAAAGAGACAATCTAAGGACAGACCTAAAGTAAGAGCCAAAAAGACAATCTAAGGACACACCTAAAGTAAGAGCCAAAGAGACAATCTAAGGACAGACCTAAAGTAAGAGCCAAAGAGACAATCTAAGGACAGACCTAAAGTAAGAGCCAAAGAAACAATCTAAGGACAGACCTAAAGTAAGAGCCAAAGAGACAATCTAAGGACACACCTAAAGTAAGAGCCAAAAAGACAATCTAAGGACACACATAAAGTAAGAGCCAAAGAGACAATCTAAGGACAGACCTAAAGTAAGAGCCAAAAAGACAATCTAAGGACAGACCTAAAGTAAGAGCCAAAGAGACAATCTAAGGACAGACCTAAAGTAAGAGCCAAAGAGACAATCTAAGGACACACCTAAAGTAAGAGCCAAAAAGACAATCTAAGGACACACATAAAGTAAGAGCCAAAGAGACAATCTAAGGACACACCTAAAGTAAGAGCCAAAAAGACAATCTAAGGACACACCTAAAGTAAGAGCCAAAGAGACAATCTAATGACACACCTAAAGTAAGAGCCAAAGAGACAATCTAAGGACACACCTAAAGTAAGAGCCAAAGAGACAATCTAATGACAGACCTAAAGTAAGAGCCAAAGAAGGACAGAGCTATGCATGAAGGAGATACTTCTTAGTTTTAGGATAATCTACAAACGTTGGACACAGTAAATTTGAAGTATATATTTCATATGAGTACAGAAGCACTGAAAACTGAGCTTGTGGTTACCCTCGGGAACTAATAGTCCACCAGTAGCGGTATCGACGCAATGGTTATACTGAATATAAAGAGATATATACACATATTTGTTTAATGCATTATATGCGCATTTCGACAACTTTTTTCTCTTCTGTAATGTTCAAAAGAACCAATGTAAGGATGGAGATATTCATGAGGGAAAAACTCCTTAGGTTTAGAATGATTTACAATATTTTGTCACAGTTAATTTAAAGTATGTGTTTCATGTCAGTACAGAAGCGCTATAAATGGGGTTGGGCCTACATTCGGGGATTAATAATCACCAATAGTAGTTTAAAGAACAAGTCCATCAAAGCTTAAAGTAATATACAAGTAACATATGATTCTTTTCATTTTAAATAATTTAAAAAAAACCAAAAGAATTGGAAAAAACAGGAACAAAATAAATGCATTATAAATAAGCTACCGTGAGAAAATCACAAGAATTATTTCAGTGCAAAATGACAAAACTTGATTTCGGAATAGAATAAAAATGAACAATACTTACACAGACAAAAGCTCACTTTAGCTCTCTGCAATACTGAGCTAAGCAGCGTTCTAAATTTGATTTCGAAATGGAAAAAAAATGAAAACACATTTTGTACACCTTTCTATATCGCTCGCGTACATAGTTTGTTGCGTTATGCAGTTGGTCTAAAAAACAAGTTTGTAAAAGGAGGGTACATTTTGTCGCCCAGCTCCGGATTCATTTATTGACTGATATGACCGAAAAAGAACTCTTGTAAGGCAGCAACCATAAGTACCTCTTTGCTACATTTCATCCAAATCCTTTCAGTGGTTCCGACGAAGTTGAAAATGCTAGAAGTTTACAGACAGACGAGGAACGAGCAGACGTTAACTATGATTCGGTATATAATGAATTTGTAAAAGGTTTAAATGAATTATGTGCTTAAACTCCTTGATAAAGCGATCTCTTACTTCTACAAATGCCTTTTCTTCTTAATATTATAACAGCTGCGACCACGAGACCGATAACTACAAGGACTGTAAGCACTATGCCTGCAACACCACCACCACTAAGATGGCTACCTTCTTGATTTGATTTTGCTGCTTTGTTTACAGATGGATTTCTTTCAGTTGTTGGAATATCTGACCTAAAGTATAAACTCGGAATTACACATAGAAGTATACACTCTGAATTACACATAGAAGTATAAACTCGGAATTACACATAGAAGTATAAACTCGGAATTACATATAGGTGTATACACTCGGAATTACACATAGTAGTATACAGTCGGAATTACACACAGAAGTATACATTCGGAATTACATATAGGTGTATACACTCGGAATTACACATATTAGTATACACTCGAAATTACACATAGAATAACAAGTGAACAAAATGTATGAATATAAGGTAAGATAGGGGGCCGAGTAAGTCAACCAGAGTATAGGGTAAGCGATAAGCCGAAAAGGATAATCAGATTATAAGCGAGACTTAGTTTGTAAACCAGATTACAAGGTAAGGGAGACAGCCGACTTGGTAAAGCAGATAGTAAAGTTATCGAGAGAGCCGAGCAGGTAAACCAGTTTATAAGGTCAGAGATGGCCAAGTTAGAGTTTGTGAACCAAATTATTAGGTAAGGACTGAGTCTGTATACCAGATTATTAGGTGAGAACCGAGTCTGTATACCAGATTATTAGGTGAGAACCGAGTCTGTATACCAGATTATAAGGTGAGAACCGAGTCTGTATACCAGATTATTAGGTGAGAACCGAGTCTGTATACCAGATTATAAGGTGAGAACCGAGTCTGTATACCAGATTATAAGATGAGCGAGAGAGTAAAAGATGCGATAAAATTAGTAGAGGAACAACATTAATAAGTCAAAAAAGTAATATTAAACGCTCGATAATTATAATGATCACAACCAATATCATTACACAAGATAATAATGAAGTGAATTATATAGAGTAAATCAGTATTAGAAACAATTAGCTCAGGACAATTATTGAAGCAGTAGTGTTTAAGATTCTTTACAAATTAATCAAACATTTCAATGAAACAAGACTGCAATACGTTACTTTTCAGTAATATAAATTAATTCATACCTGGTAGATAAAACCAAATAAATAGATCCAAATAAAGGAATAAAAGGGGAGATTCACCATCTTAAATTACCAAAATTACAAGTGACCTTATATGCTAGCAAGCTGAACCTGACGAGGTAGTAATGATCCAGTCTTATATACGAAATGAACCTTGTTATTATGGGACTAAATTTTCGTTATGACTATTCTATGGACTATGAAATTACAAACAAATTATAGTCATTGTATGACACTATTAACGCCACATCAGTATGCACTGGCGGATCCAAGTTCAGTTTTGTGGACAATAAGTAAATTACAGGTGTGTAAAATTATTATCTTACATTAAGAGTCGAACTGGTAAACCAGAGAGAGAGAGAGAGTGAGAGAGAGAGAGAGAGAGAGATGAGTTTATTAACCACATTATGATGTTTACAAGCGAGAGAGTCGAGTTTGTAAACCAGATTGTAAGGTAAGCAAGACAGCCGAGTTGGTTAATCCAGATTATAAGGTAAAATAGAGAGTCCAGATGGGTAAAGGGTCCGAAATGAAAAATGTTATTGATGACAGAAAGCCGCTCTTTCAAAACGCATGTACCATAATTTATCATTTCTTAAAGACCTTATCAGGATGTACTACATGTGGTTATGGTGGTTGTACTACATGTGGTTATGGTGGTTGTACTACATGTGGTTATGGTGGTTGTACTATATGTGGTTATGGTGGTTGTACTACAGGTGGATATGGTGGTTGTACTACATGTGGTTATGGTGGTTGTACTACATGTGGATATGGTGGTTGTACTACATGTGGTTATGGTGGTTGTACTACATGTGGTTATGGTGGTTGTACTACATGTGGTTATGGTGGTTGTACTACATGTGGTTATGGTGGTTGTACTATATGTGGATATGGTGGTTGTACTACATGTGGATATGGTGGTTGTACTACATGTGGTTATGGTGGTTGTACTACATGTGGTTATGGTGGTTGTACTATATGTGGATATGGTGGTTGTACTATATGTGGATATGGTGGTTGTACTACATGTGGTTATGGTGGTTGTACTACATGTGGTTATGGTGGTTGTACTACATGTGGTTATGGTGGTTGTACTACATGTGGTTATGGTGGTTGTACTATATGTGGATATGGTGGTTGTACTACATGTGGTTATGGTGGTTGTACTACATGTGGTTATGGTGGTTGTACTATTTGTGGATATGGTGGTTGTACTATATGTGGATATGGTGGTTGTACTATATGTGGATATGGTGGCTGTACCATGTATGGATATAGTGGCTGTACTACATGTGGATATAGTTGCTGTACTACATGTTGATATGGTGATTGTACTACATGTGGATATGGTGGCTGTACTACATGATGTGGATATGGTGGTTATACTACATGATGTGGATATGGTGGTTGTACTACATGTAGATATGTTGACTGTACTACATGTGGATATGGTTGTTGCACTACATGTAGACTTCGTGGTTGTACTACATGTGGATATGGTGGTTCTATTACATGTAGATATCGTGGTTGTACTACATGTGGATATGGTTGTTGTACTACATGCAGATTTCGTGGTTGTATTACACCTTAATATGGTGGTTGTGTAACATGTTCATATGTTGGTTGTAATGCATGCATATATTCTGGTTGTACTACGTGTAATTATGATGGTTGTACTAGATGTTGATATAATTTTATAGGTCTTTCCATCAATACCTAATATTCTTATCATACTATTTCTATTTTTATCTTTAATGTTTGTTTTATAGGTTATGAGCCCCGGATGTGTGACTTTATCACCCTTGTTAATTACAAGTGAAGTTTCTTACGCATGCGTGACTTTTGTTGACGACATCATTGAAGTGCCTTCTTGTGTTGTTCTTGTTGTTTGCGTTGTGGTCAGCATAGATGCCGCATAATCTTGCATCATACATGCGGAATCTGTAAGCAGTCAGTTCACATTGCGTATATCGCACATTGCGTATATTGCACATTGCGTATATTGCACATTGCGTATATAAACTCATTTTCATAATTTGACATTATCAGAATACGCAATGCGTATATAACATAAACGGATATAGAAAACGGATTATGGATGTTTTTAAACAGAAGAACGGTCAAAAGAATTCTTGATGCATCAACTAGAGTCGAATCTGCAAACAGGAATACTTACAATTACTGACCATGTTGCTAAGGTACGTCTTTGTTGGACAAGAATCCATCATTGACTCTGAACAATTACGCACATGTAACATATTACCAAATAAATTGTAATACGCACACTTTCCTGTAAATACAAATTAATCTTCAAATGCATTACAACTTCTTGAAAAATGTCCATTGTAATAAGACATAAGAAGAAACATAGCTTAAAAGCATGCCCTTCTTCATGATACAATAATTACACACATTAAAAAGGCACAAAAATAAAACAGCTTTATAAAGAGCAAGAACTAAATAAGATAATATAAAGTAAAAAGATGGTTTTTTTTATGTCGGTTGATAATTAAGAAATGAGCAGAGAGACAGTTTACATTGAGTTAAATGAATTAGTAGTGACACCAGTTAGGATATGCAATGACCCGGTCACGCTGTGAAGGTCAATGACCCGGCCATGCTATAAAGGTCAATGACCTAGGTACGCTATAAAGGTCAATGACTCGGCCACGATATAAAGGTCAATGATCCAGGTACGCTATAAAAGTCAACAATCAGGCCATGCTCTAAAGGTCAATGATCTAGGTACTCTATAGGGGTCAATTACCCGGACACGCTATAAAGGTCAATGAGACGACCATGCTCTAAATGTCAAGGACCCGGCCACGCTGTAAAGATCAATGATCTGGGTAGGCTATAAAGGTCAACAACCCGGCCATGCTCGAAAAGTCAATAACCTGTGTACGCCATAAAGGTCAAGGACCCGGTCATGCTATAAAGGTCAAGGACCCAGTCATGCTCTAAAGGTCAATGTCCCCTTCACGCCCTAAAGATAAATAACCCGGGTATGCCATAAAGGTATTGTCCGTAGGAAGCAATTCAAAAGCGTAAACTCGAAACAAAATATGCAATATGATACTACTGTATAGTCACTTTTTGGCAAAGGAGTCTTGCTTGAATGGCATAGAACTAAACACTGACCATAGACGGATCTAGAAATTTTTGAAAAGGAGGGGGATTGCAGCTTACCATGACTACTATTTTGCATTATTCAGTTTGGAAAAAGGCGGGGAGGTGCTGCAGCCTTGAAAGAGGCCGAAATAACCTTTTTAGGGTAAAATTTTCGGAACAAAAGTGGGGGTGCAATCCTACCTCGAAACCTTCCAAAGCTTACAGTTAATAATAAACTCATTTCCATCTTCCAAACATGGATAAACGGTGTCCAGGGCCTGTCATTTCAACTTAGAGACACTAAGAGGAACGGGAAATTACGCCTATGTTTGCATGACTTAATGTTTCCAGAGCCCGAACACTTTTTATCTTTGCATAAAGAAAATAAATGGCAGTATTAACGTTCAGAAAGAAAAGAACAAATTTATACATACTGCTGCAATACAACTTATAACATTGTAAATCAATTGTCTGTTAAGAATAATTTAATTAAAACAATTTAGTAAATTAGACAACAACCTATTATCGGCAAAAAAGGAGAGGGGTCCCACAGTCATGCTCTTGAGATGATTATGTACACGGTATTTTGGATGATTTACAAAAAAGTTATCCAAACTTTTAAACTCATGTCCCGAAATGGAACTTTTGAGAATAAAAGTGGTATGGGATCGGTGATAAAGTTTGCATCGTTTGGTGGTGCTAGTAGTGAACCATACAATGTATCTTGGGCTATCAGGCTCAGATCTGACTATATGATCTTACATGCTTTCGAGCTTTCTGTTAGCAAACATACGGGCGATGGAATGGCTTTGTTCATACATTTAGATTTGTGGCGAGTAGGAATGGACAACAGTCCTGGCAAAGATGAATGGAATATGAACTAACTATATCCTGGAAAATTTGTAGATTTGCATTTTAAAAATCTGCCCTTTTAGTCGATCTGGCATAAAGAATGACAATTTCGGCGGGGTCTTTTCTGTAACCTGCAAGTCCCTGTTCAAATTCGAACTCCTTGTCCCGATGTAATGCACAAAACTCGATATCTATGAAAGGGACATGCTCGTAAGTTCGTAACAGTAAAGCGAGACTCTCTCTCTCTCTCTCTTTCTTATTTTAATACACATAATTTCTTATGGCATTTGTACAGAAGTGTTCGCAATATGACAATATATGATACTTAAATCATATCAGAGATGTGTATATATGTCTCTGATCATATCAATGAAACATATCTTGTGAAAAGTGAAAATACTGGATCCAATGCATTAAGATACCTTTTGGGATATAAGTTGGCTGTAAACATTTCTGTAATTGTTTCCAGTGGTCATCGACGAGACAGTGAAATACCTTCCCGGGGGGACAATCTACTTCTTGACATCTATCGGTGTAGTTCAAACAGGTTGTTGGCACAATGGAAAATGTAACAATGATGGCAGCAACACATTTCGTCCCCATGTTGGTAAGAAAATATGCTCTAACCCTACAGAGACAATACGACATATTCCAAGACATTAATGGCTTACGTTTCAAGTTATTTATGATTTAAATGGAACATGATTCTAAAAATACTTTATAAGGTACACAATGATACAAGCCTTGTAAACATGATCATCATCGGTTTATTGTAGCAAAGCATTATTATGTTGTTTATATCATATATAGTATTAATAGCATAAACTCGGTGTCAACAAATAAGAGATTGAATTTTAAAAATGATAATGTCACTATGTACATTGATATATCCATAGAGACACAGGGTAATGTATCTATAAAATATGTAAACACCTCATACTGCATGTCTAAATGAAATCTGCTATTCGATCATTCTTTTGATCAAAATCGATAGCATATATTTTCATTGTAAAATAAAGATCGTAATCTGTGAGGGGTTTTAAAAATACATATACATAGACACTTTAGTTGATGTGTACCCTATAAAGTAAATCGAAAGTAGATAGTGTTATGAAGTTAAGATGCATAACTAACATTATGTTCTGATCAGCAGTTAACATTTAAATACATACCACGTGGTACAGGCTTTGTCTTCGAAATCACTCCAATAATGAAAATAAAAATGACACTTTTCGACGCAAAACTTCCGATTTGTTATCGATCAATGTTCAGTTAATCCAGGTAGTTAAAAATAGAACAGTTTCAACGAACATGAACAGACGTTATTTAAAGTCAACACTATACACACATGTATCTTGTAAGAGTGCACGATACAGTCTTAAGACTAGCATCGAATACTTACTGAAGTCATTTCTGGCGATTTCATTTTGCCGAAATTGTCACATCTCCAAATAAGATTATACTGTTATTTTCTTCACAAGCTCCAATACAGAGGCATAGTAGCTCAGCGGATGAAGTGTCGGAGACGTGACAGAGGTCCCTGGTTCGACTCCCGCCGAGGGCACACCAGTGGCCTATCTGTCGGATGAGACAGTGAAAACGGAGGTCTCGTGTCACGGTAGGCGTGGCACATAAAAGATCTCTCACTGCTTCGGGTGGGTTCATTGCAAAGGCATAAAGATCTGTACAATGCATCAAGCAGATGCCGTCACCATATACGTGAAATAATCCTGGAGTGACGTAAACCAGTAATCAATCAATCAATCAATTCTCTGATGCAATTAAGAGCTTACCCTGTTCAATAAAGTTTTGCTTTTGTGATTTGTTATTGTTTGACGCCACACTAAACTTATAACGGTGGTGCCTGCTGCGGTGACCACACGATATTCCGAAGGCCCAGTAGTTCGAAGTTCCAATAGTCCGAAGGTCCAAAAGTCCGATGGTCCGAAAGCCTGATAGCCCTATAGTCTGAAGATCCGATAATCTGATGAAGGCCCGATCGTCTGAAGATCCGATAATTCAAAGGCCCGATAGTTCGAAGGTCCGATATTTTAATAACGTACATGCGCGGATCCAGAAATTTTTGTCAGAGGGGGTCCAACCAAAAAAGGTAAATTTTTCTCTTAGACGAGGGGGGGGGGAGTGGGTCCAACCCCCAAAAATGCCCAAATATTACCTTTTTTTGGTAAAATTTTCGGATTCCAGGGGGGAGGGTTCCCCTCTGTATCCGCGCATGACGTAACACTCTTGTTATCTATGCAACAAGCCAGTGAGAGATGAAGGAGTGATGAATCTTTTGTCTGCCAGCAGTATACCGTAATACGGGAACACGATTTATATTCTAATCTGTGTGATCCGTGAAGCGGTTGTATTTAAGTATTATACCCGAACATATTTACTGGGATGTTGGCAATTTCTTCTTCATACTCATATGTGGTATCACTTCAATCCAAATGTAACATTATATGTAGAATCATGTCCACAGTTATGGCCCGACCTATAAAGTTGCTTATAAACAAAACACAATGAGTGTAGTATGTTCTACCATCACAGGAGCTGCCAGGCCATGTAAATCACCCCTTTAATCGAGCAGATTATCAATATTCCACAACAAAAGACCCAGATTATTAACGAAATTGACTACATGTAACTGGGGGGGTGTCACAGAACCTGAATGTGGGATTTCATATTTTGGGACTATATAATATCGTATCATAAATAAAAGTTACGCAGTATTGGTGTGCTGTTGTGTTTATAATACATTACTGTACATTAAGGGTTTTATAAGTGGTTACATAGCATTAAGTATGTTATATTGACGTATAACGTAGGATCAAGAGTGCATCTCCGATCTCTTAGTTCCTCTTATTAAGTAGATATGAGTCGATTTCCGTCTGATAAGTAAGAAACAGTGGTGCTTTTTGAAGTGGCTTCGTTGAATACATATATCTAATTCAGAAAGTCATTTTCTTTTTTACAAATTGCTGGAATCCTGTTCGTTTCTCAGAAGAGACACGGTGATTTTATTATTAGAAACAATTTTTTAAAAACCGCTTGAAATATTAAACTTCACAAACTATTATTGAATTTTTCGAACACTTTCAAAACTCTATAACTAATATGAATACTTGACAAATTGAACATGATATGTCAGTTTTCTAAAACTGTTATCAGAGAATAGGGCACATTTATAATATTTATAGTATTTCTTTTCACTGTATGATATACAGGTACAGAAAGTAATTATGGAAAAAATAATAAAATAAATAACCCTCATTTATCTTGGGATTTCATGCTATTGTAATGTATCTACTGAGACTATTTAACAATATTTGTCAGAAGACAATAGAGCTCGCCGAAACGGATGTTTCTGTAAGGCAAATCCAGGGTTGTTTCAAGGGTAATATATATATATATAATATATAGATAACGATACTAAAACAATTAAAAAAATTGTCAAATTTTCGAAGCAATTTGCAACTTTTTTTTAATTGTTTTAGTATCGTTATCGCTTACCTGTGCTTATATATATATATATATATATATATATATATATATATATATATATATATATATATATATATATCGATCGGCACTCCCCCCCCCCCTTCTGTACCTGTATATATATTCAAAACGGACTCCCCTTCGATAAGAAAAAAACAATCCACTGGCTACGTACTGGTCTTGTGATCAGAAGGCAGGTGGTTCGAAACCTATCTTCATTGGATACTTTTTTTTTTATTAAGAAGACTTTTTTTTTAATTTCACTTTAATTTTAAGGAAAAGCATAAGAGAAAGTATCGATGGAATCGCGCCTACATTTGGTACTGTTAAGATAAGATTTATATTAAATATGCATATATATTACATTTATTAACAATGTTTCGAAATTTCGAGATGGGGGTGTACCCCCTCCGACCCACACCCTTTAGATCTGCCCATATTTCTATTAGATAGGTTAGTTGTCGAGCAATTTTTTATTTCAAAACCTAACCAGATGAAAACTCTGGTCACACTGAATATCTCTAATATTTAAAAAAAAGCCTATGTAAAAGTTTTTGAAAAGTAGGTCAAATATCAAGGTCAAAGTCACAAAGTCAAAGTCATGGTATCAAATGAAAGCTCTTGACACCATGGACATATGTATGGAGTATCAAAGCGCTACCTTATTGGTTCAAAAGATATTGCCTGTGTTAAAATTTTTGAAAATTAGGTCAAAGTCCAAGTTCAGTATCAAAAGGCAAACAAGAGGCCCAAGTGGGCCTATATCGCTCACCTGAGTACCTAGATGATCAGTCATGCAGGAAGGAAGAATTCATTTATTTTTGCATTACTGTGACTAAGTCAACACAAATGCTGAAAATATGTAAAATTTTTATTTCAGACCAGAATAAAAAACAACACTTTTTTGCACATCCATTCAGGTGTTTTTGATATTAAGTATTTGCTTTGTCTCTGCAAGATGTGATTCAGGGCAGCAAGTTTGTCATTTTCTTTAGGTAGGACCTTTTGTTGATTGATTTCAAGTCTGGGTCATGAACAACAATTGTTTCAAATATTGTCCAGATCCAACTTAAAATGGCCTAATTTCATATGTTGAGTGTTGAGAAACATTTAAAAACTTATTTAGATGTGTAAAGAAATTTGACCACAGCTGGATTTGAACTGCTACTCTCCATATTTCATTTACCAAGTGGTATATGTACCATTGTGAGACCAAGTTTTTAGGTATGGTGGCATTATCTGTTGACTAATTTGGATGAAATGTACAAAATTGATAGAGGACCTATAGTACTTCATGTATACCTTGTTTTATTTAAATCTTTCATGTGGTATAACAGCAGAAGATAAAAATGTGAAGAATTGCTCCTATACACCCTCATTTGGAAGTCTGAAAAAATTCATAGAAAATCCAAAAATTGAGACATTGACAAAATTCTTTCAAAGTAACATTCCTTACCATAATTATGAACACAATAGACCATAAGAAATCATCATTATCAATTAATTAGGAAATATGACACTTTTCTGCATTGAAATCACCAAGTCGAAACAAATGTCGAAAAAAAATTCTAAAATTTGATTTTGGAAGGGAACCCAAATGACAATACGTCTTCAAGCATCCCTCTAGATCATTTCTATGCATTCTGTTTGTCTCTGTATACAGCCAGTATGAAGAAGAATATTGTCAAAGGAGGGTACTCTTTTGTAACCTACTTTTGACTATGGTGGCGCCACCTGTAAAGAGGTCTGGACGAAAACAACAGAATTTGAAGGGGATCATAAGTGATTTATTTCTACCAAGATTTATTAAAATCCTTCCGACATTTTTGCAGAAAAAGTTGGAAATGTGAAAAATGGCCACCCCCCCCCCCTTTTTTTGGAAGTCTTTAAAATTTATAAAAAATGCAAAAATTGAGATATTGACAAAATTATTTCACAATAATATTCCTTAGCATAATTATGATCAAAATAGTCATTAGGAAATCATCAATATCAATTAACTGAAAATCATGACATTTTTCTGCATTGAAATTACTAAGTCCAGAAACACATAAAAAAGCGTAAATTTCTATGTAAAGGATCTTAACCTCGAACACAATTTTTGATAACCCATCTTTATAGATTGTTGAAATGCAATTAGTTTTCCCATTTATGCACTTGTTCTGGAGGAGAAGATTTTTGAAAAGAGGCACCCTTTTGGGCACTTTTGGCCTTGCCCAGGATCCACCCCCGAGGGAATTCGGATCCCGAACACTACGTAAGGAACCTTGAGTACATTATATATACAAAGTTTGATCCAAATCTGCAATGCAGTTCCACAGAAGAAGTCGAAAATGTGAAAAGGTTAACGCAGACGGACGATGACGACGACGGACGACGGACGGCGCACTATGACTATAGCTCACTTGAGCCTTTGGTTCTGGTGAGCTAAATAATCATGGCATCAAGTGAAACTTCTTGTCATAAGGAAACTATGTGTAAAGTATCAAAGCCCTACCCCTATTCATCCAAATGATATAGCCGAGGTTAACGTTAACGTCAAAGTCAAAGTTCAAGTTTATAAGGTCATAAGTCATTGCATCAAATGAAAGCTCATGACATGAGAGAACTATGTATGAAGTATCAAAGCCTTACCCCAATTGTTCCAATAATATAGCCCAGATTAAAGATTTTTAAAAATTACCTCAAATCCAAGTTGAAGATCAAAAGCCAAAAATTTTGGTATCCAATAAAAGCTCTTGTCATGAGGCACCTATGTGTGAATTATCAAAGCCCTGTCTCGATTGAAAAAAAATATAGCCGAGGCTAAAGTGTTTGAAAACTAGATCAAGGTCCAAAGTCAAAGTCAAAAGTCATGGTATCAAATGAAAGTTCGTGTCATGAAAAACATATGTGTGAAGTATTAAAGCCCTGCCCCTATTGGTTCAAAAGATATAGCCCAGGTTAAAGTTTTTGTGTGCGCTGACACCGATGCGTGGTGGAATGAAAATAGCTCTCCGAACATTTCGAGGGGCAGGTTTGGTGTAGTGGTGAAGCGCTTGGTTTGTAGCTCCGACGATCCGGGTTCGACCCCGGATTGCGCCATTATGTTTAAGAGGTTGGTTACCTCCTGCTTCCATGTCGCGACATAGCTGAAAAAGTGTTGAGAGCGACGTAAAAACACCAATCAACCAACCAATCGAACATTTCGTCCCGGCGAGCTAAAAAGTCAAAGTACGTGAATATTTAATATCATATTCAGTAATAAATGTGAGTCATAGCTTTGTCAACAATGCATCAGAGACCTTGGCTTTACCTGTGTAACATTCCCCTTGTATGACATTCCTGTTTGAGTTTTATTTAGTTGTCTAAAGTTAAGTACAGTTTAGGTTTATGGCCTAATAGTGCACCGGAGTTTGCAGTTTGAAAACAATGTTGCAACCTGAATTGTAATAAAAACCTGAATTGTAATAAATTTATTACAGTTCTAGTTGCAATGCAAAAAAGTTATTACAGTTTGGTAGCCAACCTGAATTGTAATAAAAACTTGATTATAATAAAACAATTCACTGTTTCCTGAGGTTTCATAGTAATGAACGTTTAAGATATTACAGAATATGGTCAGAAATTTCAAATACAATGTAGTACTTGACTTTTTAGCATTATTGAAATTAATCATTCGAAAACTGGTTGAAATGCGAAAAAGTTATTATAATTGGGTAGCCAACCTGAATTGTAATAAAAGTCTGAATCGCAACAAAACCAGTTAAGATGAGGATAACCTTTTCAGAGGATTTAAAAGTTGTAACATTACCTAAATTTTGATAAATTTATTACAATTCTGGTTGCAATGCAAAAAAGTTATTACAATTTGGTAGCCAACCTGAATTGTAATGAAATCTTGAATTGTAATAAAATAAATCAAAACCTGAAGAACTCTATTTCCTGAGGTTACATGGTTATGAACGCTCCATATATCATAGAATATGGCCAGAACTTTTAAAAAGTACTTGAATTCTATGCATTATTGAAATTAATTGTTCGAAAGCTGGTTGAAATGCGAAAAAGATACAATAATTGGGTAGCCAACCTGAATTGTAATAAAGGCCTGAATCGCAACAAAACAAGTTAAGATGACAAGAATAACATTTTCAGAGGATTAAAAAGTTGTAACATTTTCATATATTGTATTAAAACACTTAATTGTAATAAATTTATTACAATTCTGGTTGCAGTGCAAACAAGTTATTACAATTTGGTTGCCAACCTGAATTGTAATAAAAGCTTGAATTGTAATAAAACAAATCAAAACCTGAAGAACTCTATTTCCTGAGGTTTTATATAGTTGTGAACGTTTCAGATATTATAGAATATGGGCCAGAAATTTAAAATAGTACTTGAATTTTAAGCAAGAATTGAAATAAATTATTCGAAAACTGGCTGAAGTGCGGAAAAGTTATTATAATTGGGTAGCCAACCTGAATTGTAATAAAGGCCTGAATCGCAACAAAACAAGTTAAGATAAGAAGGATTACATTTTCAGAGGTTTAAATATTTGTAACATTTTCAAATATTGTATTAAGAACTTTATTGTAATAAATTTAGTACAATTCTGGTTGCAGTGCAAAACAGTTATTACAATTTGGTAGCCAACCTGAATTGTAATAAAAAGTTGATTTGTAATAAAAACAAATCAAAACGAGAAGAATTCTATTTCCTGAAGTTTTTATAGTTATTGCCGCTTCAGATATGATAGAATCCGGGCCCGAATTCACTAATGTGCTCAGTACTGAAGCTCAACTAACTTTTCAAAATTTCTAAAGAGAAAATATACAAAAATTTATGCTCTAAGTGGCATGTTTTTAAAACTACGGCATAGAATTGAAAATGATGGTTAAAGTAATTGCTCGTTTGAAGGAAACAAACTTTCACTCTTGATTGTAATCAAACACAGTACGTTTATCCCTTAACCAGAAAATGAGCACGTAAACATCACCACATAGCTAAACCATACCCCGAAATCAATAAAACAGTCATCAGTAGGTATAATGGCAAATAAATAAATATGGAATCTTAAACCTGTATACCCTATGTTCGCATATTATGGGTAAATTTATTCTAAACTGTTTTGATTATATATATATATATAAGCCTAAAACATATTTTAAAAATGCCCTTGCAAATATTGTGATCAAATTCGTCGTATTAAGTGAGATATGGCTGTGTAAAACGTGATGTTTGTAAACAGATTGTTTACAACCAACTTATAACGTGATCTAATTTGGAAGCCGTATCATGGAGGGCGAGGTAAATAAATTTGACGAGTAACTTTGAAAATCTGCATTCAAGTCTGCTAAAATTAGTATTTACTCAAATAGTTATCTTTTGGAGTCTCCCTTTGTCGTATTTGTTTCGATTACACTGCGCATGCGCGAAGTCAGGTTACAGTTGTATTTATGGAATACCCTCTTTATTTACGAAGTATGTTCTTTTTATTTTGATATCTCCGAAGGTTTGAAGCAACAAAAACTGTTATTAACTCAAAAGTGATAACTTCAGCCATACGAGAAAAATATAGTTTTTGTTTTACATGCTTTAATTTTTGAAATTATATCGAATTGTAGGGTATACAACTTTAAATAAACCAGGGCAAGATCAGGCGTACTGGAAACCAGACATCGCGCAAATGCAACAAGCGTAATAATCTCGATAATTGCATGTGAACACAAATAATTCGACGAAAACTAACTCCTAAAGCGTGAAATACACGTTTAACATATGGTGATAATCTGGCATCTGAAAATAAAGAGACAAAGATCGCATTGCAACAGAGAAGGATATCAAGGGTATCAAGTTCATTTGCAGTAATATAGGTGTCGCCACCGTACAATGATAAATCATAGCCAAGTCCATTTTTGAGTAACCACCGTGAGAAGGTGACGATCTTAGCTTATTAATGCGAATTATGGCAGAATACGTTTGTGTATAGATTCAGCCATCTGATTGAAATTGTTTTAATCAGGCGAAGTAGTTTGGTATTTATATTGTGTTGTTTATACCGTATGGTCATTTGATTTATATTACTTTAAAGCCTTACTAATCTGCAGCAGACAATAGTATAGAACTTTTTAGCTCACCTGAGCCAAAGGCTCAAGTGAGCTATCGTCATCACTCTTCGTCCGTCGTCCGTCCGTCGTCCGTCCGTAAACTTTTCACATTTTCAACTTCTTCTTCAGAACCGCTTAAAGGATTTTCATGAAACTTGGTATGGATGAAGTACTAAGGGTCCTCTTCCAAGTTTGTTCATTTCGTATAAATCCCTCAACAGGTGGCGCCACCATTGCTAAAAATAGATCTCAGAGGGTACCCCTCTTTGAAAATCTTCTCCAGAACCAGTGTATGGACTATAAAACTAATGGCATCTGAGTGATCTAGAAGGATGTATGTCTCAAGTTTGTTCATATCGTTGAAATCCGATAAATAATGTTTGATGGTTTTTTTTTACTTTTTTTGGACTTTGTAATTTTAATGCAAAAAAGAGGTGTTTTTTTTTTCTTTTAGTAAACAATGATGCATTAATTTGGTTTAATTTGATCATTTTTATGGTAAGAAATACTACTGTGAAGAAATTTTTTCAATATTTCATGTTTTGGATTTTTTTATGAATTTTTAAAGACTTTCAAGAAAGGGGGGGGGGGCAATTGGTGTAAACATTTCACATTTTGAACTTTTTCTTCAGAACCGCAGAAAGGAATTTGATGAAACTTGGTATGCATCAAGTACTCAAGGTCCCCTACAAATCTGGTCATCTTTGTCAGGATCCGTCCACAGGTGGCGCCACCACAGGCAAAAGTAGGTCAAAGAGGGTACCCTCCTTTGACAAACTTCTTCAGATTGGGGGCATACAGAGACAAACCGAATGCATAGGTTTGATCTAGAGGGATGTGTTAAGAAGTGTTGTTATTTTTGGTTCCGTTCCGAAATCAAATTTTAACGTTTTTTGACTTTTTTTTTTGACTTTGCAATTTTAATACAGAAATGAGTTATATTTTTCTTTTAGTAAATATTGATGCAATAATTTGGTTTAATTTGATCATTTTGATGGTAGGAAATACTATTGCGAAGAAATTTTTTCAATATTTCATGTGTTGTATTTTTTATGAATTTTTAAAAACTTTCAAGAAAAAGAGGGGTGGAACAATGGTTGTAAACATTTCACAGTTTGAACTTCTTCAGAACCACAATGTACCACGATGGACATTCACGGACCCCCGAAATTCAGAAGTGAGACCAGGTGCCCGGGAGGAGTGAGCGTTTCCTCTTTGGTTTGACACACCGGCCGTGAATGCCCTTAGATATAGACGAAACAAATATAATTCAGCACTGTATACATGTATATAGATGAATGTGAACAAGCACTGTATAGAAAGTGCCAGTAAATTATATTCAGTATGCTTATTTCAACCAGTTCACGTTATTCTGTAATACATGTTCAGTAACACGTCTAACATACCAGTATTTCAACTTAATCTCAAAAGAGTTTACTTACAATATGATTACTCCTTTACGAAAGCCGGGATAATAATTCTGGGAATTAGCTTGTTACATTGATAATCCAAAACTTTTTGCGTACCCTTAATTTAATAGAATAGCTTTAAAACCTTTAATTTTCTCTAAAAATGGAAATTAGAATTTTTTTTCAAAATTTACACCCACCCAATTATTTAGAAACTCAGTTTGCTTTTGATGATGTATGTATTGCATCACAATAGGTATAATTGTGATGCACCCGCCAAAAACACCCCCTTTTAATTTTTTCTACATCTGTGAACGTTGTATATTTATTGAATAATCAACAGGAACACGAAAACAAATATTAGAGTCAAAACATTAAAAAGATATTAATATATCCACCATACCTTCTTTCCTTATGCGCTATTATGTATGGTGTTACTTTTTACATAAATAATTCACAAACTGTACTTATATAGGGACCATCCAAAAGGTTTAAACTGAGTTGTTATCCATGATTGACCTATAAAGTAAATATGACGAGATACATGTATACACCGTAATATGATATGATGGATTGAATTTTGTAAGTTGACGACCACATGACGTAACACGATCCAAATTCTTTTCTTTTTTTTTTTTTTGAAAATGTTGCAACTATTAAAACCTCAGGAAATGTAGTCCTCATCTTGATTTGTTTTATTACAATTCAAGTTTTTATTACAATACAGGTTGGCTACCAAATTGTAATAACTTTTTAACACTGCAACCAGAATTGTAATAAATTTATTACAATTAAGTCTTTTAATACAATATTTGAAAGTGAAAATGTAATTCTTCTCATCTTAACTGGTTTTGTTGCGATTCAGGCCTTTATTACAATCCAGGTTGGCTACCAAATTATAATAACTTTTTCGCATTTCAATCAGTTTTCGAATAATTAATCTCAATAATGCTTAGAATTCAAGTACTATTTGAAATTTCGGCCATATTTTATGATATCTGAAGCCTTCATAACTATGAAACCTCAGGAAACAGATTCTTCTCGATTTGATTTGTTTTATTTCAAGTCTTTATTACAATTCAGATTGGCTACCGAATTGTAATAATTTTTTTGCATTGCACCCAGAATTGTATTAAATTTATTAGAATTCTGGTTTTTATTACAATTCAGGTTGCAACAAATGTTAAAGGAATACTTTGCACAAACAACAGTACAGCAATAGACTTCGCCGCTGAAATCCTTATTACTAGGGATTCAAGGGTTACTAGAGTGATCGGTTATAGCGTCATAATAACGTTGTTTTGTTCTTGACGTCATTTTTATGTGAAAAGCTTCATTTCCTGCCTTTAAAATAGGACTGCAGCAAATGCCGGCGAACCCCATTGTGAGTGGATCTAGAGGGGAGGACAGACGGTCGGGATCCACATAGAAAATCAGCAAAAAAGGGGAGAGAATTCTACACCCCACAAGACATTGTTAGATCCCTTGTAGGAGTTTCATCGAAGGTGGACCACTCTTGGGTGGCTTAGAATTTTAATTGAGAAAATTAAGTATTGACTTAAAGTGTACGTCTATGCAGCACTGACTGTTACAGTGTACAGTGTACGTCTATGCGGCACTGACTGTTACAGTGTACAGCGCACGTCCATGTAGCACTGACTATTAGTGTACAGTATATAAATTTGTAACACTGACTGTTACAGTGTACAATATACGTCTTTGTAGCACTGATTGGTACAGTGTACAGTGTACGTCTTTGTAGTACTGACTGTTACAGTGTACAGTATACGTCTTTGTAACACTAACTGTTAGAGTGTACAGTATACGTCTTTGTAACACTGACTGTGACAGTGTACAGTATACGTCTTTGTAACACTGACTGTAACTGTGTACTATATATGTCTTTGTAGTACTGATTGTTACAGTGTACAATGTACGTCTTTGTAGTACTGACTGTTACAGTGTACAGTATTCGTTTCTGTAGTACTGACCGTTACAGTGTACAGTGTACGTCTTTGTAGCACTGACTGTTACAGTGCACAGTATAAGTCTTTGTAGTACTGACTGTTACAGTATACAGTATACGTCTGTAGAACTGACTGTTATAGTGTACAGTATACGTCTTTGTAGCACTGACTGTTACAGTGCACAGTATAAGTCTTTGTAGTACTGACTGTTACAGTGCACAGTGTACGTCTTTGTAGCACTGACTGTTACAGTGCACAGTATAAGTCTTTGTAGTACTGACTGTTACAGTGTACAGTATACATCTGTAGAACTGACTGTTACAGTGTACGTCTCTGTAGTTGTTGCTTAAGTCATTACGTAACTTTTAATTTTAATTGATAAGAAGTCAGCACAGAAAAATAACCATTTCAGAAAAACTTTTAATGTATGTTTTCAGCAAACAATGATCACTTGTGAATTATTTCCGCTTTCAAGAAAATTTCAACAACGATAAACTTAACTACACTATTATATCAGTTTTATGTGAAGTAGTTTCGCGTTTCGTGCTTTTTATTTATCTGAATATTTCGTTGTCCGCCCTCGGTCTATCTATCGTATTTGCCGTTCATTTACATGTGACTGTTTCCTATGAAGAATATAACAGAATAAGGAGCAAAATAATCAAGAAATGTCTTCTGAATACGTTAATTTGTCTCTGAATTTTTATACCCCCTGCAAACGATGTTTGGCGGGTATATAGGAATCACATTGTCCGTCCGTCTGTCTGTCTGTCTGTTTGTCCCTCTGCCTGTCCAGAAAACTTTAACCTTGACCATAACTTTTTAACCAAAAGAGATGGGTTCTGCATACTACACATGTGTAATCCTAGTGGCAAGACCTTTCTGTCGGTACCAAAATGTGACCTTGACCTTGATGTTTGATCTACTTTTGGAAACTTCAATTTTAGCCATAGATTCTGAACCAAAAGAGATGGGGGTCTCCATACTACACATGTGTAATCATAGTGGCAAGACCTTTCTGTCGGTACCAAAATGTGACCTTGACCTTGACGTTTGATCTACTTTTGAAAAACTAACCGTAGCCATAACTTTTGAACAAAAAGAAATGGGGCTTTCATACTACACATGCGGATTCCTTGTGGCAAGACCTGTCTGTCGGTACTAAAATTTTTTACCTTGTGACCTTTACCTTGGTCTTGTCCTACTTTGAATTTTGTTGCCGCGGGGAGTGTTTGTTCCGCTAGGACGGTTCTAGTTTTTACTTCAGTTCAACAATTTGATAATATCAGAACTGTAACATCAGTAATCTCTATATGCAAGTCACCATTAAGATGCTTTTCTACGTTATAATGGGTTTCTCCGATAAGCACTGTAGCGATAACGACAAATGATTACGGGGCGTGTTTATATTTGATTATAATAATGTACCACACCCTGACTCGTTTCTGTTTTGACGTTCTCAGATGTCGAGTGAGGACCACGAGACCGCTCAGTTTCATTTTGCAGCACAGAGTGAAATTGATTCACGTTCGGCAAGTTCTTTTAAATTTGTATCATTATTTCAAACGTATTAACTAACTTTTGAACAAAAAGAAATGGGGCTTTCATACTACACATGCGGATTCCTTGTGGCAAGACCTGTCTGTCGGTACTAAAATTTTTGACCTTGTGACCTTTACCTTGGTCTTGTCCTACTTCGAATTTTGTTGCCGCGGGGAGTGTTTGTTCCGCTAGGACGGTTCTAGTGTTTACTTCCGTTCAACAATTTGATAATATCAGAACTGTAACATCAGTAATCTCTATATGCAAGTCACCATTAAGATGCTTTTCTACGTTATAATGGGTTTCTCCGATAAGCACTGTAGCGATAACGACAAATGATTACGGGGCGTGTTTATATTTGATTATAATAATGTACCACACCCTGACTCGTTTCTGTTTTGACATTCTCAGATGTCGAGTGAGGACCACGAGACCGCTCAGTTTCATTTTGCAGCACAGAGTGAAATTGATTCACGTTCGGCAAGTTCTTTTAAATTTGTATCATTATTTCAAACGTATTAACTAAACTGACTGGAAGTTCCCACGGTTAGGTGACACAATGGCTCAGACAATAATTTCAAATCGCTGGATAAAAACTGCAGTTGGATTATTCAGCATGCGGTATTTTACAGGACTGAAAAAACAAACACAAAAATGTCTAACGTGCTTTGCTCTGAATGATTATATGCGGTGGTCCTGTGGCCCCCTTCCGACAGCTAAGAAAGTCAAAAATGAAACATGTCTGTGAAGGTTATATTATTGCAGTTAATTACTACTGTAAAACATCATAATTAGTGGTGTACCTTAAACGTTGATATACATGAATTGAAGAAAATATTAAAGTACATGTACTTCAAAATGTTACGTGTCCTTCTTCCTAAACTATCTTACGGGCAACAGAAGCATATGTATGGTCACCTCCATTTCCTGTCTTTGAAGCTCGTGGGATGTTGCTGACGAAAGCATCACTGCTTACTAATTCATAATGATGATCATCTTTCTGAGGTTGAATTAATGATGTCCTTTCATCAGTTAGTACTTCGTAGGTGTGAAATGTCGCACGTCCAAGACTGTTGTAGATGTTAGAAGGGGCCACTTGATCTTTGAGGTATAGGTGGAGATACACAATATTCAATATGGCAGTAATTATGAATACAGCACAGCCAACGAGGACTAGGACAGCGGAATAACTGGATGTGTTCTGAAGTTCACCACATATTCCAATGGCGAGTCCAGGAACAACTGAAAAAAGACTCTTGTTTGATTTTGTGATACTTTGTTATACAGTACCGTAGTAGTCTATAATGATTAACTTTTGTAGCTATTCACTATATTATTATGTAGTACATCATGAGGTAGTTTTGTAGCCATTCATAACGTAGTTTTGTAGCCATTTACTATATCAATACGTATTTTTATAGTCATTCATGAACGCAATTTTGTATCCATTCACTATTTTATGACGTAATTTTGTAGCCATTTATGAGGTAGTTTTGTAGCAATTTACTGTATCATAACTTAGTTTTGTATATCATGATGTAGATTTGTAGCCATTCACTGCATCATGACGTAGTTTTGTAGTAATTCACTGCATCATGGCGTAGTTTTTTAGGCAATCACTATATCATGATGTAGTTTTGTAGGCATTCACTGCATCATGACGTAGTTTTGTAGGCATTCACTGCATCATGACGTAGATTTGTAGCTATTACTTTATCATGACGTAGTTTTACAAGCAAAACATATCGCTATAGAGGTATACTTCGTCGTAATCTGATATTAAGGGAAGTCAACTAATTGCATGTTATAATAATAAAAACATTAAATCTACACGAATTTCCAGCCACCTAATCTTTATCAAATTGTTCAACGGAAAACCTCTTGATAACATAGTGGCGGATTTAGAGATTGTGCTCAGAGGGCCCTCCGCCCCCTACTTTTTATTCATAAATTGGCAATGCATGTATAAGGTTGAAAACACTCAAATAATGAGTAAAGCTCTGAATTTGGCGTCCAAAATGGCTGAGTATTTTGGCTAATACTTGACTTTTACATGTGGGCCTCCTTTTCCTGAAATTCTGGATCTGTCACTGTAAAACCCAAGTATTAAAAAGTTGCGGAAACTTTTTATAATATTTTATCATAAATCTATAACGACACAGATGTCAACATTCAAATAATGCCTCTCCAATGATACTTAATTGAAGTTCCCAAATATCTGTAGAGTAAACGTAGAAAATGACCAAAATAATAAAAGCGTGTGTATTGTGCGATAATAATGAGTGCATTGTCATTAACATACTTTTAACATCAGTCGAAAGCATCTTGATATTCAACACTAAAATTATCACAAATTGTGACAAAATATATAAAGCCGGTGTGGCCTAGTGGATAAGTTGCTCAGCTGGGGACCTAGAAGTCCCTGGTTCGATTCCAGCCCTGGGCACACCGGTGTTCTGTCTTTCGGATGTTACAGTAAAAAACGAGGTCCCATGTCACAGTAGGCGTGGCACGTAAAAGATCATTCACTGCATCGGTTATGTCCGTTGCAAAGGTAGAAATTTCATTGCACTGCATCAGACAGATGCTGTCACCATATACGTGAAATAACCATGGAGTGACGTAAATTAATAATCACTCAATCAATCAATCAATCAATAAAACAAAATATGTACTGTTATGTACTGACTGTACTCTTAATACTGTCCGTGTTTAGTTATGTACTTACTGTACCCTTAGTACTTTCCCTGTTTAGTTATATACTGACTGTTTCCTTAATACTGTCCGTATTTAGTTTCGTACTTACTGTACCCTTAATACTGTCCATGTATAGACATTGTACTGACTGTACCCATAATTCTGTTCGTGTTTAGTTATGTAATTACTGTACCTTTAGTACTGTCCGTGTTTAGTTATGTTCTGACTGTCTCCTTAGTACTGTTCGTGTTTAGTTATGTGCTGACTGTACCCTTAATACTGTCCATGTTTAGACATTGTACTGACTGTACCCTTAAGTCTGTTCGTGTATAGTTATGTACTTACTGTATCCTTAATACTGCCCGTGTTTAGCTTTGTAATTACTGTAAACTGGCGTGGTCTAGTGGTATTGCGCTGGACTCCTGATCGGGAGGCCGGGGTTCGAGTCCCGCTCTGGTCATCCAGTGTCCTGTCTTTCGGATGAGACAGTAAAAACCGAGGCCCCGTGTCGTGGTATGCATGGCACGTTAAAGATCCCTCACTGCTCCGGGTGGGCCCGTTGCAAAGGTCAAAATTTGTATGCCCCGCATCAGGCAGATGCCGTCACCATATACGTGAAATATTCGTGGTGTGACGTTAAATAAATATCAATCAATTAAACAATCAATTGTACTTACTGTACCCTTAATACTGTCCGTGTTTAGTTATGTACTGGCTGAACTATAAATACTGTCCGTTTTTACTTTTGTACTGACTGTACCCTTAATACTGTCCGTGTTTAGTTATGTACTGACTGTACCCTTAACCATGACTGTGTTCAGTGACCAATTGACTCCACCTTTAACACTCAGTCTGGCCGTATTTGGTTTTGTACTGACTGTACCCTTAACCATGACTGTGTTCAGTGACCTATTGACTCCACCTTTAACACTCAGTCTGGCCGTGTTTGGTAATGTACTTACTCTACCCTTAGCACAGGCCATGTTTAGTGTTGCAGTGATTCTACACTTAACACTGGATGTGTTTAGTTACGTACTGTTTGTTTATGTTTATGACAAAATATGTAAGGTTGACTAGTGTTGTAAGAATGTACAGTCGGCCTCACGACATGTTTATAGAAAAATTGTGTGTGTGAATCTACATTTAAAACTGTTTGTAATTTTGTAATGTCTGTATCCTTAATACTGAGTGTTCATGTTTATTTATGTAATGAATGTACCCTTAACACTGACTGAATTCAGTTATCTATCGACTCTACCTTTAACACTGACCTGTTTGTTTATGTAGTGACTACAACATTAATACTGACCATGTTTATTTATATAGTGACTACACCATTAATACTGACAGTGTTTGTTTATATAGTGACTACACCTTTAATACTGACCGTGTTTGTTTATGTAGTGACTACACCATTAATACTAACCGTGTTTGTTTATGTAGTGACTACACCATTAACACTGACAGTGTTTGTTTATGTAGTGACTACACCTTTAATACTGACCATGTTTGTTTATGTAGTGACTACACCATTAATACTGACCGTGTTTGTTTATGTAGTGACTACACCATTAACACTGACCGTGTTTGTTTATGTAGTGACTACACCATTAACACTGACCATGTTTTTTTATATAGTGACTACACCATTAATACTGACCGTGTTTGTTTATATAGTGACTACACCATTAATACTGACCGTGTTTGTTTATGTAGTGACTACACCATTAATACTGACCTTGTTTGTGTATATAGTGACTACACCATTAATACTGACCGTGTTTGTTTATGTAGTGACTACACCATTAACACTGACCTGTTTGTTTATGTAGTGACTACACCATTAATACTGACCGTGTTTGTTTATGTAGTGACTACACCATTAATACTGACCGTGTTTGTTTATGTAGTGACTACACCATTAATGCTAACCGTGTTTAGTGATAAAGTGATTATACCCTTAACATTGACCGTGTTTGATAATGCACTGACTCTTTCCTTAACACAGCCCGTGTTTAATTAAACATTGATTGTACCATTTACAATTTAGTTAAAAATTTAGTTAAACAATGACTATACCTTTTACACTGATTTTGTTTAGACATGCACTAACTCCATCCTTAACACTAACTCTACTCATAACACTGACTGTTTAGTTATGTAATAACTGTGTCCTTAACACTGACTAAGTTTAGTTATGTACTTTTTGTGCCATTAACAGCGACTGTGTTTAGTTATGAACACTGACAAAATTTAGTTACATTGTATTTACTGACTAAACCTTTAATATTGACTGTGTTTAGTTATGTCCTGACTGTACTCTTAACACTGTGTATATTTATCTACTGACTCTACTAGTAACACTGACCTTGTTTGGTTATACAATTTCTGCGCCATTGACAGAGACTACGTTTAGTTATGCACTGACTGTACCCTTACCACTGATCGTTTTCAGTTATGTACTGAATGTACCCTTAACAATGACTATGTTCAGTCATGTACTGACTGCACCCTTAACACCAACTGTGTTTACTTATTTTCTGATTTGATCTGCTATCAACATTGACCTTGTTTAGTTATATACTTACTGTACTTATATTACTGTATTGTGATGATGAATGTTTATACCACAAACAATTTACATCTTATTTTACAGGCATTTGCATTATATAAAAAATTGAGTGTTATTTCATGTGTTTATGACTAAGATACATGTATAAGTGGCAGTGGCGGATTTAGAGGGGGGGGGGGGGGGCGGGAGTCTCCCCCCCCCCTTTCGCCACATATTTTTATGTAAACATCCAGATTTGGTACCAAAAATGACGGAGTAGTTTAGCTTATACACATGTGTCCCCACCCTCTTTCGAAAATTCTGGATCCGCCACTGAGTGGTGGGGATGCAGAAGAAGGCTAAAAGTCTTTATCTAAATTCAGCTGATCCTCAGTTTCATCCACTTGCATATAGAACGACGAAAGTGACGTCAATCTTTGTCGTTGCTGGAGAAGTTAAATACTTAATCACAAACAATAAAAATAATTCATAAATAATAATGTATAAAGATTTTAAATGATATGCATATTAAATATAGGGACCATTATTATTATTATTATTATTATTATTATTATTATTATTATTATTATTATTATTATTATTATTATTATTATATTCTTTTTTCATTGATACACAAATATCTCCAGCACTCTCGCCATGCCTATCGATAATCATGAACACAGTCATAAATTAAAATGCATGTGCTGTTTTTAAAGATTTCAATGCTTCAGGTGCCAGTGCTAATAGCGAAACATTAAACTTTTTAAAAGTTGTCTGACAATATTTCTTCTTTCATTTATGTTTTCATGCGATGTTGATATTTCAAACAATAAGTTGTTTGGCTTGTGATCAAGAGATCTTGCATGTCCGAGTCCCATCGGCGTTCTTTATTCATATGAAACAATGAAAACTGAGGTCGTGGGTCACGTAGGATCCCTCACTTCATGTGGGTCTTTAATAGTGTTGAGCACTGCATCAGACAAAAGCTGACATCATATAAGTGTCTTAAAGTGAAAAAGTCATTGTTCGTTAAAACAACGATAAAATAAATAAATAAATAAATAAATAAATAAATAAATAAATAAATAAATAAATAAATAAATAAATAAATAAATGGATAAAACCTTTTGATCTTACCTGCAACAAAACTGAATGTGACACGAAGAATAAGAGAAGTGAGTGTACAGCTTTGACAACACCACCCAAAACAGCTGATTAGTGCCAAGAAAACAAACACAAGAGTGACTATACTCCCAGCCGTATAAAGTGCATGTATGTTGAACAGGTAATCATCATCTGTAAAGGACAAGCTCAAATTAATGCTTTCTGGTCAGTTTAATAATGCTTTCTGGTCAGTTCAATAATGCTTTCTGGTCAGTTCAATATCATATACACAGTACTTATCAGAGTACGATAACAGATTAAATGTGTGCTTTCTCGAGTACGATGTGCGGTAAGATTGAATACCATTACATGGTCGTAGGAACCGGGCTGGGTGGGTAGGGGGCTGCCTCATCCCCGCCACTTTTTTTGGCCGATCATAATTGCTTCACAGATTGTTATCTAATTTACTAAATTGTTTTCATTAAATCATTCTTAACATGCAATTGATTTGCAAATCTGGAAAACATTTACTCATGCAAACATAGACGCACTTTTCCCATTCCCCTTAGTACCTCTAAGTTGAAATGACTGGCACTGAACACCGATTATCCATGTTTGGGAGGTGGAAATGAGTTTATTATTAACTGTCAGCATTGGCGAATTTTGACGGGGGGATTGCAACCCCCTTTTGGTCGGAAAATTTTACCAAAAAAGGTTATTTTCGGCCATTTTCAAGGCTGCAACAACCCCCCTTTCCAGACTGAAAAGTGGAAAATAGTAGTCATGGTAACCTACAACCCCCGCCCCCTTTTTCAAAAATTCCTAGGTCCGCCTATGGTCAGTATGTAGCTCTATGCGATTCAAGTAAGACTCCTTGGCACGAAAAGTGGCTTAATCAGTTTACAAGTTTGGCACCTCCACTTTTAAATTGCTTCATACGGGCCTGCATTATATATATATATATATATATATATTTATATATATATATATATATATATATATATATATATATATATATATATATATATATATATATATATATGACCTTGTATTTGAAGAACAAATGATAATAAAATGAGATGTAAAAAGATAATTTCATTGAAGAGTATTGGAACAAACTAAGGGATGACAGATGTGTTGTTCCCAGCAGCGAACGACAACATATTTTTTATTAGACAGCAAACTAATTCATCATTATATGTCACTTTAATTGTACGTTTTTAATTACTCATTACACATACATGTCCTTTTATTCACCCATTTACGTATTAAACATACATGTCCTTTGTCCAACCAATTACTTACTACACATACATGTCCATTTGTCCACCCACTTACTTATAATTACACACACATGTCTATTTGTCCACCCAATTACGTATTACACATACATGGCCATTTGTCCACCTAATTACTTATTACACATACATGCCCATTTGTCCACCCAAATACATATTACACATACATGTCCAGTTGTCCACCCAATTACGTATTACACATACATGTCCATTTGTCCACCCAATTACGTATTACACATACATGTCCATTTATCCTCCCAATTATGTATTACACATACATGTCCATTTGTCCGCCCAATCACTTAGTACACATACATGTCCATTTGTCCACCTAATTACGTATTACACATGCATGTCTATTTGTCCTCCCAATTATGTATTACACATACATGTCCATTTGTCCACCTAATTACGTATTACACATGCATGTCCATTTGTCCACCCAATTACATATAACATATACATGTCCAGTTGTCCATCCAATTATATATTACACACATATGTCCATTTGTCCACCCAATTATGTATTACACATACATGTCTATTTGTCCTCCCAATTATATATTACACATACATGTCCTTTTGTCCACCCAATTACGTATTACACATACATGTCCATTTGTCCACCCAATTACGTATTACACATGCATGTCCATTTGTCCACCCAATTACATATTACACATACATGTCCAGTTGTCCACCCAATTACATATTACACACATATGTCCATTTGTCCACCAAATTACATATTACACATACATGTCCAGTTGTCCACCCAATTACATATTACACACATATGCTCATCTGTCCACCCAATTACATATTACACATACATGTCCAGTTGTCCACCCAGTTACATATTACACACATATGTCCATTTGTCCACCCAATTACATATTACACATACGAGTCCATTTGTCCACCCAATTACGTATTACACATACATGGCCATTTGTCCACCTAATTACGTATTACACATACATGTCCAGTTGTCCAACCAATTACATATTACACACATATGTCCATTTGTCCACCCAATTACATATTACACATACATGTCCAGTTGTCCACCCAATTACATATTACACACATATGTCCATTTGTCCACCCAATTACGTATTACACATACATGGCCATTTGTCCACCTAATTACGTATTACACATACATGCCCAGTTGTCCACCCAATTACATATTATACATACATGTCCAGTTGTCCACCCAATTACCTATTACACATACAGGCCCATCTGTCCACCCAATTACATATTACACATACATGTCCAGTTGTCCACCCAATTACATATTACACACATATGTCCATTTGTCCACCCAATTACGTATTACACATACATGCCCATTTGTCAACCCAATTACGTATTACACATACACGCCCATTTGTCCACCCAATTACATATTACACATACATGTCCAGTTGTCCACCCAATTACATATTACACATACATGTCCATTTGTCCTTCCAATTATGTATTACATATACATGTCCATTTGTCTGCCCAATTACGTATTACACATACATGTACATTTGTCCACCCAGTTACTTATTACACATAAATGTTCATCTCTGACTCCTGACTTGTAGCCAGAGTAGATTGATGGGTAAAGTGCTAATCTCACGTCCAAAACGTTGTGGATTCGACTCCCGCTAGTGGCTTGACGCTGTTCTGTTTTTCCATGAAACAGTAAATATTGAGGATTTGTGTAAGAATCCCTCACTGCCTCGTTCTGTAATTCTTTCAAATTTCTGTGAAATACATCAACAGATATCGTCACCACTTCAGTGACGTTCAAACAAGAATCCTACTAAGTAACTCCCGACTTATAAGAAAATATAAGATGCACAATGCCATTGATTCATAAGACTGTCTTGGCTATCCATTAAATACCACTAACTTTTTCCAAACACCTGATCATTTCTTAATATTGAATACGAATTGGTTTTACTGTAAAAGTTCTTCCCTTTCATATATGCATATTTTTAACATCTTCGATACTATGATTGGCATTATATTTATAATAGTTTCTTGGACTTCCATTCAGAGAAATGTAGTTTGTCCCACAAAAAAATAACACTAGGCCTCTGATAAAAATTCAACTCATTTTTAAGAATTGAACTGAGGAAGTTGCTTCAAATAAGTGCGTCGTCATGTAAGTATATACTTATTCCAGTCAGGTATGGCGATACTGGTGATCATGAGTACACTACCGAGGACAGCCAGTACGTATATACTTACTCCAGCCAGGAGTGGCGATACCGGTGATCATGAGTACACTACCGAGGACAGCCAGTACGTATATACTTACTCCAGCCTGGTGTGGCGATACCAGTAATCATGAGTACACTACCGAGGACAGCCAGTACGTATATACTTACTCCAGCCAGGAGTGGCGATACCGGTGATCATCAATACACTACCGAGGACACTTCGTATGTATATACTTACTCCAGCCAGGTGTGGTGATACCAGTGATCATCAGTACTCTACCGACGAAAGCCAGTACGTATATATTTACTCCAGCCAGGTGTGACCATTCCGGTGATCATCAATACACTACCGAGGACAGCCAGTACGTATATACTTACTCCAGCCAGGAGTGGCGATACCGGTGATCATCAGTACACTACCGAGGACAGCCAGTACATATATACTTACTCCAGCCAGGTTTGGCGATACTGCTGATCATGAGTACACTACCGAGGACAGCCAGTACGTATATACTTACTCCAGCCAGGAGTGGCGATACCGATGATCATCAATACACTACCGAGGACAGCCAGTACGTATATACTTACTCCAGCCAGGAGTGGCGATACCGATGATCATGAGTACACTACCGAGGACAGCCAGTACGTATATACTTACTCCAACCAGGAGTGGCGATACCGATGATCATGAGTACACTACCGAGGACCGCCAGTACATATATACTTACTTCAACCAGGTGTGGTGATACCGGTGATCATGAGTACACTACCGAGGACAGCCAGTACGTATATAATTACTCCAGTCAGGAGTGGCGATACCGATGATCATTAGTACACTACCGAGGACAGCCATTACGTATATACTTACTCCAACCAGGTTTGGCGATACCGATGATCACGAGTACACTACCGAGGACAGCCAGTACATATATACTTACTCCAACCAGGTTTGGCGATACTGCTGATCATGAGTACACTACCGAGGACAGCCAGTACGTATATACTTACTCCAGCCAGGAGTGGCGATACCGATGATCATGAGTACACTACCGAGGACAGCCAGTACGTATATACTTACTCCAGCCTGGAGTAGATTATTACAAATGTATTTATAAATATCATAGTATAAGCAGTAATAAATACAATGTGTGTATAATTGATAAACGACGATGAATTTCAAAGTTCAGAACAAGCGAGTTGAGAATTTAACCCGGAAGGCAAACTCTCTCTTTAGCGACTTCAATAAATTTACATAGCTTCTTATGTAAATTGACATTAGTAGATTGAAAAAGTTCTTTGAATTTTTGAGAATTTGGTCTTTGACAATAAATATTAGGAATATATAGGTTTCTAGTTTGCATAATATCATAATTATTACAATCGAAAAAGTAATGAAATTCATCTCCCATTTCATTTGTATTACACATGTTACTCTTTCTATCTTCTCCTGGTACATTATTCCAGCGGCCAGTTTCAATTTGTATTTTAAAATTACATGTTCTAAATTGACAAAGTATTTTGGCCGCTTTAGATGGCAATATATCTAAATATTTTTCAAATTGTAAATCATCTTTAAAAATTCTATAATTACAACATTTTGATGAATTAAAAACACAACTTCTCCAGTTTTGTAAATATTGGTCAGTGAGAATTTTCGGACTTCCAACTTTAACCATTGTATATTACAATTAAAAGGGTAATCCCATAAGTACACGTAAGTAAGTCCACATTCATTTCAAATATTTTTGACAAATTTCAACCATGGTCAACAGCCAGTACGTATATACTTACTCCAACAAGGTGTGGCGATACCGATGATCATGAGTACACTACCGAGGACAGCCAGTACGTATATACTTACTCCAGCCAGGAGGAGGATACCGGTGATCATGAGTACACTACCGAGGACAGCCAGTACGTATATACTTACTCCAGCCAGGTGTGGCGATACCGGTGATCATGAGTACACTACCGAGGACAGCCAGTACGTATAACTTACTCCAGCCAGGAGTAGCGATACCGATGATAATCAGTACACTACCGAGGACAGCCAGTACGTATATACTTACTCCAACCAGGTGTGGTGATACCGATGATCATGAGTACACTACCGAGGACAGCCAGTACGTATATACTTACTCCAGCCAGGTGTGGCGATACCGGTGATCATGAGTACACTACCGAGGACAGCCAGTACGTATATACTTACTCCAACCAGGTGTGGCGATACCGGTGATCATGAGTACACTACCGAGGACAGCCAGTACGTATATACTTACTCCAGCCAGGAGTGGCGATACCGATGATCATGAGTACACTACCGAGGACAGCCAGTACGTATATACTTACTCCAGCCAGGAGTGGCGATACCGGTGATCATCAGTACACTACCGAGGACAGCCAATATGTATATACTTACTCCAGCCAGGAGTGGCGATACTGCTGATCATCAGTACACTACCGAGGACAGCCAATATGTATATACTTACTCCAGCCAGGAGTGGCGATACCGATGATCATGAGTACACTACCGAGGACAGCCAGTACGTATATACTTACACCAGCCAGGAGTGGCGATACCGATGATCATGAGTATACTACCGAGGACAGCCAGTACGTATATACTTACTCCAACCAGGTGTGGTGATACCTGTGATCATGAGTACACTACCGAGGACAGCCAGTACGTATATACTTACTCCAACCAGGTGTGGCGATACCGGTGATCATGAGTACACTACCGAGGACAGCCAGTACGTATATACTTACTCCAACCAGGTGTGGCGATACCGGTGATCATCAGTACACTACCGAGGACAGCCAGTACGTATATACTTACTCCAACCAGGTGTGGCGATACCGGTGATCATGAGTACACTACCGAGGACAGCCAGTACGTATATACTTACTCCAACCAGGTGTGGCGATACCGGTGATCATCAGTACACTACCGAGGACAGTCAGTACGTATATACTTACTCCAGCCAGGTGTGGCGATACCGGTGATCATCAGTACACTACCGAGGACAGCCAGTACGTATATACTTACTCCAGCCAGGTGTGGCGATACCGGTGATCATCAGTACACTACCGAGGACAGCCAATATGTATATACTTACTCCAGCCAGGAGTGGCAATACCGGTGATCATCAGTACACTACCGAGGACAGCCATTATGTATATAATTACTCCAGCCAGGAGTGGCGATACCGGTGATCATCAGTACACTACCGAGGACAGCCAGTACGTATATACTTACTCCAGCCAGGTGTGGCGATACCGGTGATCATCAGTACACTACCGAGGACAGCCAGTACGTATATACTTACTCCAACCAGGTGTGGCGATACCGGTGATCATCAGTACACTACCGAGGACTGTAAATGTGGACAAGGTGGTAGAGAATTGACGAAACTTAAAGCAGGAAGCCATTGCGTCAAAGTGAAATCCACACTTCTGTATAAATTATGTCACTGGTCAATATCTAGATATATGATTTATCTGTTATAGGGGAAATTATTAGATACATAACAATAGAGAAATACACAAATGATATTGTTTTGAGCAGGAAGTATAAAACTTCCATACCTGATAAACTTTGACATTAATCTCGAGGCATTTTAACGATACATTGTTTGTATAATTTTAGAAAGTCCAATATGATATTCATATTATGTATATTTATGGAATCTTCCGTGATGCAAGTTTTACTAATTCATTATATAATATTTTTTTGTCATTCATTGCTGTCATTTTACTCTCGGGATAAATTTCAATAAGGTCAGTATTGAATCATAAACCGGGCCAGAAAGAAGAAGAAGAAGAAGAAATCTGGGCAAAGCAATCAGCCCCCAAGGGAAATTTTGAGGAGTTATCTGAAAACTTGTGAAAAATGCAGCTAAAACCATGTTAGCACTTTGTGCCGTTTGGATATGGGACAAAAAGAGTAAATCTCCACTCATACATTACATTTCATCCTATTTTGTCTTCTAAAAGCCTTTTTTATGCAAATCGCCATAAAATTCGACCTCTTTTAAATAAAATGTCTTTTATAAAATTTATCCTGACCTTAACTGATTTTGGAAAAGTTGATCGGACTGAATCGGACTGGTTTTTTTTCCTATGAAAATCTGAACTGTTTTGACCATCCAGTCATGTTGAGTTATACATGTATCATCATGGTACAAAATGCGGAAATAAAGTGTGAAAACTTTAATGTCTTGTTTCATTCCCGCCAAGAGGCAGTGTAAAGCAACTTTATTTCGCAGGGTGTTGATTCTTGGCAATCATCACAGGGGGAAAAACTTTGAAACTGAAAATAAAGTTCGATAAGTATACCTCATGCAAGTCCCTTGTCTAGATCATCTTTATGAAAGCCTGTGCGTTGATTGTATGAATTAACATTGTTTAATAGGGGTTTAAACTATTGTTTTAAAATATCTATTGTTCAGTAATATATTAATATTAACTTTATTGTATTGTGAGTATATTCAGACATGCCTACTGGGTAAAAAAGTTTAGAGTCAACTTTGCTCCTGAACAGGACTTGGTTAAAATAAAAAAAAAAACCATGAAATGAAACGACGAACGGGTGTCGTGAGTTTGACAAGTAGACCTTTGGGTCTGCCAGCCAGGTGTAAAGAATACTTCAACATTCACATCTACTTCCAGTTTGCCTCCTCAGAATATGACAGCTTCAGTTACAAATCAAACTGCCACGTGAGTTCAGGTAGATCAGAGTATCCTTTGTCTACTGGTCAACCTACTGTAGAGTGACAACAGCGGTAGTCAGGGATATACCCTGACAATGGTAAACCAAAGTATACCTTCTACCGGTACTTGTACATTGGGTCAACCCTTTGTAAAACAAGGACAACCTGGGGACAAGATTATAGTAGTCAGGGGCATGCTCAACCGTTTTATATCGGAACGGCGTATCCACAACTACCACTCTCACATAGTCTATACCAACAACGATCTTATATCTACATATCAATATGCCAGGACAATACCCTTGCTATCCACTCCAAGTACCATGTAATATAGAGTGGATATCTGATATGCCATTCGGAGCAGGTGGATATCCATTTCATGGTTGAAGGGTCATACCGGTGTTATCCGCCAAATCCTTATAAATTTTAACATCATGGTAATATAGGGTTAGGTCATATAAATGGTGGAGTGCCCTACCAGGAATATCAAGGTCATGGTAACCAAAGGTTAATGTAACCAAGGAAACGATAGCAACAAAGGAAATCATGGCAACTAAGTGAAAGGAAAGCAAGGCAACTAGGGTGACGGTAATATATAAACCGGGGTAATCAAAAACAAGGAAACCAAAGCTATCTTGGTTTTGGTAATCAAGGCAACAAAAACCATGGTAATAAAAATTGAAGACAGGATCGTGTTGACTCGCTCATTGACTCGAAATGAAAGTTCACTTTACATCCCAAACATGCAGACACACTCACCATAAAGCCATTTTTCACGCTTCAAAAGTGAGTGATGTCGCTCCAGTGGGTATCATAAGGGAGGGGGTTGTTAGGTCTGGACAAGACAGTTCCATCCCAGTATTGGTGAAGCAGGATAAGGCCTTTAAAAGATTTGGTGCCTGCTAGACCGGAGATTCCTGTTGTCTTTCACCTTTGTGGACCAAATGCAGAACAGTTTGGGACGGATGTGCACGCTAAAGCTCTACAGATCTTGTGCAGCGCTTGCTGACCCTGTAAGAGGCTGCATATCCAGAGGGTCAAGGAAAGGATAACCTTTTTCCTAATGTCCATTTTGGATTCACAGCTAGTGCACAGAGTGTCAAGCTTAAGAGGCCTCATTCAGAGGAAGGAACCAACAACCTGCCTTTATTGGTAATGTTACCTATGTGCTGGACTAGCAGTAAAATTTACTGATAAAGTCTCTTCTAGGTTATCCCAGCCACTCTCTTCTAGGCTATACATGTACCAGCCAGTCTCATCTAGGCTATCCAGGAAGGCTATCCCAGTCAGTATCTTCTGGGCAATTCCTGCCCGTCTATTCTAAGCTATTCCAGTCAGTCTTTTTAAGGTTATCCCAACCAGTTTCTTTGAGGCTGTCCTAGCCAGTCCTCTAGGCTATCCCAGCCAAATTCTTCTAGGCTATCACAGACAGTCTCTTTTTGGCTATCTAGACTGGCTATCCCAGCCAGTCTCTTCTGGGCTATCCCAGCCAGTCTCTTCTAGGCTATCCCAACCAGTCTCGTTTAGGCTATCAAAGTCTCTTCTAGGTTATCCCAGCCACTCTCTTCTAGGCTATACCAGCCAGTCTCATCTAAGCTATCCAGACAGGCTATCCCAGTCAGTCTCTTCTAGACTATTCCAGCCAATCTCTTGTAGGCTATCCCAGCCAGCCTCTTCTAGGCCATCCCAACTAACCTCTTCTAGGCTATAAAAGCCAGGTAATCCCTGTTAGTTTCTCCTAAGCATTCACAGCCAGTCTTGTATAGGCTATATCAGTCTATTCTCGGCTATCTGAGCCAATCTCTTCTAGGTTATCTGTCCCAATCCCTTCCAGGCTATCCCAGCCTGATTATCCCAGCCAGTCTCTTCTAAATTATCCCAACCAGTCTCTTTTTGGGTATCCCAGCCAGTCTCTTCTAGGCTTTCCCAGCATCTCTGCTAGGCTATTTTAATCAATCTTTTTTTCTAGGTTTTCCCAGCCAGGCTATCCCAATCAGTCTCTTTTGCGCTATTCCAGCCAGTCTCATCTAGACTATCCAAGCTACTCAACCAGGCTATCCCAATCAGTTTTTTTCTAGGCTTTCCCAGCCAGGTTATCCCAGTCAGTCTCTTTAGGGCTAACCCAGCCAGCCTCTTCCTGACTATTACAACCAGTCTGTTCTAGGCTATCCCGGCCAGTCTCTTCTAGGCTATCCAGACAGGCTATCAAAGCCAATCTCTTCTTGGCTATTCCAACCAGTCTCTTCTGGGCTATTCCAGTTAGTCTCTCCTATAATATCCCAGCGAGTCTCTTCTAGGCTATCCCAGCCAATCTCTTATAGATTATCCCAGCAAGTCTCTTTTAAGCTAGTCAGTCAGGCTATCACAGTCAGTTTCTTCTGGGCTACCCCAGTCAGTCTCTTCTGGCTATTCCAGCCAGTCTCTGCTAAACTATCCCAGCAAGTGTCTTCAAGGCTGTCTAAACCAGTCTTCTATACTATCCCAGCCAGTCTCTTCATAGCTATCCAGGCAGGTTATCCCAGTCAGTGTCTTCTGCGCTACTCCTGCATGTCTCTGCTAGGCTATCCCAGCAAGTCTCTTCTAGACTATTCCAGCCCATCTTTTCTAGACTATCCCAGCCAGTGTCTTCATGGCTGTCTAAACCAGTCTTCTATACTATCCCAGCCAGTTTCTTCTAGGTTATCCAGGCAGGCTATCCCAGCCAGTCTTTTCTGGGCTATTATAGCTAGTCTCTTCTAGGCTATTCCAGCCAGTCTATTCTAGGCTATAATAGCCAGGGTCTTCAAGGCAGTCCCAGTTAATCTTCTAGGCTATTCTAGCCAGTCTCTTGTAGGCTATCCCAACTAGTCTCTTCTGTGTTATCCCAGAAAGGGTATCCCAGCCAGCCTCTTGTAAGCTATCCCAGCCAGTCTTTTATAGGCTGTACCAGACAGCTATCTAGTCTATCTCAGCCAGTTTCATCTATGCTTTTCCAGCCAGTGTATTCTAGGCTATCCCAACCAGTCTTTTATAGGCTGTCCCAGACTCTTTTAGGCTATCCCAGCCAGTCTTTTCTATGATACCCTAGCCAGTTTTTTTTTTCTAGGCTATCTAAGCCAGTCTCTTCTGTTCTATGCCAGCCAATTTCTCTTAGGATATCCCAGCCTATCTCTCTTAGCTATCGAAGCCAGTCTCTTCTATGCTATAACAACAAGGCTATCCTAGCCAGTTTCGTATAGGCTTTCCCAGCCAGTCTCTTATAAGCTATCCCAGCCAGTCTTTTATAGGCTGTACCAGACAGCTTAAAGTTATTCCACCCAGTCTATTCTAGGCTATCCCAGCCAATCTTTTCTAAGCTATCCCAGCCAGTACCTTCAAGGCTGTCCCTGCCAGTCTCTTCTAAGCTATTTTAGCCAGTCTCCTTTAGGCTGTCCCAGCCAGTTTATCCTACCCGGTCTCTTCTTGGCTATCTCAGCTAGCCATTCTTTTAGGGTATCCCATCCAGCTTCAGTTAGGCTGTCCTAGCCAGTCTTCTAGGCTATCATAGCTAGTTTCTTCTAGGCTATCGCAGTCAATCTCTTCTAGGCTATCTCAGTCAAGTCTCTTCTAGGCTATCCTAGCCATTCTTCTAGGCTATCTAAGCCAGCTTCTTCTAGGTTTTCCCTCATTTAGAGTATCCCAGCCAGTTTTCTAGGCTATCCCAGGTATAGAGGATGGTATAGCGGATTGTATAGAGGACGGTATAGAAGTTTTGAAAGGGTGTAATACAGAGGACTTCTATAAATAAAAAAAGTACACCGCTAAACAGGTGCCCATATATGCCCAAATGTTGATATGATACCCTATCCAAGAGATCAGACCAAAGTTTAAAATCAAGGTGCACAATTTACTTTAAGTTAGACCCTTTCATATACCACCATCATATCAAACGCATCTGTCATGGTTTAGAACAGATTTTCCCACCGATTTCCCTACCTCAGGGGTCAGACAAAATTTTAAATCCCAGGTGCATACTAGTAATTTCAAGTCAGACCCTTTCATATACCACCACCAAATCATTTGCATCTATCTTGGTTCAGGAGATAAAGCAATTGAATAATTTTTTAACTTGCCCATGCATTTTCCCTACCCCAGACCCCTGACCAAGTTTGAATCCCCAGTGTAGAGACCCTTTCATAGGCTACATCAAAACATTCGCCTATATATTGATTAAGAGGAAGTGCAGGCAAATTTTTTATCCCGCCTATTTTTCTCTATCCTGCAAGGAGCATGCAGACCCCAATTTAAAACCAAGGGCAAAACTTCAAGTTATATCCTTTCATATACCATCATCAAATCATCTGCATCTGTCTTAATTAAGGAGAATAATAGAAAGTTAATTTATTTCAGACAGACAGTGCAGACAATTTATTTTTACTCCGCCCATTTTTCCCACCCTAAGGGGCAGTCCCCGGTAAAAAAAACCTAGGAGCACAACTTCAAGTCATGCGTACTCTTTCATATACCTGTGACTACAAATACATTTATATATGAATAATTCTAACATATATCTATATGTACATATATATATATAATATATAATAAATATATAGATGTGGCCTAATGTCCCACAAACTACATCTTGCAGGATTTCAATATAAGGCAATACTCATGAATTGTGTTACAATAGAATGGTCAGGCTAATAATTTGCATTGAGTGGTAAAACCATAAAACACTATATGAAGAGCATCAAAATAAGAAATGAATTGATATGAACAATAATGGGTACTATAAATGATATACATGTAATATATTGAAGGTCTATTCAAAATATCATATGGTGAGCAATAACCAATGGCTCTTTGACTATATAATGTGGCCTTTGGAAATTTTGGGGCAAAAAAACTTTTTCAACAAAAATTGCTGAAAAATGAGGAAAACCTATGTAATTCATATATTTATTTTATATTTTTAATAAGCTCACCTGAGCCAAAGTGAGCTATTATCATCAGTGTCAGATATTTTTTGCCACAGGTTATAATGAATAGAACTTCAGATTTGGCACCCGAAATGGCAGAGAATTTGGCTAACACTTGACTTTCACAATTGTGGGTCCCCCCTTTTTGGAAATCCTGGATTCGCCACTGGTCATAGCGCTTCATCCATTACCTGTCTGTATATACGTTCTCCATCATCATAAACTGTTCACATTTAGCCAGACAGATTTTGAACAAACTCAGTATATTTGTAATACTAGTGGACCAGTCTACAAACTCAGTGTTTTTTATTCAAATCAATCAATAGGTGGTGCCACCATAGATAAAAGTGTGCAACAGAGAATTTAACCTTCTTTGAAAATTTTCTTCTTCAGTAGGGATAAAAGGGTTAAAAATTTAATGGTTTTTAAGTGTTCTAAAAGGAGATTCAAGTTCATTCTTTTTGTGCAAACTCCGATAAATATTTTTTTACCGTTTTGGAATATTTTTTGAACATTTTTGGACATTCTAGTCTAATTTTGGGTAATTATTCCAGATTTTTTCCTTGTAGATTGCTTATTATGCATTGCCTTTGTGTGCTTTAACTAATTATATGTAATAAATGTAACGGCAAAGAAATGGATGGAAATTTGATGGACCTCATCAGAACTAATTATGAAAATGGTAGGTATGAAATACCCAAGGTCCCTAACATATGTAGCTGTTTCTGGCAAGATCTGTCCACGAAGAGGTGACATAGGTCCAAAAGGGTGATTGAGAAGGGTAACTTTAGAACTGTGTTGGTGATTTTGGTGCTGTTTTGAAATTAAAATTTTGATACTTTTCAATATGTGTTTTGGAAAGTGTCATTTTCACCTATTTTCAAGTAATTCCTTTAGGATTTCATCTTGTAGGTTGCTTATAATGCATTGATTTTGTGTACTTTAAATGATTTTATTGTAAGAAATGTAAATGGACAAAATTGGAGTACAGAAATAGTTGGTAGGATGTTTTACAAATTTTTTAAGATAAAAAAAATGGGGAATAATTACTGTCAGCATATAATGAAGAGCTTGATGGAAGTCTTCTTCAAAACTGTTGGAATGTATTTGTTGAAACTTGGTAGGTATTAATTATTCTAGGTCCTCTGCAAATGTTGCTGTTTTCATTCAGATCTAGCTGTCAAGTGTGGCGGGTCCTGCGGTGGATGACATAGGCCCCAGAGGGTACACTCCATTGATGAATTAAATTTTTCCTCAGTCTAGCTCTATATAGATGATCACTCCGAATGCATCAAAGGATATAAAAGGGTGTCAAAAGAAATCTGGGGTTTTTTCCCTTTTGAAATCAAACTTTTAACGTCTTTGTAGACTTTATCATTTACACATATTTTGGTTTAATAATTTTAATTACTCTCTACAGAAAAGTAATTAAAGCATTTATTTAATAACATGTATTTGGAAATATTTATTTCAATGGTTATTTGAAAGAGTCATGTGAAAATTCTGGCTGTTAGATTTATTTAAGGATTTTTCTTTTATTTTTGACATTACAAGTTATAGTATGCTAAAGGCTAGTGGTTCAAAACCTGCTGGAGGCAAAAATGTTTTACATTTCATTTTACACCAAAACAGTTTTTAAGTTTTTTGTAGCACTCAATAAAATAAATACTAGATAAAATTTCCCAACTTAGCTTTTTTTAAAAACTCATTTTGTGTCATTTTGTTGATTTATTTTATATATATATATGTCATTATTTTGATATTTATTTGCAAATGTTTAGCAGGAAATATCTATTTGAAGGTTTATTTTATGTCAAAGTTTAGTTCTGATTTTATTATAGGCCACTTCTGGCATGCTAAAAGGAAGCAGTTTAAACCCTGCTAAAGGCAAATTATATTTATTCTCATTTCATATCATTTCATCGAACGAAAATAATATTCGAGAAAAAATAAGAAGTGTGACTTTTATTTTTTTCACATATTTTTGCATCATGGTCTTGAAATATTCAGTGTAGAAGAGGCAAGTTAATACATGCAGTCTTTTGTCTATTGTCAAAAACACAATCAGCAAGAGAATACATGTAGATGGTGAATTAATTTCTTCAAGCAACCAATTGTTTGTGTCTCAAGCGTTCAGGTAAGCTATAGGATCACTTGGTCATCTTTTATTTCTAACCCCACAACTATATCAGAAATATAATGAATAATTATTTGAATTTCAATCAAAAATAAAGAATTTTTAACAAAAATTCCTGAAAATTGTAAAAACTCAATCCTACATTACATTTTCAAGTTTTTTTTTCTTAATTTCTTATCCCTCAGATATGTCAGATTTCTCAAATTTTAAGGATAAATCAAAATAGCTTAAACACTTATTTTACAACCAAATGACAAGTTTGCAAAACAAATGTTTGTAAAAATTTCAATAATTTCCCTTGTCTGCCATCCAAGTTTTTGAGTTTAAACAGACTGCTTAATTCTTTAGTAAAAGAACAACTAAATGATTCTGAACAGAAAAGTCAGTTAATTTTAATTAAGACTATATGTGTTTTAGCAATCTACACTGATGTCTAAAGTGATCTGTCACACATTTGAGATTTACAAAAAAAAAAAAAAAAACATGAGGCCAAAATGGGCAAACTTTGCTCATTTACAAACAATTGAATGAATGTAAGATTACTTTTAAACTTTGAATAAATCAAGACAATAAAACAACAATAATGTGAAAAAGTCTTTAAAGTGTATTTAAGTCTGAATTCTTTTTAACAGTCTTAAGCTTGCCTGAGTTGAAGGCTCAGGTGAGTTATAATGTGATAATACCTTACAGGCGTCGTCCTTTAGTCGCCTTAACCGGCCTTCTCCTGAATCGAAATTGCGATACAGATTTTAATTAAACTTCGTATACTTGTAATATTAATAGACATTTACAAAGTTTGTGTTTTCTACACAGATGTATCAACAAGTGGTAGATGTATCATCATAGACAAAAATATGTCAAAGAGAATACTCTGAAATTAGTCTTTTTCTTCAGAAGGAATGCGTAGCTTTAAAACTAATAGTATCTGATAATTCTAGAAGGACGTATAGAATTCAAATATGTTCTTTTCATTCAAACTTTAAAAAGAATTTTTGATGTTTTTTTATGTCTGGACTATACATTTTTCCCCTCTTTTCAAGTAAGATCTTAGAATTTCTCCATGTAAGTTGCTTATAATGCACTGATTTTGTGTATTTCAACTGATTTCTTTGTAATAAATGTGTTTGGAAATAAAATGAAATATGTACATGAATAATTAGTTTAGTTTAAACATATTTATTGCTCAAAACAGCATAGGATTGGCGACAAGTTTTACCAACTTAGATAACGCCTCTCTTAGAACAATACATACAATTATAATGTTATACATACGTCGAATAAACATAAATAAACATACATATATATACATACACATATACACGTACACATGCACATACATATGTACAAAAATACATACACACATACATACATGCATGCATACATGTACATACACACAAACATATAAACACATACATATATATACACACATACACATACATGCATATACATTTACATATATCTTGAGGTAGGTTTGACTGTACTTTTATGCACATATACATGTACAATATTGAACATAATTATGATGTTAATTTAGAGCAGCTAAAAAAAGTACTTCAATAATGATTCAAATATTTAAAATGGAAACAAGAGTGGCAGGTGCATATTAGAAAGAATATTTCAGAATGAGAAAGTGCTTTGGGTGGAGTAGAAGGGGGTGGGGGAGGAGCGGTCGCTACGAAAATCTTTTACTTTTAGATATAAACGTATAAATAGCTTGAAATATTTTAGCATTAGTGTTATTAGAAAGATCTGGGTTTCCGTACAGTATGGTGCTAAATGTCTAGGTTGGCTGCAATTTCTGTAAATTTCAGAAAGAGAGTTCGACGTATTTGTTGATAATTCGGGCAATGGATAAAGAAATGTTCTGCCATTTCGACCGGAGCGCCACATGAGCATGCACTACTAGTTGTAAGATTTACTCTAAAAAGGTCACCGTTTAGAGTGCTGCAACCATGACGCAGCCGAGTAAGAAGAATGTTCAATTTGCGATCACCGTGGTCAAAGTAAGCAGAGCGTCGACTAAATGAAGCAGTTAATTTGGCTTTAAACTGTGAAATTGAGGTGCTGTTTCTATGAGACAGAGGAAGATTATTCCAGGCAGCGATAGTAGAGGGAATGAATGAGGACTGGAAGAGACTTGTTCTATAGCGAGGTAAGGATATGTTTTCACTGTTTCTGAGATTATATCTATTAGTTGCTCCAACTTGATTAGGTACAAGAGTTGATATATATTCTGGAGCTAAATTATTGTGAATCTTGAACATTAAACATAGTTTCTTATTCAGTCTTCTTGTCTTAAGTGTTTCCCACCCCGTCTCAAAATAAACAGTTGCTCGACTGCTAAATGAAGGAAGACCAGTAACTATTCTGCCAGCTTCTAACTGAAACTTTTCAAGACGTTCAGAATCGTAGAGAGTGATATTATCCCAGACTTCGCTAGCATATTCAAAGGTGGGACGAATGAAAGTTACATAGATGTTTGATAAAAATTTCCTTGACAATTTGTATTTAAGTTTGCGAAGAACAGCTATTTGTTTTGAGACTCGTGATATGATTAAATCAACATGGTTGGACCATTTCGCATCCTCTGAGAATAAAAGTCCGAGATGTGTGTGTGTGGTTGCTGGGTGAAGAAATTCTCCATTGAATTTAAAATCAATATGAACGAAATTTGCTTGGCCTGATCCAAATATCACGATTTCAGTTTTTTGTGGATTAAAATCCACTAACCATGCGTTTGCCCAGTTGTTGATTCTTATTAAGTCACTGTTGTTATCATGCTGAATTTGTCAAAGGTCATTCGAAGTATGAGAGTTTGAAGTTCGGCAAACAATCTGGTCAGTCCTTGCAGTCCGTCTGGCAGGTCGTTTATAAAAATCAGGAATAACAGAGGTCCCAGGACTGAGCCCTGGGGTACCCCGGCTTTAAGGTGCCCTATATTGGAAACAGAATTTTTTAATTTGACCTGTTGTGTTCGATTAGAAAGGTAATCAGACAGCCAAGCCAAAAGTTGTCCTTTAAACCCATACTTGTCGAGTTTGTAAATAAGGCCTTTAATCCATACTCGATCAAAGGCCTTACTTATATCGCAGAATGTGAAGCAAGAGAATTCTCTATTATCAAAAGCAAGACAGATTTGATGGTAGATTTCAATTAACTGGGTAACGGTCGAATATCCAGGTCTGAAGCCAGCTTGAAGGTTATATAGAAGGTCATTGTCGTGTAAGTAATAATAAATTTGTTTGAAAATGAATAATTTCTTGGATTTTTAAAGCTGAATAGGGGGTGCTGTTAATTTACTATTAGCTTTTTATAATTACCTTCAATGATAAACTTACCCTTCAGAAATAATTGAAAGATTTTAATGAAACTTGATAGGTATGAAGAACTTAATGTTCCTTACAAAAGTTACTGTTTTCCATCAGATCTGCCGAGGGATGGATCAGATTAATTAAGGGTAGGCAAAATTGGTCCAAGGTGACCAGTAATTTGACAAACTTCTTCTTCAGACCAGCTGCATAGCTTCAAAGTGAATGCATCAGAGTGTTCTAGAAGGGTGTCTTTAAAAGAGGTGTTTGTGATTTTGGTTCCATTATGAAATTAAATTTTGACACTCTTGGTTTTTTTTTTTATTAATTTGTCAGTTTCATCTACTTGCAGATAATTTCTTAGAATTTCTACTTGCAGGTAACTTATTGCACCCAAGAAATAAATATATGTAAAATAAAATAAAATATACAAAAACTATGTAAAATGCATTAAGCAACCTACAAGAAGAAGATATAAGAAATATAAGAAAATATGCAAAACTGACCTACAAGACAGTAAATAAAAGAAGTAAAAAATTTAATTTTGGAATGGAACCAAATATAGAGATCCTTCTTAATTACTCTGATACATTGGGTTTAATTAGCTAAGTAGCCATTCTGAAGAAGTCAGCTTTGACAAATTAACTCTTTCCAAGTTTTAAAAATTTGGGTAAGAATTAATTTTAGAGTTCTGTCCTAAAATAGAGTAATTTTATAAACAATGAGTATTTATGCCAATCTGAATCATATTCAATGATACATCTTATATACATATATTGTGTTAGAAACTATATAAAAAATATATGAGTTTTGTTTGAGATCAGTAATTCTTGCTAAAATCAAAATGTTTTTGGCTCATAACTCCATACTAAATTAGCCAAACAACTTTCATGGCTCACTTTCATAGCATTTGCTGGAGCATTTCAGAATATATCAAACCCTAAAAACATCTTGGAGAAAATCATCGGTTTTGGCATAAACCAAATTTAAGTGTGACTTATGGATCGATGTTTTCAGTTCTCAGTACTTTTATCAAAAATCATTGGCTTTCACACCACAATTTAAGTCGTGAATTAAAGAGAGGATGGATGTTAATTACCTATTATAACAGAGACATACATGTTTGTATATATGTCTCTGATGAAAATGATTGTTTACGATATCAGTTATCAGTATATATTCATAGGTTCATTGTTTAGAATTCATGTGTTTTTAAATCCTTGTTCTTCCACTAAACACTTGCAAATTAATAATTAATGGATGTTTATGACATTGAAAATGGCCTTTTATGAAAAGTATATAATGTTAAAAACTGACCCATGGGTCAAATTTCAACGGTTTGAGGGTCGATTTTTAATGTGGCAAATTGACTCGGTCCGTTATTTAATTACCCTACCCACGCATGAAAAAGTGACCCTCGCGTGAAAATGTGACCCTCGTTGAAAATTGACCCGCATTGGTGGGTCATATTTTAACAATAAAAATTGACTCTAAAAAGTTATATTTTGCAGAAACAATGCAGGGATTATAATTGGAAAGGGGGGAGGCGGGGTCATATTTCAATTTTAATTAATGACTCCATATGATAAAGCTTCGAACTCCTGCTTAAAATATAGTGTGACTTTTAATAATCTTGTAATAAACTTGAAAACTTGTTATTAGAGGTGGGGTCAAATTTCACCATTAAAAAACGACCCCATGTCGTACAATACAAGTATTTAGCTAAGTACACTGTGTGCTTTTGTGGGATAAAAAGTGATAATTTGCAGATACGATGCAGGGATTATTACTAGGAGAACGGGGATGAGGGGGGGGGGTGTCATACTTCGACATTAATCCATGACTCCATATGAAAAAAGCATCGAACTCCTGCTTAGAATATATGTGACTTTTGATAAACTTGAAAACTTGTTATTAGAGGTAGGGTCAAATTTTAACATTAAAAAACGACCCCATGTCGATACAATCTCCTTATTACAACACATGTATTTAGCCAAGTACACTGTGTGCGTTTGTTGTAGCAATGATAATTTGAGGAAACGATGCAGGGATTATAACTAGGGGATGGGGGGGGGGGAGGGTTCATATTTCAACATTAATTCCGGACTCCATATGAAAAAAGCATCGAACTCCTGCTTAAAATGTAGTGTGACTTTAATAAACTTGAATTGTTATTAGAGGTGGGGTAAAATTTTAACATTAAAAAATGACCCCAAGTCGAGATAATCTCCTTATTACAATATTAGTATTTAGCTCAGTACACTGTGTGCTTTTGTTGAATAAAAAGTGATATTTTGCAAAGACAATGCAGGTATTATATTGGGGAGTTGAAGGGAAGGAAGGGGGGTGTTTCATATTTCAACATTATTCAATGACTACATATGAAAAAAAGCTTCGAACTCCTGCTTGAAATATAGTGTGACTTTGAATAAACTTGAAAACTTGTTATTAGAAGTGGGGTCAAATTTTAACACGACCCCATGTCGAAATAATCTCCTTATTGCAATTCAAGTATTTAGCTAAGTACACTCTGTTTTTGTTAAATAAAGAGGGGTGTTTTGCTGAGACAATGCAAGGACAGTAGCTAGGAAGGGGGTGTTAATATTTCAACATTGATTAATAACTCCCTATGAAAAATATCGAACTCCGGTTTATAACATAAAGCCAAAAAAGCCTTACATCTTCTTTATACCAAAATTGTAAATCTTGACCTGTCAGTGAGATGCCAGATAATGCTTTTTAATCAAACAATACTACCTACTCTTCTGTACGGTTGTGAAATATGGGGATTTTGTAATGCTAAAATTCTAGAAAATGTCCAATGTGAATTTTTGCGTTTTATTTTAAGGTTAAAAAATAGTACGCCACACTGTATGTTATATGGCGAGACAGGAGTTCAACCATTGATTTATGACAGAGCTTGAGGAAGGCAATGACGAATTTTTGAATGACGAAATAACACCAGAGGAAATCCGAATTGCGATCAAAAATTTAAAAACAGGGAAGTCAACAGGCACCGACGGTATATTTAATGAGTACATCAAGACAACCGAACGAATGTTTACACCAATTATTCATCGCTTTTTTAACATCATACTTGATTCTGGATACATACCACGTGACTGGCTGGAAGGAATTATAGTTCCAATATTTAAAGGCGGAAACCCGAAATCACCTGAGAATTATCGACCAATCACACTCCTAAGCTGTATGGGTAAACTTTTCACTTCTGTTCTAAATAATCGTCTGAACTTCTTTCTCGAATCACACAGTGCTCTTTCAGAAGTACAAGCAGGGTTTCGAAATGGCTACTCAACCCTGGATCATATATTTGCATTACAATCGATAATTTCTATTTTAAATAAAAGGCGGAAAAAGTTATATTGCGCATTCATAGATTTTTCGAAAGCCTTCGATACTGTTTGGAGATCGGGACTTTGGAGTAAACTGTTACAGTACAACATCAATGGCAAATTCCTTAGAATCATTCGTAATATGTACGAAGAAATTAAATCGTGTGTAAAACTTAATAATGACGTCACTTCTTTCTTTTGCTGCAAATCCGGCCTCCGTCAGGGTGAGAACCTTTCACCGATAATGTTCAGCCTCTACTTGAACGACCTTGAAACCTACTTGAAAGATAATCTCTGCAATGGAGTTACCGTCCCTGGGGACTTACCACCCGAATTCAGCCTTCTGATCATCATACTACTCTATGCAGATGACACAATACTAATATCAGACAACCCGACCGACCTTCAACGGAATTTAGACTTTTTTCATCGCTACTGTTCCACTTGGAAATTATCTGTTAATATCTTAAAAACAAAAATTGTAATATTTGGAAGTCGAGGAGTTCCTAATCTTGATTTAAGATACGGTGACCATAGATTAGAAATTGTTGATTGTTATAAATACCTTGGAATTATGTTCAAAAATACTGGTAATTTTAGATTAGCCATATCTACAATTTCATCACAAGCCAAAAAAGCCTTACATCTTCTTTATACCAAAATCGTAAATCTTGACCTGTCAGTGAGATGCCAGATAATGCTTTTTAATCAAACAATACTACCTACTCTTCTGTACGGTTGTGAAATATGGGGATTTTGTAATGCTAAAATTCTAGAAAATGTCCAATGTGAATTTTTGCGTTTTATTTTAAGGTTAAAAAATAGTACGCCACACTGTATGTTATATGGCGAGACAGGAGTTCAACCATTGATTTATGTAATCAAACACAGAATATTGAATTTTTGGTCTAAGCTTATTCATGGAAAAGCTGAAAAACTGTCATGCTTACTGTACAAAATTTTATTAAATGATCATCGTATGAACATAAAACATAGTTGGATACAAAATGTTGAAAATATTTTGAATGATTTGGGTTTTTCTTACATATGGCAATCTCAGAACGTTGTAAATACTAAATGGTTTTTAAATGCAGTGAAACAAAGACTATTTGATCATGCTCAGCAAACATGGATAAATACCATCAACGAATCTCCAAAATGCATATTATATCGCTGTTTAAAAACCTCACTTGATTTTGAAAAATACTTGTCTCTTATGTTGAAATCAAGTCGTATTACTTTTACTAAATTCCGAACTTCAAATCACAGATTACCCATTGAAACAGGAAGATGGTCCTCTATTGATAGATCCCAAAGAAAATGTAATTTATGTAATCTTAACGCACTAGGGGACGAATTTCATTATGTCTTTGAATGCACTTTTTTCTCTGTTCAACGTAATTTATATATTGATAATTATTACTATTTGAGACCAAACATGTTAAAATTTCAGCAACTATTCTCTTGTGTAAACGAACAAACATTGGAAAATCTGTGCAAGTTTCTATCAATTGTTATGAAGCAATTTAAATAATCTTAAACCTTTTATATATATGTATATATACATATGCACATACATATATTAATTGTGTACATCTTGTTAACGCATGCATATTTATACTTATTGTTTAACCTCGATATGTCATTTGACCTCGAGTTGTAAATAAAGTTCTGTTCTGTTCTGTTCTGCTATTCGATTATCTTATAATAAGTATAATGAACTCGAAGATTGATCATTAGAGGTAGGGTCAAATTTCAACAACCCCAAGTCGAGAAAATCTCCTTTTTACGATAAATGTACTTAGCTAGATACACTTTCAGTGGGGTCAAATTTAAGCGTTAAGAAAGGATAACTTTAACAGCGTATAAAATGTCTTTGTATAGGAAATATTTGGGACAATCAATGCACGTAGATTAATTATACGGTAGTAGATTCGTCCCTTATATTCTGTTTCGTCATTTGTGACACTTGATACAATTATGAACTTTTTACATGGTAAATATGCTGTGTTGTCATATCACTACGAAATAGTTTCTAAATAAATTCTATAGAACCGCTGTTGATATCAAGCGCTCTAAGGAATTGTCAGAAAATTCGGCCTCTGATGACAACTGATAATCTGTTGCCCTCAATCTCAGTCAATAACTGTATAATATTCACAAGAAAATCAAATATTAACCGAAGAGATGCGAAAATAAGTATCCTTTTTGGTCAATATCTAGAGTATAGAGCCCGTGTGGCCCAGTTGTTAAGGGTCTCTTCTTATGATCGAGAGGTCCCGGGTTCGAGTCCCGCCCTGGTCATTCCGCTTATCTGTCTTTTGGATGAAACTGTGAAAACCGATGCTCCGTGTCACAGTTGGCGTGGCGTGTAAAAGATCCCTTACTGCTTCGGGATAAGTCCGTTGCAAAGGTATAATTTTCTTCGCATCTTCGCTAGCCGAGGCTCTAATCCGATTCTTTCTTCTCCCAGTAGCCTTGGCTAGTGAAGATGTGCATCAGGCAGATGACGTCACCAAATACATACAATAATCGTAAATGATGTTAAACAAGAATCAATCAATCTAGAGTATATATTCCATTTTCCACTTTCTAACGTAATATTTATAAATTTGTTTTTCATTTACAATTTGCATTCGCTTCATTCACAAATTATCAAATTTTCTGAAAGATGACATATACTTGTCCATATGCTTAATGATAATTAAAAAAAACAGATAATTAAAAAAAAAAACGACTTAAAGTGCAAGGGTGTGATTTTTCTTTTCGGTGGGAGTAAATTGTCAATGTTTGTATCTATGATCTGTCATTTTAGAAATCCCAGTAACATTCGTATAAATTACCTGTAAAAGTATTTTCAAACTCGACGTAAATCGATCTTGTTTTGTAGTTATAGCCAAATTTATATTTACTGGATTGTACTTATTTTCTCGGGATTCATGTTAAGCGGAGTAAGTACTGGTCTTTGTGTTTTAATTAATGATTTCGCTAATAAAATGTTTGTGAAGACATTATGAAGGACAATCACAGATCACGCTAATTCATGAATATGCTAATACAGCGTATATCTAAAACCTTGTCATCAACATTTTGGGTGAAAATTAGGTTGTGTGCAAATACAGTAATTTAATGTTCAAGATTGCATAAAATGTGTCAAGGAAGTTAAATCATAAGGCATTTTTGGACAGATGGACACTGGAGCGAACAGCGTCCTTACATGATTATTCCAACTGGCCTTTTCTTTAAACGGCGATACGACTTTTCATACGTGGTCTGTTCAGGACGAAAAAAAAATGCTGAAAATGATACGATCAAAACAAAACAATAATAATTATAATAAATAGAAATTATAATATACGTAAATTTGACGTCACGCCTCGACAATTTGTTATCCACGTGTCATCTTGTGAATGAAATGCTACTACACTAAGACTCTTTAGAAGTGGTGCATGCCTTTCAAGAGTCGTTTCGCCGTTTTAAGGGACTGATCAGTCGAATACATGTATGTTTTGCAAGTGTATGAAATAATAACTTGCATTATTACCCAGTGACATAATTCAAGAGAATTAGTAAAGTTCTTATACACATATGCATATTTTAAACGTTGATTTTATTTTTGAAATAGAAAAGTGGTTGAATCACGATGCTAAATGCTATATGTTTGTGGTGAGGGTTTCTAGACCCTGAGTATGTGAAACATGTAAAACAAATCATCCTTCTATAAAAAAAAAAAAATACATAGATATATATATATATATTCAGTAAAAATGAGAGGGGCTGACCATAAATCCAGACCTCCATAATTACGATCCTCACTTCTGTTCTGGATCCGCTGATGTCTTTGATGTGGGTGCTTTTAACTTGATCCAGTGACCATATGCATAATAGGTTAAAGACAAACAGACAAACAAAAAGTTGAAATAGTAAAGACTTTTTCCCCAAAATAGCCCCCCCCCCGGGAGAATCTGTCTAGTAAATACATTTTCTCCCAAGATAAATAGTATACTAGTATTTAATAAATGCAGTTTGAGTTTGAAATCACACCCAAACCACAAATCTTTCCACCTGTTTATATTATATTTTTCTGTATACACAATGTGTATCAGTTGCGAAGCCCGATTCGCTCCGATATGGAAGGATTAGGCAAAGGTTATAAGGAAGGGAGAATGAGATGGAATGGTGAGAGACATCCCATATGTCCACCCCACTTCCATAGAAACTTGTATTTGAATGCTATACATAAAATTAAAAATCGTTAAAAAATGACCCCATAGGGAGTCAAAATTTAACGGCGTGCGTCAATTTTCAACGACTTTTGGTCCAAATTTACCGTAAAAAACTGACCCGCGGGTCAGTTTTCAATGGGGTCACTTTTTAATGTTACATCGGCAAAAAAAAAAAAAAAAAAATTCGGCTCTGAAATTGGGCAAAAACAATTTTCAGGGCGGTGAAAGTCTTCCTGCTTCCCCCTATAAAAATCAAATGGTTGCTCCCTAAAACACTAACATGGTAACCCCTAATTAGTTTTAAGCTACAACATCTGATATTCTAATCTTCTTAATATTATAATGCGGAAAACCTAGATTAAAACTGCGAATCAAAAAACAAAAAAAAAAAAAAAAAAAAAACCCAAAAACAAACAAAACATGATCTGCTGAAACGATGTGGAAGCACGTTCTCCTGTGCGTAGTCACCTTGCTACGCCACTTGGCGTACAAAGTTTAACAAGTGATAGGCCTATGTTATTTAGTCAGCAATATCAGCAAGACCTCAGAAATATTCTATCAGCTGCTATTATTACCTCGCTCATTCCACTAATTCTTACAGTACTATTTAATTAATAGTTAGTGCAGTTCTTTTTTATCTTTCTTTCTTCGTTTTATTAAATAAATCTAACATTATCCATACGATGCCACAAAATTAATTTCCGATATCATAATAACAATTGTCAAATTGCATATCGATCGACAAAATGAGCTCACGTGATCCCTATGATCGACATTTTAATGAGGTAAATCGCTTTCTGTAAATAATGAGTCAAGAGACAGATCGAGTCTGAAACAGGTTCAAAAGTAGCCTCAGACTGCACCATTACTATCAGTTTAATGAAAAATTTTCAGGGAGAGGCCCCCGCGGAACTCTGAGGGGGAGACCCCCTCCCCACCCCTGGGCGCTATGGGCCTCGGAGACTTGCTCACCCCAACATCCCTTCCTGGCAGTCAGCTTTTGGATCCGCCACTGAAACGTGCTATTGTTTATATTTGAAATTTGGCAAGATTTTTGGGAGTGAGGATCGAGGAGGGGGGGGGACTCCCTTGCAGCAAGATTTTGTCGAAATTAGGGTGGCCGGTGGATGACCTTTAATAAACTGTTCTAAGGTTGTGAAAATCTTGCTGAAGTTTGATAAATTAACATAGAGCCCTAGGGGAAAAGGAATTACTATGCTTTAACCTATGGACTATGCTGCACCTAATATAAATCGAAAGTAGAGCTGTATCGTGGAAGTTCCATTGGCGTATCTATTTTTGGATGACATGCATAGACTGCCACCGCCATACTGAATACCTGATGATCAAGATGCATCTCAAGTGCGTGATATTTTGTGCAGTGTTCATTGTCTGCGATGTTTCTGGAACCACCTCTGTCGGGTCATTCGACAGGATAGATTGTCCGGCAACGCCGGTACTTTGGACAGAGCGAAGTGACGAGAAGAATTGCCCTACAGGGACTCAATACCACTGTCTGTTCAACCAAAACGGCGTTACAGGAGAGGTCTGTGTGAAAGAATCGTGGGTTCAGCCAGGTAAATATAATATTATCAACTTCATTAATAATAATCATTATTCACACATGAACCACACCTGTTTTATTCCCGGCCCAATAAGAAAAGATGTTATCTATATTTAGAACATTCTTTTAGACCTGTACGGAACAAAGTACGGGCCAACAACAATCGTCTGCAAAAAATCCTAATGTATTAATAAACATCAAAAGGACACAGAAATTACTTTCCTCACGAGCATATCTAGACATGAGGACCAAGATAAGGAATCCGATATAGATCAGTTTATCAGGTACTTTTGATCCAAAATAGATATATTGTATGTACAGAGACATACAACTGATATAATATGTCTCTATTGTGTGTAAGCTCGACATCGCGTGACCTACTTACGAGCCCCAGGCAAAATATCTTAATCAGATTAGATTGTTCTTTCTAATGGAACACATACAGAAATCATTTCACATTTACAAGTATTTCAGCGTGGATCAAGAAAACCGAAAGTAGAGATGACTTTGTCTGGAAGGCATATTCCCCGTGATGAGTCACAGTTAAGAATAGAGCTTTGTACATGACGTATCATAATATGTACACATCTAAGGTCATGTCAGTAACAGAGTTAAGAGAGCAAAATATATAAGATTATATAATGCAATATACCAGACAAGTAATATGGATTCCATAACACGTTATATCTATCAGGACTGTGTCTACATTCCTGTCAACCATACAAACAATGCCCAAGAATAGCAGGCACAAAATAAATGTATATAGTAATTTAGCATTGAGGATTTATAAGAATAGCCCGGTTTTGTGACTGAAAAACATTGAAAATTTCAACTGGACCTGACATTTTGGACTGACAAATGATACATAATGAGAACTACAAAATCGTCTCTCGTATATATGGATTCAAGGTCCAATTTTGTGAAATACATGTATTTATTTTGATACTAATAGAAGACATCGGCGGATCAAGGAAAAAAAGGAGGGATGGGGTTGGGTGGATTGAGCCCAGCCAGGGCGGGGGATAGAGACTATGACTTTCTGTAAATTATATGACAAAATGCATTTTTGACGAAGTCCAGCCCCCATCCCCCCGCCTTCCTTAAGGCCAGGAAGATCTCTTTGGTTTAGGCTCGCAACCCATTATGATATATTGAGATTTTTTCTTTTATTTGTACATGTACATACAAATCAATGTGCTGCAATTTGTTTGAAAATAATTATTTTCCAATTATGAAATCCTACCATATTATCCAGACCATTTTCCCTTTGTGTTTTAGATAAACTATTTCAAAGGCATGATACATTTGAAGCAACTCATCAAATATAGGGTATTAGTCGACCCTACCCTGTCACACCCTATTCCTCAGACTTGATGTATAGATTCCTACACTGACACACCCTATTCCTCAGACTTTATGTATAGATTCCCACACTGACACACCCTATTCCTCAGACTTTATGTATAGACTCCCACACTGACACACCCTATTCCTCAGACTTTATGTATAGACTCCCACACTGACACACCCTATTCCTCAGACTTTATGTATAGATTCCTACCCTGACACACCCTATTTCTCAGACTTTATGTATAGATTCCTACCCTGACACCCTATTCCTCAGACTTTATGTATAGACTCCCACACTGACACACCCTATTTCTCAGACTTTATGTATAGATTCCCACACTGACACACCCTATTCCTCAGACTTTATGTATAGATTCCTACCCTGACACACCCTATTCCTCAGACTTTATGTATAGATTCCTACCCTGACACACCCTATTTCTCAGACTTTATGTAATTGTTTCCTGGAGGTAGCTTAGCTTGTTTGGTGTAAATGAGAACAACACGGAATTGAATTGAAAATGGGCATTTATTAAAAATGCCAGAAAATTGTATGTATTATATAACAGTTATTAATTACGCAATATAAAAACAAAGTTAAGAATGTTTAAATGATGAATGAACAAAAACACCAAAGCTGGGCCTTAACAAAAAGCGCATAGCACATAATAATGCAAGTCTAAACGAAAGGCTTCAACACATAAGAGATAAAGCTACATGATCAAATAATTGATTAAATAATGTTCATTGATTAATGACATATTGGAAACCTTGGAATAGTCTCCGTACATTCATAATAGTATAGAGAAGTAACAACAATCCGTAGGTAATCAAATAGAAGGTAACAAACGCATACTACAGGTATCCAAAGTAAGCAAATCTATGGGTACTCCTATCCAAAATTTATGCAAAGATTCTAGCTAACAAAATGGGAGGTGGTGGGGTTAAGGGTGGAGTTGTTTTCTCTGAGCTTGGAAAGCGTGGGTTTACTGCTTGGCTTAAAACAAAGAAGTGGCGTGGGTATAAGCCGAATGCTGTGCTTGGCTCGTTTAGCACGTGATATGCTTAAGCAATTTGATTGGTACCTTGAAAAGGTTTGGGTTCTATGATTGGCTCCTTTTTGCACGTGATGTAATAAAGCGATTTGATTTGCTCTTTGAATAGATTAGATGCTTTGCATAATAAAGGATTAGAGATTATAAGATCGCATTACGTAGAAATTATATAAATAAATATGCATATGTTAAACGGTTAGAGATTATGAGAATGCATTACATAAATCTATTTATGTAGCCATAAATAACACTTATGTAATTGTTTCCTGGAGGTAGCTTAGCTTGTTTGGTGTAAATGAGAACAACACGGAATTGAATTGAAAATGGGCATTTATTAAAAATGCCAGAAAATTGTATGTATTATATAACAGTTATTAATTACGCAATATAAAAACAAAGTTAAGAATGTTTAAATGATGAATGAACAAAAACACCAAAGCTGGGCCTTAACAAAAAGCGCCATACCGGATTAACCGTGTGCCATGCCATAACATGGTTAATCATTGCCCATGCCCAGCCGAGCTACTTCCAGGAAATACGCAGGCAAATTGACATAAAATTAAGAAGTCATGGTAATATAAGAATAAAGACTAGTTAACATGTAGCAACTATGATGCTCAAATAAAGAAGAAGGTTACAAAATGGTAAATGCTTTCACTCTATTGATGTAGAGGTGATGCAACCTTGACTAGTATAGCATAAATATGTACATATAATACAAAGTAAGACGCTCAGACAAATGATGCTACAAGCAAGAAGAAGCCGCTGCATAAGTCAGTCAGGCTACAAACTAGGTCCAGTGAACCAATATTGCGGATAACAGATAAACAACAATGTTATAGCCTTAGATGCTGCATAAGACAGTCAGCTAAATGCTGCGTAAACGGCAGTTATAGTCTCTGTAACAGGAAATCCCAGTGTTCATATATTCGACAAATATTATTACATTCAACATGGTGCTATTGGTTAAAACGATCGGTTTAGTTCGGAGGGAGCTGCTGCATCAGACAGAGATGCTAGTATACAGGTGAACATAGTTAACTGCTGGTACTTTGGCCACACATTCACTGTAGCGCACACAATACACATGTGATACGTAAAGCACTGCATTCAACTGGTAATACACTGGTGACGTAATATGCGCTGATAATGACGATTCCGCATGAGGAGAGAGAGAGAGAGAGAGCATCCGGTATTGACGTTATCTGTAAACTGCACAAAGTGAAAATGGAAATAAAGACGGGCGTGACATAACTATAGTTGAGGTTACATAGCCAAAGAATCGCTAACAATAGCAGCCGCATAAGACAGTCTGCTGAAGCACTTTCTCCCATTTAAGGCAGCCGCATAAGACAGCTGTCCTCCTAACTTAAAGCTGGAATAAGAGGTATACGTATATAACGTAAGTAAGATGAGGATTGCCATCTCCCTAGAGACTGTATCCGGGTAGAGGATAAATTGAGAGATTGTGCCCAAGAAGCGCCGCCTATCCTAAAGCTATGAGGTTTATAAAAATTGTGGTTAAAGCCGGCCATTCTTAAGATATCCTTTAGTTCATTTGAGAATTGGAAAGAAGTTACGGGGGAGTGATTTTCATTGACGAACAGGGGACCCTGAAGTTTTCCTCTTATTGACAGATATTTGAACAAGGCTTTAACTGGGCAAATAGGTGAAGAGAAATTAGGTTTAAAACTCAGTGTGACTGGGCGTTTGGATTGCTTATAATGTGAAAGAGTGATTTCAGCGTGCGAGATTTGTTTTTTCTTATTGAAAAGTTTAACATTTTCCAGAAGTATGGTGTGATTACATTTAGGGCTATTTGGATTCCTCGCTGTATATTCCCCTACTCGTAATAGGGCATGGAAAGCTAATGTTATCATTGATATGTACATGCAGGCCATATATTTAGGATAAAGCTTAGATATTGTTTTCACCATATGTTTTAGCATTGTTGGAGTTATTGGGCGTCTTTTATCAGCCGATTGCGTCAGATTACGACTACCTTTTATTAATTTCTTTACCAGGAAATGATTACAGGGGTTGTTGACGCCATTCATTAGATGCATATGTCCTAAACCAGCAATATAAGTTTGAATAGAGGAATGTTTGTAGCCTCTGTTATTCAAATATGCTATGAATTTTGCTAGTCTTCGGACGGACAGGGGGAGTGTAACCTCGCTGGGATGAAAATATGTGGAATGGAATTGCTTATAAAGTGTGAGAGCCTGCTGATATGTCAACTTTGTTGAATTTGACTGAGCAGCATCAAGCAGTTTGCGTATTGTAGACCTCAGTGAAGTTCCAGGAGGTGGTTTGGGACGGGAGTTGCTTCTTCGTCCATGTTTGGGGCAATGTTTTGGAATTTCTGAATCTGAAAGCGTGAGAGTAAATCTGGTAGAATATTGGCCTTTCCTTCAATGTGCTTGGCATGGGTCAGAATATTGAATTTCAGAGAAGATATAACAAATCTTCGGACCAGTTTCATGACATTGACGTCTTTACAAGATTGTTTATTCAGAATATGGACTACAGCAATATTGTCCGTGTGCAAAATAATGCATGAATTGACCAGATAATGACCCCAGATTTCAAGCGCGAGCACAATAGGAAAGAGTTCCTTAAAAGTAATATGTTGAGATTGCAGGGATTGAGTCCATGGGCCATATAGCCAGTGAGATCTAAATATTGCGCCATAACCGAAAGAGCCTGATGCGTCAGTGTGGAGATGTAATTTATCAGACGATATCCAATTCTGTTGCAACAAGAGGCTTTTACCGTTGAAATGTTCTATAAATGTAAGCCATGCTTTGATGTCTCTGCGACTTTCCTTATTTAGAGTGATATAATGATTGGGTTTGCTAACACTACAAGTGAGATCTGTAAGTCTCCTTAGGAATGCTCGACCAGGACGGACTACTTTGCAACAGAAATTTAGAAGCCCAATTATGGACTGTAATTCTCGCAGTTTGACTTTACGCTTTTTGCTATATGTAATAAGGAGCTGATGTACCTTCAATAGTTTGTCATCGGGTAAGCGGGCTTCCATGGAGGAAGAGTCAATCTCAAGACCCATAAATGTCAGACATGTTGTGGGATATTCAGTTTTTTCTTTTTTGATTGGTACGCCAATATTCTGGCATAGGCGCAAGAATATGTCCAAGTCTTGGCTACACTGGTGTGAGTTAGGCTCACCCATTATCAGAAAATCGTCCAAAATATGTATTATGTGTTTTATATTAAATTTGTTTTCTGCTATCCATTGTAAACCTGAGCTAAATCTTTCAAATATAGCACAAGAGCTTGTGCAGCCAAATGGTAAGCACGTGTCATAATAGTATAAGTCCTGCCATTTAAACCCAAGCAACTCGTGATCTACCGGATGTATAGGAATAAGTCTAAAAGCCGAATCAATATCAGTTTTGGACATAAGGGCTTCGGGACCTAATGATAGAAGCATATCTACAGCGTCGTCAAATGAAGCATAGGATACGGAAGACAATTCAGGACAGATAAAATCGTTTATTGACTTGGATTCGGGGTAACTCAGGTGATGTATTAGGCGATATTGACCTGGTAGTTTCTTTGGTACGCAACCAATGGGACTTACTTGTAGCTGAGAGAAGGGTCTTGAGGGGAAAGGGCCTTTAACTCTACCCTGATCGATTTCCTTCTGTATAGATTTTTTAATTACGTCGGGATGTTCTTTGCATGATTTTAGGTTTGGACTATTTCGGCAATATCTAGGGCCTTGATAACCGATTCTAAATCCATAAGAGAAACCTTTTATGAGAAACTTTTCATGAACGTAACCATGGAGGAGGGGTGTTAGAGATTCAAGTTTTATGGGGGTTGGTAAATGTGTGTTGGCTTTGTCTTCACAGTTATGATTTATGAGAGGTCTTGAGGTTAGCTGGGGTTGTTTGGGGTTTAAATGGATGTTGCCTGTCTTGATTTGAAATCGTTTGTGATTTTGAGGGAAAGGTGCCGGATGATTTGCAATGGGTTGCTGAGTGGTTTCCCCTACAATATCCACAGAAGTGGTTGAATTTGCAGTCTGGGCGAGTGCAGTTACCATATCTGTTGTATGTCCAACAGGAATTTCTGATAAAATTTTTACTTTGCTTCCGAAAGGGCTGGTTCTTGTTATTAAAGGAGGCCTGTTGGTTAAACGGCTGAACTGCGGCCATTACCCATAATTCAGTATGTAATCGATCCCACCTCAGCTGGGATGTTTCGCGCATTGATCTGAATTGAATATCATAGTGGTACCAGGCATTTCCGTGCCTACGGGAAGCCAGGTCCCTGATAACCTCCATGTATTTCATAAGTTGAGGGGCTTCTGAGGGGTGGCATTCTGTGTAGATGGCCACGTAGCGTATGAACGCAGACGTCCACTGATCTATACTGGAAATTTTCCTATTGTTTGACTGAGGCACGATGCTTATGTTTGATTTGCCTGTCAGTTGAAAAGTAAAATTTGACTGGTTGGTTTGGAGGGATGTGGATGGCAAAAGGAGTGCTAAGTCAACGTATTGTTTTTTAAAAATTTTCTTTTTAATTTTAGAAGGCACTAAGGATGAAATTGGGGTGCTGATAGATTCTTGAAAATGATAATTTGGTTGTGGGTCAGAAACATAAATGTGAGAATCGGCTAGACCTAAACCAATGGGACCCGAGGACTCATAATTCTCTAAGCTACAAGTCGAGGAAGATCTCGAACTGTTAGTACCGTTTAGAGATTCTGATGATGATGATGATGATCGACTGGGTGCTCTCTCTCTCGACGGTTTAGAAGGACGTGCCCGTTTGGAAGGTTTGGGTTCTATGATTGGCTCCTTTTTGCACGTGATGTAATAAAGCGATTTGATTTGCTCTTTGAATAGATTAGATGCTTTGCATAATAAAGGATTAGAGATTATAAGATCGCATTACGTAGAAATTATATAAATAAATATGCATATGTTAAACGGTTAGAGATTATGAGAATGCATTACATAAATCTATTTATGTAGCCATAAATAACACTTATGTATAGATTCCTACACTGACACCCTATTCCTCAGACTTTATGTATAGACTCCCACACTGACACACCCTATTTCTAAGACTTTATGTATAGATTCCCACACTGACACATCCTATTCCTCAGACTTTATGTATAGATTCCCACACTGACACACCCTATTCCTCAGACTTTATGTATAGACTCCCACACTGACACACCATATTCCTCAGACTTTATGTATAGATTCCCACACTGACACACCCTATTCCTCAGACTTTATGTATAGATTCCCACACTATTCATCGTCTGTTAGATTTCGGGTTAATCATTTGTAAGTCGCCGTCTATTTAGTTTTCTGTTCAGGAAGGAGGGGAGGGGGTATTTTTATACAGACTGGTTTTTTTCACATTGTGAAAGGAACTATCAAAATGTTCTAATAGCCGTATTTAAAACATATCACCCAAATTTTAGACACGCCTTAAAAATCTCGTCAACGAATTTCTTTTACGTAATAGGAGATAAAATGTGCGTCCAAAGCACTGTGTGAGAAGTGACCGCCAAGCAAATCAGGACTACAATGTACAACTTACAAGAGGAAATTAATTCATGTTATATACCAGATGCATTTCCTCGTTCGAGAATTTCTATTAATGTAAAGTCGCTTGTCAGTTGCGCGTGCATATACTATAGCACATTTATACTATGTGATTTAAATGTCCTTGATATAAAGACATTGTATAACGACTGTAAAGGATAGACCTTGTGTCGTGTCTGTGAAAGATAAACGTTCTGTATCGACTGAAAAGAATAGACGTTGTGTAATAACTGACTGTAAGGGATTGATGTTGTGTGATGACTGTAAAGGGTAGACGTGTAGTGACTGTAAAGGATAGACGTTGCGTAATGACTGTAAGGTTGACGTTGTGTGATGACTTTAAAGGATAGACATTGCGTGGTGACTGTAAAGTATAGACGTTGTGTAATGACTGTACAGGTTACACGTTGTATAGTGGCTGTAAAGAATAGATACTGTGTCGTGTCTGCAAAGGATAGACGTTGTGTAATAACTGACTGTAAGGGATAGATGTTTGTGATGACTGTAAAGGGTAGACGTTATACAGTAAACATGAAGGATAGACGTAGTGTAGTGGCTGTAAAGGATAGACATTTTGTAGTGACTGAAATGGATTAGACGGTGTACAGTGATTGTAAAGGCTCGACGTTATGTAATCGCTGTATATGATATACGTTGTGTAGTGACTGTATGGGCTAAACGTTGTATTGTGACTATAATGGATAGGGACTGTAATGACTTTAAAGGATAGACATTATATAGTGATTGTTCAGATTACACGTTGTGCAATACGTGACTGTAAGGGATAGATATTGTGTGATGACTGTAAAGGGTAGATGCTCTGTAGTGACTGTAAAGGATAGACGTTGTGTAAGGACTGTAAAAGGTTGTTGTTATATAGTGACACTAAAGGACAGGCATTTGTAATAATTGAATGATTGACGTTGTCTAGTGACTGTAAAGGATAGAAGTTTTGTATTGGTTGTACAGGATAGACATTGTGTAGTGAGTGTAATGGATAGATGTTGTGTATTGACTTTAAAGGATAGACGTTGTGTAATGACTGTATTGGATAGACGTTGTGTAGAGACTGTAATATATAGACGTTGTGTAGTGACTGTAATGGATAGACATTGTGTAGTGGCTGTAAAGGATAAACGTTGGGTAATGAATACGGAATATCGCAACTACAATAACGTCAACATACACGCGCACTTTGTGATTGTTATGACGTCATATAATTATGACGTAAGTTGCCCACATAAAAGTGCCCCCATCGAGAACAATGGATTTTGTAGGTGACTAAATGCAACCCGTTACGGATTTTAGTAGTTGCGATACTCCATATTAAAGGATAGACGTTGTGTAATCAGTGTAAAAAAACTAAAGGATAAAGGTTTTCTTTTGTCTCTATGGTCTATTAGTTTATTGAGATATGTAATAAAAGTAGCAGTAATTTTATTTAACATAACATGATCAGTATTGCAGAAGTAAGATGAATATTACCAAATCGTAAATTTCTTAAGTGGCGTAAGTTTGTACATGTACGATGTAAGATTGTACATGTATTTTTGTACATTTATGGTGTAAGTTTGCGCATGTACGGCGTAAAATTGTACATGTATGGTGTAAGTTTCAGTTTGTACATGTATATGTACTATGCAAGATTGTACATGTGCGGCGTAAGTTTTTACATATATGGTGTAAGATTGTACATGTACAGTGTAACTTTGTACATGTGCATCGTATGGTGTACATGTTGGTTGGTTGATTGGTGTTTTACGTCGCTTTCAACAATTTTCAGTTATATCGCGACATAGAAGCAGGAGGTTACCAACTTCTTAATCATAGTGGAGCAATCCGGGAATGGAACCGGGATCGTCGGCGCCATAAGCCAAGCGCTTAACCACTACACCAAGCTCGTGATATGTTTGGTGTAAGTTCGTACATACAGGACATAAGTCTATGTATGTGTGGTGCAAGTCTGAACATGTGTGATGCAAATGTATATATATGGTGTGTGTATATGTATGGTGTAAGTGTGTGCATGACATGTATGGTGTCAGGGCTCTCGATCTACCTATTTTTGGGTCGATATTCGACCCCATTCCCAATGCAAATTAGTATCGTTTCATAATTTTCGCACTCATTCTTCCCAATTTTTTGAGAGCAAAAATTAAGATGAAATTAAAGAAACATTCTCAGTTTTAGAAAAAAATTGATGAAAGACCAATCAATATTTGTATACCGTTCAAAGATGTATTTTATCAAATTGTATGTTATACCGTTACAAGCAGAGACATACAACACATGTGGTGTATGCTCTGTTACAAGTAGGCATTTTGATGACCGTGATATATATCTGTCCGTTTCGCTTGTATTTTTTTTTTCTGATAACGGTATTGACGTTGATCGATCTGTTTTATTCGAGCGGATATATTCCTATTTAACATTTTATGTTCGATTAATTTTTATGTTGATTTTGTGCCTAGTTTAAGAACTATAAAAAAAAATTCAAAAATCTAGTCTAGATAGCTATTGTTGACGAAAATCCATAGATTGATCGCGCGATCTGTTACGTACGATTTGGCTTTTTGGTGACAAAAAAGTTGCACAACTCCGAGTATTATATACTCTCGGTGAAAGTTGTGTCCGGAAAACTGGTAGAATTGATACTTTGTCAAACAAAAGCTTCGTGAGAGCTATGGGAATGCCAATACTAGCATTGACACTTTTGTTCCCACATACATTGCTAGTGACAGTTTAAAATATTTACATGAAGACGATGACTAGCAGCACGATAAGTCTGTGCATATATTATATATCCCACATGTAATATCTCATAATGGAAAATTATTCAAAGATGGTAAATCAGTATCAATTAATCTTTTAATCTGTAAAATATTTTTCTTTTTGGTAAAAATTAAATCAAGTTGCTTCCTTTTCCGCCATATTAGAAGCATGTGCGTGGATTGATAGATTGACTGATTATTGTTTTACGTTTCTCCGCGATTTTTTCACGTATATGGTGATGGCATCTGCCTGATGCATCGCAAGGAAATTTTTACCTTTGCAGCGGACCCACCCGAACCATTGAGGGGTCATTTAGGTGCCACGCCTACCGTGACACGGAACCTCGATTTTTACTGTCTCATCCGAAAAACAGAACATCGGTGTGAGTAGTATATGGGTGGTACTTTGTTCCGGAAGTAGATCTCTCGACCAATCAGAACGCAGGAAATCGATGATGTCATCGCTCCCATGGTAACCATGACGTCATACGCCTCGACCAATCAGATTACAGGAAATGCATGACGTCATCAAGATGGCGCCCCCATGGAAATGACGTCATCGCTACCATGGCAACCGTGACGTCGTACGCCTCGACTAATCAGAGCCGAGCTCTCATCGACCAATCAGAACACAGAAGACATATCAGTTTCGGATGCTTTATTTTACACAGACTACATTTCAACACACACGTGATAGGATTTCCAGGGATGTCCTTGATGAGAAGTCAAAAAGGCATAATACTTCACTTCGTTGCTCTTGAACACGGTCTTCATATAGGAAATGTAATCACACGTCTCCGATTCCGACCAGACCATGCTTAAAAGATATCTAAATCACATTCACTGAGGTAATCGTTGAGGTACTCTTTATTCCAAAACTCGCTTCCAATATACATAGACATCGTAATGTCCTCTATTACAATCCATCAGGTGACAACACAGGTAGGTATAATCCGTTTGTCTACAAGGGAACAAGATTATCATCAAATATTTCACGAAGAACACCTTTTCTTTGGGTTCTGGGAACCACATCTATTTTTTTTTTTAAAAAGACAACTCCATTATACGAATTTTAATTTTTTCAGATAGATAGATTCTATGATGTGACACCCATGTTCGTCGTAAATATCACATCCGCCCATCCATTGCATAAGCATAAAATAATAACAGAAGATGCAATAAAGCAAGGGGAATCTACACCTACAGTTCACACGGTTGTCGCCTTCGAACACACCGACGATCAGTTTGTGAACTTCCATGATTCCGACACCATCGGTCCACAACGGGACGGCTCTGTCTGTCTTCGTGTACGTCGTTGACCCTAAATGGGATGTACTGTTTGTCGTCGTACGGTTGAAACATTTATCTTTCTCTTCTAAGGAACACTCGAAATGCCCTTTTTTTCAAAAATTCGGTGACTCGAAAGGGGACGTGTCTTTTTTTCGTGTACAAACGAAACACCATTGTCATCTTACGTCTTTTGAAAAGCCGCCCGATATAGATCTTTTTTAATAATCTGGGGGATCTAATTCACCGATGAGATCCAAGAATAGAACGTAATCCAAAAACGGAATATGTCTATATCTTTCTTTTGTCCGTTCTCATTTTAAGACTTGAAATGCATTGGGGTGTCTCAACATGAATACGTAATAATTCACCATTTCTGCAACAGGGTCTGTAACGTCTACGATGACGTCCTCTAATGCAGCATTTACTTCCATAATCAAATCTTACGAAGGAGAACAAAAACACTAAAGTACGTTTGTTTTAAATTTATTGTTAATAAATTATACAATTAAGGACAGACTTCTTCCGGATCAAACATCGAATATAAGTACATTCCCACCATGTATATTTGTACGTATTTCTTCAGTTCCAAAAATCGTCTTTTCATCCCCTCCCAAAAAATATATAACCTCTTCTATCACAAAAACAGACGAACGACGAATGCCACTAAGAAGACCAACACCACGTAATTCAAGTTCAATTCCAATACCAATAAGAGAATACTTCCTTCTGGAGTCATTTTGGCAGACGAAGACGTTAAAAAAACCCCAGGGGGTATATCACTTTTTTTTTTTTACCAAAATCGTCTAAAATGTGGACGGCAGACGTTAGGCAAGCGGACTTGGTAGCTATACACTGGGAACTTATAATGTCTTACGCCCGGATCCGAAATTCGTGATGCCAGCAATTTCTTTTCTGTATCCTGCGTGTATTATGTTCACCGACATGAGTAACAATGTAAAGATGATGGATAAATCCAAACCATAGGTCAAAAAATCATGTAACCAGAGGACATACCAAATCAGTGAAAATGAAAAACAAGTGGAAAATAACAAAAAGTATGTCTACTTGAAGAGCATATGTGAACCCCTGTGATGGAGTGAGAACAGGTGCCCGGGGAGAGTGAGCATCTCCTGCTTGCTAGCAACACCCGTCACATATACTTGGTAGAAAGAGTCAAATCGTGTAAATTCCATATGTATTTATATATGGAGAAGACAAAATAGGCAACCTTCTAGTATAGCAGGTGTGAAATCTGTGTAAAATGATCGGAATCGGTCTTAGTCCAGAATATCATTTAAAAGTCTGGATAACGAGATATCATGGAGTAATAAGAGTCTCGTAACGACCGTAGAACTTCCTCAGTGACGTTGCTAGTCTAGTACATATATAACCCTGGTTGAGCAGCTTAACTGAAAGTTGCCTAGCCCTCAGAACAAAGTCATTGTAATTTGAACATGCTATGGAATAACGTATTAACTGAGATATGAATACGCCGTATGCGGGCGATGATGGAATGTTGCTACTTATGAAAGGAAAGTTTGTGATAGCGAAATTTGTCATAGAGTGAGGTGTTCAGTTGACCATTAATGTCGAAAGACAACATAATATCTAAATACGAAGTTGAATTACTACTTTCTGTGGTTTCTTTGACCTCCAGTTCACTTGAATAGGTAATGCTAAGGTAATCCGCGAATGAAGGATTATTAATTGAAAGCAAGTCATCTATATATCTGTAAGTGAAATTGAAGCCAAGAGCCAATTGTTTTTTTTTTCCTTGCGAAAGCGAAGACTGAATTAATTCAGCTTCGTATGAGTAAAAGAATATGTCAGCCAGAAGCGGAGCACAGTTAGTGCCCATTGGAATGCCAACAATTTGTTGAAAAAACTTTTCCTCCAAACGCCACAAAAATGTTATCGATAAGAAAGTTCAACATCTGAAGGACAGCTGTTTCAGTGTATTTATTTTTGGAATCAGAATTTTCCCTAACAAAGTAAGTTTTATCATGGCCTATAACTATATATTTGAATTTGCGACTTCCGTTTTTACTAGTAAATGCATTTTGAATAATTTCCGCTAATCTGTATTTTAATTTCTGATGAAGGATCGTTGTGTAAAGAGTCGAAAAGTCAAAAGACTTGATGGAGTGAATTTTAGTAAAACTTTTTTATTTTAGATGTTCTAACAACTCTTTTGAATTTTTAAGGATCCACAATTGATTAATTCCACTTCTGGAATATACTGTTTCGCAATATCTATGAAGGCCAGATTCAATTTCTGATAATATTTTTGTGAGTAGCATTGATACAGATTTTGTGGAACACTTCGAGGAACCAGCGATAAAGCGTTGTTTGTAAGGATTTTGTGCAATTTTGGAATGCAGTACAGATATGGAAGTTCTAAATTTAATTTATTTGTGTCAATACCAAACGTATTGAGGACAGATTTATCATTCTCGAGTACTTCCGACACCTAAAAGTTCGTGAGAGTGTAAGTAGGATTTCCTGGAGTTGAATTTAATCATAATTCTTTCACTAGGCTGTCAAAGAAGAAAGAAGAGTTACTGGCTCAGTTATGTGACAAAAGTCACCATGGAGCTATACAATACATGAATATAAATAATATACTAGAACATATAACACATTACAAAAATATTTGATTGTAGTGCAATTACGACACCGACTTAGGACGGTCATTTAATTTGACAAAAGCCAAACAAATGGTGTGGTTAACCGGTTTACGGGCCCACCTTCCCACTCACCGTAACAGCAGAACAATCAAAGGACGTACGTTTAAAAATTTATAAATAATCCTCCATGTAAAGAACAAAGTAATATTTCTTACAAGTAAATGTATAATTATTAGACGCTTTATCTGCTGGTGTAATGATATAATGTTCTTGGAGGAAGGTAAGTTCTCTGACAACATCAGGATCTTTAAAAATAGATTCGAATCTGGTGTTCACAGAGCCTTGTAATTTTTTAATTTTTGATCTTAGCAGTACTGCAATAGATTTTATCCATTCCGAAAGAGTGTCGACCTGTACTTCCTCTCTGCCCATCGTGTGGCATATTCCTCGCAGCAGTTCATCATATTCTCAAAATTTTGGCTCCATGTGAATGATCTGGGTTCTCTGTATTTTGAACCTTTAAGTAAAAAACAATCAAAAAGCATCTAAAGTAAGAGGTTTTAAGTTTTTTTCGAGGCGGTTTCACTACCTTGGTCAAACGTTGCCAATACGGCTCGTAGCGGCGTCCCCACCATCCACGTTTAGTAATTTCGGACTCTCGGCCGCCTTATTGAGATGTTTGATGACTTCGTCGTCTTTCAGTCGAGCAAGGTACTATTCGTATAACCGGTCTTAATTATCGACGCTGTCGACGCTCTGTACCTCTTCATTTCCTGGATGTCTTCTTGGGTCAGGGAAGGTAAGTGTTCTTCCATGAAATGTCGTTTCAAACTTTAGTTCCAAACCTCTTCAGAGGTCTTGGAATGTAGGCACCCCATACCTGATTTCTAAAAAAGAATTTTTTTTCTTTTATATCAACGTTTGACTATTTTTCGAAAAAAAGGTTTGGCGGGAACTGAAGAGTTCCCTGATTGGTTCCTTTTCTACCACTCTCCGAAGTAGTTGTTCATGGCAGCTCTCGATGGATCGCCCAGGAACTTGTGGCTGTAATACATATCGGTGTTGGTCATCCCTCGTCCGAACAGACTGTCGTAGATGTCCTTCAATATGCCTCGCTTCCAATATCCGCACCAGGTCTTTGGTCGGGTTTGCGGTTGTTCTAACATTGATTTTGTTTCTAGATTGATGACGTGCGTGTTGAAGATTTTTTTCATCAACCGTTGGATTCTGTATCCTTGTCTCTTGTACCAGCAGTATTAGTCCGACAAATCTGACGAAGGGCATTTTTATCATTTATTGTTATGCCCTACAGTCAGACTGACGGTAGGGCATAACAACAAATGATAAAAATGCCCTTCGTCAGATTTGTCGGACTACAGCAGTATCTTCTCGAAGACAGTAGGGGAATTCCGTCTCGTAGATTTTCACGAACACGGACGGGATTTGATTTCGCTTGATTCGCTGTCTTTCCGGGGAGTACTCGAACCTGACGTCTTCTTCCATTCTTATCCAGTCCTCCGTGCCATTGGCGTTGTACCAACTCACAGTTTCTGCATCTCCGCTGGCCGTGGCCTCCCATACCGTGCCATGTGGTCCGACTTGTCTTCCCTCTCCCATCCCCCGAACACGCCGTTGGCGAAATACATAGGTGGTGGTAGTCCGATAATGAGGTCAGGGGATCGACGAAGCATAGAACCCCAACAATGTTGCTGAAGTACTTTTTTCACGGATCTCTGAGAAGACTTTTAGTTTATGATGTTACATTAGTTACCATACAGTCACTACTATATAGTCACTATTATACTTATATCATACGTATGAAGTATATATCATTATACATGTAAGTATTTTTGTAACTATATATGTGACTATTTTAGTTACTATAGACATAATTAACAGACAAGAAAATGTTCGCTTTCAAGTCCGCCAAGATAGTACTTCAGGTCAAGGAAAAACCACAGTGTCCACAAGAGCCGACTATGCTGTCTCTTCAGATTCTCTGTGCCAGAAAGATCAGACAAGAGCGTCTTCTTCTGTACAATCTTCCCAAGGTGGTCCAAGAAGAGGTCATCCGATGTCCCAATTACATCATGAAGATCGGTTTTACCTCCAAGGAGGATAGATCACTCCTAATGCGTACCGTCGTCAGCCGTAGAATTCGATGTCCCGCCAACGACAACATCTATACGTTCATATTCACCGAGAATGGAAAAATCTATGACATGCCCGAGGATGTCGTTGAAATGGCCAGAACTTATACAAGGAGTGTATTCAATAAGATCACAGTTAGTATTATTGTGTACGGAAAGGAAACGTGGGAATACTCTATAGTTAGAGGGTGCTTAGGAGAAATGCGATTCATACACCCTTTATTCAGGAGTTTTCATTCCAAGTTCGATTTGTACCTCGAGCTCATGAACTGGATAAGTCAGAACTGGGAGGAAAAGGGGAGACTCGATATCTGGGACCCCGAGAGTCGCCAGTACATTGTTTGGTATCATCTCATCAAGAGGATGAACAAAGACTGTAATTCTTCTTTGACATATATACCCCACGGAGATCGAGACAGAGTAGTGTTTTCGGCCATTGAAGGGATTCTACACGTACCGAAGTACTGTAAGAACCCGTACAATTTGAAGAACGACAGGACACGTTTAACTCTCTCAACATCGAAGACGTCATGAAGGATCCCGGATACATGAAATTAAAAGTCAAAGAGAACAAGTACATGAGTGTTTAATGTATTAAATGCACAGTAAAACATTGAACTCATTTCTTTCTTCTTTTTTCATAAGTGCAGCTGCACTTTCCATACCGGGTGTTCCTATGACACATGCTAATGTGGGCCCCAACATGGGTACTATAAACAGAAGTGATCCACCTCTCTGTCTTCTCCCCTTTCTCGTCTGTTTGGCCTTCTTGAGAACCGGAATACCTTTGACCGTTTTTACTAGTCCACCGAACTTCCATTTGACTCCCCCCTCTATTCCACTGATTACGGGGCGTAATAAGGGTTTTTTTTTCGAATCACGGCACTCTTCAAATTCTTGTATTTCTGCAGTGGAATGTACAGGATCCTTTTCATCCATATCGATAACACAAAAAATTCATTTTTATTTATACCAAAAATCGGGAAAAAATCATATACCAAAGTCAAAAAATACGAAAAATCGTCAAACCATGAACAACCTGATTCAAGATGTACTCATAGCCACCACAATATGTATCCTATCTTATAAAGCGTATTATGTATCCGATAGATACCTTCGCAACGGATGTCTCTGTATTACACCATACCGGATGAGGATCAACTGACTACCCCTATGCCTCTGGTTGGAAAGAGAAAGTGCACGCCTAAGAACTGACATGTACGAATCGGTCTTATAATAAACTAAATAAACAACGTGGATTTTTTTTATATTTTTTAAATCATGGCTAGACGCCGAAGAATGAGATGACGAGGATGGTTCAACAGGTTCCTGAACAAGAATACGAGGGAGTATCACCTCCCAGGTCAAACGTGTCGCCGGCCCCAACACTCCCGATATACTGATGAGAAGGGCGACCAGTAATGTGGAACGTTTGCCGGGGGGATCTTGAGAGTGTTGATGCGATGGCCCGAACGGGACGGGGCAACGAACATGTGGTACAAGTTCAGGGACATACCAGGGGATCGCCCCACCCCACCGCAGAGGAGGAGGAGAGGAGATTCCTTCATCGACGACAGTGCCGGAGACGTTGCACCACCACAGGCACCACCAAGACACGACAGGTCGGGCTCTAGGTCTAATTTCCAGAATCGACTGACCTTTTCCCCTCAGAGAGTATCTGCACCCATCCCTGGGACGTCTAGAAGGAGTGCGTCTGAGGTAACCATATTACTAGTTCCATCCAGTAGTAATAGTAGTGCCTCTAGATTCATTCGGACCTTACTGGAACAAGACACTCAAATCTTATCTCCTCCCAAATCGCCACCCAGGAAAAGGAGGTCGTCCAGCGTGACGAAAACCACGACAAACATGTTAGATCGATTATCTTCCTCTGGTGGTCCTTATTCTCCACACTCGCCGACCACTACACCACCACCTCGTCGATCCTCCAATCCCAACAGAGCGGCACCGATGATCAATGCAGCTGCGTTACGTTCTTCCGTGCTGGATAACGATGCCAGATCAACTCCGCCACCCTTTGAGGAACTGGATACCAGTACTGTGGACGTGATTCGAGTTCCACGTCAGTTTCAAGGCGCAGTCGTGTCCTCTCTCATGAAGAAGACGCCACCTCCCTCCAAACAAGCAAAAAAGTCCACGATTCGTCCGGTCAGTTTTTACTTGAAACCCGCCCCAACGTCCCGTCCGACGTGGCCTTCACTCAAGCCAGAGCCATTTCGTAGCAAGAGACCGTGGATCACGAGACGGAACGCTTACGGGCAGGCAGAGTCAAATCCAAGATCAAATTCAAGACCACCAAGAACAAGCATTACCGAGAAGGGCCTCCGGCAGCCATAGGATGTGAAACGGTGGCTGACGACGAAGACAGGGCGTCCAGCCCCTTACCTTCGATGTCCACAGCAAGAAGTCCCATACCGTCGACATCCACGGCCCCCGACCACGGGGACATCCCCATCATCGGCGGATTTTGCAAGAAGAGAGTCGGACGCTTGATCCCACTGGCGAACGTCCCAAGATTGTCCCACCCAAAGAGGTCCCCGTCAAGAGCAAGAAAAAGAAACCGTTGTCCCTCAAAGAAAAAAGAGAAGTTACTGGCTCAGTTATGTGGCAGAAATCACCATAGAGCTATACAATACATGAATATAAATAATATACTAGAACATATATCACATTACAAAAATATTTGATTGTAGTGCAATTACGATACCGACTTAGGACGGTCATTTAATTTGACAAAAGCCAAACAAATGGTGTGGTTAACCGGTTTACGGGCCCAAATTCCCACTCACCGTAACAGCAGAACAATCAAAGGACGTACATTTAAAAATTTATAAATAATCCTCCATGTAAAGAACAAGGGTCAACAGGTATCGCATATTGAGAGGTCATGAAAATATAAACACGTAAGGTATTGTAAAATACATAATGGTATAAAAATATATGCGACATCAACATGATAAACCGTGCTCTGCCAGTCTGAAAGCGAGCTAAGACCCTAGATCTGTAGGAGTCCCGACTAACAGTCAGAGGGGACGAGGTTCAGGACCATGTCTTTTCTGAAAGAGGCACTAAAAAGCACTAAATTTGTACTCAAACAGAATAAAGGGAATTTCGTTCACCAGGAAGAGAGTGCAGTTCGACGTACCTCCTGCCATCGAGGAGAGGAAGTCCGAATCGATCAAGGAACGTAAAGAAAGCAGGAAACCCAATAAGAACGATGGAAAATTTCATTTTTTCTAAGAAAAAATCTATAAATAGAGTTATTTTTATCGTTTTTTTTCCAACAATATCAGATAAGGCATGTCAATGTATGGACCAGATCTTTTCCGATCGATGGTGTAAAAAGAAGAGATCGCGGAATTCCACTATAAAAAGAACTCGTCTCGACAAACCCCCCATTCCAAAACGATGAGAAGACAGAGAGGTGGAAGAAGGAAACAGAGAGGCGGTAAACGAAGAACTAAAAAATAAGAAGACAACGTGGTGGTGCTGATGACCCCATTTCACATCCAGGAGGGCCGATTGGTTATCTCATAGCCCGCAAAGTGTTGAGACCGGCCAAAAGAAAACACATGTTGATGAACGCGTTCCACAACAACCCCATCCCCGGAAATTTTGGGATCGGAGGATGATCATCAATATCATATAAATGGAAACGCAATGCCCAATTCAGAAAAGAAAGCAAAAACTAAGAAAAAACTATGGAATCGTATACAAATATGAGACAACGAGGCGGAAATTTCGGAACGAAACTTGGCAACGAGGCGGAAATTTCGGAAGGAAACTCTGCGACCTATTGGAATCCCAATTTTCTCCGGGGACCAACCTCGGAAGGTTTCACAACATGAATACACACAGAATACAGACCCGAATCATAAACAAACTGCTACACGGAGAACTGCGGAGGAAAAGAGTCAAGACGTTCCGAAAGCTGGGATACAACCTCCAATATTAAAGTTTTTTGAATAAAGGCTATATAAACAATCGTTTTTTCTTTCTTAAAAATGGCTTGTAAAAGACGACGTCAGAGAGGCGACGGGAGAAGACGCAGGAGAAGAATGTCGGGAGGGGCCCGACTCTCTATATATAGACCCAACAGGAGGAGAAGGCGGATCATATGAAGACCTTAGAAGAGTTCTACACTGACCCCAGCTCCCCCGGGAGTCTGGGGGCATCGATGCGCCCTATAGAGAAGCCAAGAAATACGGATACAAACGCATACAGGTCAAAGAATACCTGGAAGGGGTCGACGCCTACACCGTCCACAGACCCGTGCGAAAGAGGTACAAGAGAGCCAGGACGTACGTTTAGTCCATCGACGTCCAATGGCAAGTGGACCTGGGCGACCTCTCCAACATCAAGGGATACAAATCCGGGTACCGGTTCCTGCTGTGTGTCGTCGACGTCTTCTCCAGGTACGTTTGGGTGGTTCCTCTCAAGGACAAGACTGGAACCGCTGTCATGTGCACCTTCGACGGCTTCGTGGACGACCGGCCCCCCACCAGGCTCCAGGGGGACGGAATTGTACACTTTCAAGAAGTATCTCCAGGAGAAGAACATCGTCCTGTTCAGTTCCCACAACTACGACGTCAAGGTGTCCATCGTGAAGAGAATTCAGAGGACGCTGAAGGAGAAGATGTGTCGGTACTTCGCCATGAACAAGACGAGACGCTACCTGGACATCTTACCCCCTCTGGTCAAGTCCTATAACGACACCCGTCACAGATCCATCGACATGGCTCCATCCGACGTCAACTACGAGAACGCCAACTTGGTGTACGACACCCTATATGGTGACGAACCCAAAGAGGATCCGATCAATTTCAGAAAGGGGGATTACGTCTGCATAAGCAGAGGCAGCAGCATCTTTTGAAAGGGTTACGAGGCCAAGTGGACGACGGAAGTCAATTGAAACGGCATGCGCCGTTACAAAGTGGTGGACCTGAACTGAGAGCCGTTGTAGGGAACGGTCTATGCCCTCTGAATTCCAGAAGATCAGATTCGACCCAAAAAAGGAAATCGACGTGGAGGAAGTTATAAAAGAAAGGGGTAAAGGAGCAGACTGATCTTTTTCCTCTTTCAGATGTTCATCTTTACTTGTATCACCACGTTGTTGTTAAATCCCAAACAGAATAAAGATTTCTGGATGTTGTTGTTGGGTTCGTTCATCGGATACATCATGCCCGCCCCCAAACCGAAAAAAAAAATCAAATGAGGCTATATAAAGAAAAAAAAAGGTTTTTTCGGCATCCGAAAACATGAGCTTTCACGCTGTAGTGAGGCACATCCAGTTCAGACGGTGATTACGAGCTTTTTCCTATTGTAATGGAATGCAATAAAGCATCCGAATCGAATTTGTCTTCTGTGTTCTGATTGGCTGATGAAAGCTCGGCTCTCATTGGTCGAGGTGAATGACGGGGGGGGGGGCGCTATCTTGATGACGTCATGCATTTCCTGTAATCTGATTGGTCGAAACGTATGACGTCATGATTGCCATGGTAGCGATGACGTCATCGATTTCCTGCGTTCTGATTGGTCGAGAGATCTACTTCCGGAACAAAGTACCACCCATATACTACTGCTGTGCCCACGGCAGGATTCGAAACCGGGACCTTTCGGTCACAATTCGAGCACATCATCCACTGGGCCACACTGGCTTCATGTGCGTGGATGTTTGTATATAAATCAACCAAATTATGTAAGAGATTCAACAACATAAAGATAATTTGAAAGAAATGTAAATATAAACAGTTTTCTGATAATAATTGAATAAAATTATTATGAATATTAAGAAAATCCTACAGCTTCAATTCCCAGATGGCGGACAAAGGAGGTTTTAGCAGTAAGAAAAATTACAGCCCATTTTGTTACAATTGTACGTGCTATAGTGTGGGTGATTTACGTTACGATTACATACAAGATTTCCAAAATACGGCCGCTGATAGAAATTAGTCCACTATCCACAAATTGACTACAGGGCCAACGTTGGATATTTTAGAACATGTTTACGGGCACTTCACGGAAACCGCAAGACTGCCTCAAAAGTGAAAGCGGGAGGGGGTCGTACGATGTTCTTTATAGTGCCTTAAATTAAATTAATAACACAACAAACCAAATAAAAGATTAACTTCACACCTTTAATATTTATTTTCAGTTATCTATAAAATCAATCACTAGTTGCATGTTACATGTAGTACCTGTTCAAAACGACCTGGTCTAAATACCGGATACAAAGAAACTGGATTTTGAGACTATAGCGCAAAACGCAATAATGATAACGATCAAATTACTTGATACTTTACCTGAATTTCCGAAAAATATAGCTGACATTTATTTAAATTAATGTGTGATTTACTTTTCATGCGTGAATTTTATATGTAATGATATTTATCTTTTATTTGTGATTTTTACTTTATAAACTGATGGAACAATTTTACGCGAAAATACCCGTATAATATGCTTTAAACTAAACGTATACTTTGAAAATTATGAAATGTCTTAAGTTGTGTTTATTTTTTATGTGTCACTCACTTTGTGCATATTAGATACACACTTCGCTTCCTTTGTTTTAATAGGCTTATTGTTCTATCTATATCTTCAATTTTAATTTTACACTACACAATCATTTACCAGTAAAATTCAAAAAATTGTACAAATGTCCCACTCTAAATCATAGGTCTTTGATATTTTTTTCTACTATGACCGCAGAAATGTTCTTTCATATTTCAACAACTCTTACGTTTCTACCTAGTTTCTGATAGTAGTCACAAAACATTTTGACATCCGTTATAGACGAACGTATTATGGTATGGTGTTGTGTGCATGTTTGTGTGTCTGTGCCTGTCTGTCAACTGAGCTTGTTAACATTATAAAAACCAAACTGTTTGAGCCAAAACCGTCATATTTATGAACTCATACTAGTGATGCTAAGAGATTTCAGGGTCAGGGTTGAAAAATCAAGGTTACATTTTCAGTGTTATTACAAACCTTGTAAACAAGATACCATCCAAGTTGCTTATGCACGGGCGGTCAAAACTTGTTTACATACTATTTGTGACAAGGACGATTCGTATCGTTTTTAAATGTCAGAAGTCAAGGTCACACGCTAAATATTGTTGATAATGTTTGTAAGCATGATGCAGATAAAATCATTTGAGTTACGATCGTCAAACTTGGCGCATATACTACTTATCATAAAAGGTTGACATCTATCTTGATTCAAGGTCAGAGGTTAAAGATGGAGTCACACATTAAACATTGTGACAGACCTTATAAACAAGATACAGACCGAGAAAGTTTATTTTATCATGCAACGTAGGCGTTGCTCTTGTTTTAAGCTTGTATACCAAAAGGCTGCGTGTGCTATTGACGTAATCCGTCATTTTTACTCATTTTAAGGTAATGTCTTTGATTTTCTCATTGTACATTGCTTATCATGCTTTAGATTTGTGTCTGTTATCTTATATTAAGGAAATAATGTAAGTATAAAGAATTTGATTGCAAATTGAGTTTTTAGTCCCCTGCCAGTGAAACCAGAGGGGACTATAGTGTTTGTCGTCCGTCTGTCAGTCTGTCTGTCTAGATGCTTTCCAGACAATAACTTCAGTGAGGAATGACCAATTTGATTCAAACTTCATACAATGTTAGCTTCTATAAAGATCTAATGTAGGATTGATTTTGGGGTCAAAAGGTCAACTAGAAGGGTCAGTGTTACTATTACTAAAAATAGAAATTTATCATTGTATTTCAGTTTCCATATGATAACTTGAGCTAGGAATGATTGATTTCTTTCACACTTCATATAAGGCTTGCTCATGTTAAGGTCTAGGATGGGATTGATTTTGGAGTCAAAAGGTCAATTCTAAAATCACTGTTACTAAAAATAGACATTTATCACTGCATTTCATTTGCCAGATAATAACTTTAGTTAAGAATGATTGATTTCTTTTAAACGTCATGTAAGACTAGCTCATGTAAAGGTGTAGGGTGAGATTGAGGTTGGGGTCAAAATGTCATTTTTAAGGATCACTGTTACTAAAATTAGATATTTATCACTGCATTTAGGTTGCCAGATAATAACTTGAGTGAAGAATAATTGATTTCTTTTAAACTTCATACAATGCTAGCTTATGTATAGGTATAGGGTGGGATAAATTTGGGGGTCAAAAAGTCAACCTTAAGGGTCACTGTTACTAAAATAGACATCAGCACGGTTCAGTTGTAGACTTATTAGTGAAAATTATGATTCATCACTGTTTCAGTTTCCAGATGATCACTATAGTTACTGATGCCAGATATGAATAAGACGATGCTATATTTTTGCTGTCAATTTCACTAGAACTTGATGTAAACTTCACAGAATTCAATGTTATTTCTTATTAAATCATGAAAAGGTTACCAAGTTCACATAACTGTTTCATGTTGCAAATAAGGTATTATTCAATTCGAAAGTACAGGTAGGGGACGAGTGTTGCATGCAACACTGACTGTAAGCTTGGTACTTTTGCCAGATCTATTCACGAGTACCCTCTTTTGTGAAAAAGATTTAAGGCCAACCTTAAAATTATGTAGATTTGCGGTAACGCCACCGACTCACAAAAATAGTAGCGACTGAAATCTTTTTGTTTTTTGGGTCCGTTTTTGTTCTGGAATTTTTTCGTCTTGTGTATTGAACCCAACCTTTTTTTACCAATGACAACAGTCTCCATTCAGAGTTACGGTTCTTTGAATTGGAACTTCAAATGTCTGTTCTACTTACCTTATTTTTAATGTATCCAATCTCAAATTTTTTCGTCTTGTGTATTGAACCCAACCTTTTTTTTACCAATGACAACAGTCTCCATTCAGAGTTACGGTTCTTTGAATTGGAACTTCAAATGTCTGTTCTACTTACCTTATTTTTCATGTATCCAATCTCAAATTCCATCTTAATCCATGCTATCATCCCTTGCATTAAAGTTCGTAGGCGATTTGAAAACTTTCTGGGCGGACATTTTCTATGACGTCGTGGGAATTTTTCCAAATATGGGGAAGGCCGCATGACATATTGCCTTGTTTGGAGAATATAACGCTTGTAATACACACGATCAAGGCTTGTTTTGACATAAGCGCAAATATGACAATAGATCGTGTGATCTTCGAAACTATAAATTATTTAGATATAAATTTCAGTTAAAAAAACAAGAGAAGTATTTCTTTCAATCCTAAATAAAAATGATGTGTGAAATGTCAAAAAACGACAGACAAGAAGGAAACCTATAGTCCCATCCGGTTTCATCGGTGGTGGGCTAATAAAAATAAAGACGAGTTAATATTTATGTTCGATTAATTGCACATATACAAACCAGTAAGTTTATTGATCTGAAATAAAGTACATTGAATTATGAAAAAGGTGTTTAACTAAAAATTTCTATTTTATTCTTTAGGTTACTGTCCGTTGTTCGATACGAAAAGCCAACGGATCAATGTGAAAAAGTGTTCTCCATTTGACAGTCTATATTGTCCCCTGGATCCTTTTTTATCCAACGATGTACGAAAACGTAAGTAGCCAGGCAGTCACTATTGCTCAGTGCAATTTGATACAGAGCTCTTCATTGTTGATATTCACAAGAAATGTTAATGTAAATGAGTTTTGAATTAAGAATAAAGAGGTAATAAAGGTAACGATACTGCAAACCAGGATTAATTTGACTGGTGGCAACACCAGACTGGTATGTAACTAGAGAGGGTTCTTTAAGATACCAAAGTCTACCATGACGTTATCTCGAAAGAAGACACGCGCGTTGAACAGAAGTGGTTACAACCAGGCAGGGTGTAACAACATGAAAATAGATCTATAAGGGTGTTGGAAGAAACATTTGCATCAGATTCGAATCAGAAATCAAAATAAAAATTTAAAGCTGTATGATCCAAATATTTGCGATGAAAGCATTAACTTGGAAGAGTTATGTTTTCCCCTATCATAATAGTTAGTTAATGTCAGAAATAACCCAATATCTGTAATCTTCGGACACCTCAATAATCGAAATAAACTTTCATTTATTGTAATTTGTTCTTCAGTTAGCATTATTTACAATAATGAAATCATTGGAAAAACTGTTGTCGGAGCAATATTCTTGTATGGCGCTGTCCGTCCGTCCGTCCGTGCGTCCGTACGGCCGGGGTCATGTTTTCCGGACTTTTTTTGCCGTCTTTCAAGATATTGAGTTGAAATTTGGTATATAGCTTTATTTCAAGCGGTGTCAGTAACAGTTCGAGTTTTGTTACGATTGACCTACTTTTGACGGATTTATGGCCCTTGGATTTATAAATTTCAAAATTAAGAAAAAATTAAAAATCTATTTTTTGTCAAAACATTATGAAATTTCTCATGAAACAAGTAAAGTGTACCAACTATCACATATGTTACGGTTTTTAATATCTTTTTCTTCATTTTGAGAAATTTATAGTTTTAGGAGGGGGGTTGACCATACGGTATGTCCTAGGTCATGTTTTCCGGACTTTTTTTGCCGTCTTTCAAGATATTGAGTGGAAATTTGGTATATAGCTTTATATCAAGCAGCGTCAGTACTAGTTCGAGTTTTGATACGATTGACATACTTTTGACGGATTTATGGCCCTTGGACTTATAAATTTCAAGATTTTTTCAGAAATTCATTAAAAATCTATTTTTTGTCAAAACATTATGAAATTTATCATGAAACAAGTAAAATGTACCAACTATCACATATGTTATATTACGGATTTTAATATCTTTTTCTTCATTTTTGAGAAAACTATAATTTTAGGGGGGGGGGGGGGGTGACCATATGTCCTAGATCATGTTTTCCGGACTATTTTTGACGTCTTTCAAGATATTGAGTTGAAATTTGGTATATAGCTTTACTCCAAGCAGCGTCAGTACCAGTTCGAGTTTTGTTACGATTGACTTACTTTTGACGGATTTATGACCCTTGGACTTATAAATTTCAAGATTTCGTTTTGAAAATTCATTAAAAATCTAATTTTTGTAAAAACATTATGAAATTTACCATGAAACAAATAAAATGTACGAACTTCCACATATTTTACAGGTATTGATATCTTTTTCTTCATTTTTGAGAAATTTATAGTTTTGGGGGGGGGGGGGCTTGTTCCAAAAATCTTTCAAGTTTTTTTGCATGTCAAGTTCCAAGATGGGTTGGATAGGACCATTTCTGCAGGAGTTATTGCCCTTGGACTTATCCTATGATAAAATGCTATGAAACACAATTAACTTCAGTAAACGTTAGATGTTTTTGATGAAAATCATGCCAAATGCGAATTGATCCTGTCCAAATTAAGCGACGGGTGTATTATGCCACGCTAGGCGTTGCTCTTGTTGAAAAATATAACATTGGTCATAATTTTCAAATGACAAGTGATAGGGCTTTCCTATTTAATATGTGTATTCCTTATGACAATAACTTTCTGTCGACACGATTTTTTTATCTTGTGACCTTGACCTTGGAGTTTGACCTACTTTTTAAAACATTAACCTAGTCCATGACTTTTGAATGGAAAATGATAGAGCTGTGATATTTCATATGTATATTCTTTATGACAAGGAATTCTGACCTTGACCTATGACCTTGCCTCAAAGATTGACCTGCTCGTAGGATTGTCCAGTAATCACATTTTCTCAACATCAACAAATTACATTTTTATCTTTTAGTCCATACTGATGCTTTATTTATTGTGAAGGTATTTATGTCAAGCGTTTTGTTTATAAGTCAATAGATAAAATGAAGCTATTTCAAATGAAACCAATGTTGATGACCTTGTAACCGACTGTGACCTCTTTGCTAAAATAGTTGGTTTTGATTGTGTTGCTGTAGTACAAAAAGCACCACAGGCGACACATATGTTCACTTCAACACCCATTGGAGTTTGGTGTTTTTGCCATTTTTTCAGACATTGTTCTCTAGATACCACTTTGTCCAGAAGGTTTAGCTCACCTGAGCCAAAGGCAAAGGCTCAAATTGAGCTATTGTCATAGCGTGCCGTCTGTCGGCTGTCCATCCATTCATCCGTCGTAAATTTTTCACATTTTCGACATCTTAGATTTTCTCAAGAACTGTGGAACAGATTTCTATGAAATTTGATAGGGATAAAGTACTCATGGTCTCCTACAAGTGTTGTTGATTTTTGTCCCAATCCTTCAACAGGTGGCATCATCACAGGCAAAAGTAAGTCACAGAGGGTATCCTCCTTTGACAAACTTCTTCATACAGAGACAAATTGAATACATAGGAATGATCTAGAGGAATGTGTGAAGAAGTGTTGTTATTTTGGTTCTGTTCTGAAATCAAATTTATGACATTTTTTCGATATTTTTTTGGACTTAGTAATTTCAGTCCAGGAAAGTGCCATATTATTTAGTTAATTGATAATGAGGATTTCTTATATATGGACTTTTTTTTCATTGTATTCAACACCAACAATTATATGATTACACTGATAGGTAACAGCTCAATACCATACTAATACAATTTTTAAAACATAAATTATGAGACAAGACATTAAAGAGTAGACAAAAATTACATAGAAGACTAGATTATGCAAATTTGAGTATCCATAAGTGGATAAAAAAAAAAGATACAGAATACTTTAGAAGTGTGAAATTCATACAGTTTCATGTACTACAAGTTTTAAAAGTTTTTATATAAAGAGAAGAGATGTACCATTACCCTTATACATGTCTAGGATGTAAAGAAAAAAATTAATTGACCTTTAGCAACTTGCAGATGCTAGATCCATGTGCATGTCTGAACATTACAACATATACATACATATGCAAACATACACACCCACATATATATATATATACATACATGTGCACATACATACATGTATACATACACACATATACATAAATACATACACATTATAATAGATAGTAAAGCCAGTGCATTTTATGCACCGTACTACCCCTATGTCATTGTAAAGAATAAGATTAAATGACCTTAAATTAGAGACTGAGGCTAGATCCATGTGTATGATTCAACATTACAGGACATACACATACATATACACCTACACATACATATATATATAGATAGATACAAGATGATACTGAGTATTTAATGTATAGAGATAAAGTGCATATGTGCAGAAGACATATATGCCAACCCACAACCATACAGCAAGTTGCAGATACAACTGGGCAATCAGTGACAGGAGGAGAAGCGCTTCGCTAGTCAGATCCCCCTCCAGTCACCAAAAGTGCAACTACCTCCCCACTGTTGTGTACCCAAATGGATTGACAATATCCACCACACCCATTTCAAGAAGAATAGCCAACAGGAAAGTTAGCTTTCATATTAAGATAGATCTGAAGTTTGAACAAAGATTGTACACTTATAAGTCACAGACTCAGTCACACATTAATACAGTAATGTTGATAAGTAATAATATTGTAATCTTGAAAAGGTTATAGATCTACAAGATGTCCCCATTTCTGTGTAATTAAATGCCACAATTAATTCATATTTCTCATGTAGGTATATTTTTCCATATCTTTGTAATACATAATTTCTTTTTTTACTCCCTCAAAGGTTGGAATCAGTTTCCTCAGCTTTTGTTCGAATATGTAATTTTTCACAAGGAGGATTAAAAGATTAATAATAGGATCTTTAACCTTTTTCCCATAAAGTACATCTCTGATATTTAGGATAACTGTTGACATAAAATCTTCTGATTACCACTGTTCAAAATTTCTCCAAATAGAATTTACATGTATACATTCATAAAACAAGTGTATAATAGATTCAGTAGATTCTGAACAAAAGTGCATTTACCAGTATCATGAAGTCCTATTTAAAATAAATATGAATTTGTGCCTAATATGTTGGAGCTACAGAAGCTTTGTGTCCTTTGTTATATTATGTAAGCATAATTAGTGGTTCTCCCAATACTTTGTATTACATGTAGTTTGTGTTTCAAGTTTATTTTCCCATTTATTTTCACTTTTAGGTTTTTTGTAATTTCTGAAAATTAATGAATCATATACATGTATGTGTTTTGAACCTCTTTTCTCTTTTGCTAAAACCTTGATTACATTGGGAATGAATGAAATTTTAGTTATATAGTGGTTGTATTTGTTTGGCTCAAATTCAAACTTTCAGTAAGTACCTGCTGCAGCCCATAGTAGACAGTAAAATGTACTTGTATATTGTATTTATTGCAAAAATCTCTATGGCTCATTAAAGCTCCAGTTTCATTGCATAAATCATATATATAATATACACCTTTGCAAATCCTCTCTTTGTAACATATTCTCTTGCCATCTATTTTAATAGCAGTGTTATACCATAGAGGGGTAAAATATGTACAGAACATCTTTCCAAAATTGATTAACACAGATTTTTTGAGTAAATACTTGATATAATCAGTACTAAATTTATGTACATTACAGAAGTTTATAGGAAATATATCATGTAATAAACATAACCAGGATGTATTTTTAGAGTTCAAAATCCTTCTAAACCATTAGTAACCTTAAGACTTTTACAAATGGACTGGACACATTAATCATCCTGAGTCCTCCATTTTTTTTTAAATCCAGAGTGATAACTTTTCTTGCTGTCCTGTCTGTTTTGTTATTCCAAATATATCTAAAGAAAAAAGAAAAACGTTTCCAACTCTTTTAACCAGTTACTGTCTGGGTTTGGAAGACTTAGGAACAGATGTGTGAGTCTGGGTAGGATTATAGTTTTAATTACTGTTATTCTACCAATAGTTGAAAGTAATCTCTTTGACCATGATATTATTATTTTTCGTATATAGTCTAACTTCTAAGAAAATATGAAAAATAATACCTAAGAAACTGAATGGTTCCTGACTCCATTTCAGTTTATTTGGAGTGTTATATGTAATTGGGGAATTATTAAGAGATCCTATTTTCACAACCACTGTTTTCTCATAATTTGACTTTAAAAAATAAAAAAAAAGTCAAAAATACTTTTATCTTATTTAGGATTTGGTTTTGGTCTGTTATTTCATTTCCAAAGTTGTCATTTAATTTGAATATATTTTGTTGACGTAATTCCTTTTTTCTAAAGAGCAAAAATTTTTCATTGGCTTTTAACCATTTTCTATCCAGTTGGAGTAGGTTTCGAATCAGTAAACCTTTAACTTCATACTCTCTACTCTCTTCACGTAATTCCTTTTTTCTAAAGAGCAAAAATTTTTCATTGGCTTTTAACCATTTTCTATCCAGTTGGAGTAGGTTTCGAATCAGTAAACCTTTAACTTCATACTCTCTACTCTCTTCAAGTTCTCTATTGAAATTTTCCAATATTTCTCTTAAAATTTCACGATGTGAAAAATCATACAAGTTTTTGATAATACGTAGTTCATCATATAATTTAATATGGACTATTTGATCATAATTATGGAAAGGAATAATATTGTGAAAGAATTTAGTCAATATCTCAATTTTTGGATTTTTTAAATAAAGTTTTTTAAGACTTCCAAAAAAAAAAAAAAGAGGGAGAGGGGTTGGTTGGCCATTTTTCACATTTTTACCTTTTTCTGCAAAACTGTTGGAAAGATTTTGATAAAACTTGGTAGAAATTAATAACTAATGATACCCAAATTTTGTTGTTTTCGTCCAGACCTCTTTACAGGTGGCACCACCATACGCATTATAGTAAAAAATAGGTCACAAAAAAGTACCCTCCTTTGACAATCTTCTTTTACATACTGGCTGTATACAGAGACATACAGAATGCATAAAAATGATCAAGATGGATGAGTGTAGAAGCATGGTCATTTTGGTTCCCTTCCAAAATAAAATTTTAGGTTTTTATACTTTTTTTGGACTTGGTGATTTCAATGCAGAGTTAGATCACTGGAATCCCAACTCAACTTCAATTATACATTCAAATTATTCTGACAATACATGTATACAATCACGACTAGAGCTATTATAACGGGACAAATTCGCAGCAACAAAGTAGCAGATGCAAGAAAGAGAGAGAGGAAGGGGGGGGGGGGGGGTTCAAAATACTGACTTGACGAATTAATCGATCTTGCTTAACCTGCGTTTATTTTTCCCTCAGTATATATCGTTGATGTATATTTTATACTTATGTGAGTGATATTTGGTCTTTTCATATTACAGAGTTATCTACCCTTGAGTATGTATCTGATGTAGTATAACTATGACGTAAACCATTTCTATGGAAACCAATGTAAAGTTGCGGGAAATGATGAGATTAATAGGATCTTACAACATGCTACGGAAGAGATAAAGAAATCTCAATCCGAGTGCCCATGTCGAGTGATATCCATGACGAGGCTTGCCGAGTCATGGATATCAATCGGCATGGACACGTTATGACGTCAGATTCCTACCCAAATGGGATATAGCTCTGTATTACAAAAATCACGAGTACGTTAATTTGGCCTCTTGAATTTATCCATTTCTAAATTGTGATAAAAATTGAATATGCAATACATAAACAAATGGTTTTTTATGTCTCTTGAAATGCTTTCCTAACTCCTTATTACGTTATAATCATGAACATAATAGAATTATTTCTCAATTTCTTTATTAAATAGATGAAATCTGTCTGACAAAACCCTCTCCAACGACAATGCGGTAAGTTAAAAAAAGTATCAATACAATGTTTCATTTGTTATTTAAAGATGAAAGAGTACTAGTGACATTATTATACTAATTTTTATGCTTCCCGAAAACTTTTGGGGGAGCATATAGTCGCTGTCGTGTCCGTGTGTCTGTCCGTCCGTCCGAGCTCATATCTCCTATACCTTTCATCAGAATTTGATCATACTTCACCAAAAATATTATTTAGGTTAAGGGCATTGAGACAAAGATCACTCAAGGTTATTTCTGAAAGGTCAAGGTCACTTATTAACTATGACTTAAAATACCATGAAGTGCTTGTATCTCCTTCACCATTCATCAGAATTTGATCATACTTCACCAATATATTGTTTATATTAAGAGCTTTTGGACAAAGTGCACTCCGTGTCATTTCTGAAAGGTCAAGGTCACTTATTAATTAGGACTTCAAATACCATGAAGTACTTATATCTCCTACACCTTTCATCAGAATTTTAATTTAAGATACTGTGATCACTTGTTGTTCTACAGTTGACTCAGTTGGATATCCATATGATGCATTGAGATTTGAAATCGTCATCAATTAATATAATGATTTTCTATATACTGAATCATTCATTTCCTTCATTATTGCTGTGCTTCTTGGAGCATCCATCAGTTTTACTGATTTTTTGTATATGAATGGAGTCATTAATTTCCTGCATTATACAAGTAACAGCCGTTCAGGGAGCATACATCAGTTTAACTGATACTCTTGTTCAGCCGGCGTGGCCTATTGGTATCGCGCTGGACTCCTAATCGGGAGGCCGGGGTTCGATTCCCGCTCTGGTCATGCCGCTGTCCTGTCTTTCGGATGAGACAGTAAAAACCGAGGCCCCATGTCGTGGTATGCATGGCACGCTTAAGATCCCTCACTGCTTCGGGTGGGTCCGTTGCAAAGGTCAAAATTTGTATGTCCCGCATCAGGCAGATGCCGTCACCATATACGTGAAATATTCGTGGTGTGACGTTAAACAATAATCAATCAATACTCTTGTTAAATCATAAACTTGTGACGTCTTAATGAAATATCCACTTACAATTTGAAATACTTCTTACAATCTTAAGTCGTTGGACTCGAATATTGGACGCAGTCAGTGTGGTATTCTACCTTCACATATTTAAATGTTTTATATATGGTTTTTTTCAGAACTACAAGGTAATTACAAAACACTAATCTTTATTTAATATAGAATATATTTATAGTATGGAACTAGTTTTATAAGATTCACAGCATGGATAAACTATATGCTTTTAGCTTATGTTATTTCTATACACGCTTAGCTTGGAAATATCAAAATCTTTAGCCTCCAATCTCCAAGCAAAATGAAATCGAAAAAAAATTTGATATATGTAAAATTTCTAAATGTAAACTTTTTCTTTCACACTAGTATGACTATATAAGAGTCGTTTTTAAAAACACATCATTAGATTTGGTCACTTGCGTCATGCTAGGATGAGGCCAGTATGGACACTTTGTGAAATCTTAAGTACTGATCTTATCGTCTTTTTGCTCATTTACTTTTTGTGCATGGTAAGGAAGAGCAGAAAGCTCTCTACATACATTGTAAATTATTGACCGCCCTGTGACCATATTATTGATCGCTTTGTGACCTCATTATTGACCACGCTCTGACCACATTATTGACCGTCCTGTGACCACATTATTGACCATCCTGTGACCACATTATGGATCGCCCTGTGACCACATTATTGACCCTCTATGACTACATTATTGACCATCCTATGTGTCGGCATACTGAAATGTATATAAAATCGATAACGTTCTTTACTCGTGTTATGTTGAAGAATTATATGGATTGTATGTAAACCAGTGTGGCACTGTGGATGGCTATATAAACCAGGGTGGCTCAGTGGATGTTATGTAAAGCGATGTGGCTCTGTGGATGGCTATATATACCGGGATGACTTAGTGGATGGTTATGTGAACTGGAGTGGCTCAGTGGATGGTTATGTTAACTGGAGTGGCTCAGTAGATTGTTATCTAAACCGGTGTAGCTCAGCGGATGGCTCAGTGGATGATTATATAAACCGGTGTGGCTCAGTGGATTGTTATGTAAACTGGAGTGGCTTAGTGTACAGTTATGTAAAACGGTGTGGGTCTTTGGATTGCTATATAAACCGGGGTGACTCAGTGGACGGGATAGCGACTGATGATTTTGAAGCGCCGGGTTTGACTGCTGGTATGGCCATACCAGTCCGGGTTCGATTCCCGCCCTTGGTACACCGGTGTTCTGTCTTTCGGATGAGAAAGTAAAAACCGAGGTCCTGTGTCACGGTATAGGCGTGGCATATAAAAGATCCCTCACTCAGACCTGTTTACCCTTTTCGATACCTCATAGTATTTTCAAGCAATTTTGTCAGTATTTTGAGGTGGTTGTCAGTACAATTTTTTAAAATGAAGTAAAAGCATTAACACTTCATTGCACATTAATAATATAAAAATCAAATATGTAACGAGATCGAGATGAAAAAAGAAAAGTTGTCTCAATCAATTGAATGCTTGAAATGTACTTTATTGACATGAGACTATCTAAAACTTTCAACTGATATAATAAAGAAACCCAAAACGGATTTTGAAATCCGTATTTTGCCGATCGAAAACGTAAAACGTATTTTTAATTGAATTTCCGTACAAAATACGGCGAAATCGTACAAGTAAACACCTCTGCTCACTGCTTCGGGTAGGTCCGTTGCAAAGAAATTTCTATGCAATGCATCAGGCAGATGCCGTCACCAAATACGTGAAATAACCTTGAAGTGACGTTAAATAATCAATCAATCAATGAATAATTTTCATGTAAGCGGTTAGTTAGGACCAAAAGTGCGTTCAGTCACACCGCCATATGATGGGATTATTGACCGCCCTGTGACCACATTTTTGATCGCCCTGTGACCACATTATTGACCGTCCTGTGACCACATTATTGACCGTCCTGTAACCACTTGTCCTGTGACCACATTATTGACCGCCCTGTGACCACATTATTGATCGTTTTGTGACCACATTATTGACCACCCTTTGACCACATTATTGACCGCCCTGTGACCACATTATTGATCGCTTTGTGACCACATTATTGACCACCCTTTGACTACATTATTGACCGCCCTGTAACCACATTATTGACCACCCTATGACTACATTATTGATCATCCTATGACCGCATTGTTGACCGTCCTATGACTGCATCATGATCACGGTATTATCGAACATTTACATGACGTGTTATTGGTGTTTGTTATCTTGTTTTCTCTCTGCTTCTCTGAAGAGGATTCTGTCTTGTAATTATTTCTTCAGTTACGAGTTTAAGGTCATAAAGATAACTGTGACAATACTATCCAAATGATTTGATTTAACCCCTCCTCGGTCTAATAATCGGGGGGTTGTTCCTAAATGTTTAATTTAACTAAATACGTTACTGCTGTGTAATGAGAGAATAGTTAGGTATATACTTATATTCATCCAAAATAGTAATTGCCAAGTGATATTTAGTGTTATACAGGTTTTGACTGTTTATCAATATCAAGGAAAGAGGTTTACTTTTCATTTTAATTGCAAAGCTGTGTTATTCTAAGACAGCGTTTTAAGATGTCACCGGACTACCGTATAACCCCAAACTGGTACCGGGGTCCTATATTCTTGTTGTGATGAGTTGGAATGTAATATATAAAGTAATATGCATGATCGAATCTCTGAATTCTTCTTTCCTGTATCCAAAATGAGATTGGAGTTTGGAAACAGCTGATGAATAGATTGTAAAATGAAAGATAATCTTACAAATGTCTTAATTTTTTACCTCTTACATTTAATTAAAAGACATTTCTTTCCAGTCAATGCAGTTATATACATTTTTCTTTTATAACACAACTCGTCACTGTTCTAGCAGTACATTTGTGAAGACTGAAATCATTTTCAATGTGTTTTCTAACTGTATTATTATTGTACGATGTTAATTGCTGTGCAGTCTGAGTAAATCACTAATCTCTATTTGAATATATTGTCATTGTCACTCCGGCAAGGTTCCTTTAAGGATGATCCTCTAGGAGCTTTCTCATTATTTCCTCACAACAGCTTTGCGGAGGGGATATAGTAACGGTACTGTTCGTGTGTGAGTGCGTACCTTGTAGACACAATAGAAATCACATATTTGGCCCTTTTGGGTTTATACTTCACATATAGCTTTTGTATATAAAGAGGAAAATTCCTACTGATATTTGGGTTAAATGGTCAAAGGTTAAGATCATCAGAGTTCATCATTGATAAACCTTGTAGACGCTCTAGAAATCACAGCTTTTACACTGTTGGGTTCATACTTCACATATAGCTGAAGTATAATGAGAAGATCCCTATTGATATTAAGGTCAAAGGTCAAGGTCAATTTAGTACCATGGATTTCCTATCGTGCGAAAAAAGGCCACGCTTGGCGTTGCTCTTGTTTGCATTTTGCATTTAATAATTTTGAATATTAAACCAACTGAAATTCTGGGAAGTTTGTACATGTTGTCCTATGACATATTTGAAATATTCTGATATTTAAATATGCATAATGACTACTATTTAGTCATTATGCATATTTAAATATCAGAATAATGTTACTATAGCGGCAATGTGAGCTGGCTCTTGATTGGTCAGTTAGAGAGATTATAGAAATCGACCAATAAACAATCATAAGTATATGTACATGTTTATGCAAAAAGAAGGATGTAATTTATCAGACTGACTGTTGTATTATAAGGTGTGTGTATCATTGGGTCTGATATTTCTTGTAGAGTCTCCTTTACTATGTAATATAGCATTCTTTTAATATTCGTAGAATTATGTACGGTTTATGTCGACAGATGCCCTAACCGTATGGCATATATGTGTAACACTAATATTTAAAACATTTGATATATTTAAACATTGATTGTTATAATAATGGTTAAACATATTAATTGTTTTAGATATTATTGTGACATATGAACAAGAAACAATTTGGCGCAAGCACCAAGGTGTGGGCCGGAATGGGATGTTTGATCAAACCGCAAAGAAATTTAAAAACAGAATAACGTTTAAGTTATACTGTTAAGGACGCTTACTGACATCTTGCTTGCTTTTAGACTGTCCGGATACAATACGTTATGTGTTTGTTTGTACTTATTAGCCTTTGTCAACCATTGACTTTGAATAGAGACGGAAAGCTTCGGCGCAATAGATTTTTACACCTACAAAAGTGTCAAAGCAACTTAGCAATAAACCATACTTTTCGCTGTTTTTCAAGGACATAATTTCATATAAAAGGTCACTAAGGTCATATAACAATTTACGTTATTTCCAAGACGCGGAAAATTTAATTTTTAAGCCTTTTTGTAATGCTTCTTCTACAAGCTCGGAGGAGCCGTAACGTTAATCAAGACGATCCCACAATATTTTACATCCAGCACTTGGGTTGTGAGCAATCGCTACTCGCTACTCGGATGCTACGGGCATACTCTGGTCTCTGGACTCTGGTCCCAAATAACGTACCAAGAGGTCTAGCTCTGGAACTGAATTTATACTGAGTCTCAGTTTTAACTGATATAAATGTTGATTTTCAACACGGGTAAGATTGTGGCGAGTCTTCGAAAGCAGTTAGGTGAGTGAGCAGTAGGTCCTTTCTCATGCATGAAATAATTAACAAAATCAGTTATTTGCTTTAAAGAATTTTCACCGACATCCTGTTGCAAATTTTGACTTTGTATTGTCCGAGGCACAAAAATAAGTGCATTACAATTAAGCATGCGCACAGTCTTGCCTGATACTGTTGATTCCACTTTGTGTTCATTATTGTTAAAATCAGATTTAGTCAGATGTACATCATCTTGAGTGTCATGCTTGTTTGTATTATCAAGCTGTAATGCTGTGTCGTTTATGAATGATTCAATGCTTTTATGCTTCTCGGCAGGATCTACGTTGGAAAATTTATAATCCTTGTCATATATATCGCAAACTTTCTCGGTTGCCTTGTATACAGTTTCCGCAACACGCTCTGTATCTAATATATCAAGTTTTCCTTGTAATTTCATCTTTTGAACTTTTAAGTCAATTTCCTGCTGCACAAATTGCAATTTGGCTCTTGCAGCCCCCAGTTTTGCCTTTTGATGCCTAAGTATTGAAGATGTATTGCTATGTCTACTAGTACTACTATTAGATCGTGAACTTTGCCTTGAGCGCACACTTTGCTTGTCATTTTACACAACTGTTTCTATCAAATTGTTTAGTTCTCGCAGTGCTAATAACAAAACTAATTTCTGTAAAGTATTGTCAGTGTCACTCTTGAATATCTGATATGTATCTAAATGAGCAATTTTCTAACACGACTTTCGGCTGTGTTAGTCCTATCCAGAAAATTAACAAATTCCGTACAAACATCGTTATATCTGTCTTTCAGCTCCATAATTTTACTTTCACATGACGATAAATTACAAACATCGCTAATGTCTTTGAAGGCCATATCGGTAAACGCAGAAAAAAATCTTGACGCACACGTGACATTTTCGAACAGTATTTATTTACATTGTCAATGTAATACATTTTCTCAGAGACATTCAAGTTTCGAGTTCTTTTCATAGTTTCACCCAATGGAGCTTTCAGTCCACTATGGGCCTCCTGATCAGAAGTGTCTTTGTAACCAATGTTTTCAGTTTCTTGATCTGAAATGCTTCGAGCATCATATCCTTCATCTGCGAAATTAGAATCCTCAGATTGGTTATCCTGTAACATGATCCTGGATTGTTTACTATTCCGAATTCTTTAATTCTATTGGTTCAGCTGTCACCAGAGAGGGCAATAAACAACTGCAAAATACAATACAGTTTCCACTTACAAAAAAGTTTACAAACCATTTAACAATTGAGATCGTTAAAATGTTACACAAATGAAACTTTGCAAAATATACTGAATGTTAATGTTTGTTTAATATGAAAATGCAATATTGACTATACCAATATATATGTATGCATAATGAACAATTATGACCTTGACAAAGGTATATGACATTACTCGTATCATAACAAAAAATATGCACGGACCTTGAGCGGACTAGTTTGCATAGAAATAACAATAAATGGTCCATGCATATATATAGATGCAGGAACTATATCCTAATAGTTATAACGTTTAGTGGTGAAGAACACCTTGCAGAAACAAAAGCTGGCTCAATAAACCAGACCTGCTTACCCGTTGCTTACCAAAAGTGTAATATTTTGCTTTAGAAAGTGTAATTTTGGAGAGTAAAATGTAATATGAACCATCGAGTGTACTTTTGATTGATTATTTATTGTTTTACGTCACTCCATGATTATTTCACGTATATGGTGACGGCATCTGCCTGATGCATTGCATACAAATTTAGACTTTTGCAACGGACCCACCCGAAGCAGTGAGGATCTTTTACGTGCCAGGCCTAAAAACATCAGTGAACAATTTTAAAGTAACTTATTAAAATCATTATCTTAAGGCCATTCTTTTATGGATATTAACTGGAGAGAAATAAAAAAGAAATACATCATAAAACCCACCAAGAACTCTCTTTATCATTTACGTGCTTGTAAATACGATTAGGAGTATGATGTACATTCAAACGCTTAAGTGACAAAAAACTTAATTAATTTATTAAATACATAAGTCTATTCGTTTGCTAATAAATTCGGGAGAAATCATTTAGTTTGAAAATACGTATTTTGGCGTAAAATTGAGCAGCGAAAGCGTAAAGCGTAATTTCTGGTCAAAAATCGTAAAAAGTACGCAAATGTCGTAAAGGTAGGCAGGTCTGATAAACAATGGACCCCGACCTGCGTACGTGACTTCGTTGAACTGACGAAAATCATATAAAAAAGCTTATTAGTCAAATGAAGCTTAAGGCTTCCAAAACACACAAACATAGTATATTAAAATAAAAGAATAGATTTTACTCACTCCTTGCGTCCTACACAGGATGTACATGTACATGTATATGCACAAAAGTGAAAAACATCGAAAACATGACTCGGTACATCAAAGGAGATGGTGTAATCAGCTTCCCTAAGCCGCCGTCCATCCCAATTGCAAAACTGATATAACGCAAGTGTTCTTCCGACCTAAACAGTAACAAAAATATATTTATTTATTTATTTATTTATTATTTATTCAGGCAATACAATATACATGTGAATTGAAGATAAAAAGAGTAATAAATATTAAATAACAAATATATCACAGTTGTTATATTGACGATGTATGCAGGAAAAGATGATAGTAATCACAGTTCTGATATGATTTTAAAAAATCCAAGACTTTTTAAAATAGATAGTAATCACAGATTACGCAATGAATTATCACATTTTGAAGATATCACAGATTATATAACAAAAATATCACAAATGGTACAAATACATATTACTTTCAAGTTTAATATGACATACATATTGCCTGGGATAACCCATAAAAGCCTAAATACATGGCTTATTTCCAATGGGGTCCCTATTAATTGATCGAATTTGATATAATAATATTAAATAATAGAAATTATGGTATTTGATTTAATAAAAATTTATCATATTGAACTCATATTGCATTTTTTGATTGGATGTTAAAATGGTTACTAAAAATCATTGCCTGAGCAATCTAAAATTAAATAATAAAAAAAAAACCCCAATTACTGGTATTCATTAAAACAATAATAATAATAATGAAATAGTTATAATTTATTACAAGTAAAATTCGCTTTCTTCTCTTTGTCTAGCATTAGTTATGAGATATGTAATGCATGGATATCACCACTTATAAGAATGGATACTGTTATGATCAGATTTCGATCATATCTTGTCCTTGGTAGAATTGTGTCCCCAAACAAATCATGTGATACTTTCATAAAGTTCAGTTATAGCAACAAAGCTGCAGAATTTGTGCTTAACATATTGAAATTTGCTAATATAGATGAGATAAAGTTATATGAAAAATATTCCTATGTCGGTCAAAACGTAGTATATGGTGTCAATGTACCAATTGACCCTGACTAGTCATGTAAGCGTTTTGGCTACCCGTTGTCCTGCTCGGGATGAAAAATCCTATGCTTCTGAGTTGATATAAATGCCAGATTCATCTTTTTGATTGAAATGCTATTTATGGTCTATCTGTTGACAGATAACAATATTAAGATTTATTTGTTGGGTCAGTATTTTTCATATCAAGGGTCAGGGTGTTTCAGCGAGCACATTTTCTGAGGTCTGAGAAAATGAAAAGCCACGGCGAGGTATAGTTGTTGTGGCGTTTTTACTTTAGTGGGGGACCTCTCTGTTAATTGAAATGTAAAGGAAGCTTGAAATGATCCTTTTTTATATAGAAACTTCTCCATTCATTAACATGTAGCCCTATGGAAAATAATTCCTACATTGATACCATATGCCTTAACTGTAGTCTGTATCATCCAGACTCTTTACTCCGTCGGAAAGAATCGGAGTCAAGAGTCTGGATGATAAAGACTTAACCGTGGCTATGTATCGTTTCAGGATAGATCGATCGTTTTCTGTTGTTTTAATATATTTGATGTACATGTACAACTTCACTTGTGTACATGACCTCGTTTGTTTATTAGACTAAACAGCTTCTATATTGTATTCTTTTGCAATGTTTACTTACATCAGAGACATATATACATATATATGTATATATGATTAATCAGAGGTTCCAAGTCGTTTGAACTAAGTATAAGGGATTATAGATGTTCCGATGCAAGGACATTTCGGTACATGGTTGTTTTTGTACAGAGATAAGACGTTTTTGGTACAAGTAGAAAAGATTTTGAACACCGAAATGATTGTGGTTGCTAATTATAAAACCATTCTTATTTATACAGTTGTATTCGAATAAACTAAAACCTCATATGCATTAAAATGAACAATTAATGGTACCAACATATAATATTGTTGTACATATGCACTGAAACATCGTACCGAAACCTTGTTCGTATGTCAACATAAAGGATTTTTTTTTTCACACACTGTCAAAGTAAACTTGTAGAGAAGATCAAATGCATTTTATATAAAAAGTATTCATAACGAATTGAAATTTCTATGAAATTATTCAACAGTATTTCTGTAAATAAGTTTGTAAGTCAGTGCGTTTAAGCTATTAATATTAGTATATAAAACATATTTAGAAATTACTCTGGGGGTGACCGGAATCTCCGTAAAGACAAGTAAAATATCTTCTTTTGATATTTAAGCACACCTATATACATGTACAAAGCTACATTGCTATTATATACATAAAAAGAAATGTGAGTTTCATCTATTTAGTTAGCTTTAATTTTCATACGCCCGTCGTTAGACGGGAAGTATTATGTTATGACGTTGTCCGGACTTTTTTCTGCAGTCTTTAAAGGTGTTGGATTAAAACTTGGTTTATTACTTTATATCAACGAGGGTCAATACCAATTCGCATTTGGGTATGATTGCTTTGGATTTACCAGAGTTATTCCCTTTGAACTTAAAAAATTTCAAGGATTTTACAGTTTTCAGGATTTCTCTATGCAATGCTTCAAGGTATTGGATTGAAACTTCGCATATATATTTACATGTATATCAATGAGGGCCAGTATCAGCTGGCATTTGGGTATGATTGCTTTGGATTTGCCAGACTTATGCCCCTTGTTATATGAGATATCTTCCTTTGTTTCGAGGTAATTTAAATATCCATAGTACTCAGTTTTCCTATCCATGCGACGCCATATTTTATGAACTTTTTCCACCAGTTTTTCCCAAGACATTGGATTTAAAACTTTATATTCATTCAAATTGATCCCCTTTAAGGTAAGCGACGGGCGTATTATGCCACGCTGGGCGTTGCTCTTGTTATTGTTGTTGTTTTAAAAGATCTTTCGTGATGTCACGGAAGACCTTAGTATTCCTTTATTTCTCTGAAAATCCTTCCTAAGTCTTTTTTTTCTATATGCCGATTCTAATCCCTAATATATCTCACTAATTTGTACATTGACGCATTTTAATGCGTCGAGCATTTGCTCGACAGTCTTCTAGCGATCGTAAAAATTGTACCTCTGCACCGCCTTTTTAATTCACGTAACAAAGTAGCACCTTCTTTAAAGTACTAAACGTAGTAAAAGTTCTTGCAAAACCGGCTTTGTAATCCTTGTTATTGAAATTTCATTGCACAGAAATAGGTTTAAGCGTAGGTCTGCTTAACTTAAATAATCAATATTTTGCCCTAAAACACGTATTATTCTGTCGCTTATTATGTGTGTTAAGATTTTCATTCGCTGTGATGACGCAAGCCGATTATGAATTACAATCGCACTTCATGGGAATTTTTCCAAATATGGGGAAGACCACGTGATATATTGCCTTATTTGGAGAACTCGTAGTAAAACGTTTGTAACACACGCGATCAAGGCCTAATTTGACATTAAGCGCCAATATGGAAACCGATCGCGCGATCTTCGAAATATATATAATAATATAAATGATATAATAATAATATATGTAGATATAAATTTCAGTCTAAAAAAGAACAAATAAAATATTTCATAGAATCCAATTCATTTTAATCTAGAATCAACAAATATCGACAAAATTAATTACAACCTCAACTTGAAGGCTAAACATCACGAGCCTCTCGTAAATTACATCAGGTACTGCATACCTATCAGGGACGTAGATATGTACGTCCCTGATACCTATGTTGTGTATGCTACTGCAGACGAATTTTAAAAATATCTACACGCAGTGTGTACAGCTTCTTATCTGCTCTTAATGTCTGTGCTATAAATAACACTTGCTGGACAGGGAATAGCCTCTACAAAATGGCGGTGGTCACCTGTCTTTTCGCGCAGCGATAGCAAGCAAGAGCAGGTAACTCCAGTCTATCTTAAACAAGCATAGCTTTTTAAAAAGTTTAGGTTGCAATCGGAATAGCATTAAATGATCGAGATGATGGTCACAAAGCCAAATAGCTTGAAGTAAATGGCAATTACTTGTTTTTGCGCAGTTGTGAATTTTCCCGCTAAAATTTCTAAAGTCACGCCTCATTTTTTCCTTATTAGGGAAGTAGCATGTGTATATATTACATGGTCTTCCACATACCTGGAAAAGTTCCCACGAAGGGATAAAAAATGGCAGCCAAGAAAGTTTTCAAATCGCTGCAAAATTTAATGCGGATGTAAAGGATGATAGCATGGATTAAGACAGAATTTTGGATTGAATGCATGAAAAATAAATTACGTAGAACTTATATGTGAAGGTTTTATTCCAAATCAACCGATAAAGTGCGATTGTGATGCACAATCGGCTTGCGTTATTACGGCGAACGGCATGGCGTTGTAGCCCTTACAGGTGCACATACAATAAACGACCGAATAATAAGTAGTGTGTTTGGACGATATATAGAAGCTGTTGGCCCTAGTGTCAGTGTTAGTATCGTAGACAAAAACAGTAACCTAGACCATACCTTAAAACAAATTAAGCATAAGGCTTCCTTATTTTGCAGGCAATGGTAACGACTCGTCCATTAATCCATCTTTGTAAAAAAAAATATGGCAATGCTGTTCGATTGATTTCACATGTACATTCTGTGTGAAAAGATATTCGACATACTTCTGCAAGAATGACGTAAAAAACAATAAAATGTTGTAATGATATATGATATATTTTTACTCAATTCCAAAAATTTTCGGAATTCAACAAAAAAAGATGAACACGACTGGTCAATTTCTGCTACTTTTGACAGCTTTAAATCAATTAAGTTCGACGCCTTTGTGGCTCTTCAAGCCTTTGATAGATATTTATACCCATCTCTAATCAACGATTGTCAAAAAGGAGTGAGTTGTGAGAGATTAAACTTATTTTATACTTCAGGGATTCAAGTGCAGATTTAACTATTGCACGTCCCTCCCCCTGTGTCAGGAAGAAAAGGGGGTGGATGACAAGGACATCTTTGTTAAGTAAATGTTTTCATGGTTAAACCAGTCACTAGCTAGAAACAACCCAACTACACTACAGATGCTACCAATTTGCTTCAACTTTTTAGGCATCGAGCATGCGAAGAATGATCGAGAGCCTATAGCGATCGTAAAATTTTACCTCTTCGCCGCATTTTTGGCCAAATCTCATTCGCGAAAGAAAATAGTACTTTCTTTTGAATACTCATATTAGATTCTAGAAATGGAATTATACTTCCTGATTGTCTTCTATTGCCTTGAAACATTTTTTCGTAGAAATGTTTAATATGCAATGTGACGTAAATGATATACGTAAACTTGTGATTCATGTTTAAATTATGCGAAGGTATATACAAGATTTGACCTTAACCAAGGGTCAAATTCGACGTTTATGCTTTCGGATATTACTTTTTCATGTAAAGGGCGAGGTTGTTCCGAATGTTGTTTATAAACTTAGATATTGGGGCGTAAGGATACATGATGTCATGTTTTCATTAAAGATCGATTTGTGAACTGTGCGCGTAGTTATGAGTATGCAACTGTAGATCAGAGACATATATACTTTCAGTATACTTGAAACTATATATGTCTCTGTGTAGATACAACAGTGAATTGGATTTTGAAATTTTGAACTGCATTTGCATTATTTGTTGTTAATAAACCTCAATGGTGTATACAGTCCACTCTCGTTACAACGTCACTCGAAATAACTGCATATTCTGAAATCGGCAGAAATCTGCCGGTAATAAAAGTACATGCTCTTATTTGTGTTCTTTATACCGGCATATTGGCGTTCTGGCATCGACAGCACGGAACAAATGTACATTTTCACACCAATTAAAATTCTATGCACCGGCAGACTACCTTAACTGCCGATTTAGGAACTATCGGCCAGGGATTTCACGGCTGACCGCACCAAATATCCGGCACGCGGTTTAGTCTGTTATTTGCTTTGTTTCAACGCACATGCGTTTACCTGTACATATGGCTTCATTTGAAATAATAAATCACTAATTATGCAGCAACTGGAATATGTTTATTCTACACTCAGTATTTCTTCGTAAATATCTTGTACTTTACATACACCGTACATATAAATTAAACAGAACACAATAGAGTTCAGTAATGACCGTAATTATCGTTGTCTCCAAGTTTATTGATTGAAAAATTTTCATTTATATCATTTTATACGAAATAGCGCGAATTCGTATATATCAACAATCTTAAATTCGTTTAAACGGCAAAATTCAGAAATACAGACATGACCGTTGTAACGAGACTTACTGCACCAGAGTCGTTGATGTACTCTATAGATTTGGGATTCCAAATTTCAAGGACTTGGAAGGAAATATTTATCATGATACCCCCGCCAAGGAAGGTTTTTTTTAGCTTACCTGAGCCAAAGGCTCAAGTGAGCTATAGTCATAATGCGCCGTCCGTCGTCCGTCGTCGTCGTCCGTCCGTTGTTAACTTTTTCACATTTTCGACTTCTTCTCTGGAACTACATTGCAGATTTGGATCAAACTTTGTGTAAATGATGTACTCAAGGTCCCCTACTAAAATTGTGTTCGGGATCCAGATTCCCTCAGGGGTGGATCCAGGGCGGGGCCAAAAGTGCCCAAAACGGAACCCCTCTTCAAACATCTTCTTCTCCAGAACCAGTACATATATGGGGAAACTAATTGCATTTCAACAATCTATAAAGATGGATTATTAAAAATTGTGTTCGGGGTTGAGATCCGTCAAATAGAAATTTACGCTTTTTTGACGTGTTTTAGTCCTCTATCAATTTGGTAATTTTCATCCAAATTGGTTAACAGATAATGCCACCATGTCTAAAAAGTAGGTCTCACAATGGTACATATACCACTTGGTAATTGAAATATGGAGAGTAGCGGTTCAAATCCAGCTGTGGTCAAAATTTTTTTTTTCATTTCTTTACACATATAAATAAGTTTTTAGATGTTTCTCAACACTCAACATATGAAATTAGGCAATTTTAAGTTTAAGACTTCCAAAAAAAAGGGGGTGGGGTGGGTGGCCATTTTTCACATTTTCAACTTTTTCTACAAAACTGTTTGAAGGATTTTAATAAATCTTGGTAGAAATAAGTCACTTATGATCCTCTTCAAATTCTGTTGTTTTCGTCCAGACCTCTTTACAGGTGGCGCCACCATAGTCAAAAGTAGGTCACAAAAGAGTTCCTTCCTTTAACAATATTCTTTTTCATACGGGCTGTATACAGAGACAAACAGAATGCATAGAAATGATCTAGAGGGATGAGTGAAGATGTATTGTCATTTTGGTTCCCTTCCAAAATCAAATTTTAGAATTTTTTTTCGACATTTCTTTGGACTTGGTGATTTCAATGCAGAAAAGTGTCCTATTTCCTAGTTAATTGATAATGATGATTTCTTATGGACTATTTTGATCATAATTATGGTAAGGATTGTTACTTTGAAAAAATTTGGTCAATATCTCAATTTTTGGATTTTCTATGAATTTTTTAAGACTTCCAAATGAGGGTGTATAGGAACAATTCAATCACATTTTTCACTTCTGCTGTTATACCACATGAAAGATTTTAATGAAACATGGAATACATGAAGTACTAAAGGTCCTCTATCAATTTGATAAATTGAAATATGGAGAGTAGCGGTTCAAATCCAGCTGTGGTCAGAAATTTTTTTTCATTTCTTTACACATCTAAATAAGTTTTTAGATGTTTCTCAACACTCAACATATGAATTAGGCAATTTTAAGTTAGATCTGGACAATATTTGAAAGAATTGTTGTTCATGACCCAGACTTGAAATCAGTCAACAAAAGGCCGCACCTAAAGAAAATGACTAACTTGTTGCCCTAAATGACATCTTGCAGAGACAAAGCAAATGCTTAATATCAAAATCACCTGAATGGATGTGCAAAAAAGTGTTGTTTTTTATTCTAGTCTGAAATAAAATTTGACATATTTTCAACATTTGTGTTGACTTAGTCACAGTAATGCAAAAATAAATGAATTCTTCCTTCATGCATGACTGATCATCTAGGTACTTAGGTGAGCGATATAGGCCCACTTGGACCTTTTGGGGGGGAGGGCTATATAGGAATCACCATGTCCGTGCGTCCCGATTCGTGTCCGCTTGATAACTTATGTACCATAGGACTCAGGATGATCAAACTTGGTATGTAAATGCCTCATGGGAACGGGATGTGTCATGTACCAAAATTTGGTCACTGTGACCTTGACCTTGGCTTAAGACCTCTTTGATAGTAAATCCTGGGCCACTTTGTGTCCGGAGCATAACTTTTTATTTGGTCAATAGATTTGGATAATTATATTTCAAAGGATTGTTGCCTATGACATAAGGGTGTTTCATGACCTTAACCCAAGGTCAAAGGTCAAGGTCAATGTGGACTTGGTTGTTATAATCCTGTCCGTACCATATCTTTTTACTGGGTGGATGGATTTAGTGTTGCCCATTGCCGAAGGATGTGTCATGACCTTGACCCAAGGTCATAGGTCAGAGGTGGAGGTTACTGTGGACTTGGTTGTTAGAATACTATCCGGGCCATATCATTATATGGGGTTGATGGATTTAGATAATATTTCACAGGATTGTTGCCCATCGCCCAAGTATGTGTCATGGCCTTGACCCAAGTTCAAAGGTCAAGTTCAATGTGGACTTGGTTATTAAAATCGTGTCCGGGTCGTATCTTTTTATTTGGTCAATAGATTTGGATAAAATCTCACAGGATTTTAGCCCATGACCCAAGGGTGTGTCATGACCTTGACCGAAGGTCAACAATCAAGGTCACTGGGTGCTTGGTGTTTAAGATCCTATCCAGGCAATATCCTTTTATTGGATTAATAGATTTGGATAATATTTCACAGGATTGTTGCCCATGACCTTAGGGTGTGGCATAGTTAAAGGTCGCTGTTTCTTTGATGACTAAACTCATGTCTGATTGGATTTTGGCAAGACTAAATGTTCAGCTTCCTAAATTATTGCATATTCAACTTTTTTGCCGCGTGGAGTATTTGTCCCGTTAGGACAGCTCTAGTGTTTAGCTTGCCAGGACAAATGTCCAGAGACCTACTATCATACCCTTGTTGTCAAATGCATCCAGTCATAGTTAATTTAAAGAAATTAATCAACATAGTTGCTCATTGTCCCACTTGCACTTTAAACGGCTTGATAATCAATCCTGCTCGATGCCTTTATGGCCTCTCAGGCCTTTGATTTTAAAAATTATTGCGGATTAAAATTCGATCCAGTTGCAGACACAATGAGAAGGAGATATAATCCATCAAGATACCCTGGTACATGCGCTGATTCAATGAGGTGAACAAAAAGAATGTTGTTTTTACAATCATGTATCTCATTTCCCGACAATCATAACCTGGACCCCTTGATCGGACTAGACTTTTGTCCCCGATTTATTCATTTATTTGTTTACTTATTTATTTATTTACTTACTCATTTATTTATTTATTTATTTATGTATTTACTTATTTATTTAAATATTTATTTATTGAACCATGCCAGTGGTAAATCAATATTTGTTGACTTGAATTATGCGTTTCATTATATATATATATATATATATATATATATATATATATATATATATATATATATATATATATATATATATATATATATATATATATAAAATTGGATGGGGAAAAACCGAGTCAAGTGCACTTCAAAGACGCTCAGTTTGTTTATATATGTTTCAATTTTTCTCGGGATGCCCCCTGAAGACCTCCCAAAATCGACCCTTTCGGCTTTGCAGAGTTTACCACTCGAGTGTGTACGTCCCCCTCTAGCTGTTGAGGTTCTGGATCTACCCTAAGTTTCTATGTAATTCCAAAAATCCAAATCGTCGATTCAAATCATTAACTCCTAATAACAGTACCGTATATACATTAAGTCCATCAATATAACCACCCACTACCACACATACACCACCATCCCTCCCCACACACACTGACACAAACACACATGCGCGCGCACGCAGAATATATCTAGTACTTTCGACAAGAGTCCTACTCATTCCTTTACAGGGAACTCTGCTCTACTTTTTCTCATTTTTGAGTCGGCTTCGGTGAAGCCGCACTCATTGCAATCACTTTCTTTTCAGTGGTTATAATTTTCACTACCGATATAGAGCTTACTACGCAGCTGAAAAATAAAGTGCCGAAAAATTACTGGTGTTGTCTTAAGAATTCTTGATCAGCACAATGTACCTTTAGCTCAGTTAATTTAAGCTAAACATAAACTAGTTTCAATAACTCGAAAAAGGAGTTGCAATAATGTTTTCAAATTTCGCGTAATAATATGTAGTTGTGACTACTTTACGATGTGTTTACCACCGACACCGTCGGATGTACTCGATTGTGTAATTCTCCGGACAAAGCATTTGTCTTGATCTTGTATCGCTTGTTTTTATCGAGATATTTCAATTAAAGTTTTCCCCAACATGTTCTGGAACTTTAGTTCTTTTTCACATATATGACAAATTTAAAGATCGATCTTCCCGCATTTCCTCTGATAATGAAAATGCAATATAAATATTTAGGTAAATGTTGTATGTTTCTAAATATAAATGATGTTAAAATATTATGAGAATCGTGAATAAGATGGTTATTTAATGTCCCACTTGAAGGAATGTCGTTCCTTGGCTCAGCTTCGACATCGTGACAACAATGCAGTAAAACTTGTTGCCATGAAGTTGTCGATTGCACGTTCATTTCGGATACAAGCAATTGCAAACTCTTTGCCGTAAGATAGTATGAAGAGAGCAAATTTTATTAGCAATTTGTACATAGGTATAATGACGATGTAGTAGCAACAAAGACCTAATTTTTGCCTCCCCCCCCCCCCCCCCCCCCCCCCCCCCCCCCCCCCCCCCCCCCCCCCCCCCCCCCCCCCCCCCCCCCCCCCCCATTTTCCTGAAATCCTGAATCCGCCACTAAAATGGTAAAATGATTACATACTTAAAATCAGCGACTCTCAGGACTTTTGAGTCCTTTGATTTTTTCATGTAATCATGTCTCTTACTCCGCTATAACTGAAAAAGCATGAACTTATCAAAGATGAAATAATCGCATTTATTTTTTCTTATTTATCTTCGTATTAATCTAGGATCATATCCCACCCAACTCTTAGTTTAGAAATCTTTAATTACCTCAAAAATAGTTCAGATCTCTATCCATAAACTATGTCTTTTCGCAATCCTTATGGAAAGACAAGTTGTATAGTATATTTCAGGGGTTCCCATGGTTATATCGTCTCCCCTTTCACACATTTTTATGCATTAACCCTTTATAAATAGTCGGGGCACATAGCGTTACCCCCTCCCATCCTTCCAATATTCCGTCATCATTTCGTTTACGAACTCTATTTTTACATATTGAACATCTTTATACATCACGAGATAATCTGATTTGGTTACGGTCAAATGATTTAAAAGTTATCATCAATATCTCCCTTGGACCTAGAATATTAGCACTTAATTACAGTTTCTGTCGTCTGCCTTTGCAATGAAGGTGCACTTTGACTTGAAATTTGGTATAAAGATACATCATGGTACTATCTAATAATAATTTGGTGCATGTTGAAAACTTTTTGATAGAGTTATGTTCCCTGTGATTTGATGTCTATGCATATATAGTAAATTCACTTTTATTACAAGTATTTACAATGAAACGGCGTATCGGCACATCTAGTTACAAATTATATTGAATTTTTATTTAACGGAAAGCTCGTGCTGTGATGTGTCTCTCGTTTAGTAAAACTCTATGACAACAAATTGTCACAAATATACAAGAAATCACTGATGTTCGTATGGTGTGAAAGAAATTTGCTAATGATATACTTCAGACATACAATATACAATTACATAAAGTATGACAGAGACTTTTAATCTGTTACCTAGCTTACTTACAACTTACAGCTGTATTTTATGATTGGGGGTTTGACCATGTATGTCAGTCTTATTAAATAACTGAATCATTTATGTGATAAATATTTCGAAAGACTTTTGATGCAAATAAAAGAATGAGCTACATTGATGAACCATGAGCATTATTTTGCACATTTGGAATCATTTTGACCATGGGATGGATTCAGGATATTTTTTGGGAAGGGGGGGGGGGGGGAGAGGGGTTGTCCGTCTGTGTGTTTGATTGTGGGGAAAACACAACATTGCTCATACCCCATTAATCAATGACAAATACGGATTTCTATTTAAAATGCCGACTCCACTATTAAAGCTCTCTCAGTTGACAGTTTAACCTTATGCTAAATTAGCAGTTTTTTAACATTGTTGCCACAAGAAACATAGTGTTTCATAAACGTATCTTGTTTTAAAGGTAATGGGACTGAACTCGTCACTTTAACTATTTCCTGAAGTATTACTTCATGAACATCTCGCGGAGCATATGCTTATGAACAAATTACATAGAGATGCGTTAATATTTTTTTTTCAAGAAGGGTCTTTCACTTTTAGGAGCCTTTTCTCTGTAACATCTACACTACGATGATATTTTCAATGAACCCACTCTATTAATTAGGCATCATTGATTACATTACAAAGAATTCAACTCATGCAGTAATTACTTATTGACGCAATAAAGACCTATATATCATGACTACTTAACAGAGAATTCTTTTCATTTATGTCAGCATTTTATATTTTTATTATACTCCCATCGTAGACGGACGTATAATGGTATGGTGTTGTGGGTCTTTGGGTCTGTAGGCACCTTGATGACACGGTACAGAACATACTGTTCAGACTAAAACTTTCAAATTTGGTACACTTATTCCTTATAGCATGAGGACGAAGTTTATTGATTTTCAATATCAAGTTAAAGGTCAAGGTCATTTTGGGGCAAAAATATCAAATTTTTGAGAATGCAACTTGAAAACAAAGTACATACCAAACTGTTCATACTAGAACTTTTAAACATTGCATGCTTATTTCTTATGACTAGAGGATTGATTTTCAAGGTCATATCAGCAATGTCAATATCAAAGTGCTTATGTCATTTAGATTATTGTCCAGGCCATATGTTTTATACCATGCATGGATTTGAATACTACTTAACAGATCTGTTGTCTAGGACCCGTTGGTGTGTCATGGACCTGACTCTAAGGTCATACATGTATCTACAAGGTCAAGGTCACAATGTATATGATTGGTAAATCATTGTCTGTGCCATAACCTTTAACCCCTTGCATAGATTTGGGTAATATTTAAGAGAATTGTTTCCTTGGACCAAAAGGTGTATTCTGACCTTTGAACCAAATATATTTATTATAGTTACTATAACACGGTACACGTGTATTTGTTTATATTTATAAAGTACTTTAATTCTATTGGTCAGTATTTTAGTACTCACCTGTGATACAGGTATTTAAATGTACTCAGCACGAAAATTATATGATAGGAAGGTAATGTTTTGAAGTTAGTGAGGGTATTTGGTTATTCGAAGGCTAACCTCAGTGCAGTCAACTCACTATTATCCTCGCCCGCCCACCCTGTAAATATGTTATGATTGATTATATTTTGAAAATAATTAAAGAGTCAATCAATGGTCATATCGAACACGTATTCTCGAATACAGGTCTTTAAGACATGTTTGTCTGTACTTTTATACTTACATTTTTGTCTTGTATATATATTTAATAGAAATGTTTGTATTTTACAGACTCATGGCACTTACAGCCACAGAATGCGTATTATGTACTTATGTAAATAGATGTATTAATTAAATAAAATGACTGCCCTTTTCAGAGCGCTTCATCCTCCAACAGTGTGTTTGTTTATTTTATAAATGATTTATGTTCGTTTGAGTGAAACGAATTAGAACATAAGGTTTTATATGCAAGAGCAAGGTCGCAATACATATGATGGGGAAATCTTTTTCTGGGTCATCACTTTTTACCCCTTGCATAGATTTGAGTAATATTTCACAGAATTGTTGCCCAGGACCCAGGGGTGTGTCTTGACATTGAACTAAAGTTATATCTGCAAGGTTAAGATCACACTTCATATGGTGGGTAATTCTTTGTCTGGTCTGTAACTTTTTACGCACTGCACGGATCTGAATAATATTTCACAGAATTGTTTTCAATGGGGAAATGTTTCTATGCTTTCAAATTCATCCCTTCAAACTAAGCGACGAGCGTATTATGCCACGTTAGGCGTTGCTATTGTTGACTATACAGTGTGCTTCATTAATCACCTTCCATCAGTACTCTCAATACTTCGATTAATTTAGTTAATTTAGTTTTTACTTACTTTTTTTTTGTTCACAATATGTATTCAGATCAATTTTTGTAGAAATTATTTATGGGTAAACAAACATCCCCACCCCTCCACTTTGTTTTTAATATATTTTATTATATTATTTCTCCTTTTTCTTTTTTTTTTAATTTTTGTATTATTATTATATATATATTTACCGATTGTTTGTTTTTGGTTTTTTGTGCCTAGTGAAATGAAATACCAGAGTAAAGAGTAGAAAAGAACATGCTGAAGTTGAAATGAAAGGATTTTTTTTTTCTTTCTTTCTTTTTTTAGCTCACCTGAGCGTAGCTCAAGTGAGCTATTGTCACAGTGCAGCGTCCGTCGTCCGTCGTCCGTCGTTAACTTTTCTACATTTTCGACTTCTTCTCCAGAACCGCTGCACAGAATTTCACCAAACTCCATAGGAAGTAAGTACTCAAGGTCCTCTACAAAGTTTGTGTTTTTTATACCGATCCGTGATCCAAGGTGGCCGCCATTGGCTCTGATTGGTTGACACATTTTCGACTTCTCCTCCAGAAATGCTGCACAGAATTTCACCAAACTTCATAGGAAGTAAGTACTCAAGGTCCTCTACCAAGTTTGTGTTTTTTTTTTTTGCCGATCCGTAATCCAAGGTGGCCGCCATTGGCTCTGATTGGTTGACACATTTTCGACTTCTTCTCCAGAACTGCTTCACAGAATTTCACCAAACTTCACAAGAAGTAAGTACTCAAAGTCCTCTACCAAATTTTTGTTTTTTATGCCGATCCGTGATCCAAGATGGCCGCCATTGGCTCTGATTGGTTGACACATTTTCGACTTCTCCTCCAGAACCGCTGCACAGAATTTCACCACACTTAATAGGAAGTAAGTACTCAAGGTCCTCTACCAAGTTTGTGTTTTTTTATGCCGATCCGGGATCCAAGATGGTCACCATTGGCTCTGATTGGTTGACACATTTTCGACTTCTTCTCCAGAACCACTGCACAGAAATTCATTAAACCTCATAGGAAGTAAGTACTCAAGGTTATCTACCAAGTTTGTGTTTTTTTATGCCGATCCGGGATCCAAGATGGCCGCCATTGACTCTGATTGGTTGACACATTTTCGACTTCTTCTCCAGAACAGCTGCATAGAATTTCATCAAACTTCATGGAAAGTAAGTACTCAACATCCTCTACCACATTTTTGTTTTTATGCCGATCCGGGATCCAAGATGGCCGCCATTGACTCTGATTAGTTGACACATTTTCGACTTCTTCTCCAGAACCACTGCACAGAAATTCATCAAACTGCATAGAAAGTAAGTACTCAAGGTCCTCAACCAAGTTTGGTGTTTTTTATGCCGATCCGTGCTCCAAGATGGCCGCCATTGACTCTGATTGGTTGACACATTTTCAACTTCTTCTCCAAAACCACTGCACAAAATTTCACCAAACTGCATAGAAAGTAAGTACTCAAGGTCCTCTACCAAGTATAGGTTTTTCATGCCGATCCGTAATCCAAGATGGCCGTCATTGGCTCTGTTTGATTGACACATTTTCATCTTCCTCTCCAGAACCCCTGCACAGAATTTCTTGCTTGCTTGTAAATATGCACTTTGTGCTCAGATGAGCAATATAGGCCCACTTGGGCCTCTTGTTTTTTTGGTTGCACTCGCAGCTTGAAGTGAGGCAAAGTGTCTTGGAAATATAGACGTCAACTGATTGTAAATCTAATTAAAATGTGTTTGGATAAATGCAGGACATGATGTCTAAGGGTGAATTCTAAAAGTGAACATTTTACTTGATAAAATTCACGTGCTTTCTCATTCTATTGACACAAGGTGCTCAGATGAGCGATATAGGCACATTTAGGCCATTGTAGAACGTATGATTGTAAGTTTTACAGAGAAAAGTCATTACTATCTGAATGATAATGTATTTATTTTTGAAACAGTGTGCCCCTAGCAACAACGGAGGCCGTATCCAAAGAAAATGACACTGGTGGTGGTGGTTCCGTAGTGGTGGTTATCGTGGTGGTTATCGTGGTGGTTATTATACTAGTATTGGTTGTAGTTGTGCTGTTCCTACTGATTAGGCGCCGAAATGGACTTTTCCCGGGAACACAGTGGAAAGTTCCTTTTTGTAAGTCGTAACATAATATAATTTTACATATATTTGTTGTGTATATTTATATCGTATATATGTACTGATATGGACTAAGTACTTGATCTCGGTCGATGATCGGTATTGTTTGTTAGGATGGTAACATAAATAGTTATTCGATGTATGTAATTCCTATACAGTTGATGATGAAGTACATTTCATCTTCGAATGCTCTGTATTTGCCCCAAATCGCGTTATATTTATGAGAAATATTAAAAACATTTGCATCAATTTTTCTAACTTACACAATGAAAACAAATTATTTTGGCTGATGACTAAGTCATAAAAAAATGTTTGTTTCCTGTTACATGTCAAAAAAAAGAGGGTCGGTAGGTAGGCTTTTTTTTTTTTTTGAGAGAGAGAGAGAGAGAGAGAGAGTGTGTGTGTGTGTGTGTGTGTGTGTGTGTGTGTGTGTGTGTGTGTGTGTGTAGGTGTAATTTAGTGTGGTCAGGGATGTCATTAAGTATAGAAGTAATAGGAGAAATATGAAAAGTTATAAGAGAATTCTGCCATCTCGCTTCGTGGCTGGGGGTCTGGGCCCGCTTAAGGGCCCCAAAAGCTCTGGAGTAAATGGTGTAAAATCCTGCATTCTAGTCCTTTCCTGGCATTTAATTTCAATTGTTGAAAACTTCATGTTTTGCACTATTGAATCACCGCAGCATTGCCGCAATCCTCAATATTTTACTTTAAATGCCCTACACTAATTAATTGCCTCGGGTGATATTTTTTATCAGCTTTATGCGATCTTGCGTACTATAAAGGCAAGTATTATCAAATAACAAAAAAGCGATAAGAAAAAAAAAACCTTTGACGATTTTGTTCGAAAAGGGTTCGAGTTCAATTTGACGACAATCTGATTTAAAGGATTTCTATCTATTCTGCATACATGTAGTAAATACGAAATAAATAGATTTGCTTTTAATCAGATTGCTTCTTGCAATAGTGAAATCGCGAAAGAATTTTGAGAATGGCGGGGATTATTTCTTTGATTGGCGTCGAATCAAAGTCAGACGAATTTATATATTTGGTGAAGCTTCCAGATTTTAGTTTAGGCTTTCGACTACAGTCGGAATTCTTTTCTGATAGGCCGCACGTTTAATTGTTCAAACGCTTATTTCAGAAAAAAAATGTTTACGCAAATGTTATTATGAACGTTCACCACTAAATTTAGATACATGTGTTTTCATCTATACTTTTCTCATACTTAATCTCTCATTTTCAAAACAATCTCAAATGACTATCGCACTTAGATAATTAATGATGCATTTAATCTGGAAAAATGGCCCGAAACAAACAGCCCTCAAGCAAAACCGCTCGTGTTACACCTCGATTATTAGACAACATTTTTTAAAAGATACTTAAATGTACGTTTAATAATTATACGATGCATATCCGCAATCAACCGCAGTGTTGCGGTGAATCACCGCGATTGACTATCGTGGTTGTGAAGTGGTGTGCGGTGATTTGCGGTAATGTGAACGCGAGCGTCCGCGTCAAAACACTCAGCCGCGATACACGGAGAACTGTACAATCCGCATTCTCCGTAGTGTAGTACTGCACACACTATGACCTTTATGGCATAGTGAATCTACGTTCCACTTTTTCTGAAAATCAAATTTAGTCTTCCAGAAAAAAAAAAACAACAAAAATACGGAATTCATAAGTGAAATTTTAAATCAATAAATACAACTTCAATTCTCAATTCAAAATTAAGTAATTATTTGATTTAATTAAAATTTCTTTTTGTTTTATTGCTTTTTATTTTTTGATTTATTTTTTACTTTTACACATTAAATGTGCAATTATAAAATGTGTGATTTGGCACAACATTAGGCATTGCGCCCAGAGTGGAATAATGCATCGTCCATGGTGTAATCTCAACATAACTAACACTTTTCTATGGGGTAACTACTACATAGACCTTTTCACTATAACTGTACGTGTATACGCATTAGCCCTTCCGGGCGGAAAGCTTCAAACCAGAAAGAAAAATTATCTGTGTCAATTGCAGAGGAATGTTTTATACGTTCAGATTTTGTATCTAGCCGTGCGAAAAAGCTATTAATCATAAACGAATTGTAAGACCGCAGTTTAATATCTTAAAATGTCTATGCAAGACGTATGTCATGCGCTTTTCCATGAATGTTACTTAAATAGCTTTAGGGGATTTCCAGAAAATATATCCCTGTTATCTGGGGAATTATAATTGAACATGCCGATACTGTGATAAATCACTTCGGTCATTATCTGGCTTAAAATGTAAGTCACGGACTAGGACATACGCTAATTTTCGACTGTAAAATAATAATAGAAAAAGTAACCGGCGGTTTCAGCTGGAACTATCGGCGATTTTCGCCGGTTGCCGGCTTCTAATGACATCCCTGGTGGTAGTACTACATGTAATTAGCTTTGCTTTAGTGTTAAAATTTTAAAAGTGTTACCAACAGACGTCTGTCAATATGATTCAAGCAAGAAGAAAGAGAAGACACGATCACACAAGAATTATTTATTCAGTGGATCCTGCATGAAAAATGTGTTGATCGGAAAGGATGAATGTTGTCAAATAATCGGGTAACATGAGATTTCACGAAAACTAGCCGTACCGTCATCAAACATTTCCAATAATTATTTCTCATGCGTATGCGCTTTCAAGACATATTAACCGGTGCGTAAAAATTTGAGTGGAAAGATATCGTATCCGACACAGCCTTGATTTGGCTATTTTTGGTACTTTGCCGGCATGTTTCGGAGTCATTTTGGTAGTTAATATTTACAATATTATTAAATATTTTGAGGACAAACTTGATGAAACTGGAAAATATGGAAAATTTCTAATTTATTGATTGTGGCTGGATCAAATTTGTGGAATCGCCCGTCTCCGTATTTCTTTGAGAAAACTCTGGAGGGGAACCAAAAAAAAAAAAAAATTCGAGTCGGCGCCAATTTTACACGGTCGGTCGGGTAACAGGAAACACATTATGCCAAGTAATTTAATCTTAATCTACAGAGCTGGGACACCTGTATCATTCTGTGTTGAATGGAGTGTTATCTATGGAAGTATAAACTTAATGTATAGTTAGACACTGTCCTTAGTAACTATGATGCTCACCTCGAGGAGGAATATCATATTATTTACATTTGTATATGCTGGTTACACTATATGATTTAATTTTTTGTATGTGACACTAGTGATAAAAGGCACGGTCCCCTGGTGTCATTTGCTTTGTGGAGATACATAATTTTCCTCTCCATCCAGCACTTGACACAGGTTATCTCTATAGAAATGAGCGAACAACACAGTCATTGGCAGTTTCTGTCATGGCTTTAATTTACATAATATTATTCATGTTTCAATACACAAGTCATAAGTCACATTATGATTTCATTTAGTTAAATATCACTTTGATGATTTGAAATTAAATAGCACGGACTACGACGACTATTCACAGTATGTCGTAGTAAATTCACACAGATAAATCACACACGATTGAAACACAATATGTGAAGCCCGATTATTGGCCACAGAAACTGGAAGATAACAGAATGTGTGGCGGACTTCGGACAAAATTATGCTCGCGATATATAAAGTCCAAGTATATGCATCGAAGGGAAAGCCATGACGCGTGGTTGAGTTAGGAAGAGTTGTGAAGTTCGGTTAAACCATCATAGCAGCAACTGAAAGTGTACAAAAACAACAACCAGCAAAAGCGAACAAGTACCAAAAACAGTAATTAATCCATCTTGCCTACATTGTGAAGACTACAAATGTATACTTGTATTAAATCAAAAATAACTACAATTTGCAGTACGTAACACTGACAATTATAACATCAAACGTTTTAATAATGTGGAGGGGGGAATGTGTTGTCTGCTACCATAGGCTAACCGATGAAAAAGGAATCACAGTTGCTCATTTTAGCCTTATATACTGATGCTACCCGTCGCGGTCGCGTCTAACTCTAAGAGTTATCTTTCTTAGACTGGCATTTCATTTCGATAACGTGACGACACATATTGCGTGTGATAAGCCTAATTATCTCTATAGAAATGAATGAACAACACAGTTATTGGCTGTTTCTGTCATGGCTTTAATTTACATAAAATTATTCATGTTTGAATACACAAGTCATAAGTCACATTATGATTTCATTAAGTTAAATATCGCTAAGCCGGCGTGGCCTGGTGGTATCGCGCTGGACTCTTAATCGGAAGGCCGGGGTTCGTTTCCCGCCCTGGTCATGCCGGTGTCCTGTCTTTCAGATGAGATAGTAAAAACCGAAGTCCCGTGTCATGGTATGCATGGCACGTTTAAGATCTCTCACTGCTTCGGGTGGGTCCGTTGCAAAGGTCAAAATTTGTATGCCCTGCATCAGGCAAATGCCGTCACCATATACGTAAAATATTCATGGTGTGACGTTAAACGAAAATCAACCAATCAGTCAATATCACTTTGATGATTTGAAATTAAATAGCACGGACTACGACGACTATTCACAGTATGTCGTAGTAAATTCACACAGATAAATCACACACGATTGAAACACAATATGTGAAGCCCAATTATTGGCCACAGAAACTGGAAGATAACAGAATGTGTGGCGGACTTTGGACAAAATTATGCCAATGTCTTCAGCATGGCAAGTATTGTAGTGCTGAAGACACCTCCATAAAGCGGACAGTTTTGTCCGGCCATGATGAAACTGCTTAACTGTTAACATGGATGAAGATTGTTGTTACCAACTAGGATTTGATACAATCCACCTTGGATTGAGTTTAAAAAACAAAATTGACCAACTTTGGATAAGTGTGTACCATCCGAGAATAGCCTTGGGGAACATACTTCAAGTTCCGGATAACAAATGCAAGCTCCATTCAAAGAGAGTACAAAGTTTTTATAGAACAATTGATACGTTTTTTTGCTTTATCAGCCGCTCAATTTGAAAACATTTGCCGATAGTATAGTCTTGGTAATATTTGAGACCAAATGATTTTACAATTAGGTAATAATTGGTGAAATTACTTAATGTATGTTTCATAAAGCTTTGAAGGTGACGCAACGAAAACGTTCCGATACTATTACTTCCACAATGAATCATAAGAACATCTGGTTGAGGGAAAACACCTAAAAGCCTATGCACTTCAGGTTCAAGATGTTCCCATTTCATTCCTCTTATACCGAACCATTTAATGAAAATGTTGTAAGATTGGAGCCTTAAATGTGGACTGTCGAAAACAATACCAGTGTCTGTGTGTGCTTGATGGACTATTGAAGATCCGATTATCCAAACTGAAACTGGGTCACCTGAAAATCTGACTACTTTTAGTTCACGGTATATATGAGAATGAAATGTCAGTAATAAATTACAACCTAATATAAGTATTAACTGCATTCGATTTCCATCTCCCTTGTATCTTTATAGTTTCTTCTGGTACGCCAGAGAGAAAAATATGGGTAACACCACCTATTCTAAATGAGTGGGACTTGAATGTTTTAGTATCTATACCTATGAAAGATAGAACTTTATTTAGTACGGATGTAAATTGAAAAGTTGTGAGGGGTTTAAGGTTCACGTGACAGAAGAATGGACCGACATATGAAGGCCGCATTGCCAGGAATTGAGCTAAATCAGAAAATAAGTTGCATGTATTTGGACTGTATTCAATATATATTTTAGACCCTCTAGGAAATTGATCGGTTTTTTAACTTTGTATGAGTATGCAGATTTCTTTATGATCCACTATAGTGACATGGTTAAACATTAAAACTTGATCATATTTGTTTGGACTACAAGCCAGTTCGCTTACTCTCAATAATGGCAAAAAATGCTAGCTGGTAAGCACAGGAAAAAAGTTTAATTTCGTATAAATTCTTTTTTAGCTCACCTGAGCCAAAGGCTCAAGTGAGCTATAGTCATAGTGCGCCGTCCGTCGTCCGTCGTCGTCGTCGTCCGTCGTTAACTTTTTCACATTTTCGACTTCTTCTCTGGAACTACATTGCAGATTTGGATCAAACTTTGTGTAAATGATGTACTCAAGGTTCCCTACTAAAATTGTGTTCGGGATCCAGATTCCCTCAGGGGTGGATCCAGGGCGGGACCAAAAGTGCCCAAAAGGGTACCCCTCTTCAAACATCTTCTTCTCCAGAACCAGTACATAAATGGGGAAACTAATTGCATTTCAACAATCTATAAAGATGGGTTATTAAAAATTGTGTTCAGGGTTAAGATCCGTCAAATAGAAATATACGCTTTTTTGACGTGTTTCTGGACTGAGTCATTTCAATGAAGAAAAGTGTCATGTTTTTCAGTTAATTGATATTGATGATTTCTTAATGACTATTTTGATCATAATTGTGGTAAGGAATATTATTGTGAAAGAATTTTGTCATTATCTCAATTTTTGGATTTTTTATGAATTTTTTAAGACTTCCAAAAAAAAGGGGGGGGGTTGGCCATTTTTCACATTTTCAACTTTTTCTACGAAACCACATGAAAGATTTTAATGAAACATGGAATACATGAAGTACTAAAAGTCCTCTATCAATTCGGTAAATTTCATCCAAATTGGTAAACAGATAATGCCACCATGTCTAAAAAGTAGGTCTCACAATGGTACATATACCACTTGGTAATTGAAATATGGAGAGTAGCGGTTCAAATCCAGCTGTGGTCAAAAAAATTTTTTTTTTTTTTACACATCTAAATAAGTTTTTAGATGTTTCTCAACACTCAACATATGAAATTAGGAATTTTACGTTTAAGACTTCCAAAAAAAAAAGGGGAATGGGGAATGGCCATTTTTCACATTTTCAACTTTTTCTACAAAACTGTTTAAAGGATTTTAATAAATCTTGGTAGAAATAAGTCACTTATGATCCTCTTCAAATTCTGTTGTTTTCGTCCAGACCTCGTTACAGGTGGCGCCACCATAGTCAAGAGTAGGTCACAAAAGAGTTCCCTCCTTTAACAATATTCTTTTTCATACGGGCTGTATACAGAGACAAACAGAATGTATAGAAATGATCTAGAGGGATGAGTGAAGACGTATTGTCATTTTGGTTCCCTTCCAAAATCAAATTTTAGAATTTTTTTTCGACATTTCTTTGGACTTGGTGATTCAATGCAGAAAAAAAAGTGTCATATTTCCTAGTTAATTGATAATGATGATTTCTTATGGACTATTGTGATCATAATTATGGTAAGGATTGTTACTTTGAAAGAATTTTGTCAATATCTCAATTTTTGGATTTTGTATGAATTTTTTAAGACTTCCAAATGAGGGTGTGTAGGAACAATTCAATCACATTTTTCACGTCTGCTGTTATACCACATGAAAGATTTTAATGAAACATGGAATACATGAAGTACTAAAGGTCCTCTATCAATTTGGTAAATTTCATCCAAATTGGTTAACAGATAATGCCACCATGTCTAAAAAGCAGTTCTCACAATGGTACATATACCACTTGGTAATTGAAATATGGAGAAATTTTTTTTTCATTTCTTTACACATCTAAATAAGTTTTTAGATGTTTCTCAACACTCAACATATGAAATTAGGCAATTTTAAGTTAGATCTGGACAATATTTGAAACAATTGTTGTTCATGACCCAGACTTGAAATCAGTCAACAAAAGGTCCCACCTAAAGAAAATGACTAACTTGTTGCCCTGAATGACTTCTTGCAGAGACAAAGGAAATGCTTAATATCAAAATCACCTGAATGTATGTGCAAAAAAGTGTTGTTTTTTATTCTAGCCTGAAATAAAATTTGACATATTTTCCACATCTGTGTTGACTTAGTCACATTAATGCAAAAATAAATGAATTCTTCCTTCATGCATGACTGATCATCTAGGTACTCAGGTGAGCGATATAGGCCCACTTGGGCCTCTTGTTTATTATTATTTGCATCATTCAAATTATACATATAATGTACATATCAAAAACAAAGCAAGTATGTATTGATTACATATAATATCAGTGTGTACCCCTTCAATGTACTTTCAGCAAATGACATTATTTTGCATGTTAATCATTTAATAATAGCAATTAGACAGATTCCAGACACTCTCCCATTCAGGTTTTGTTTGTTCTGATTGTTTTTGAGGCATTAAGGAACTTGAATAAAGTTCAAGCTCACGATATGTTTTTAGGTAATTTAAATAACTCCCCCATTCAGGCGGATTACTTTTGTGATTACAGAGACATATAAACTGCTTGATGATGAGACTTAAGTTATCTTCAATGTTGTTCTGTGTACCAGATAGGAGAGTGACGGGATTTCGATCAATGTCTATATTGCAGTTCGCTTTTAACAGTGATAATAAACATAGAGTTTGTATATGGTGACATTCCCAGAATAAGTGAAAAATAGTTTCTTTATTAACATTACAAAAGTTGCATCTTTCAGTTTCAACAATCTTGATTTTATACAATCTTGAATTTGTGTAATATATTCTGTTAATTATTCTAAATTGTAAGGATTGTAATTTTGTATCTCTTGTTATTTTGAAAGGCATAGAATGAAAAAGTTCCCATTCTCTATTAGAAAATTCTTTATCAAAAACAATGTGCCATTTATTATAAACCTTTAAGGGTTTTTCTTGTATTTTTTCTATCAATTTTTTGTAAAAAGGTTTTGTTGTTTTAGTTATTTCTTTAACATATTGCACAAGATTGTTTCTTACTTCTTCTAATTTATTGCCATTATTAGCAATTTTCTTTTTCCATGATTTGGGGATAGAGCTAGTAATACTGTTATATTCCATAACATTGAAACTTTTTCCTATTTTATTTTTGATAGATTCACTATCTAAAATTTTTCCAGTATTTCCTACTATATCATTTATGTAAAACACCTCTTTGGGACCATTTCGTATTGAAAATATGAGTACCATTTACTTGGATTTTATTTGAAAACCATAAAGGATGTTTAAGAATTTCTTCAACTGTAGGGGTTGCGGAGATGTTTTCTTGCAATTATGACCATATTTCTGTGATGTTTTTCCAGAATGGACTGAGTAAATTAGCTTGAATTTTTAATCCATAATATGTTAAAGACCAAAACTTTTCTCCAAACTCTCCAATTTTATCAATGAGAAGTATTTTCCATGGAGATGTGTTTTCCAAATTCAAGACTTTCTTAATCCAAGAAATTTTTAGAGCTTTCCCAAAGTTTTCAATATTTGGCACTTTTAGACCTCCATTGCAGAAAACATTAATTAGAATATTCCTTTTAACTTTATCTGGTTTTTTGTTCCATGTAAATTTATAAAATAAGTTTTGAAGTCCTTTATGCTTTTATCTGAAGGATTAGGCAAAACGGTCAAAATCTGGATCACGATTAGTATAGCAAGAGATTTTATCACAGATACTTTCCCGATGATTAATAAATGTCTGAAAGACCAGTTTTCTAGAAGTTGTTTTTTAGATAGAATTTTTTCCTTAAGATTTAATTCTACAGGATCATTATCTTCAAATATATCATAAACTAAGAGTTTGAATTTTACTGTATTATTCCAAAAAATTGGGTTATTTGTTGTGGGTTGTTCTCCACAGCCCCTTTTGGCCCCAATCCATATTACCTCCGTTTTATCAAAATTTGTTTTAAACCAGAGCATGCAGTGAAAAGATTTAGAACATTCAAAGCTACGTTTAAAGAAGCGGAATCATTCAGTATTAGGGTAGAATCGTCTGCATATTGTGTTATAACATATTCTGAATTATTTATTGTAATACCTTTTATGTCTGGATGATATTTTATGGCTGCACTAAAAAGTTCTATGGATAAAATAAATAGATAGGGAGACAGGGGATCACCCTGTCTAACTCCACGAGTTATGAGAAAACGTTCAGATATGTGCCCGTTATTTTGAATACAGCTACAAATATTAGAATAAAGCGTTTCAAACCATTGCAAAATTGTGTTGGGAAAGCCAAAAAAACGATAATGTTTTTCTTATAAAATTCCATTCCAAAGTATCAAAGGATTTTTCGAAATCTAAAAGAGCAAGAATGCCCGATAGATTTATTTCTTTTGTTCTATCAATTATGTCACTAATTAACCGATTGCATTCTCCTATATAGCGACCTTTCAGAAAACCAAGTTGTGTGTCAGAAATCAATTTACCACGGACTGGTTTAAATCTGTTTGCTATGCAAGATGCTGCAATTTTATAGTCAGTATTTAGCAGTGATATAGGTCTCAAGTGATTTTAGTAGCAACTTATTTTTTCCAGGTTTTGGTAAGCATATTATTCCCATCCTTTGAGTTAAAGACATTGACTTTGAATCAAAAACAAAATTTAGGGATTTAACGAGATATGATTTAATGTCATTCCAAAAAAATTTATAGAAGTTAGTTGTGAATCCATCATACCCTGGCGATTTGCCATTCTTCATATTTTTTAAAACCTTAAGACATTCAGATTCAGAGATAAGATTATCCATACGAATTATTTCATCATCAGAAAACTTATTAAAAAGGGGTTTGTATCGTCGAAAAAAAAAAATCTCGGTGTTCTGTTTGTTGTTCTGACACAATTTCATGTATATTATCCGTTTCATTACCGTCCTTCTTAATGAGTTTTGGTATCAGTTTGTCTTTGTAGTGACGTTTTTCCAAGTTACAGAAATATTTTGTATTTTTTTCTCCTTCAATTTGCCATTTAGCTTTTGTTCGTTGAATAATACCTTTAATGCTTTTATCCCTAAAATTTGTTATTCAATTTCTTTTTCATTTATTTTCTGTATAATATCTGGTTGTGTTGTATCTTTTTTATGAAGATCTGAAAGACATTTTTCTAATTTCTTTTCTTATTCAATTGATTTTTTCTTTTTAAATGAAGAGTAATTTATTGTTTGACCTCTCATTTTTAATTTGATTATTTCCCATAATTCTAGATCATTCAAAGTAAATGTGTTTATATTTACATCTAAAGCTTCTTCATTTATTTTATATTGATTTAAAACTTCATTTATGCACTGCTTAATTAATTGACCATATTCTAGATCGGACAAGAGGCTGTTATTGAATTTCCATGTACCGCGACCTCGTTCTTGGTTAAATAATTGTAGACTAACATTTACCGGACAGTGGTGAAATTTATATTTATATTCTATTTCAGATTTTATAACATTTGCTTGTAAATCAGATGACATTAGCAAATAATCAAGCCTAGAACGTTTTTATTGGGTCCGAACCATGTATATTTTCTTTTGTTCGAATGTTCTTCTCTCCAAACATCTATGAGACCAAAGGCACTAATTAAATCAAAAATTTGCTCATTGGATTATTTATTGTTTTCTCTTGCATAGTTTCTGGTATCTTTTTCATAATTTAAAGCTACATTCCAATCTCCACCCAAAATCATCGTGTTGTTGCCAAGATTTTCAATTTTATTCTGAATTTCTTTGAAAAACAATTGATTGTCTTGATTAGGGCCATAGATCATGCCCAGAGTTATTCTTACTGTTAACCTTATGAATTTCATGTTGAAACGAAGTTATAAAGAAGATTCCTACCCCTCTACTATTACTATTCTGGAAACTAATAATAGCCTCATATACCCATTCATGTCTCCATTGCTTTACAGATAGTTTATCACAGTGTATATCTACTGAAAGTGTCTTATCGTATTTTTGCCTGCAGCGATTAAATATGTCCCGCCTCTTAATAATGTCAGATACTAACCCTCGACAGTTAATACTACCGATCTTAATGACGGTCATTTCCATATTCAAAGAAAGATAAATTTGAACTAAGGTGCAGTACCCTTAACTGCATTTGTCCTGAACTTTGCCCACTGAAAACGAGAGATAGTATCAGCAATGGAATTACTGTAACCCGGAATATGTACGCATTTAATTTGAATACAGTGTTTAATGCACATCAAGACCAACGGTCTTATCAATGACATAATTCTGTCGGATTTATTTGATTGGGCGTTTAATATGTGGACTAATGCGTAATTGTCGGTATTAACAATAAGCTTTTTCGTAGCAAAATGATTGGACCATAGTGAAATTGCCATTACTATTGGAATCAGTTCGAGGTAGGTTATGTCTCGTCTAATACTATCCTCCCAGGATATAGGCCACTCGATATAAGCCCAAGTGGGTGTCAAAAATAGCTCCGCCGCCGCACGTGCCACAGCTATCTGTAAAAAGCATGAGGACTTCGTTGCTTTGCCAAGATACGGAAGGAGAGTGTGACTTTCCGTTATACTCATGCAAAAATTTTAACCACAATTTTGCATCGTCCTTCATATTTGATGTGACTCTACTTAAATGGTTGGCATTTTAATACGTGCTGTGGCATTGTAAAACGCCTATTGAAAGCCCTACTACCTGGAATTGCTTTTCAAAAAAGTTGAGAGAACCACATAAAGACTGCATTATTCTTAACGTTACCTTTTTCGATTGTAGTAGGCACACTAATTTGGACCTAAGCTCTAGGCATTTGTCTTGGGGAATAAAAAGTGCTTAATCTATTGTATCGATACCTATACCCAGGAATGTAAGATTTGTTGTGGGTCCTTCAGTTTCTTGGAGTTATGGGTATACCAAGTTCATCGCAAACATTGGTGAATGGTGAATCTAAGCAATCGGGTGTATTTTGTTTACCCATGAACAGAAAATCATCTAAGTAATGCATCAGGTTTGTGGATTGTGCCCTTTCAGATACCAACCAGTGTATGAATGATGAAAACTCTTCAAAAGTAGAACAAGCAATAGCGCAAACAAATGGCATACATTTATCTATAAAATATTCGTTGTCCAATCTTATGCCTAATAGACAGAAATCTGAGGGAAGGATAGGCAAAAGCTGAAAAGCACTGGACAAGTACCTAAACCTAATGATTGGATTAAGGTGATGGCATCGTCAAAAGATGCATATGAAACTGAACATAATGAAGAGGCAATATGGTAATTAATACTATTGTTAAGAGGATCGGATAGGTTAGATATTAGCCTCCAGCCTCCATCTTTCTCCGGTAAAACACCAACAGGATTACACCTTTAGGTGAAGATTGGTGGGATTTTGAAAGGTCCAATCATGCGACCTAAAGTTATCTCTTTGTCAATAATAGCTTTTAATCCTGATTTGTGGGTTATAGCAGACTTCATGTTCCGGGGCTGCAAGGAAATTCTTGGACCATTGTAATTCAAAGGGAAACCGTGGGAGAAACCGTCAATGAGATAGCGGGATATAACAGGGTTGTGGTAAGCAAACACATTTTTTTTCTGAGATTACGTAATCTAATAGGGGAATGACCGAGGTCCCATAAACCTTTGTCGATGACCTTGACTCTGAAATTGAATGTTTGCTTGTGGGCTGGGTTGGGTGATAGTTTGTCGAGGATGAAAGGAGGGTTGGCGAACTTGAGGTACCGAGGGTTGACGAAAGCTCTGGGCAGCATGGGAGGACTGAGAGTTTGGGTTACGTTGGGTGTTCATATAAGACCAACAATGTATACGAGGGTGATTCTTTGCGCAAAATATACACTTATGGTCGTACTGGCAACGAAGTTTTCGCATGACCCAGTGAAATTGTAATCATAACATTTTTGCGCTAGCGGAACGTTATGTTGAACAAGGGGATTAGCTACCATATACAGCCAAAGCTCAGTGTCAATGTAACTCCATGATATCGTGTGATTCCTGGCTAGTTTAAGCCAAGACCCGGATGGATTGCGACCTACACCAAGCCTAGTTGTAGAAATGTATTTGAGGATACCCTGCAAATCAGCAGGATGACGCATATATCAGGAATACATCTGTCCAAACTTTTATTGAAGTTATCTCTTTAGAATTTACCTTAGTTTGCATGACCAACTGGCCATCAATTAAATCAAATTTTTGTTCCTCATCGTGTCCACTAGTGTTTTCACCTTTGATGAGTTTGGACAAGTCAACAAACTCTTTCGACCAATTTTTAAGGCGTCGAGCATTTGCTCGACAGTCATCTAGCGACCGTAAAAATTTTACCTCTGCACCACCTTTTTAATTCACGTAACAAAGTAGTACCTTCTTTAAAGTACTAAACGTAGTAAAAGTTCTTGCAAAACCGGCTTTGTTATCCTTGTTATTGAAATTTCATTGCACAGAAATAGGTTTAAGCATAGGTCTGCTTAACTTAAATTATCAATATATTGCCCTAAAACACGTATCATTCTGTCGCTTATTGTGTGTGTTGAAATATTCATTCGCCGTGATGACGCAAGCCGATTATGAATTACAATCGCACTTCATGGGAATTTTTCCAAATATGGGGAAGACCACGTGACATTTTGTCTTATTTGGAGAGATCGTAGTACAACGCTTGTAACACACGTGACCAAGGCCTTATTTGACATAAAGCGCCAATATGGAAATATATATGATAATATAAATAATATAATAATAATATATGTAGATATAAATTTCAGTCTAAAAAAGAGCAAATAAAATATTTCATAGAATCCTAAATATAGACTGGCAATGCGTATCATAAAGATATCTAGACAGGTGACCACTAATTCATAACGAGGCTGACCTAGGTTCAAGTGACGCGTTATTGGTTATTTTCATCTCACTGGATTTCGCTTTGTTTCATTCATTTAACCTAGAATCAACAAATATCGACAAAATTCATTAATCAAGGCTAAACATCACGAGCCTCTCGTAAATACATCAGGTACTGTATACCTATGCTGTGTATGCTACTTCAGACGAATTTTAAAAATAACTATACGCAGTGTGTACAGCTTCTTATCTGCCCTTACCGTCTGTGCTATAAATAACACTTGCTTGACAGGGAATAGCCTCTACTACAAAATGGCTGTGGTCACTTGTCTCTTCGCGCAGCGATAGCAAGCAAGAGCAGGTAACTCCAGTCTATCTTGAACAAGCATAGCTTTTTAAAAAGTTTAAGTTGTAATCGGAATAGCATTAAATGATCAAGATGTTGGTCACAAAGCCAAATAGCTTTATGTTAATGGCAATTGTTTTTTGCGCATTTGTGAATTTTCTCGCTAAAATTTCTAAAGTCACGCCTCATTTTTCCTTATTAGGGAAGTAGCATGTGTATATATCACATGGTCTTCCACATATCTGGAAAAGTTCCCACGAGGGCATACAAATTGGCAGCCGAGAAAGTTTTCAAATCGCCTACAAAATTTAATGCGGATGTAAAGGATGATAGCATGGATTAAGACAGAATTTTAGATTGAATGCATGAAAAATAAATTACGAAGAACTTACATGTGAAGTTTTATTCCAAATCAACCGATAAAGTGCAAATTATGATGCACAATCGGCTTGCGTTATTACGGCGAACGGCATGGCGTTGTAGCCCTTACACGTGCACATACAATAAACGTCCGAATAATAACTAGTGTGTTTGGACGATATATAGAAGTTGTTAGCCCTAGTGTCAGTGTTAGTAGCGTCGACAAAAACAGTAACCTAGACCATATCTTAAAACAAATTAAGCATAAGGCTTCAATATTTTACAGGCAATGGTAACAACTCGTCCATTTCTATCTTTGTAAAAAAAATGGCAATGGTGTTCTATTGATTTCACATGTACATTCTTTGTGAAAAGATATTTGACATATTTCGGCAAAAATGATGTAAAGAACAATAAAATGTTATGATGATATATTATATGATATATGGCTGTTGGTCCTTAAGCTTTTATTTTTACTCTATTCAAAAAATTATCGGAATTCAACAAAAAAGATGAACACGACTGGTCAATTTCTGCTTCTTTTGACAGCTTTAAATCAAATCTAGCTCGACGCCTTTGTGGCTCTTCAAGCCTTTGATTTTCTTTTAAACTTTGGGCGACGTGGACACCCAATTCGTCACATACACTTAAAAGGGGGATAGGTGAAACATCAAAATTAGAATCACAAATAGAGGTGCAAGGTATACCTTGGAGGCTTGGTACTGGTGTTGAGCTGGCACTAGAGGGTGGGTCCATGCTGACATTGCTTGTGGTTGAAATGCCTTGCAAAGGGTTGCTGACGGGATTCTCAAGGATGGTGGGTAGATTGATGACTTGTCTCTCGGGGCGTGGTGGCGAAGTGGGGCGCCTGGCGCGCAACCTGGACGACTGGGATCTGGATGGCTTAGCTGCAGTGGACCTCGTCGCAGAAGCGGCTCGTCTTGTGGTTGCATACATGTATGTGGACGAAGAATATATTTTTGACGCGACATAATTACCTTAAAAAGAGAAAAATTAAGAATACCCGTGCTCTCAAATTATATACTTATTGCTATACAAAGGTTTAAACGAACTTGAGAAGGTGACACCTTGTCTAATAATAATAGTGATAAATTACCTGGGTAGTTTACGATAAATTCGTCTTTATACATAAATTCATAATAAAAGTAAAAACATGACGTGAAGTTAGAAATCTACACATCATTACTTCACCAAATTAGAGATTATTAAGAAGTTAATTTATTATTACTATTTTTAGCTCACCTGAGCGTAGCTCAAGTGATCTATTGTCATAGTGCAGCGTCCGTCGTCCGTCCGTCGTCCGTCGTTAACTTTTCTACATTTTCGACTTCTTCTCCAGAACCGCTGCACAGAATTTCACCAAACTCCATAGGAAGTAAGTACTCAAGGTCCTCTACAAAGTTTGTGTTTTTTATGCCGATCCGTGATCCAAGATGGCCGCCATTGGCTCTGATTGGTTGACACATTTTCGACTTCTTCTCCAGAACTGCTGCACAGAATTTCACCAAACTTCATAGGAAGTAAGTACTCAAGGTCCTCTACCAAATTTGTGTTTTTTATGCCGATCCGTGATCCAAGATAACCGCCATTGACTCTGATTGGTTGACACATTTTCGACTTCTTCTCCAGAACAGCTGCATAGAATTTCATCAAACTGCATAGAAAGTAAGTACTCAAAGTCCTCTACCAAGTTTGTGTTTTTTATGCCGATCTGTGATCCAAGATGGCCGCCATTGACTCTGATTGGTTGACACATTTTCGACTTCTCCTCCAGAACCGCTGCACAGAATTTCACCAAACTTCATAGGAAGTTGGTACTCAAGGTTCTCTACCAAGTTTGTGTTTTTTATGCCGATCCGGGATACAAGATGGCCGCCATTGGCTCTGATTGGTTGACACATTTTTGACTTCTTCTCCAGAACCGCTGCACAGAATTTCACCAAACTTCATGGAAAGTAAGTACTCAAGGTCGTCTACCAAGTTTGTGTTTTTTATGCCAGTCCGTGATCCAAGATGGCCGCCATTGGCTCTGATTGGTTGAAACATTTTCGACTTCTTCTCCAGATCGGCTGCACAGAAATTCATTAAACCTCATAGGAAGTAAGTACTCAAGGTCCTCTACCAAGTTTGTGTTTTTTATGCCGATCCGTGATCCAAGATAACCGCCATTGACTCTGATTGGTTGACACATTTTCGACTTCTTCTCCAGAACAGCTGCATAGAATTTCATCAAACTTCATGGAAAGTAAGTACTCAACATCCTCTACCACATTTTAGTTTTTTATGCCTATCCGTGATCCAGGATGGCCGCCATTGACTCTGATTGGTTGACACATTTTTGACTTCTTCTCCAGAACCACTGCACAGAAATTCATCAAACTGCATAGAAAGTAAGTACTCAAGGTCCTCAACCAAGTTTGGTGTTTTTTTATGCCTATCCGTGATCCAAGATGGCCGCCATTGACTCTGATTGGTTGACACATTTTCAACTTCTTCTCCAGAACCACTGCACAAAATTTCACCAAACTGCATAGAAAGTAAGTACTCAAGGTCCTCTACCAAGTATAGGTTTTTCATGCCGATCCGTAATCCAAGATGGCCGCCATTGGCTCTGTTTGATTGACACATTTTCATCTTCCTCTCCAGAACCCCTGCACAGAATTTCTTGCTTGCTTCTAAATATGCACTTTGTGCTCAGTTGAGCGATATAGGCCCACTTGGGCCTCTTGTTTACGATAAACTTCTCGCCCAGGTAGGCAAATAAAGATACTAAATATATGCTAAATCGATGAAGGATGTAACAAATTATTAAAATAATAAATTCTTATCTTCAATTATGATTTATATACTGTACAAAACTAATGTTTTTCATTCATAAAATTACTTAATATGTTAAAATACAAAAAATGAACCATGTGGTGTGATGTCAGCCATGCCCTGAAGCATTGATCATTAGGACAGATATAGGGCAAAACGATAAAATAGTGCCATATTCAAAATAAACGCTGAAAGAAGATATTTATTCCAAATCAACCGATTCTAGAAGTCGAAGTGACGTCACTGTATACAGGTGCGTAGGAAGCATTTTCAGATTGGAAAAGGAGGGGGGGGGCACCCAACGTCAGCATCGAGTAAACACAGCCGTATACCTAATGTGTGGATATATATAAATTTAAACGAGGTTGATTCAGTTACCCGCCAAGTTGGATGATGTCGACACTCCTAATGAACGTCATAAGTAATTAAGTTAATCTGCAATTGGACAAAATCGATCTTTTTCGACTTGTTGTAACTTTTCCGTATTTCTGTTTGCTGTTGGTATACATACAGGGATATTCGTCACATAGCCTGATCAGATCCCTCCTTCCCATTATACTGTTCTTCCTCAACCTGTTGCAATTGGAGGATGGTTATTACAATATATATATTAGTATATTGAGCGCCAGTATAACAAACAAATAACAGTCCAAATCGACAAATAGAAAAGTTATTCCATTGTGGAAATAGTGCAAAGTTGATACTAATAATCTCAAAGGTGAAAAGTACAAAAATCTTCATAAAGTCAAATGACAAGCAAATGTAAATGTCAAGCTGCTCTGTATTAGAAGCATCTGCTGTTTCATCTGCCATTATAGAAAAGAATTCTCTTGCCTTTATTGGCGAAACCAAATCCCGCAAAATTTGTGTTGCCATAACTTTGAGAATTTCATTTTGAATATCGGGGGCTACATATTTGTTAGTTTTACGATCCAACCATTTTTGTAAATCTGGGTCGTGCTTGGCTTTATGCAAAACAAGCTGATTGAAGTTTGAGTTGTTTTCATCCCCATGTCCTCTTAAGGCAATACCTTGACGTGCGAGATAGTGTAGTGCCTCTATTATTTTCACGAGGTTTGTTCTGTTGAACACATGTGTGTTATGCATATATGAGGACAGAGAATAACCTACATTTTTTACTTCATCTACCAGCTTGAAACCTCTCTCCACTGCCTCTTTATGACAATCAGTGGTTTCATGCTTTGTAAAACGTTCCGTTGCCTTCTTCCAGTTATTAAAGCCGCTGGATATGAAGGCTGCTTCCTTTTTGTGCGATGACAGTGTTCCTTTCTGGCAGGATTTTACACAGTAGAAACAGAACATGCTGTCAGTACTTTATAGGTAATGCAGCCAAGCCCAGCGGTCGAACCAAGAAGAATTCATGGACCTCTTCTTTTTACCAAAAGAAGACATAGGAAAATTTCTTCCTCTCGGCTGATTTGGACAGTCACCTACGTCAGGAGTTTGCCTTTCAGTGTCTCCGTGGAACAAACCAAATGGTTTCTTAGCATCAGTTGGAATGTCCGTAGACTGTTTTCTCTTTTTCCAGATGTCTCTGGTCCTTGGCTGCTAGAAGTACTGCCCATGGTATTTTCAGACTTGGGATTTGAACTTTTATCACCACCTGATCTTGTATCACGTGTCCCACCTTCAGTACCTCCGACCGTGCGACTGCTAAAAGAATGTAGTTACGCGAAGAGTTACCTTCAGAAGTGATGTTTGGCAACGCTACACAAGCAACAAAGTGGTTAGGTGACCAGGTCATCAGATTTGTGTTAGATGTATGAGTCTACATAATGTGAACTGTTTCTAACACTTTTCTACTTTCTACATGTTCTAATGGAGCAATGGTAAGGTTGTGGGATTTCCTATCAACAGCGGGGTTGTTTGCATTTGGGTAAATGGAATGCATTGGTCTACCAACAGCATTAACAGCAGCAAACAGCTGCAATAAACCTGCGTATTCCCCATCTTTGGACGATTTAATCATTTCGTTTCTCAGAGAAATGTTCAGATCTCCACGAACATAACATTCTGGTGATACTGATGTCTCAAACATATTCAAGCGACACGTTATTTTGAGACATTCTGTCAAATGTGTCCTTTTCCTTGTAACGCTTTATGTTCGTAACGATCTCAAAAACCACCCTGACCTGCAATTCTTTGAACAACGTTTCATCACCAAATAGACAGGCAGACAATGTCCTGTACAAACAATTTCCATCTCCATATATTTGAATTGGAGACAGGTGTGATGGGCCGTCATCTGGATATAGTTGTTGGGATACTTGGTCTACTTTCCCGTCTTTGACAATTTGAGGGAGTTCGTCAGGGAATGGGTATTTAAGCAAAGTGTTTTTCTTAAACATAAAAAAGTTCAAGGCTGCCCAAAATTTCTTTGCAGAGGTACTCAGCTCGTCATAAAGGGTGTTGAAAAATATTATTGAATGATAATGAACGATGCCATTTTTAAAAAGATAAACTCCAGTAAAATTATTGAACTATAGTTTCTAGAAACACGCCATAAGATAAGATCTTATCTTACGGCGTGTTTCTAGAAACTATAGTTCAATAATTTTAAACTATAGTTTCTAGAAACACGCCATAAGATAAAATTATTGAACTATAGTTTCTAGAAACACGCCGTCACGTATTGGTTTAGACAGACAGACAGACAGACAAAAAAGTGGCTTCTATGAGACGTAATGCTTTGCAGGCAACAAACCCAAACTGAACAAAAAGAAAAATTGAATGAATATTTCCAAACAACTCAGCACTCAGAGTAGATAATTATGTGATAATCAGATTGAAAGTGAAAAGGTTATAAAAGTCAAATATACCCGACTATGCTGGGCAGTGTCTATAATGATACTACACCAAGAGTACTACAAAAACAACTTGCCAAAATTTAAAGACAAACTGAATGTTTACACAAGCACCAATGTCACGTGTTATCATTTGTCTGAGGTCTGAGGATAACATTTACGTATGATCTCGAACCCCATTTTACTTGGATTTTTTAAAACATTTTATATGAATAATGATTAAGATGTATAATAAGAAAAAGTATAAAACTTTAGACAATATTTTTATTTTATGATGTTTTCTTGATATTATTTTATCTACATACAAAACTTGGCAAAATTATTGCAATCATTTCCAGACTTGTCTACACATATATTTTGTATGTCCTTGATTTTACCGGAAATCAGTGATAAAAGGCACCGTTCCCTGATGTCATTTGCTTTTAAGAGATGAATTTATACTTCTACCTCTCTATCTAGCACTTGACACAGGATAGTCACACCTAGAGCATGCATATGTGTATAATCATGTATATATATATATATATATATATATATATATATATATATATATATATATATATATATATATATATATATATATATATATATATATATGCGTATGTATGTATGTATACTCATTTATTTCCATAGACGACATCTCTCCATTAGATACACATTAATATCTATATACATTGTAACTTGTCAAGTATCTTCTCTATTTTATCATGTTTAATCTGTTTTCCTTGTCAAAATAATTACATATATTTCACAGTACTATGTCCTTTACTATCAAGATCTGGTTCTGTGTTTCCTTTGTATAATCATTCATATAAATGTTTACATATGTCATGCCTGCAAGGGCCCATTTTGGTCAATAAACTTATCTTGTCTATATATCCTTTACGGTTTTTGCACTGTAAGTACCCGGTATTTTTTTTTAACCATATGTGATATCATGTTTGCTCCAGTGTTCGTTGCAACTATATATCTTTTTAGTTTTACAGTTATTCTATACTGTAGTCAAGGTAAAAAGGATTAGTAGTAACAGGAGTCGTACGGGTGAGTTGAGGATGGTATATTGTGGTCCTCTTACATGTTGTATGTCTGGCCATATTGTATATGTCATTATAAATTAACGAAAAAGTACATCACGATTATTGGTTTAAAAAAATTATTTTCATTTTCAGGGGACGTTGTTGAAAGCGTTATTGGCAAGAATGGTAAGTGAAAATATTAGTTATAATCCATCATAAAGTGGTCAGCCACAGGCACATGGTGGCAGAATAGGTAACATACTGACAGAATAGGCTCAGTACTGCATAACATACTGGTAGAGTAGGCTCAGTACTGTATAAAATAATGAAATGGTATGCTCAGTACTGTATAACATAATGGCAGAGTGGACTCTGTACTATCTATCATTGTGGTGGAGTAGACTGTGTACAGCCTATGATGATATGGTAGTAGACCCCACACTATCTATCATGGTGGTGGAGTAGACTCCGTACTGTCTATCATGGTGGTGGAGTAGACTCTGTACTGCCTATCATGGTGGTGGAGTAGACTCTGTACTGTCTATCATGGTGGTGGAGTAGACTCCGTACTGTCTATCATGGTGGTGGAGTAGACTCCGTACTGTCTATCATGGTGGTGGAGTAGACTCTGTACTGTCTATCATGGTGGTGGAGTAGACTCTGTACTGTCTATCATGGTGGTGAAGTAGACTCTGTACTGCCTATCATGGTGGTGAAGTAGACTCCATACTGCCTATCATGGTGGTGAAGTAGACTCTGTACTGCCTATCATGGTGGTGGAGTAGACTCTGTACTGTCTATCATGGTGGTGGAGTAGACTCTGTACTGTCTATCATGGTGGTGGAGTAGACTCTGTACTGTCTATCATGGTGGTGGAGTAGACTCCGTACTGTCTATCATGGTGGTGAAGTATACTGTGTACTACCTATCATGATGGTCGTGTATACTCAGTACTGCTTATCACGGTAGTGGAGTAAGGCAATTACTGTTAAACTCTTTCTGTAGACTATCGACTTCTGTTTTTAGTATCCAGTCAGTGTTCTGTTACTTGTTTTGAGTTCTCTGTCTTACTGTTTTTATGCTCCCCGAATACTTTCGGGGGAGCATATAGTCGCCGTCGTGTCCGTCTGTCTGTCCATCTGCCCGTCCGAGCTCATATCTCCTATACCTTTCATCAGAATTTGATCATACTTCACCAAAATATTATTTAGATTTAGGGTTTTGGGACAAAGGTCACTCAAGGTCATTTCCGAAAGGTCAAGGTCACTTGTTAACTATGACTTCAAATAACATGAAGTATGTATATCTCCTACACCTTTCATCAGAATTTGATCTTATTTAAATAAAATATTATACAAGTTAACGGCTATGGGACAAATGTCACTCGTGGTCATTTCTAAAAGGTCAAAGTCACTTATTAACTATGACTGAAAGTAACATGAAGTACTACTATCTCCTCTACCTTTAATCAGAATTTGATCATACTTAAACAGAATATTATATAGGTTAAGGGCTTTGGGACAAAGGTCACTCAAGGTCATTTCTGAAAGGTCAAGATCACGTATTAGCTATGACTTAGAATACCATGAAGTATGTATATCTCTTACACCTTTCATCAGAATTTTATCATATTTAACCAAAATATTATTTAGGTTAAGGGCTTTTTCACAAATGTCACTCAAGGCATATGTGAAAGGTCAAGGTCACTTATTGACTATGACAAAATACCATGAAGTACTTATATCTCCTACACCTTTCATAAGAATTTGAACATACTTCACCAAAATATTATTAAGGTTAAGGGCTTTTGAACAAAGGTCATTCAAGGTCATAACTATGACTAAAAGTAACATGAAGTACTTATATCTCCTATACCTTTCATCAGAATTTAATAATACTTCACCAAAATGTTCTTTGGGTTAAGGACTTTTGGACAAAGGTAACTCAGGGTTATTTCTGAAAGGTCAAGGTCACTTATTGACTATGACAAAATACCATGATTTACTTATATCTCCTACACCTTTCATGAGAATTTGATCATACTTCACCAAAATATTATTAAGGTTAAGGGCTTTTGAACAAAGGTCATTCAAGGTCATTTCTGAAAGGTCAAGGTCACTTATTAACTATGACTTAAAATACATTGAAGTACTTTATATCTCCTACACCTGTCATCAGAATTTGGTCATACTTCACCAAAATGTTATTAAGGTTAAGAGTTTTGGACAAAGGTCACTCAATGTCATTTCTGAAAGGTCATGTTCACGATAAATAGTTTTATTTCATAACTAATAAAGGTCAAGCTTACTCATTTTAGTTTAAGATACTATGATCACTTGTTGATCTACAGTTGACTCAGTTGGATATCCATATGATACATTTAGATTTGAAATCATCATTAATTCAGTGATTTCCTATATACTGAGTCATTCAATTCCATCATTATTGCTGTGCTTCTTGGAGCATCCATCAGTTTTTTCTGATTTTTTTGTATATAAATTGAGTCGTCAATTTCCTACATCATAACTGGCATTCGAGTAGCATACATCAGTTTTTTTTTTTTTTTTTTTTTGTTTTTTTTTTTTTTTTTTGGTTTTTTTTTTTTTGGGGGGGGGGGGGGTTTGTAGCAGTGTTTAGTGTTGTTTAGTTCGTAATGTAAATTGTTCGTTGGCGATTTTTAAGGCGTCGAGCATTTGCTCGACAATCTTCTAGCGAACATGCAGATGTTACCTCTGCACCGCCAATCTCAATTCACGTACAAAGTAGTACCTTCTTTAAAGTACTTAAAGTAGTAAAAGTTCTGGCAAAACCGGCTTTGTTATCCTTGTTATTGAAATTTCATTGCACAGAAATAGGTTTAAGCATATGTCTGCTTAACTTAAATTATCAATATATTGCCCTAAAACACTTACTATTATTCTGTCGATTATTTTGTGTGCTAAAATATTCATTCTCCGTAATGACGCAAGCCGATTATGAATTACAATCGCACTTCATGGGAATTTTTCCAAATATGGGGAAGACCACGTGACATATTGCCTTATTTGTAGAAATCGTAGTAGAACGGTTGCAACACACCGATCAAGGCCTAATTTGACATATAAGCGCCAATGGGGAAAACCGATCGCGCGATCTTTGAAATATATATAATTATAATATATAATATAATAATAATATATTTTGATATAAATTTCAGTTTAAAAAATTACAAAAAAATATTTCGTAGAATCCTAAATATAAACTGGCAATGCGTATCACAAAGATCTTAAAATATCTAGACAATTGACCACTAATTGATAACGAGGCTAACCTAGGTTCAAGGGACGCGTTATCGGTTATTTTTATCTCACTGAATTTCGTATTGTTTCATTCATTTAAACCTAGAATCAACAAATATCGACAAAATTAATTACATCCTCGAGGCTAAACATCACGAACCTCTCGTAAATTACATCAGGTACTGAAAGTTTTCAAATCGCCTACATGTACAAAATTCAATGCGGATATAAAGGATGATAACATGGATACGGGACTTATATTATTTATAAGTCCTTGCTAGATTAAGACAGAATTTTAGATTGAATGCATGAAAAATAAATTAAATAAAACTCACATGTGAAGTCAACCAATTCTCGAAGTCGAAGTGACGTCACTGTCTGAGTTTGGCCATTACACTTGGGGTAAAACTCGGGGTTTATCGTTAGCGTTGATACAACTTTAAGCTCTTCCGTGTCAATTCTGAAGGTTTTTCTTATAAGATACGATCGGAAATGTGTAAAACATGTATTCAAAATTACTTTTTCGAATGACAAAATATTCTTTATTCCTTTTTATTAAAATTCCTCCCGGAATGCACATTGCTGTGTACGATAACGACCGAAGCTTTACTCCACATGTTTCGAATGCTTGTTATCAAATACCCGGATGTCTGACTTAGAGAATAAAGTGTGATTGTGATTCACAATCGGCTTGCGTCATTACGGCGAACGGCATGGCGTTGTAGCCCTTACATATGCACATACAATAAACGACAGAATAGTAACTAGTGTGTTACGACGATTTATAAAAGCTGACAGCCCCAGTGTCAGTATTAGTAGCGTTGTCAAAGATTGTAACCTAGACCATATCTTAAAACAAATTAAGCATAAGGTTTCCATATTTTACAGGCAATGGTAACAACTAGTCCATTTGTATCTTTGGAAAAAAAATGGCGATGGTGTTCGATTGATTTCACATGTACATTCTTTGTGATGAGACATTTGGCACAATTCTGCAAGAGTGACGTAAAACAATAAAATGTCATTATGATGTCATAATCAATACCACTTATAACCCTTGAATTCCTCATGACAACGGACCCCATCAAGAAACTGTTTACCATACGTATCCTCCTTTATTTGAGGAAAGCGCATTTGTCTGAATATGACACTATTCACGATATTGTTCCCTTTATTCCATGGCCTATGAGATATGGTTTACCCTTCGATACTTCTTTATTTTTTACTTTATGACAAAGCCCCACCAGAGAGTAATGTTGCCCACTGACAATTTTCATTCACATTTTAATATTATATAATACAATGTATATGACTGTTGGTGCTTAACCTTTTATCAATTCTTTACTCTGTTTCAAAAATTATCGGAATTTAACAAAAGTGATGAACACAACTGGTCAATTTCTGCTACTTTTGACAGCTTCAAATCAAATTTAGCTCGACGCTTTTGTGGCTCTTCAAGTCTTTGATTTTCTCTCTAATTCAGGCCAACGAAAAACAGATTCGGGACAGAAGGAAGATGGTCTTCAGGAAGGACTACTGAGTGAAGGTATGTTCATTGTTTATCAAACAATTAATTTCTTACCAACCAAAAATGCAAAAGATTTCAAGTATTTTAGTTTTCAAGATTAAAAAGAAATGTCATAATGTCTATTTGCCTGCTGATACCGTAAGTATTGCAATTTTGACACGGTCTTTTTATGGTACAATTTCAAAAATTTCATCTTAACGCTTTGATCAGATGTTCACAACATTGGATGATCAATATTTTGGATAATAAGCAGATCTAATTGAACTTTGCATTGCTTATCAAACGAACGCCTTTCACTGGTCATCGTGAACATCTGAAAATTGTGTTGCTTTAAAGAATTTATCATATTTTATTAGTATAGAGTACGCGATGCTAATATTTTTATAAAACACTACACACAAGAATTTCTCATTCGAATCTGTCGATTTCCTACATTTCATATATGTGCAAATCAAAAACAAATTCATAGTTTAACTAAAAGTTACAAAGCAAATAATACAAAAGAGAAAACGTAAGACATCTGACATCACAAAATTGGATGAACAATATTTTGGATAATAACTAAATAAGCAGATCTAATTGAACGTTGCATTGATTTCAAACTTACGCTTTTTACTGGTCATCGTGAACATCTAAAAATTGTGTGAATTTATCATCTTTATTAGTATAGAGTACGCGATGCTAATATTTTTATAAAACACTACATACAAGAATTTCTCATTCGAATCTGTCAAGTTCCTACTTTTCATATATGTGCAAATCAAAGACAAATTCATAGTTTAACTAAAAGTTACAAAGCAAATAATACAAAAGAGAAAACGTAAGACATCTGACAAAGCTGTACGACACAAATCACCAAGGACATGCACACAAATAGTAGAATATACACAGAAAAACGACATTTCAAAAATATTCGATTGTGCTGCGGTTACGATACCGACTTAGGACGGCCAGTTGAAGTAACAAACGTCATTCAATTGGTGTGGTTATTTGGTTTACGGGCGCCCACTTTCTCCCTCACCGCTAAAGCAGCACAATCAAAGGACACACATTTTAAAATTTTTTAAATAATCCTTCATGTTGAGAACAAGGATCAGCAGGTTACTAAAAAGAGAGGTCATAAAAATTTTATTACACACGAAACGTTTATAGAATAATATTTTGCTATCAAAAATATGTAAGGCGACATCAACATAAGTAAACCGTGATCTGCCCGTCTGTAAGCGATCTCAGATCCTTGATCAATAGGAGTCCCAATTAACAGTCAGAGGGGATGAGGATCAGGACCTTTTCTCCTCTGAAAAGGTTTGGACAAGGCCCATCATAGAATCATTACCACCCTGTTAGTCAGCGTGCAACGCTCAAGCAAAAGTCTTCATTGGGTTGTAGAGGGACCGAATACAAGAACTATGGTCTTAGCGATGATCTCGGGGTCATACTGTCGATGCCGAAGGCGTTTAATAATTTTAAGAACTGGCCGATATGAAATTATCGGAACTTTTGGCCCTCTTTAGTTTGTACACTAGATCATCGTAGAAATTTGGATGGGATATTCCGCTGTCTGAATAAGATCTGTAAAATTTACCGAAAATTTTTCGAAGTTTATGATATCTATAAGCCTGAGTAAGAAGTTTAAAGTAATCTGAGAAATTTTTGCGTGAAAAACTAAAACCTTAGTGCAGGCTGTAGCGAACTGAACCAAAAACAAATTAGACTCATGATGAACATTATTGGTATCAGACACACAGGCCATCAGAGGTTTCGAAATAGTGATAGATTCGACTTTTACTATTATATCATTACTATATGAATTTGAATACAACGTATATTTAACTTGATTATACTATAAACAATGACGAATCACTGCCGACATTCAGAAATACTGTATCTGAGTGTGTCACAAATGCCATGGACATTATTAATTCTGTGACGGGATTTAAAAAAAAAACCTGCATCATAATTACACACTTCCTTACGACAAGAGTAATGCCTTCGTAGCAGACTTGTCCGACGCTTAGTTTTCAGGATAGGAACTTTGTACAAAAAAGCACTTATGACAATTAATAACACTTGAAAAAAGAGGTCAAATGCGAAATTCAAACCTCATACTTAACAAACACGATTTTCATGCGGACATTTCAAACCATAACTGAAAACTGGAATACTAATTTTCATCACATTACAACAACTCCTACAACAACTCCTTTTAAATGGAGTCAACTGTGAAATAAGTCCAGCTTTTGTGTAAAACCTTATGACACAGACACCATATGGTATCAATGTACTAATTGACCTTGACTGGAGTCGTGAAAGCGGTTTGGCTACCCTTAGTCGTCCTCGGGATGAAAAATCTCCGGCTTGTGAGTGGATGTATTTACTAGTGTCATCTTTATGATTGAAATGCTATTTATGGCCTATCTGTTGACAAGTAACGATATTAGAATTTATTTAATGGGATGGATCAGTATTTTCATATCCAGGGTACAGGTATTTTCAGCAAGCACATTTTCTACGGACTGAGAGTGTGTACAAACAGGTAAAATTTTGAAAATGAAAAGCCACGGTGAGGTATAATGTATGGCCCTTGGGTATGTGTGTGGAGTGTGTGTTTGTGTGTGTGTGTATGTGTTTACTTAAATGGGGGACCTCTTGTCCTTGGAAGCTCCAATTTGAAAGGTTTTGCCTCAAAATTACTGTTTCCCGAGGTTGATTTTGGTAAAAAAAATTTCTGTTATGCTATATGATTTCAAGATATTCATAGTGCAAAAATCATTTCTGTTGCATTTTTGTGAGGTCAGGGCATGTTTTCCCGTAGATTGACTAAACTAAAATGATACTCGTTTTCATAGAAACTTCTCAACTCATTAGTATATAACCCTATTAAAACCAATTTCTATTTTGATACCATCACTTAGAATGGCGGAATAATTTCCGGAATACTGAATTTCATTAACGGACAGTAACTCTTGTTAATTGAAGTTGGGTCAGGCTTGGTGTGGTGATTAAGCGCTTGGCTTGCGGCGCCGACGATCCGGGTTCGATTCCCAGGTTGCGCCAATATGTATAACAGGTTGGTTAGCTCCTGCTTCCATGTCGCGATATAACTGGAAATTGTTGAAAGCGACGTAAAACACCAATCAATTAATTAATTAATGTAAATTGAAGTTTATTTGGTGAATGCAAATTTCATAGGTAAGACTTCATGCAAACAATAATGACATGTTACTTGAATCGAGTCAATATCTCAAAGCACGGAAAAATCCGTTCGGAAAACGTATAATAAATCTCTTGTAAAATAAGGTTAACTTGCGACAAAAAAACTCCCATACATTAGGGATAAGGTTTCATACTCAACATACACACCATGTAACACTTCCGTCTCTTAAGGAATGACCGAAAATTTGGAATCAGACGGACAAACACACGGAGGAACGAACATCGTCATTGTAAAGCACGTCGCGTATAACGATGGCTATATAATCTTATTCAATACGTTTCGTTCTTTATTTGTTTAAATCATGTAAATTATGTAAAATTAATATTATTCAACTTTTCGATGCCTGAACAATTACTTATCAAGGGGTTTTTCAGATTTTTATACGCACGTCTAGACGGACATATTATGGCATGGTGTTGTGGGTCTTGTGGGTGTGTGAGTCTGTGGGTCTGTCAGCATCTTGTTAACACGATACAGACCATACCGTTTAGACTAGGATTTTGAAACTTGGTACACTTATTTTTTGTAACGTGAGGACGAACTCTATTGATTTTCAATATCAAAGTTATTTTAGGGACAAAAATAGCAAAGTTTTGAAAATGCAACTTGTAAACAATATACATACCAAATTGTTGATGCTAGAACTTTTAAGAGAAAAATACAGTAATTGGCACCATAGAAATACAAATTAAGCTGGCTTGAAATTGTCAGTTGATATACATGTACAGTATACAGTGAATATTTCTCTTTTCAGAGAATCAACACCATAACGATATAGGATTTCCTACGACACTTTCACTTCCAATAATAAGATCTAATCCAAAATTTGTAGAAACATCTCTTTATAAGGATTTACTACAACAGGTTAAGGAAAATGATGTCGTTATTGTATATGGTACAGTTGGATTGGGGAAGACAGCCTCATGTATCGGGGTTACCGAGTATTTCCGGAACAGATTATACTGGGAAATAGTGGATTTATCGGTATCAAAAACAGATGATATAAATCAGAATGCATCTAAGACGAAAAACACATTAGTGTTTATTGATAGCTTATTCGGCAAAATAGTACCGGTTGTTAATTACAGGGATCACGTGACGAAAGCACTACATGAAATGTATCAGTTTAATATAGAACATACAGACCAGAGGATGAAATTGTTGGTTACAGTAGAAAAAGGGGTAAGCCAATTAATTGAAGAGGTTACAATAGAGGAGGGGGTATGCCAATTAAAGGAAAAGGTTACACTAGAGAAGGAGGTAAGCCAATCAAAGGAAAAGGTTACACTAGAGGAGGAGGTAAGCCAATTAACGGAAGAGGTTACAGTAGAGGAGGGGGTATCCCAATTAAAGGAAAGGGTTACACCAAAGGAGGAGGTAAGCCATCTAACGGAAGAGGTTACAGTAGAGGAGGGGGTATCCCAATTAAAGGAAAGGGTTACACCAAAGGAGGAGGTAAGCCATCTAACGGACGAGGTTTCAGCAGAGGAGGGAATATGCCAATTAAAGGAAAAGGTTACACTAGAGAAGAGGGTATACCGTTTAACAAAAGAGATCACAGCACAATATCCAATTCTTGATAAAGCTAATATTGTCTTGGTTTCTGCAGAAGGCTATACTGAAAGAGATTTAGAAGATCTCAATAAGATGTACATGTATGAAAATGAAGGTAACACCAGTAACAGAAAGGAAAAGAAGTCTGAGCCTATCCTATCACGTTTCTGCTTACCGAATGGCTGTCATTCGAGAATGACTACAGAGGACTCATCCGATACAGCGCAGGATATAATAGTAGAGTTTTTGTGCAAAATGGCAAACTCAGACGAATGGTTGGAAAAAGAGAAATATAAAATTCTAGTTTCAATGCTGTTAAATAGATTTACTTTAAATGGCGATGAGAAGTCGTCATTGTCTACTTTGAGACGAGAAGAAATCAGAACGCAGATGGCAGAAATGGAAAAATCCGGAATATTGACCAAGCGTGGCAATATGTTCACATTTGCAAATGACATTATCTTATTTGCTCTTGTAGAGTCTATTAGAAATAGCGACCTAGATATCGATAAAATGACGAAGGTGTGTGATTGTTACTGTATTTTACAATTCTTTAGACCGAAGAAGGAGCATAGTAGTGATGGAAATCCTTTCTCTGAGCAGTGCTTTATGAGTCTCTCAGATGACTTAGAAACTTACAGTACAGTTGTAGAGAAATTTAAGAGAAAGGGGAATGTAGAAGCTTTTGAAAAGCATGAGTTGTACCAGAAGTTTAAAGAAATAGTGGGAAAACATGAACAAATTATGTCGACTAAACATAAAAGCAAACCAAAAGAATTGAGCCTTGTTCGGAAGATGATACAATATCATCCTTATCTACGCGAACATTACGAAAAAACGAATGATATGAAGAGTATCAAGAAAGACATTGATAATAAAGAAGAGAAGTTTGAATGCTGTACTAAAAAGAAACAATAGAATAAACAAGTTTGTGGAACAAGAAAGGTCTTTACTCAGAATACAGTACTGTAAGGGTGATTGTAAAGTATGGAAATGTCCGGGGGAAATGTAGTACGATTACCGCTTTATGAACATAATGATAAAGTATGAGAGTTCGAGGACACACCTGGAATGTGAAATGCATTATTTCTCTTAAGGAGCCATTTTTATATCTTCCAAATCGAGATAACACATTTAAATAAATCCTTCTCTACTTGTCGAAAAGACCGTCTTGTCAGCAGTCAAATGGAATGAAAATGAAAAGCCTACTGCTTTGAACGTCATTTTGTCTTCATCAATGGTACGTTTGAATAATGTCCGTTGTAGTGATAGTTTAATTGCCACATCAAAAAGGTAGACTTATTTGTACTTACATGTGACCTAACAGGAGATTTTGCAGAAAGCATAATTACAGATTTTATTCAAATAACTTGTATCGTAATTGTTGTCGATTTTATCCTTTTCCATGAATCTTGAACAGTATAGAAAATAGTCAAGTATGACTGATTGTGTTTTCAATTTATTGATTGTTCTGGTATTGTGTATTACACACTGAGATAATTTCTAACCAGGGTCTGTGTGTTGGCGGTTAGTATATAGTAATAGTAGGAACAGGTACACTGAGACATTCCACCTTGACAACGTATTACAGCCAATCTGAATGCCATTAGTAGTGAATATCAGAAATACATATTCTTGTATAAAATTTGGTGTACCGTTTGGACATTTAGAAAATTTTGACTCCTCAATGCTGCTCAAGGCCTACGCTGTGGAAATCTGAAGTGTAAACATTTGAAGAGCAAATCAGTTACCAAATTGACCTGAATATAAGTGTCAAAGAACCAGTTGAGGGACAGAGCTGTATATGAGGGATAAGGGAGATACTCCTTCATTTCAAAATAATTTATAACAAAACTTTTGTCACAGCAAATTGTAACGCAGATCAGAAGCCAGAAGTACTAAAAAGTGGATTTGATTCTTTCATTGATGTCGTTTACGCAGTTTGAAATATACGGAAGTAATTCCTTTTCTTTGTAAATAATACTTTATATATATTATGTTGTCCAACTTCGTAATACAAAATCATATATATATGTATATGTATATTTATGTCAGTGGCGGAGTTAATTACTAGATATGTATGTGCAATATATTCAGCTATGAAATTTTCATCTTTTACCTTCTTTGTACATGTTTATGTGTCGGCTTCTTAGCGATAACATTAACATGGTGTAGTGGTTGGTTGATTGGTATTTCACTATGCTTTTAAACAATTTTTCGGTTATATCGCAACATGGAAGTTGGAGGTAACCAACCTCTTAAGCCAACCGCTTCACCACTACACCAAACCTGCCCCCTTGTGTGGTGGTTAAGCTTGTGGTTTAGACAATCTGATTCACTATGTTTACGTAGCCGGTTACCGCCTCCGGCCATTTAGCAATATGACTTGAAAGAGACCTTAAACACCAATCCACAACCAATCTTAGCAATCACAAACACCTTGATGACATCAGCGAGGCATGTGCATAGTGTTTCACAATTTTTGTCAAAATATCTATAGATTTTATTTCTATTGATTGAAGTTTGTATTAAATCACTTATGAATACTTCTTTTACTTTATAGTAAAGATATTTTACATTTACTAACGCCGTATATGATGTTGTTCATATTTTAATAATTTTTTCATTGTCAGCATTACATATTGTCACATAGATTACATGCGCGGATACAGAGGGGGGGGGGGTTAGGGGGGTCTGGACCCCCCCTGGAATCCGAAAATTTTACCAAAAAAAGGTAATATTTGGCCATTTTTGGGGTTGGACCCCCCCCCCCCTCGTCTAAGAGAAAAATTTACCTTTTTTGGTTGGACCCCCTCTGACAAAAATTTCTGGATCCGCGCATGGATTAGGAAATATAAAATTAATGTAACATGTAACATATATATATAAATTCTTAACGGTTGTTGTCATAAAGAACATTTGTTTGAATGTCGTCCGCGAAAAGCGTAATGTATGAAATATTTTCATGTGAATGCATTTTTTTCTGAAAGCCTGTAAACTTTTTATATTTTATTTACATATTCCCGAGAAACATATTAGAATCAACTCGTTTGCACTAATGTTGTCATATAGTGGAGCACTGACCAAGATGCTACATTTCCTTAGTTCAGATACGTCAACTCTCGGTAGATGAAGTAGATGGCTTGTCTTGATTTCAAGTTCCATGAAATGACAATATTTGTACAGTGTGTTTCCTGCATAATAAACTTGCTTATATATCGGCGTGGTTTTCTGTATGTCTTAACATTTTGAAATGTCAAAACCTCAGTTATGCATTATGTTACATAACTACGAAAGCCGATTGGGCTCATTTTATGTGGTAGTGGGGGGAATTTTTATCTCGTAATTACGAGATAAAAACTCGTAATAACGAGAAAAAAAGTCGTAATAACGAGAAAATATTCTCGTAATAACGAGAAAAAAAGTCGTAATAACGAGAAACTTTTCTCGTAATTACGAGAAAAAAAGTCGTAATAACGAGAAAAAAAGTCGTAATAACGAGAAAAAAAGTCGTAATTACGAGATAAAAAGTCGTAATAACGAGAAAATTTTCTCGTAATTACGAGAAAAAAAGTCGTAATAACGAGATAAAAAGTCGTAATAACGAGATAAAAAGTCGTAATAACGAGAAAATTTTCTCGTAATTACGAGAAAAAAAGTCGTATTAACGAGATAAAAAGTCGTAATAACGAGATAAAAAGTCGTAATAACGAGAAAGTTTTCTCGTAATTACGAGAAAAAAAGTCGTATTAACGAGATAAAAAGTCGTAATAACGAGAAAGTTTTCTCGTAATAACGAGAAAAAAGTCGTATTATCGTGAAAATTTTGACATGTTCATGTTAGATTTTTGCAGTTTGCGAATCAGTAGTACCCATTATAGAGATGGAGAGTCGACTTTCATTTTGGGAATTCTTGGAGGAATTAACGACAGAGGCAACAGCATCAAAAATGAAAGGCGAAAAGGTAAAACTGCAAACGATTCGGTTACAAGTGGCCCTGGCTCAATTTATCAGGGGTTAGTAATAGGAATTGTCCACCATAGGTGAACAGAAAATGTGTACCCAATAGTCAAAATATTATATAATTTTGTATCTCTGTTACTTTCGAAAACCACCATACAGATGGTCTGATATTATCTTCATAATAACACATTTCGACACCGCCGCAGAGTGAGAAACTTAATCCGCCTTTTGTAAGGATAATTTACGACCTTTGGCAAGTTTGCAAGCCTTTGGGCGTTCTTTGAATAGGTTAATTATGCGTACATAGGCCTGAGAAAAACGTCCTTTAATATATCAATATATAGTGATTGCAATTTCTTTAACCACATGTATATCGCTTACGAACTTATGAGCAGATGTGAAGTCTTGCAGTTTGTGTAAGTGAATTTTCTTACTTCTTCGTTCCAATACGGAATTAATCATACGCCGATGTGACCCAATAGATGAGGTTTTTGATTTGTGATCAAGAGGGACAGACTTAGTGTAGTTATTAAGCACTTGGCTTGTAGTGCGGGCGACCAACCGGGTTCGATTCCAAGATTGCTCTACTATATTTATGATGTTGGTAACTCCCTGCTTCCATGTCGCGATATAACTGAAATATTGTTGAAAGCGACGTAAAACCCCATTCAACCAATCAAATCCTTCAGACTAAAGCCTATAGAGCTCATTTGGTAGGAAGAAAAAAGTTTTCGTGTTATTTAGCGAAACTTTCGCGAAACTCATGCGTTAGTTTGCGAAACTTTCGCGTTATTTCGCAAAACTACGGAGTACGTTTCTCTTAATCAGGAAATAGTATCTTTTATTTCTCTTAATTACGTGATAATATTAAGTCCTAATAAGGCGGTAGTATATTCTTATTAGGTATTAGTATCTCCTACTGATACTGACACTTAAATCTAATTAAGTCCTAAGTAAATCACTGTATCTTCTAATTACGTGAATTTTTTTTTTCTAATTAGAAGATGCCATGCTTTGGCATTAGGGTGCTTCTTGTGTATTGAAAAGAGGCGAAACCTAACTGAAGCAACAAACCCCCCGAATTTTCAACAATATTAAAATAATACAAGAATCTACAACAATAATTAATAATTTTATGTACTAATTATATGATTCCATTTTGAATTTCACAATAAAATATCTTGAACTTGTAGGCCATTGAGCGTAGTTGGTAGCGCACTCACTTCTTACCAATGCGACCCGGGTTTAATTCTCGGTGTTGTACGTGATATAGCGTGGTTGTCACCCGCCTGGTTTCATGAGGTTTTTTTTTCGGGTAATTGGATTTCCTCACACATATAAACGACAATCTCAAATCAAAATCTGTTCCAACTAGCAAAATTCGGTTACCACTCAGTATTCCAAAGGTTTGACAGTTCGAAAGACCGATAGACCGAAGGTCCGGTAGTCCGAAGGTCTGGAAGACCGACGGTCTGATCATTTCAGGGTCCAATGGTCCGAAGATTCTATAAACTCCTCAAAGAAATATACAATGTAGATCCGAAAAATATATGGTTGCAAACCCCCAATGAACACTGATGCCTTCTTCGAAAACAAAGTCAACGAAAACAATGTGTAGATCACATGATTAAAATGGGTTTCAGGAATTTCATGTTAATACAAATACACCCACTTTTATTTGCACTAGATAGGCAAACCAAAAGCACGCCTTGTGTGGAATATAAGCCCATCTAGTAGCGTGAAAAGGTTTACTTTGAAGAGTAAAACACATTCAAATTTATAACAAGCGGGATTCATAAACCTGGAAAATCCAAAGCAAGTAGTATGGAACGTAATGGCTGTGTTAAGGTGGATTTTCTCACTATAATGGGTCAAACAGCCATAAAAACCAATTGTTTTGCTGTTATAAAGGGTCGAACGACCACATTATTGAGTGGTTCTGTTATGTTATTGGGTGGTTATACCGTGTTATGAAGTGCTTTTGATGTAATAAACGGTCAAACGACCACGTTATTGAGTGGTTTTGCTATGTTATTGGGTGGTTATGTTGTGTTATTCAGTGGTTTTGCTGTTATAAAGGGTCGAACGACCACGTTATTGAGTGGTTCTGTTATGTTATTGAGTGGCTATACCATGTTATGAAGTGCGTTTGATGTTATAAACGGTCAAACGACCACGTTATTGAGTGGTTTTGCTATGTTATTGGGTGGTTATGTTGTGTTATTCAGTGGTTTTGCTGCTATAAAGGGTCAAACGACCACGTTATTGAGTGGTTCTGTTATGTTATTGGGTGGCTATACCGAGTTATTAAGTGGTTTTAATGTAGTAAACGGTCAAACGACCACGTTATTGAGTGGTTTTGCTATATTAATGGGTGGTTATGCTGTGTTATTATATGCTTTTTATATAATAAAGGGTCAATCGACAGTGTCGTAACGGGAGTTCGGAATGCCTCTCGAGCTTTTATAGATTCCATGTACATCAGGTATTAAAACGTTTAGTACTGATCCGAGCCGAATTTCAACTTCCAATTCGCTTTAAATCATTTAAGGCTGCTAAATGAGGTGGCTTTAAACTTTCCTAGGGACCTATTGGTTGTGGGTTCAAATCTCACCAGTGCCAAGAAAACAAATTCAATTTCTTTTTTTATTATAATTGATAAAAGAAAGGAGGATTTAAACAAAAGAATTTTCCCAAGATGTTAATTATTTTATTTATAATGAATTACACTATTCCAAAAAAAAAAAAAAAAAAAGAAAAAGAAATGGTTGGGTTGGATAATGGGTATTATTTGCAATTATCTGGTTCTACTTTTGAATTAGTACAAGGGTATGAATGAAATTTGGCATTTATGATAGATTTGTGGTCCTCTACAAAAATTTTGAAAGAATACAAAAATCTAAAATTCATGTTGTTTACTTTACATTAACATGTACATCCATGAATATGCTGTATTATTAATGTGTGACATGCATCATTCTAAGTGTGTCGGATAACAAGGTCAATGTCACAAAGTCCAAGGTCAAAATCAGAAATGGAAAGTCTCTTCACAAGGAATTTACATGAAAAGTATGAAATCCCTACCCCTAACTATAGTGGTTAAAAGTTACTACCAATGATATAGTTGTTGTGACGCCGACGGTACGATAATCGCTTTCCTGCTGACTTTCGTCCTAGCAAGCTTATAAAAATGAAAGTTATATCTATGCTGGTTCAAATGGTATAAACACGGTTAAAGTTTTGAAAATTACGACAAACTTCAAGGTTAACTTCATCAAGTCTAAAACTGTGGTATGGAGTGAAAGGTTTTGTGACCATGATCATAAATGTGAAATATGAAAGCCCTATCTAATACGGTTCAAACGTTATGTTCAAGGTTAAAGATATTCAAAAGCAAGTCAAATTTCAAGGTCAATCATTTAGGTACAGTCTGGATTTTCTTGCCTCTGGGAGTGAATATGTGAAACACGAAAACCTTATTTATCCTGGTTCAAAAATCATGGCTAAGGTTTAAGGTATAACTTCAAGATCAAAGATACAACGTCAAATATTATGGTATCCATTGAAAGGTCTTGTGAACAATTGACTATGAGTACACGTGAACTATGAAAGCCCCTTTTAGCCATGAACAAAAATTATCATCCAGATTTGACAAAGAAGTAAGAAGTTAGTTGGCCCAGACAAGATTGATGGACAGACAGACGGACGGACAGAAGAATGGATAGAGAGGATGATTCCTATATACCACAAAACTTTGCTGGGTATAATAAGAAGTAATTGTTTACAGATGGATGGACGCCGAAAAAAAGTGGTATCTCGCTTAGCTATGCTGACCTTAGAAGACCAATAGTGCTAACAATGAAGAACAAGAGATGATGGTTTATTAGCCATGAATTCAAAACGCGCCTCTATGATCTGATATAGAAGGTGGCTTCCTCTACACTATTCAAACATTGTGTATGGGTTTCATGGAAAACAGTTACGTTTACTTAAGTTATTATGGGTTCCATAGCATCTTATCATGGCCAAAAATATTCAAGTCCCACAACTCCGGAACGACAAAACGGAATTTGCGTTCCCTACACTATTCAAGCATTCTGTATGAGTTTCATGGAAAACAGTTGACCTTTATTGTGGCGTTCCCTAGCGGACAGACGGATGGACAGAGCCATACCATAATAAGTCCCGTCTTTCGACGGGCGTATAAAATTGATTCATAGTAATTTATAAAATGCCTTTCCAAAATTAATAAGAACAATTCTATAAACAATGTAATAGTATAAAACTGTCCTTTTTAGAACATGTACAATTAAGCTAGTAAACATTATTTCCTGATGCTTAAAACAAGACAGTTCAATGATGAGTTGAACAAAATAATAACATGAACAAAATCAAAATGCCAACTATAACTTATTAATGCAAATTATCGTAGCATAAATTTCATGTCTTTTCATAAATGTACAACACTTTTACATGTTTTCTAAAACTACTACAAGATACCCAAATGGGCCTATATCGTTCAACTGAGAGCCATGCCTCTCTATCTTTGTATTAAGATCTACTTAATTCTATGCTTTCAATTTTGTTTGTTTGGTTGGTTTTTGTTTAACATCACTCAACGAATATTTCACGTATATGGCGACGACATTGGCCTGATGCGGGACATACAAATTTTGAAATCTGCAATAGGCCCATCCGAAGCAGTGAGGGATCTTTAACGTGTCATGCCTGCCACGACACGGGACAAATCTATCATAAATGCCAAATTTCATTCATACCCTCGTACCAATTCAAAAGTAGAACCAGGAAATTGGAAATAATACCCCTTACCCACCTACCATTTCACAATTTCTTTTTTGGAATAGTTAAATTCATTAGAAATAAAACAATATACATTTTCGGAAAATTCTTTTGCTGAAATTCTCCTTTCTTTATTCTACGGAAGCGTCCTAGTGCCACAACCTGAATTTTTTTTTATCTCCTAATTAGGAGATACTAACTCCTAATTAGGAGATAGCTAAGTCCTAATTAGGAGATACTATCACCTAATTAGGACTTAGCTATCTCCTAATTAGGAGATAGTATCTCCTAATGAGGACTTAGTTATCTCCTAATTAGGAGATACTATCACCTAATTAGGACTTAGCTATCTCCTAATTAGGAGATACTATCACCTAATTAGGACTTAGCTATCTCCTAATTAGGACTTAGCTATCTCCTAATTAAGAGATACTATCACCTAATTAGGACTTAGCTATCTCCTAATTAGGACTTAACTGTCACCTAATTACAACGCTTTTTCTTTTTGGAATAAAAAGTAAAACGGCGCCCCATACAATCTGACGAATATTAAAAATGTCCTTATGATTCTATCACTGTCTCTTGTAGTAGAATTTTGGGCCCGTAAACTTGGCCCCATGACCGTTAACAGAGAATATACTAAGATCGATTTTTTTGTAAGCGATTAATTTCACGAAAGACTACCGGAAATTGAACAGACTTTATTTAGAACATTCTGCTGTATAATCTGTGAAATTTATCCTCTAATCTTTTTATACTTACAGCTTGAACCTGACATTGTACTTCAGATGAATGACGAAGAGCTTTCCAAGTATATCCCTCTTCATGGAGATCGTCTAAGATTAAAAACTTTCTTAAAAGGTCAGAAAAAGGGAGAAAAAGTAACAGTGAGAAAAAATACGCTTTTATCTGTACTGCGAGAAAAAATAGAAGCTAGACGAGACGTAAAACGAGATAAAGAACAGACTGAGATAGCCACAGTTTCTGATAATATGAGAAATACCAAAAAACAGTTTGGAAATAAAAACGCCAAAAAAGAATCAAGACGCATCGAAATAGGCTGGATTCATAGAAATGCCTCTGGGAGTAAGCAAGTGCGCCAGAAGAAAGGTGGTGGAACAAGAAGGGTGATTGTTAGAAAGGATGCTCAAAAGGAAGAACTGATAGAAGAAGGAAAAAAATTATTTTTTCCCAACGGAGAGTCTTCAAAAGGGGAGCTTGATAATTTCAAGTTCGATATCTGGGATTTTCAGGACCGAAGTTTACCGCAAGGCAAAACCGTAGGAGATCTGTACTTGGAAACAAAAATGCCCCTTCTACGTTTTTACTTTGCTACAGTGGATAAGGTAATGGATGATCAAGAAGTGGACAATTCAAAGAGCTCCGACAATGACTCGCTACCTGATATCGACTCTGGACAAAACATGTATGATATGTATGTTGCCCGGAAACCATCTGCCACACCTGTCCCTCCTCGTTCTAAATCTCAAGAAGAAGAAGTTTCGAAATCTGCTAAAGTTGTCAATACAGACTTCCCTGATCACGATTTACCACAACTATCAGTTCCAAGAAGATCTGAGGCGGTGGTCAATACATCTTTTGATAAAGAATGGCCAACATTTTCAGGAATAACATCTGATGTAGATAATATTGACCATGTCACTACATTGCCTGAACAGTGGTCATTGACAAAGACATTTGACCCTAACAAGAATCTTGAATTTCAATCTGATAGTGCGCCATATCATCAAGATCTACTTTCAGAAGCAGTCGAAATCGCAGGTATTTTGAATGAATACTCAGATATATCGTCTGGTGTCGAACTGGTAGACACAGAGAAAGCAACTACAGAGACACAGGAACACGTGGTTAGATTACACAGGGGGCATGTTCTCATGGAAATGATAGAAGCATTCAAGGACATTGATCCTTATTCGGACATTATTTCCATAGAACTGTACATGCCAAACGGCGAACGGGAAGCAGCAGAAGACAGTGGTGGTGTTACACGTGATGCCATTTGTGAGTTCTGGGGTTCTTTTTACGACCAATGTACTTTGGGGAGCAGCCTTAAAGTTCCTTGTCTACGTCATGACTTTGCGGAGAAGGAGTGGGGATCAGTGGCCAAAATAATGTATTTTGGATGGAAAAGCGTTCGATATTTTCCGGTACAGCTATCTCTCGTTTTCCTTGAACAATGCTTATACGGCCACGTCATAAGCAACATAAAAGAAGACTTTTGGTTGTATATTCCTGAAGGAGATGCACAAACTCTCAAGTCTGCTTCAGTTAATATGGATTCTGTTGATTCTGACGAGCTGCTGGACATCATGCAACAACACGACGTTAAGACTCATATAAGGAATGACAATATCGACAGAATCATTAATGAGATAGCTCATAAAGAGCTAATCCAATCTGCAATGTTCGTAGTGGACTGTTGGCATCCGTTGCTGGCAAACATTGGAATCACGAAAGAGCGATTGTCCGGTTTATATACTGAGCTTTTCCCTAAACCACGGCGTGTCGCACAATTATTAAAATTCCCGGACATCATGTCTCAAGATGAGCTTGTGGTATCGAATCATCTTCGCAGATTTGTTCGCGAGCTTGATGAACAGTTACTGAAAAGATTTTTAAGATTCTGTACCGGATCTGACCTGATTTTAGGAAATGATATCGAGGTTTCATTTGTAAATGTCACTGGACTGGCCAGACGTCCAGTTGCCCACACCTGTTCTTGCGTGTTGGAATTACCTAAATCTTATGAAAATTTTCCACAGTTTAGATCGGAATTCCTATCAATACTTAATGCAAATATTTGGGTTATGGATATCATTTAACCTTTCTACCGTATAGTGACCATAACACGTTTTGGTCATACCCATCTCAAAAACGCACTGGCATGGGGATTGTAGACGTCAAGAAATCGTTCAATTGTTACAATATGCACAACATTTGTTACAAATAACTAAATAGAAAGAAATTCTACTACCATTTGAGAGAAATCATTGATAAAACATTATTAATTGATACTAGCATAATTAACTACTGATTTCATGTACTTGGATGTGTACCATGAGAATGACATGTTTTTGGTTTACTTAATTATCCTTCTAATGCATTAATTATTATTATATACTGAAGTTGTTTCATCATCTGAGCATTTAACCGCTATACTTGTTTCTTCATGTATAGATGACCTTTTAATTTTTAATTATTGATTTTCATTAAATTTACCGAATCACTGAAATTGTGAGTTTAGCTGTATTGAACTGTGCATGTTGTTTTACTATTGTAAATGGGACTGTGAAACACTATGCACCCAAAAAGTACAAAAAAAAAATGTTATTTAAGTACACAATGTCATTGTCAGGGTTTCCTGGCTTTGGTTGATATTATTCAGGGAACCTAGTCCGAAAGATCAGAACCTAGAATAAAACTGGGTCTGAATTTCTCATATAGAGGGAATTGACAGAAAGATAGGAAAGATATACTTTAACAATATTACTTACAATTCACATCGTCATTTTCTTGTTTTCATTCAAATAATATGGCTCTTGCTGCAATTAAATATTTTTTATCCGAATTTTCCTACATGAGTTCCATTTTTAAATAATGGTAAATTCTAAAATTTAGTGAAATAGAAGGAAATTCTGTTATAAAATCATAAACATCACCAACTTTATGACTCGTAAACATTGGACTTATTAATGATATTATTCGGCACATCATAGTTTGGATGTAATCAAAATTTTTGAATTGCAGTCGAATAATTTTATGGGAGGAATTTAGACTGAAGTATCATGCTTGGGTTTGATATTTCGGAGAAATTGATGCCTAAATTGTATCCTAAATACGACAGTTACAGTGAAAAACCTACATGTATTTTGCATTAGCTTGGGGACACCATATACTATATACTTTTATAAATATGCTCTTTATTTAAAAAATCAATTAAATATTAGGCGCTTGACACCCCTTTTTCAATAATTTCCATCCCTTAATTAATTTATATTAATTATTAAACATTAAATCATATTGTTTAGGCCTCTATACAGTGCATGTCCCCCCCCCCCTTTTTTTTTTTTTAATTTTCACGATATTACTATTGTTTGTAAAGTAATATTTAAGGCATCGCATTATGTGACATGTTAAATGAGAATACACTTTTCTACTTTCATTTTCATTGGAAGTCGTTGCTTTTGTTAATGATACAATATAAAAATCAAATGATGGCATGCCAACTATAAAACCCCAGACAATGCGTTTGTAATGATATATATTTCATATAAATTATATTTAAGGGTGGTAATTTTTGCAAAAAGGGGTGCCAAAACGCCAACTCTTTAATTGTTTATGTAAAACCAAGGGATTCCTGTATAGACTTGAAATTTATTTAGGTTTTCCTCAAGCTAAAACCCTATTTGAAGCAAATGCAAAATAGTTTCCCTGTAAGCGCCATATTTAGGACGTATCGAGACTTAAAAAGAGAATTCTAAGCCATTTCAGACTTTAGCGGAACCTTATTAAAAAGATATGGTTAGTGTTATAGACAGAAAGGACAACAATATGTCCAAACATGGGTATGAAAATTTATTCATGGCACTGGGTTAAATTTCACTTGAATTGGAAGTTTGATTAACCAGCACTGGTCGTATTCACAAAATGTAAGTGTTCAAAGAATTCTTAAAATTGCGTGAATATTACAAAAAAAAAATGTCCATGAAAAAATCTTACGATCGATTTTCCTCTGAATTTACTCGTACGAGACTTGCTCCTACATGTCACCTGCAGCGTTGTCAATTTTAAACGGAGACTGCCGCTCTGTATGTTTCGTTTGCAAATTGGGATTTTGAACTCTTTGCATTATCTGTACATCTGATTAACTTAAGCATAGATTCCCTCAGTCATATATGTATGCATCATGATGGACATCACTGACTAAGTAACAAATTACCGTAATTTTGCAATCCATTGACGGATTTAGCGAGGTGGATAGGGGATTGCCATCACCACCTCCCCACCCCATTTTGATTAGAAAATGTTGCCAAAAATATCTTTTTCGACCATTTTAGGGCTGCACAACATGCATATGCGCTAGCCATGCGTGTATGATATGTTACGAATCAGAAACGCCTGGCTAGCAAAGATGAATCTTGGGCTACTTCACACCCCACAGTTTTCGATAAATTTTCTAGATCTGCTTATGCAATATGTATGTAAATTCTTGTACAAAACTACACAACTTCGATTGTCTTCATTTCTATCTATTGGCAAAGTTAACAAAAGTGTTAATGAAAATCTATCCAGTGGTCCTGAAACAAGAGGCCCAAGTTAGCCTGTATCGCTCATCTGACCTTAATTTGTTTATTAGAATTTTCAGCGGCAATGGACTTGATTTTGTTCCAATCAAGAATAAAGCGCAAAAATTTGTGCATTCTATGGTAAGGAACATGCAAGTAAATTTTCACTGAATTCTGTCAAGTAGTTTCAGAGAAAAAGTCGAAAATGTAAAATTCTATTTTCAGCAACAGTGACCATGTTTTTGCTCGATCTAAAAACGAAGCCATAAACTTGTGCATATTAAGGCAAGGAACTACTATGCAAATTTTTATGAATTCTACCCAATACTTTCAGAGAACAAGTCAAAAATGTAAAATTCTATTTTTCATTGTCGGTCATGTTTTTGTCCGATCAAAAAACGAAGCAGTAAATATGTGCATACTATGGCAAGAAACTACCATGTAAAATTTTATGAATTCTGCACAGTACTTTCAGAGAACAAGTCTAAATTGTAAAATTCTATTTTTAGCAATGGCTGCCATGTTTTTTAGTCCGATCAAATCACGAAGCACAAAATTTGTGCATACTATAGTGAGAAACTAACATGTAAATTATTTATGAATTCTGCCCAGTAGTTTCAGAGAAGAAGTCGATTATGTCCAAAAGTTAACGGAGGACGACGACGACGACGGACGACAGACGATCCGGTATGACAATAGCTCACTTGAGCCTATGACTCAAGTGAGCTAAATATAGTAGAAAGTCGAAAATGTAAAACAAAATTACAGATGCACGGACAGACAGGCGGAAGGACGATGAAAACAGGTGATCCAAATAGTTCACTTGAACCTTCGGTTTACTAGTCTAGTAGAAAGAGTAACGATAAGGTAGTTGCCCGGATAATCATATATATTGTAAATGAAATATCAGAAAAGCAAAGAGGTCGACGATCGATCCCCCTTACATTTGGAATGCAACACTTTGAAAAATAATGACAAAAAAATTTATGCACCAAAATTTTAAGAGAACTGTCAAAGTGTTTCTTTCCCCATGACTGCAGCATCATGGTTATATGTATACTTTCACTGCATTTTAAAGGCATCGCCCCAACACTACAACTGGTTTAAAATAGAATTTCTTAATCGATGGTACAATTCTTTAGCATTGACAACGTTATCTGCAAAATGTAGGGATTCTTCTTCCATTATTAAGAGGCAGAGTTCCTTTACAGTATTATCGCATGGAATTTCTTCTTTCGGGTATGTTTCTTCGGCACATAGTTGCAATTCTATTTCATCGACAACACAAAGACAATTTTGTACGTCGTAAAGTTCCGGAAGATTGTACAGCATAAAAGGTCTATTTCCGCCACGCTGTTCCGATCCTTTCGGATTCTGCATAGTGTGTGTGTTCCAGACCTCAGCTACTCTGTCTAAATCTAACTGAAATTGAAATGTAACAGAGACTGTCTTCAAAGTACTCGTATATATATTAAAATCATAAAACACAAAAATAAAAATAATAGGGTTAATTGGGTCTAAATGGCTTACCATGCCACCTTCAATAAATGAAAAAATAAAGAGTCAAAGAAAATTTGTTCAATGGAACACTAAAGACTTTTGACAGTTTACTCCATTAAATTGTTGGCTTCGAAAGCTTATTGAGCTCATATGGTTGGAAGAACAAAATATTAATGTTATTCGAACTTATTTCGCGTAGCTTTTGCGTTATCTCGCGAAACCTTCGCATTACTTCGTAAAACTTACGCGTTGTTTTGCGAAACTTTCACGTTATTCCGAGAATTGTGTTTTAAAAGATGTCTTCTTCGCTTTTCACACTTTCGGTCGTCTGCACGAAAGTTTTGTAAGATGAACATATATTGTCTCAATCTAAATATTTCTAGTCTTTGTAGTAATAAGAAGAAGTACCGAAGGGTTAACCATATCTCATAATCCAAGGAACAAAAAGACGAAATCGTTAATAGTGTTACACTCAGACAAGTGCGAACCCCGATAAAACCGAGGTGAGACCAGGTGCCCGGGAGGAGTAAGCGTCCCCTGGTTGCATGCAACACCCGTCGCAAAAGTCATGTAACAACATATAATGTCTAGGAAGTGAATACATAAATATACGCACATGAACGCATGAAGGAGACAAGAACAAGAAATCCAGTCGATCATTTCAAAGTGTAAATCTACTCTCAAGCATATCTTAAAAAGGCATTTATCATGAAATCAAAGTCATACTAGTGATCATGTGGAAATTTTCCATGAGCTCCCATAGTAAAATGCACACACACGTGTACGTATAAATCCTGGCCATGAATCATAACAACACTACTACCTTGGGAATATTGGCGGACATCTAGCATTCTATAGACGCGAGATCGGGTGTGAGGGAGGAGAAAGAGTCTCTCGTTTGATTGGACACACATGCTTTCTATTTTTGGATTTTTAATTAAATTGAAACAGATCGACCTGACAATTATTTTATGTATTTTTACGCTACTTTCACACCTTATACTTCAGACAATTATTAGTTATGTTGTCATGTTATTAACTATTTCACATTAAAAGTGAAGGTCTTAAATGAAAGGGACAGACTTGCGATGTAGATTAACCGGATTCGATCCCCGGGTTGTACCACTATGTTTTAGAGGATGGTAACCTCCTGCATCCATGTCATGATATGACAGAAATATTGTTAAAAGCTACATAAATCTTTAACAACCAGCCAACCAACAAAAATGAAAAGTCATATCGCGAAGAATTCATATGTGAAATAAAAAACTCTACATTTGAAAGTCAAGAAATATAATCTATTTCAAACTGTTTGAAGGGCAGGTAAAATCACATTCGCTAGCCAAATGCGTCTGATCCGCTACTCTGGGCAGGGTAGCTGTAGTGTTTAGGCACTTGGCTTACGTTACATACGATCCGAGTTCGATTTCCCTCATTGCACCACTATGTTTTAGAGATTGGTAACATCCTGCTTCCATGGCGTTTTGTGACTGAAACAGACGTGACAAAATCCTAATCATTTAACTGAATTCATGACAAGAAATATGACATCAGATTGCATGGAATGCAACCTTTGATAGCTCGGTAAGCTAAGAGGTCATGAGGAGAGTAACGGATCAGAAACACTTGGCTAGTGAAGATGGGCCAAGGTCACAAATTTGAAGATCTTTGTATTATAGTTTATTGTCTTGTAATAATACTTGTCAATACTCTTTTGACTAAATCACAGATTTTATTCTCCAAATTCAAAATTTGACACATTTATTCCATTACTCTTGTTATGGTATATCACCGTGTTAAGTAACTATTTTCTACCTCATTTTTTTCTCCAAACAGACACAAGAGCTTAACAAAAATGCTGACGCAGACAGACCGTGACGTGGTAGACACATGATGTAAAATGTTCCTTACTTCTTCGGGTGGGTCTGTTACAAAGAGTTCTGTTTTTAGTTTTACTAACTCTATGGACACAGTCATGACTTGATGACATATATTTGAGATAAATGTTCAAAACTGAATGATGAAAATGAAACCATCGAGAAAAATAATCTGCTTTTGTAAAAAGTTTTGCGTAATAACGCGAACGATTCGAAAATAAAAAAACGCGAAAATTTCGTTAAATAAAGCGAAGGTTTCGCGAAATAATGTGTAAGATTCACAAAATAAAGCGAAGCGATAGTTTAGTGTTTTAACACGAATAAATTATAACCAAGTGAGCTCAATAGGCTTTCGTAGTTGACAGTCCCTCTGTCAGTTTTAAGTATATACTAGATCCAACCCATTCCGTTCGGTATTTAGCAAACATAATCACAACAAACACTTGAAGCAATCCACGAGTTCTTCAAATTGCCATCTGCCATGATCTGGTAGTGATTTAATCATATTAGAAATGTTTGATGCCATGGAATTGAACAGTGAAATTTCAAACTGGTGCACATGTGCGGGAGTTCGAATCAATGACAAAACTCATCAAAATTTATTGACTCCATTGACAAAAGAGTATTATTATTGTCGATTTCGAATCTTACAGGGCACCCATATTCCAATACCAGGACCTACTAATTCGAACTGTACAGATTAAATAAATGTAATGACCATAGTCAGAAATACCTGAATCAGTTTCATGAAACAAAATTGTACCAAGGCTTTATCGAGAAAATCTCCGCTAAATGACGACTCTCCGGCATCGTTTGCCATGTCCCGAAATAGATTCATCCAGAACTGACCAGATTCTTTCCTAAGGCACCCCCAAAACCACTCTATGCGTTGATTATGCGTACTTTTTCCATACATGAAACTTCTGTCTCCCGACAATTCGTCATTATGATTACGTCTCAGGAATTTCTGCATCTGTTCAACATGAACATTTTCAGTTCCCATGTCACAACGTACTCGCTGTGGACAACCTAACTTGCGTTCCAATGCTTTAATGTAATAGTCGGCAATAACTCTCGGGTCACTATTTGTTGTATTCGCCTCCAGCCATATAATGTTTCTTGAAAACCCGTCAATACATCCATTTATAGCTATGCCGTATGGTTTAAGTTTGTCGTATGAATCGATGTGCCACACGTAGTTAGGACCCTTGCTTACATAGTGCCGTCTTCGCAGTCTCTTTCTTTTACGTGATATGATTCCAGCGGGGTCCAAAAGTTTTAAGAGATCATAAACTGTGTCCCGTGGTATAACTAAACCTGCATTGATGCATTTCTGGTGCATCCATCTGTACCCATGCAACTGACCCGAGTTCTCTAGTTCTTTTAATATAAAAAGCGCCACATCAATAATGTTTGAATAATTGTTTTTCCGTGTAAGGCAAAGGCGTTGTAAGATCCGTTTTAACGTCGATTTACTAATAATTATTTTATATCCAAATGCCAAAAAACTTAGAATTTCTGCATGTGAAAGCCCTAATTGGTAATACAATTTCACAAGTCTCTCTGTCTCTGTTAACATCTTCAAATGATATGTTTCATCAGCCTTTTCCCACAAAATACACTCATTTCCAGTGTCAACAAAGTATTTTATCATGATTTGCTTCTCGTTATCACGACATTTTTCTCGTTATTACGAGAAAATTATCTCGTTATTACGACTTTTTTTCTCGTAATTACGAGAAAAGTTTCTCGTTATTACGACTTTTTTTCTCGTTATTACGACTTTTTTCTCGTAATTACGAGAAAAGTTTCTCGTTATTACGACTTTTTTCTCGTTATTACGAGAAAATTATCTCGTTATTACGACTTTTTTTCTCGTTATTACGACTTTTTTCTCGTAATTACGAGAAAAGTTTCTCGTTATTACGACTTTTTTTCTCGTTATTACGACTTTTTTTCTCGTTATTACGACTTTTTTTCTCGTAATTACGAGAAAATTATCTCGTTATTACGACTTTTTTTCTCGTTATTACGACTTTTTTTCTCGTAATTACGAGAAAAGTTTCTCGTTATTACGACTTTTTTTCTCGTTATTACGACTTTTTTTCTCGTTATTACGACTTTTTTTCTCGTAATTACGAGAAAAGTTTCTCGTTATTACGACTTTTTTTCTCGTTATTACGACTTTTTTTCTCGTTATTACGACTTTTTATCTCGTAATTACGAGATAAAATTTTACCCCACTTCCACATAAAATGAGCCCAATCGGCTTTCGTACATAACAACCTGAACTAAGTTGACTGTAGACTCAAGATGATGAAGATTAGCAGGATCACCCATTGTTTTTGAAAATATATCCTTCTTCATTAACTTTAAAGAAGAACAATTGAAATATTACTTGAAGTTATAAGTTAACCCTTATTGAAAAGATTGCAGTTGTTCGAGAGGGATTCAAAGGTTCCAGATTTCCTCCAATGAGATATAGCGACAGATCTATCTGTAGAGGCACAGAATTTAATCAATTATTCCTGGAAAATGTCGGCATGCCAAAAGAATTTACTTCGGTTGGTCGAAATTCTGCGGTAGTACATCATGTAACTGCCGTCTGAATGAAACTGAAAAGTTAGTCAAATAATAAACAAGGGGGGGGGGGGGGGGTGAGGGCTGGATGAATACGAAAAAAACTGGTATTATGTCACTGTCCCCCAGATTATCAGAGTTATCATGAGGTCGTATTAACGAAATATGCCGACGGGACTCGAACCCTGAACTTCTCGGTCATCGACTAAGCGCCTTACGTACTGAACGACGCCGCTTCTGAGGCGCATATGCAATATGGTCCTTGATTGAATACAACAACTACGTTTGATGCAGTACATCAATATTCGAAAAACTCGAACGACTTTTAAAAGTATAATAAGAAGAACGCTCTGTACATAATGAATTTTCAGCTACTTAGCTCTATCAAGTTAAAGAATGCTATGTGAAATCCATTCTCATGCTATATTTATGCTGAAGCATTTACAGCATGAGCATGGATTTCACATAGCTGTTAATTATCCATCGTTTTGTAACTTGATAAGGCCAAGTAGCTGAAAATTCGTGACATAGTGTTCTTCTTATTGTTATTATAACCATTGCGCTTCCCCCTGGAAGAGAACCTTTTGAAAGATTTTCTGGTATTCCAAGGATTTACGTCATCTTCCCACGAAGCATTCAGCACATTATTGCTCATTGTTGCTGATATAATAGGAACCAATCGTGTTCCTTTAGAGTGGTTTGATCTAGTAAGTTTCGATCCGTCAACTTCCTTTACAGTGCTTCGTTTACAGATGACGTATTTATATTGCCTCGGTCATTGATGAGGGCTGGGAAAATGATTTGTACTTCAATATGATTTAGGATTGTCACAGGTATGTACAAATAAATCAAAGTCTTCACTCCCAGATATCCCTTTCACTCTTTGATATTGTCGTAAACATTTCTCTTATCACTACTCGAGGATCACATGTACACGGGATGCCATTCTGTTGTCAATGATATTCAGGATTGTATTTCCATCAATTGATAAGTTAGGGAAGCCAATGTAAATTTCTCCATGATAGAAACTGACAAAAGAATTCAAACTGTTATTTATACCATGAGAAATGTCAACATATGGGGAGGGATATACCATTCCTCCTTGCAAGGTCTATTTCATATATATAGTAGAGGTCACGTTCAGTCCATACATTACTTGGTGATGTTCTCTAGATAATAAGATGTATTATTGGCGAATGTATTGTTTTCTTGTCCTGTGTATTCTTCAGCATTCTCGTGGTAAGATTTACTCATTACATTCGTAAGGTGAGAGTACAAAGTGAATTTATGTATTTATTTTTTTCCCTAATACGTTTGAAAGTAACAGTATATACCAAATATCTCTTGTGAGGATTTATAGATTTATAGTTAGGGGCGACGGGAACTTCAGTAGGTTCAGGGCGGAGTGTTAGTGGGGTAGCAATCCCCCTCACCGAAGGTGAAGCAATTTGACGGGTTAAAGGCCTAAAAGCCGCGCAATTTTCTGTCCTATTTCATTACCATAGCTGCCGTGTAATCGAAGCTTTTTGTGATTTTTTCGTGTCTTTTCTATACCTTTGTTGTTCTTGTTATACCTGTGGTGGATTTTGTCATATCTGATTTCTTCTGAATATGTCTCGGCTACTTTACAAAGATCGCTATCATCTCTTGCCTTTTCTCGCGTTCATCACTTCTCGTATACAGTTCAGAAGCATTTATAGAGATTTTTGAAAAAGGGGTTGCGACCTGCCATGAATGCTCTTCATGCAGAAAGGAAAGAGTTTGGGATTAAATCCCTAATCTTATCCAAAATTACCCGGAGAAGTGTAGTAGATGTACGATTACAGAATTCATATTAGTCCGGCGCATAGACAATTACAGATGATTCTCTCTCTCTCTCTCTCTCTCTCTCTCTCTCTCTCTCTCTCTCTCTCTCTCTCTCTCTCTCTGAATCCGTCAGGGGTCATGGTAAATTGTTGCGAATGTCGAAAAACATTAAGCAGAATTGTCGCACTTATTCCCTTTTCTGTGTTGAGCTTGTAAAAAAAAGGCTCTCCAAGAAGGGTTTGACTTCAGGACTATTTTACCCCTGTCTTAATGATCTGTGACTGTAACACTCTTTGAACAGTGTCAGCCTATAGCTTCTTCTCGTTTATACGGGGTTGAAAGTTTGTGGGAGTGTGGGGGTTTATGTGATACGTTAAACCTTCCCATGTTCCTAGACTGTACTACGAATACCATGACCATGAATGTCTACCATAGAGGCGTTAACCCTTCCCAGGTCATAGGCGATTCAGAGGGGGCCGCCCCCTCCTTTTCGGCACATATTTACAACTAAAAATCCAGATTTGGCGCCATCAATGACCAAGGAGTTTGTCTAATACACATGTGTCCCCCTTTTCGAAAATTCTGGATCCGCCATTGCAGGTTCCTGGGCTGTCATAGATTGTCATTGCCATTAATGTCTACTATGGAGGCGTTGACCCTTCCCAGGTTCTTAGGCTGTTCTATGATTGCCATTGCCATTACCATGGAGGCGTTAACCCTTCCACGGATCCTGGCTGTCCTATTGCCATTTGCTTGAATATCTACAATGAAATGCTGTTGTAAGCACTCCACTAGCTCTACATTCAGAAGTGAATATTAACATTAGCACAGCTTTTAAACCATGTATATAAAATGTGTTTGATTTATATCTTAGGGGTACCTTTATCCACAAAAGATTTACCAGAAAACATGAATGATTCACAAAATACAGGTAAGAAAAGAAATCATGGTAGTACGAGTAATGAAAGCTCTTATGGAGATACTGACAGTGAGATAGTGTGTACAAGATAGCAGATGGAACTGACAGCGAGATAGCGTGTACAAGATAGCAGAGGACACTGACAGCGAGATAGTGTGTACAAGATAGCAGAGGACACTGACAGCGAGATAGTGTGTACAAGATAGCAGAGGACACTGACAGCGAGATAGTGTGTACAAGATAGCAGAGGACACTGACAGCGAGATAGCGTGTACAAGATAGCAGAGGGCATTGAGAGTTAGATAGAGTGTACAAGATAGAAGAGGGCATTAACAGTGAGACAGTGTGTACAAGATAGCAGAGGTCATTGACAGTGAGATAGTGTGTACAAGATAGCAGAGGTCATTGACAGTGAGATAGTGTGTACAAGATAACAGAGGACACTGACAGCGAGATAGTGTGTACAAGATAGCAGAGGACACTGACAGCGAGATAGTGTGTACAAGATAGCAGAGGACACTGACAGTGAGATAGTGTGTACAAGATAGCAGAGGACACTGACAGCAAGATAGTGTGTACAAGATAGCAGAGGACACTGACAGCGAGATAGCGTGTACAAGATAGCAGAGGTCATTGAGAGTTAGATAGTGTGTACAAGATAGCAGAGGACACTGACAGTGAGATAGTGTGTACAAGATAGCAGAGGACACTGACAGCAAGATAGTGTGTACAAGATAGCAGAGGACACTGACAGCGAGATAGCGTGTACAAGATAGCAGAGGGCATTGAGAGTTAGATAGTGTGTACAAGAAAGCAGAGGACATTAACAGTGAGACAGTGTGTACAAGATAGCAGAGGTCATTGACAGTGAGATAGTGTGTACAAGATAGCAGAGGACACTGACAGCGAGATAGTGTGTACAAGATAGCAGAGGACACTGACAGCGAGATAGTGTGTACAAGATAGCAGAGGACATTGAGAGTTAGAGAGTGTGTACAAGATAGCAGAGGACACTGACAGGGAGATAGTGTGTACAAGATAGCAGAGGACACTGACAGCGAGATAGAGTGTACAAGATAACAGAGGACACTGACAGCGAGATAGCGTGTACAAGATAGCAGAGGGCATTGAGAGTTAGATAGTGTGTACAAGATAGCAGAGGACACTGACAGTGCGATAGTGTGTACAAGATAGCAGAGGACACTGACAGCGAGATAGCGTGTACAAGATAGCAGAGGGCATTGAGAGTTAGATAGTGTGTACAAGATAGCAGAGGGCATTGACAGTGAGATAGTGTGTACAAGACAGCAGAGGTCATTGACAGTGAGATAGTGTGTACAAGATAGCAGAGGTCTTTGACAGTGAGATAGTGTGTACAAGATAGCAGAGAACATTGAGAGTTAGATAGTGTGTACAAGATAGCAGAGGGCATTAACAGTGAGACAGTGTGTACAAGATAGCAGAGGTCATTGACAGTGAGATAGTGTGTACAAGATAGCAGAGGACACTGACAGTGAGATACTGTGTACAAGATAGCAAAGAGCACTGACAGTGAGATAGTGTGTACAATTAGCAGAGGACATTGACAGTGAGTTAGTGTGTACAAGATAGCAGAGGACACTGACAGCGAGATAGTGTGTACAAGATAGCAGAGGACATTGAGAGTTAGATAGTGTGTACAAGATAGCAGAGGGCATTAACAGTGAGACAGTGTGTACAAGATAGCAGAGGTCATTGACAGTGAGATAGTGTGTACAAGATAGCAGAGGACACTGACAGTGAGATACTATGTACAAGATAGCAAAGAGCACTGACAGTGAGATAGTGTGTACAGTTAGCAGAGGACATTGACAGTGAGTTAGTGTGTACAAGATAGCAGAGGACTCTGACAGCGAGATAGTGTGTACAAGATAGCAGAGGGCATTAACAGTGAGACAGTGTGTACAAGATAGCAGAGGTCATTGTCAGTGAGATAGTGTGTACAAGATAGCAGAGGACACTGACAGTGAGATACTGTGTACAAGATAGCAAAGAACACTGACAGTGAGATAGTGTGTACAGTTAGCAGAGGACATTGCCAGTGAGTTAGTGTGTACAAGATAGCAGAGGACACTGACAGCGAGATAGTGTGTACAAGATAGCAGAGGCCATTGACAGTGAGATACTGTGTACAAGATAGCAAAGAACACTAACAGTGAGATAGTGTTTACAAGATAGCAGAAGTCATTGACATTGAGATAATGTGTACAAGATAGCAGAGGTCATTGAGAGTGAGATAATGTGTACAAGATAGCAGAGGACACTGACAGTGAGATAGTGTGTACAAGATAGCAAAGAACACTGACAGTGAGATAGTGTGTACAAGATAGCAGAGAACAGTGACAGTGAGATAGTGTGTACAAGATAGCAGAGGGCATTGAGAGTTAGATAGTGTGTACAAGATAGCAGAGGTCATTGACAGTGAGATAGTGTGTACAAGATAGCAGAGGACACTGACAGTGAGATAGTGTGTACAAGATAGCAAAGAACACTGACAGTGAGATAGTGTGTACAAGATAGCAGAGGTCATTGACAGCGAGATAGTGTGTACAAGATAGCAAAGGACATTGACAGCGAGATAGTGTGTACAAGATAGCAGAGGTCATTGACAGCGAGATAGTGTGTACAAGATAGCAGAGGTCATTGACAGTGAGATAGTGTGTACAAGATAGCAGAGGACAATGACAGTGAGATAGTGTGTACAAGATAGCAAAGAACACTGACAGTGAGATAGTGTGTACAAGATAGCAGAGGAGACTGACAGTGAGATAGTGTGTACAAGATAGCAGAGGACATTAACAGTGAGACAGTGTGTACAAGATAGCAGAGGGCATTGGCAGTGAGATAGTGTGTACAAGATAGCAGAGGACACTGACAGTGAGATAGTGTATACAAGATAGCAGAGGACACTGACAGTGAGATAGTGTGTACAAGATAGCAGAGGGCATTGGCAGTGAGATAGTGTGTACAAGATAGCAGAGGACACTGACAGTGAGATAGTGTATACAAGATAGCAGAGTACATTAACAGTGAGATAGTGTATACAAGATAGCAGAGGACATTAACAGTGAGATAGTGTGTACAAGATAGCAGAGGACACTGACAGTGAGATAATGTGTACAAGATAGCAGAGAACATTGACAGTGTGATAGTGTGTACAAGATAGCAGAGGTCATTAACAGTGAGATAGTGTGTACAAGATAGCAAAGGACACTGACAGTTAGGTAGTGAGTACAAAATAGCAGAGGACATTGACAGTGAGTCAGTATGTACAAGATCACAGGAGATATTGACAGTGAGGTAGTGTGTACAAGATTACAGGAGACATTGACAGTGAGGCAGTGTGTACAAGATTACAGGAGACATTGACAAAGGGGTAGTGTGTACAAGATTGCACGAGATATTGGCATTGATGTAATTTGTACAAGATTTCAGGAGACATTGGCAGTGAGGCAGTATGTACAAGATCACAGGAGATATTGACAGAGAAGTAGTGTGTACAAGACAGCAGAGGACATTGAGAGTGAGGCAGTGTGTACAAAATCACAAGAGATATTGGCATTGATGTAGTGTGTACAAGATTACAAGAGATATTGACAGTGAGGCAGTATATACAAGATCACAGAAGACATTGACACTGAGGTAGTGTGTACAAGATTATAAGAGATATTGCAGTGAGATAGTGAGTCTAACATAACAGAGGACTCTGACAGCGAGGCAGTATGTGCAAGATCACAGGAGATATTGAAAGTGAGGCAGTGTGTACAAGATTACGGCAGAAATTGACAGTGAAACAGTATGTACAAGATCACAGGAGATATTGATAGTGACGCAGTATGTACAGGATCAACGGAGATATTGACAGTGAGGCAGTATGTACAAGATCACAAGAGGCATTGACACTGAGGTAGTGTGTACAAGATCACAAGAGATATTGACAGTGAAGTTAGTGTGTACAAGATAGCAGAGGACATTGACAGTGAGGTAGTGAGTACAAGATACCAGTGGACATTGACAGTGAGGCAGTGTGTACAAGATCACAGGAGATATTGACAGTGTGGTAGCATGTACAAGATCACAGGGAACATCGGTATTTGGGTAGATCACTTCGGTCATTGACATTTGGGTAGGGTGTAGGATACACTGACCGTATCGTAGTATGTCGAATAGTATGCGCATCTTTCTAAAAAGACTTCTAGATTATAGTTATTTTTTAAATTTAAAGATGGTTAATAAAACCAACTCAGTAATAAAAAAATCATTAACGGGAAGGCATACACATTCAGCAAAATTGAAAAACTGATAAAAACAACAACCACTAAAGAACATCTACTACAGTACATAAGGGGACCCCCTCCCCATGGAGAACGAGATCAGGTGCCGAGGGAAAGTAAGTATATCCTGCTGGCTAGCACCGTTGATTACATGTAAGTCCAGTAGAAATTGTCAAATCAAGTAGATACTAGGTATAGATTAGTTGTTAAATGCGGAGCTTAAAATGGCCGAGATAGGTCTCAACCTAAAATATCATTCCAGATTCTTGGTAATGAGAAGTCGTAATGTGTGATATAAGACTCGTGTCGACCATAGAATTTCCTGTAAGACTTATATATCCTCGACCGAGCAGTTGTCCTCAGAACAAAGCTATTATAATTTGAACCCTTGTGCACGCCGTGTTAAAGGAAAAGCAACAACTGTTAAGTGGAGACCATTAATGGAATAGCAGACATCTAAGTCAACAAACAGAAACGAACCTGATACAAGATGTTGAATGCAATGTAATTCATTTTCTTCATTAAATTAGCGAAACATTTATGTAAATTATTTGAATGAAAATTTTAAGCTTTAAACTTGAAGTAATAATTATTGATTTTACTATGGTACAAGTAATATGCATTTTACATGTAGAATTAGTGACATTGTCGCCAGATGAGCAACAACAGGAAAACTTGAACATAACGCATTCTCCCAATGCAGGTAATATTACATAAATGATATTTATGTATGGATTTAAAATACATAAATAGATATGAACAGTTCAATATTAAGTTTCTGGTTTTTCTTCTCGTCTGAACTCTTGTCGTTTTATTTCTGTTTTTTTTTTCATATACAAACTCTGTGTAACCAATTTAAATCTTCTGCACACTACGTATCGATATTTTGACATGTTCACGTAATAATGTAGGTAATCAATAATACATCGGTAAGTTTACTTATAAGTTGACGATATGTGTGCCAGGCAGGTGATTCTCCATTGTTATAAACCCTATTCTCGGTATTGGACACGATAGCTTTACATTCATTATAGTAACTTTTTCCAGATTCTCTTCACATGACATACACACAAAATATCGGCAGCTACATATATTCCTATCAATATTTTACACTGCGTAAACAACTCGACAACAACTCCATTTCCAAGATATTGTCATGTTCTAATTTTTGTATTTACCATTCCCAAGTAAATTCAAGTAAAACTTACAACATGACAATACTAACAGTCATAGCTTTCTATACCATTTGATAGTTAAATATTTGTTTACTACTGACTAAGGCACAGTATTGTCTTTTAATTTACTTGGTTGTGGTAAATACAAAAATATCATGTTCTATTTTTTTTTTTTTTGTATTTACCACCCTCCAAGTAAATTAAAAAAAATTATAACATGACGGTATCATTAATACCTTTACAGTGTGCCACGGTTTTATTTGTTGGCATAAATGTTCACAGAATGCCGTGGAGTAAACAATAATATTATAGTTCTCAGTATGCCAAAGTATACTCTCTGACAATATGGTTCACAGTACGCTCTCACAATGTAATCGAAAGAACAATGTATATCATTATGCCGCAGTGTATTCGATGGCAAAAGTTCACAGAATGTAACATTGCACTTTTTGGAACAAAAGGGTTCACAGTACGTTGCAACACTGTAATCATTTACAAAATGGTTCACAGTGTGCAGCTCAAAAGTAATTGTTCGCAAAGTGGTGTTCAGTACGTTACGGTGTTCTTGATGCCACAATACTTCGCAGTATGTTACAGTGTGAGCGGTGACACAATAATTCACAATATGCTATAGTATAACCGGTGACACAATAATTCACCTTATGCTATAGTGTAATTGGTAACAAAATAATTCACCATATGCCTCTGTGTAATCGGTGACACAATAATTCACAATATGATATAGTGTAATTGGTGACACAATAATTCAGCATATCCCACAGTATGATCGGTGACACAATAATTCACAATATCCCACAATGTAAGTGGTGACACAATATGCCATAGTGTAATTGATGACACAGTATTACACAATATGCCACAGTGTAAGTGGTTACAAAATGGTTCAATGCAGCAGTGCTGTCGGTGGCAATCGTCCTAGTATATATTCACGTAATCATGAATAATTCTCTAATGTATTCTATATTCACACACTGAATAACAGTATAGTGCCACATTTACATTCACAAAATGAAATCACAGAAGTGTCACATTTATGCCCACAAAGATAAATAAGAGTTTGGTGTCACATTTATGTTCGCAAGATGAATGAACGTATAGTTCAGTTCAATGTTTCAAGATTTTGAAGGTGTTGAAAGATGAAATAATCGTCTATGTTTTTGTTTCAGTAGATCAAATGTCCGGCATCAAAGACTACAAGATGTGTGTTCAAAACCATGAATGCAAATGTTTGCAGGGAATACCTATTTGTTATAATAATATTTGTACCTGTATGTACGGCTGACAAACAGGTAGGTTATATAATAATTACTGATATTGTATATTGTAAAGTTGTACCATGATTCCAATTTAGTAGAAACTGCGTCAAATATTTGCATTTTCTTGTTATTTACAAATCTGTTTCAATGTAAGCAACTACCTGCTGATTTATAAAAAGTCTAGATGAAAAGTTGTACATGATAATACAGGAGTTTAGATACTAACAGGGAGTATAGGGAAAACAAGTGACATATCAGTACATATTAGTACATGAGACTGAAGTAGAGTATTCAGATGTTTCTTGTTAAGTTGGTAACACAATAGCATTACAATCGAATACTTATGTGATGAACTTTGCTAAATCTTTCATGATCTGCATGTCAGTTATGACTTTTCTCATACAACTGAATCAGAACCATGTTTTCATTGGTCTTCTTTCCTTTCTTTAAAAAAGCAGAAATGGAAAGTTGAGAAATGAAACCTAATATACAAACACGTGGAATTAGTATAACATCAAAGGTTTTATTCTTTCTATTGCAGATGACTGCTGATAATAAATTCATTCGGTTATTACATTATTTATTTTTCAACAAAAACATAATTCTGCATTGTATGCATGTTATAATAAAGATATAAATCTCTCAAGATGTGTTTGATTGAAAATTTGCTGTTTCAGTATACATTCGCATTCATTTAGAAAAAAATTGTCTTACACATTTCCTAAGTCCGATTGATTTTTTTCCCTTTTTCATGAAAGTTATAAAATTTCCAGACTGAGATCAGATACTAGAATCTGACCTCCTGACCTATGCATTGGCTACAGTATTGTATTATTCCAAGTGAGTGTATGCAAAGTACACAACACCGTATAATTTGATAAAGAATAAATCATATTGTTTATTTTTCAAAGCTTTTAAAATACTCTTATATCGAGTCTAAAGTTGTTTTGTTCATTGCTTATATATGAGTAGTTCTAAGGGGTTTTTAGCTCACCTGAGCCAAAGGCTGAAGTGAGCTATTGTGATCAATCGTAGTCCGTCGTCCGTCGTCCGTCCGTCTGTCATTCATCGTTAACTTTTCCCATTTTTGACTTCTTCTTCATAACGCTGAATAGAATTTGATGAAACTTGGTATGCATAAAGTACTCATAGTCCCCTACAAGTGTTGTTGTTTTTTGTCCAGATCCGTCAACAGGTAGCGCCACCACAGGCAAAAAGAGGTCACAGAGGGTACCCTCCTTTAACAAACTACTTCTTCAGATTGGGGGCATACAGCGACAAACCGAATACATAGGAATTTTTAACAAACTTCTTCTTCAGATCGGGGGCATACAGAGACAAACCGAATACATAGGAATAATCTATAGGGATGTGTGAAGAAGTGTTGTTATTTTTTATTTTGTTCCGAAATCAAATTTTTGACGTTTTTTCAACATTTTTTTTTTTGGACTTAGTAATTTCAATGCAGAAAAGTGCCATGTTTTTCAGTTAATTGAAAATGATGACTTCTTGTGGCCTAATTTGGTCATAATTATGGTAAGAAATATCATTGTGAAAGAATTTTGTCAATATCTCAATTTTTGGATTTTTCATGAATTCTTAAAGACTTCCAAAAAAAAAAAATAAATAAATAAATAAAAGAGGGGGGGGGGGGGGGGTTGGCCATTTCTCATATTTTCATCTTTCTCTGCAAAACTGTTCGAAGGATTTTTAATAAATCTTGTTAGAAATAAATCACTTATGATCCCTTTCAAATTCTATCATTTTCGTCCAAACCTCTTTATAGGTGGTGCCACCACAGTCAAAAGTAGGTCACAAAAGAGTACCCTTCTTTGACAATCTTCTTCATACTGGCTGTATACAGAGACAATCAGAATGCATAGAAATCATCTAGAGGATCTTGTTCCCTTCCAAAATCAAAGTTTAGAAATTTTTTCGACATTTCTTTTGACTTGGTGATTTCAATCAGAAAAGTGTCATATTTCCTAGTTAATTGATAATGATGATTTCTTATGGACTATTTTGATCATAATTATGGTAAGGAATGTTATTTTGAAAGATTTTTTTCAATATCTCAATTTTTGGAATTACTATGAATTTTTTAAGACTTCCAAATGAGGGACAATTCTTCATATTTTTAACTTCTGCTATTATACCACATGAAAGATTTTAATGAAACATGGTATACATGAAGTACTATAGATCCTCTATCAATTTTTACATTTCATCCAAATTGGTCTACAGATGGTGCCACCATGTCTAAAAAATGGGTCTCACAATGGTACAAATACCACTTGGTAATTAAAATATGGAGAGTAGCGGTTCAAATCCTGCTGTGGTCAAAATTTTTTTTTCATTTCTTTACACATCTAAATAAGTTTTTAGATGTTTCTCAACACTCAACATATGAAATTAGGCCATTTTGAATTGGATATGGACAATATTTCAAACAATTGTTGTTCATGACCAAGACTTGAAATCAGTCAACAAAAGGCCCCACCTAACGAAAATGACAAATGTGTTGCCCAGAATCACATCTTGCACAGACAGAGCAAATGCTGAATATCAAAATCACCTGAATGCATGTGCAAAAAACTGTTGTTTTTTATTCTGGTTTGAAATAAAATTTGACATATTTTCAACATTTTTGTTGACTTAGTCACAGTAATGCAAAAATAAATAATTCTTCCTTCCTGCATGACTGATAATCTAGGTACTCAGGTGAGCGATATAGGCCTACTTGGGCCTCTTGTTTCTTCTGTTTCTATGCAACTCTTTGAATATCACTTTAAGTTAGAAGAATAATGATATAAAACCATGTGCTCTCTAGTGATTATTCCATTTTGTATGGCGTACGACATTCAGGTAACTATAGACAATGTATTTATGTATGTATTTCAATTAAATTATCTTTTACAAGGAGCATATTAACAAACGTATGATAATAAAGACTTGATAGACATTGTACAGGTGCCCAGCAGGTGAGGCGTCATCACATTTTACTAGGTCAGACTGCATGAACTCTATAATCTTTTCCCCAGAGAGATCTAATAACAGAATGAACTTTATTATTTCGAATGTCAGTAAGAATGGCATCTCCAGTAGAAGTTATCTTCGTGTTTTATAGAGCTCGGGATAACCTTGGAGACACACTGTCATTCTGATATTGTGTGACTTACGGCACGTTCTCGCTTCAGATCGATTCAAAAATAAAACAGAAAAAACACTTGTTCTCTGAAATCTTTGATTAAAACTTGATAAAACCAGAAATTTTATGTGATAAATTTCCTTATTTATTCGAAAATGAATCACAATTTCGCTTCGAGTTCCGCCATCTTGGATCACACTGAATCGTTTGTAAATAACGCAGCAGCTGTTCTGGATTAATAGAATCTAGCACTAGTTTGAGTTCCAGATAGAAAAAGATCAGTCGAGGGTTGGATGAATCAATAAATCTCAACCGAGACGTTAGCCGAGGTTGAGATATGTTGATTCATCCAGCCCGAGACTGATCTTTTTCTATCTGGAACTCAAACTAGTGCTTGATTATTTTTCTCGCACCTCAGGAGCTCGATGTAGGCTTTAGCTATTTCGAATGTTTTTGTTTTCCTTTGACGGCCGAATCACTGATTGAATAAAAAGATAGTCCGCTACAATAAAATAAAACACCATGATATGCATGAAGAAACTTTATATTTTGATAGGATTTTTTTCAATAACGATAACACACAATGTTCACTATCTCTCCGACGCAAAATTCGAGAGTCGCCATATTTCATTTGTTTGTAAACAATGCAAACGACGCACGAAAGGATACAAAGTGTTCCGGATAGAATTTTCCAGTACTGATAAAAAACGGGATTAGTCGATCTCCAGTGCGAGAAATAGACGGATTTCATTGGGACTGAATAAACTGGATAGATCCGGGCAATGGGACTGGATAAACTGGATAGATCCAGTCAATGGGGCTGGATTATCTGGACAGATCCGGGCAATGGGACTGGATAAACTGGACAGATCCGAGCAATGGGACTGGATAAAATGGATAGATCCAGACAACAGGACTGGATAGATCCAGGCAATTGGACTGGATAAACTGGATATATCCGGGCAATGGAACTGGATAAACTGGATAGATCCGGGCAATGGAACGGACGCTTTGGCACTGTCTACACTGTGTTAAATCCATGTGCAGTGTTCAGATCTTTCCTTGTCGCTGTAATCTTTGGGCAGTCATTACGGACAAGGCTCTCGTAATAGGAGGTACACGTGGCAGACTGAAAAATGGTTTACATTAGCTCTAAGTCAGATTGTTTTACCAGCTATCTTTAGCATTGCTATTCTATGTTGTTCAACTTCATTTGGATCAAACGTTTCTCAAAAACACGCTGTCGAACGCGACAGGAAAACCTACAAAGTGCTATTAAAATGCTATTAAATTACATTTAAACTAAAAGGTCATTGTTTTTAAAAGATCCAATGTAAATGTCTGAGGTACTACATTTCTGCCACACTATTGACGGATTATTGTCATTGTCAAATGTTACATAGTCTTGTTACATGTTATGTCGACTTATCAGATGTTACATCGCCTTGTCACATGTTATGTCGACTTGTCAGATGTTACACCGTCTTGTTACATATTATGTCGATTTGTCAGATGTTACATCGTCTTGCTACATGCTATCCGACTTGTCAGATGTTACATAGTCTTGCTGCATGTTATCCCGACTTGTCAGATGTCACATCGTCTTTTTTAATTTTATTCCGACTCGTCAGATGTTACATCGTCTAATTGTTATTTCGACATGTCAGATGTTACATCGTCTTGTTGCATGTTATCCCGACTTGTCAGATGTAACATCGTCTTATTACATGTTATATGGATTTCTCAGATGCTACAGCGTCTTGTTACAAATTATGTCGACATATCAGAAGTTATGTCGACTTGTTAGATGCTACATCGTGTTATTACTTACTATGTTGACATGTCAGATGTTACATCGTCTTATTACATATTATGTCAACTTGTCAGATGCTACATCGTCTTGTTGCATGTTATCCCGACTTGTCAGATGTCACATCGTCTTATTGTTATTTCAACTTGTCAGATGTTACATCGTCTTGTAACATATTATGTCAACTTGTCAGATGCTACATCGTGTTATTACTTACTATGTCGACATGTAAGATGTTACATCGTCTTATTACATATTATGTCCACTTGTCAGATGCTACATCGTCTTGTTACATTTTATTTCGACATGTCAGATGCTACATCGTATTTTACTTATTATGTCGACTGGTCAGATGCTACATTGTCTTGTTACGTTTTATGTCGACTGGTCAGATGTTACATCGTCTCGTTATATGTTATGTTGAGTTGTCAGAGAATTATGTCGACTTAATGTTTATATAATAACGACCAGTAGACATATAGATTTAACAAGTTGACATAATTCTATGACAAGTAAACATACACATCTGACAAATTGCTATAATTACATTACAAGTGAGTAGCAGAAATATACCACAATGGGTTTGTCATTTGTTAGTCTATTTTATTGATTACCTTGTCGTATTTGTTAACTGATCGTATTGACTACCTTATCGTATTCATTTTCTTACCGTATTTATCATCTTACTTGATTACAGTATCGTCTATGCTTTTTTGCTGATTTGGGGTTTTCACAAAGAAATAAAATTAATATGTATATACACACTAAAATTGAGGAGTATGGAAAAAGACTATTGGTTACTATGACTACCGTTGTATCTCTTGCAAATATTATATATGTAGTATCGGATCAAAATATTTCCGCAAAAATACTAAACATTGTGCGCTTGGAAAAAAAACTTCTATCAAAGAAACAAAATGTTGGTATATACATGTACCATCGTTTACCCGTAAAACACTACGAATTCTAGCTCATCCTTGGATGTAATTGTACTTGCCACATTCTACGATTGGTTTTTCATGTATCTCTAAATATTTTCGATGATATTGATATCGGGACTTCTTTATGTAGGCCTTTTACGAAACAACTGACCAAAGATTTTCATCCGACATTTTTGTGTAGGTTTGGTAATTTATGTTTCTCTTCATAGACACAAATGTGCCAACACTGTAAAAACTAAAAAGTAATACAGCCCCAAAACCTGCCATTAACAGGACCTGCAGATTCGTCTGTGTTTTCTCCGAGACAAGTGTGTAGCTATTCCTTATCATTCCTCCAACGAACATGAACTTTGCTATATTAACAAATGCAAACTTGAGTTTCGATTGAAAACATCTAGTAATTATAAAAGATAAAATGTTGTTTAGTTAGAATTTGTTAAGAATGAATAAAGTTAGTATATCCCACACAACTCATTTAAAGGCATTTTAATCTTAAAAAATCGCGAAAAGTGATAGAAATTATTTCTGTATTCCATTTTTTCCAATGACATTTATTACACTAAAATCAGTTAAATATATGTACATAAAATCAATGCATTATAAACAAACATACGAGTACAAATAGAAAAGCTAAGACAATGAATACCTGAAAATTAGCAAAACTGACAAAGTCTAAGAAGACATAACAAAAAGCGTCAAAACATTGTTTTCGGAATGGAACTAAAACAACAATACTTTATAAAAAACTCTTTAAATTTTACATTGAGGTATGTTAATGATGCACTGTCTATGAAAAACAAGAACTGCGATACATATCTAAATGAAGACAATACAGAATTCTATTCATGTGCTTCATATTTAGATCATCTATTTGATATTAACAGCAATGGTAGACTCACTGCTTTGCTTTATGACAAACGTGATCATGAGATATACCAATTGTGACTACGACTGCGCCTACTGTGACTGCGAATAATACTTATTCGCATTTACTTACGGAATCCCGGCGGGTGTTACTGGTCGGCGGGGAATGCTGATTCCTTCATGGTACCTGATTCCACCTCTGTTTCCTATTCCAAGTAGTGTCACCACCAGCTCCTTGACCTCAATGTCATCTATTTCTCATTTCTTATTTACAACTCGTAATCACAAAACGTAAATATAGATTTAATAATATCTTTTTATTATTTCACTTAGTTCAGTGATTTTAATAGGTTTTTTTTTTTTTTTTTTTTTTTTTTTATCTTATTCATTTATTTTTGTTTGTTTAGATTTTTTTTTAAATTTTTTGTTTTGTTTTGCTTGTTTTACTTTTATTTTGCTCGTTTTATTGTTTATTGCTAGTTTTCAGTGCTTTTGTACTGACATGAAATATTTACTTCAAATTTCCAGTCATCAAATTAAGGTATTCACTCTAAAACTAAGGAGTATCTCCCTCATGCATAGCCCTGTCCTTAGATAGATTCTTTAATTCACTTTTCGGTCATTTTGGTTTCAACGCTGCTCTTCAAATATTTATCTATTTTGAGAATTTTAATCATTTGGCCACGAGCATTACTGAAGAGACATAAGTTGTCGAAATGCGCATATGGTACACTAAATTCAAAGGTATATATGTTCTATATTTATTATAACCACTAGGCCGATGTCACTGCTGATGGACTGATAGTCTCCGAGGGCATCATAAGTCTAGTTTTCAGTGCTTTTGTACTGGCATGAAATATATACTTCAAATTTTCAGTCATCAAATTAAGTTAATCACTCTAAAACTAAGGAGTATCTCCCTCATGCATAGCTCTGTCCTTCGATAGATTCTTTGGTTCACTTTCCGGTCATTTTGGCTTCAACGCTGCTCTTCAAATATTTGTATATTTTGAGAATTTCAATCATTTGGCCACGAGCATCACTGAAGAGACATAAGTTGTCGAAATGCGCATATGGCGCACTAAATTCAAAGGTATATATGTTCCATATTTATTTGTTTTAGTGTTTTGCTTTGGATTTTTTATCATCTTCATCATTTTTATTATTATTATTATTAAAATTATTTTTATTATTATTATTATTATTATTATTATTATTATTATTATTATTACTTGCCTTTTTGGCTCTATGTCTACGTTTGTATTGTTACCAATGAAACATTTCAAATTCGGTTTTCATAGAAGTACAAAGTATGGGTCAGTTTTTGTACTTATATCAGTTAAATGATAATTGTGGAGGCTAAAGGGACAGGTGGTAAAATAGCTGATAGAGACCAAAGAGTATATAAATAACAGACCCAATGTAAAGAGACAACAGTTCGAATGGTGTCATTTTTATGAACCTTCGAAGGTTGGAACTTTAAATCATGTAAGTATAGGTTTTGTACAATTTATTCATTCTCTGCTATTGTTATGAAATACTTGGATAAGAACTTTGGATTTTTATACTTATTGGTATGTGCTAACCCTAAGTAACTCTTATCAGTTCATGCAACGATGTCCTGTCGTGTAAAGTTTCTGATTCTAGTTTGTTCTACACATGTGTATGTACTAGAAGAGAAAATAAGGTTGGTAAATCTCGGAGTTCCACAATGGTTCTTCATTTAGTCAACAATATTAACGAATTTAATTAATGTTTCCAAAAAACTGGATACTTACTCTCTACTACGTAAAATACACTGCATTCACTTAAAATCTGATATCTTAAAAGTATTAAAATTTTGATTAGTAATGTTTCAAAACTGAACATGTGTACAAAAATCGAATCGTCTCGATATTCAAATCGGTTACAAACATAGAAGGACATATATCGATTATCATGTTATTCTCATCCAAGCTATGGAGTGGAAGATCGCCGTCGTTTTGCATTTTTTTTCCCCTGCGACAGATGTCGATTTCAGAAAAAGCTTTGTCTGTTCGATCCAAAATTGAACACTCTGTTATTGAGTACTTATCAACCCAGTTTGTTATTAAAATCATTGAACATTTTTTAATATAAAATACAAAATAGTTATAGGCCTATCTGAAATTAAAATACTTAAGTTTTACTTTCATTATATACACAAATTTTTAACCTTGACGACGACGATGATGATAATACACCAAAATCCCATTTTAACAATGTTTACAGTTATGATCTATAAGAGATGCAAGTGAAATTAATTGTTAATAAAACATCAAATATTTTCAGTGTATCATTCGTGTGTATGTCGCTCTTTGATTCTCATTTCAGTCCACCATGCAGTTTTTGGTATTCGTATGTTTAATAGCATGTGTTGTGGCGGCGCAACACAATCATCACCCTACGCATGCGCCAACAACCACTCCTGATCCAAAGACGGAAGCTGGCCGAATTTTTTCTCTGGAGAACATGATGGGTACCCTAGAACAGAAGTTAGATGCCATTTCCCGTCAACTTCTACTGCAGCAGTTGTATGTGGACGAACGCACACGCTCTGATGGAGATTCTGGTAAAGTTATTGATACTTTCTTTCCTTTCTTATTTTTTTTTTCCTTAGTTCACAGCTTGAAAGTGATATGCTAAGTACTTTATCGTAAAATGAAACGAAACTAAATTCAAAGTTTGTGCCCCCTCCCCCATACATTAAAACACAGACATTTTTGAAAAGCTTCGTGAAGCACTGCTACAAGTAAGCAAAATCACCGATCAATAAAAGTTCTGTGAAATTATATTTATTTCAATTTCGTTAAGATATAAAAACATTTCTCATGTTCGGTTGTGAGTAAAACACAAAATGGCCCAAGATCATCTGATAGACTGAGCAGGCACTCGAAGTCTAGTCCTTATGATATAGCCTCCTGATTGATTGAACATCGTTATATACCCTAGAATTACATGTACTAAGTTACAATGTATTCTGAAATATTACTTTTCTCTGGGAATTATTAACGGTGTTCCTAGATATCAGAAACCTTGGAATAAAAAAACCCCTTAAATCTTCCATTTGCGTTGCAGAATTATGGATATAAATAAACGTGTTTGTCGATCTTCGTGGTATCTATGGACATTTGATATGAATGTTTATCATTGTATTACAGGTATCAAGCAGGTGCGACTTAACCACGATGGCACAAGATCATTCATGAGAGATACTCACAGTATGTCCTCTATCAACTCTATCCATGACCATTCTAATTATAAAACTACAGTAGGAATGGGTGAGGTCATAGCCGTCCTTAACGGAGTGGAATTCCGTACACGTCATAACGACTACAAGCTGAAGATGCCCGCCCGACACTCTAAAGCTTACCATGCTACTGAACCCATCCCTTTCCCACCTGTACCACCATCGGTTCTCCATCAACCAAATGTCACTGCTCAGATTGAGGAAATGAGAAACTATTTCAAAGCCTGGAAATACCAAAATCCAAATTACAGGGACTACCGTAAGTACTTCAAACCCGTTCTTTGCTACATGGAGGGAGCGTGGACTAAGAATACCAAGACGCTAGATGAACCATTTGACAGCGACCGCCACTTTGTAGACGCTGCTGATTGGTTTGACCTTCAGGAAAAGATCCGCTTCACATCTTATACTGGTGGTAAACACAACTTGGAAAACTTCTCGTACCTCCCTAGCGTCATCATGAACATCATTAATGGCAGCGTTGAATTCGCGCAGTGGAACTACAGGATTCTGTGCCACCCAATCAAAAAAGAAATTCCCCTGAGGTACCTTGAACCTGTTGACGACCTCGCGACCCGTCTATCTAGAAGAATGAGTATACAGAAATTGGCGACAACCCGAGCTGCACGTTTTAATTTGGCTTCACGAGACCGAGGTTCACATTATGATCCCGAGTTGGGCTATGGCACCATTCAGGACGTGGGGTATAGACATGGATTCATTGATGAAATCATGAATGAAATCCCCGGACTGGACAATTATCAAGCTAACCTGACTGACTATGCAGTAGGAGACACTATGCCTATATTGGACCCTAACTCAGTCACACCTGTCCCACTTAATACTGGATTTTACCATCGCACATTCAAAAGCTCCAAAAAGGGAGCTATGGGAACCACGGTCAGTCACAGAGGGTACGCCGATGCCAACATGTGGGTAGCACAAACAACACAAAAACAGGTGGCCTCTGTGACGCTGCAGGAATGTAAACACCATCGTGGACATACATCCGACTGCAGAATATACGATTCCAAGTACACTTATGCCATTCCTCTGGAGATCATCTATCTGACCCCTCTGCACACATGGAATCCCTACAATCTGTCATTCATCCCAATGTCAGGCAAAGGATCTGTTGGTGGTTTCACACCCGACACAGCACTCAAGGGCATCAATGAGAGGTATTACTACTTCATGACTCCTACCGATTTCTTCTCTGGTAATGAAATAAATAAAGATAAAGCCGATACGGTCAGAAATTCTCAAGGTGTCCTCGATCCTTCTGGGGTTGTCAGGAAAGTAAGCGCATCTGGTACTCGTGTCTTCCTGCCAAATATCCACGAAGTTGGAACTCTGCGTCAACGATGGCCAATCACACCAATCTATCGGGAGGGCAGCAGCACAGCAAAGGAACTAGACGCACTGAAAGAAATGGTTAACCATATGGCTGGTTACGCCCCCTATTTCCAAGATCCACCTGCAGCTGTAGGTCAGAACAGCGGCCAAATACAAATGCCAGATGGTCATTTCAGAACCGGAATCGCTACCCATGATCCTCCAGGCAGACATTATCACGAGTTCTTCGTCTTAAACTCTGACCTTCAACTTGCTTTGAAAGGTCAATCAATCACAGCGACGACGTCCTCGGAGAGTTCCCATACCCATGACATTGAGCTAGTGTTTGATTCAGCCACAAGTCAGTGGTTGATCAAATCATGTGACGGACTTCCAAAGTGCTGGGACGGCCATCCAAGCATCCTTACGCTCATTAACTAAGAGCATGTAGATATGTAAAATTACATTGATTAATAAATTTACTTCACTTCAAAACTTCTGATTTTATATGTATGATAATATTAATCTTATTGCAGCACATACGTAAGCATACTATGATCCAGTGATGAGTTAATCGCACTCTAAATCGGAAAGAAGCAAGATGGATTATCCTTGAATTGCTGGTTGTAGTAAAGATTTTTTCCTGCATAGCTCCCTCTCTCAGAAAAATGGGCCTAGCATAAATTTCCCCTCTCCGGAAGAGGAGTCCAGCATAGATTTTCTCCAGGGAAAAACTATCCCATCCCCAAGAAATGCCCTCCTAGTATACATTGCAATCAGATCCCCTAATGGCAGCACCATCTTTTCCCGTTATCTAGAAATTAACCGTTTTCATTTTGACTTTTATAATATATGTCACTGTTAACACTGAATTTCGTTTTAATGCATCGAAGTTTTGTACTTTTGTTCACAATGGTGTATATTGGAACCATAGAGCACTGTTCGACCTCCAAGGGGAAAGCGCTGCTTACAATAAAAACAAAACACTTGTTTATATTGCATTGATCAATGGACCGAAAATTCGTGACTTTGAGTGTTTCTGTTTTCATTATGTTGAAACCGTTCAAGTCAAAATGAAAAAGGATGTAAACTAATTTTCAACAGACGAAGACAAAGTAAAGAAATTATTTTGGTATTATGTTTTATCTAATGTCAGTGATTAATTTATCTATCATCGACCCAGATATAAGTAAACGCAAACGAAAGGTGGAGAAGTGGCCACTTCAGGCTAGTGACCTCTAATTACGGGTTAATTATGTATAGACATTTCGCAAACAGGAACAGAGAAAGGTGGTTGTTTGAGAAGTTGACTGCTTAATTAACGTGGTCTTTAGAACAGTTTTGACTGTATGATATTTTACTAATGTTTTATTTTTCTTTAATTACCACACGAAGTTTTGGATTGATACAGCAATGAAAGTGACCAGGAAGACCTACTCTTTCTCCGGAAAAAATGATTAATAATTAAATAAATAATGTTTACTGTCACCTGGCCGTCTCTCATTTTCAGCCCCGACTTTTGACATTTTTGCAGTTTTAATCCAAAAAATTAAAGTATCCGTCTGACTTATGACTGAATCCTGTTATCAAAGAAACATGTAGGAGTACGTCCGCAGTAAGTAATGCTCGCTACAAGCCTACACAGTATTTCTAAATCCTGTTATCAATGATTAATGTAGGAGTACGTCTGCAGTAAGTAATGCTCGCTACTAGTCTACACAGTATCTCTATATCCTGTTATCAATGATTAATGTAGGAGTACGTCCGCAGTAAGTAATGCTCCCTACTAGTCTACACAGTATCTCTAAATCCTGTTATCAATGATTAATGTAGGAGTACGTCTGCAGTAAGTAATGCTCGCAACAAGTCTACACAGTATCTCTATATCCTGTTATCAATGATTAATGTAGGAGTACGTCCGCAGTAAGTAATGCTCCCTACTAGTCTACACAGTATCTCTAAATCCTGTTATCAATGATTAATGTAGGAGTACGTCCGCAGTAAGTAATGCTCGCTACAAGTCTACACAGTATCTCTAAATCCTGATATCAATGATTAATGTAGGAGTACGTCCGCAGTAAGTAATGCTCCCTACTAGTCTACACAGTATCTCTAAATCCTGTTATCAATGATTCATGTAGGAGTACGTCCGCAGTAAGTAATGCTCGCTACAAGTCTACACAGTATCTCTATATCCTGTTATCAATGATACATGTAGGAGTACGTCTGCAGTAAGTAATGCTCGCTACAAGTCTACACAGTATCTCTAAATCCTGTTATCAATGATTCATGTAGGAGTACGTCCGCAGTAAGTAATGCTCGCTACTAGTCTACACAGTATCTCTATATCCTGTTATCAATGATTAATGTAGGAGTACGTCCGCAGTAAGTAATGCTCCCTACTAGTCTACACAGTATCTCTAAATCCTGTTATCAATGATTCATGTAGGAGTACGTCCGCAGTAAGTAATGCTCGCTACAAGTCTACACAGTATCTCTATATCCTGTTATCAATGATTAATGTAGGAGTACGTCTGCAGTAAGTAATGCTCGCTACTAGTCTACACAGTATCTCTAAATCCTGTTATCAATGATTAATGTAGGAGTACGTCCGCAGTAAGTAATGCTCCCTACTAGTCTACACAGTATCTCTAAATCCTCTTATCAATGATTCATGTAGGAGTACGTCCGCAGTAAGTAATGCTCGCTACAAGTCTACACAGTATCTCTAAATCCTGTTATCAATGATTAATGTAGGAGTACGTCCGCAGTAAGTAATGCTCGCTACTAGTCTACACAGTATCTCTATATCCTGTTATCAATGATTAATGTAGGAGTACGTCTGCAGTAAGTAATGCTCGCTACAAGTCTACACAGTATCTCTAAATCCTGTTATCAATGATTAATGTAGGAGTACGTCCGCAGTAAGTAATGCTCGCTACAAGTCTACACAGTATCTCTAAATCCTGTTATCAATGATTAATGTAGGAGTACGTCTGCAGTAAGTAATGCTCGCTACTAGTCTACACAGTATCTCTATATCCTGTTATCAATGATTCATGTAGGGGTACGTCCGCAGTAAGTAATGCTCGCTATAAGTCTACACAGTATCACTAAATCCTGTTATCAATGATTAATGTAGGAGTACGTCTGCAGTAAGTAATGCTCGCTACAAGTCTACACAGTATCTCTAAATCCTGTTATCAATGATTAATGTAGGAGTACGTCCGCAGTAAGTAATGCTCGCTACAAGTCTACACAGTATCTCTATATCCTGTTATCAATTATTAATGTAGGAGTACGTCCGCAGTTAGTAATGCTCGCTGTAAGCCTACACAGTATCTCTAAATCCTCTTATCAATGATTAATGTAGGAGTACGTCCGCAGTAAGTAATGCTCCCTACTAGTCTACACAGTATCTCTAAATCCTGTTATCAATGATTAATGTAGGAGTACGTCCGCAGTAAGTAATGCTCGCTACAAGTCTACACAGTATCTCTATATCCTGTTATCAATGATTAATGTAGGAGTACGTCCGCAGTTAGTAATGCTCGCTACAAGTCTACACAGTATCTCTAAATCCTGTTATGAATTATTTATGTAGGAGTACGTCTGCAGTAAGTAATTCTCGCTACTAGTCTACAGAGTATCTCTAAATCCTCTTATCAATGATTCATGTAGGAGTACGTCTGAAGTAGGTAATGCTAGCTACTAGTATACACAGTATCTCTAAATCCTGTTATCAATGATTCATATAGGAGTACGTCTGCAGTTAGTAATGCTCACTACACGTCTACACAGTATCTCTAAATCCTGTTATCAAACATACATTTAGGAGTACGTCTGCAGTTGGTAATGCTAGCTACTAGTCTACACAGTATCTCTAAATCCTGTCATTACTGATTCATGTAGGAGTACGTCTGCAGTAGGTAATGCTCGCTACAAGTCTACACAGTATCTCTAAATCCTGTTATCAATGATTAATGTAGGAGTACGTCCGCAGTAAGTAATGCTCGCTACTAGTCTACACAGTATCTCTAAATCCTGTTATCAATGATTAATGTAGGAGTACGTCTGCAGTAAGTAATGCTCGCTACAAGTCTACACAGTATCTCTATATCCTGTTATCAATGATTAATGTAGGAGTACGTCCGCAGTAAGTAATGCTCCCTACTAGTCTACACAGTATCTCTAAATCCTCTTATCAATGATTCATGTAGGAGTACGTCCGCAGTAAGTAATGCTCGCTACTAGTCTACACAGTATCTCTAAATCCTGTTATCAATGATTCATGTAGGAGTACGTCTGCAGTAAGTAATGCTCGCTACAAGTCTACACAGTATCTCTAAATCCTGTTATCAATGATTAATGTAGGAGTACGTTATCTCTAAATCCTGTTATCAATGATTAATGTAGGAGTACGTCTGAAGTAGGTAATGCTAGCTACTAGTCTACACAGTATCTCTAAATCCTGTTATCAATGATTCATGTAGGAGTACGTCTGCAGTAGGTAATGCTCGCTACAAGTCTACACAGTATCTCTATATCCGGTTATAAATGATTAATGTAGGAATACGTCTGCAGTAAGTAATGCTCGCTCTACACAGTATCCCTATATTCTGTTATCAATGCCTCATGTAGGAGTACGTCTGCAGTAGGTAATGCTCACTACAAGTCTACACAGTATCTCTAAATCCTCTTATCAATGATTAATGTAGGAGTACCTCTGCAGTAGGTAATGCTCGCTACAAGTCTACACAGTTTCTCTAAATCCTTTTATTAATGATTCAAGAAGGAGTAAGTCTGCAGTTGGTAATGCTAGCTACTAGTCTACACAGTATCTCTAAATCCTGTTATCAATGATTCATGTAGGAGTACGTCTGCAGTAGGTAATGCTCGCTACAAGTCTACACAGTTTCTTTAAATCCTTTTATTAATGATTCATGAAGGCGTACGTCTGCAGTTGGTAATGCTAGCTACTAGTGTACACAGTATCTCTAAATCCTGTTATCAATGATTCATGTAGGAATACGTCTGCAATTGGCAGAGCTCGCTACAAGTCTACACATTATCTCTTAATCCTGTTATCAATGATTTATGTAGGAGTACGTCCGCAGTAAGTAATGCTCGCTACTAGTCTACCCAGTATCTCTAAATCCTGTTATCAATGATACATATAGGAGTACGTCTGCAGTTAGTAATGCTCGCTACTAGTCTACACAGTATCTCTTAATCCTGTTATCAATGATTAATGTAGGAGTACGTCCGCAGTAAGTAATGCTCGCTACTAGTCTACACAGTATCTCTAAATCCTGTTATCAATGATTCATGTAGGAGTACGTCTGGAATTGGCAGAACTCGCTACAAGTCTACATATTATCTCTTAATCCTGTTATCAATGATTAATGTAGGAGTACGTCCGCAGTAAGTAATGCTCGCTACTAGTCTACCCAGTATCTCTAAATCCTGTTATCAATGATACATATAGGAGTACGTCTGCAGTTAGTAATGCTCGCTACTAGTCTACACAGTATCTCTTAATCCTGTTATCAATGATTAATGTAGGAGTACGTCCGCAGTAAGTAATGCTCGCTACTAGTCTACACAGTATCTCTAAATCCTGTTATCAATGATACATATAGGAGTACGTCTGCAGTAAGTAATGCTCCCTACTAGTCTACACAGTATCTCTTATTCCTGTTATCAATGATACATGTAGGAGTACGTCTGCAGTAAGTAATGCTCGCTACTAGTCTACACAGTATCTCTTATTCCTGTTATCAATGATACATGTAGGAGTACGTCTGCAGTAGATAGCGCTCCCTACAAGCCTATACAGTATCTCTAAATCAGTGTAAATGTTTTTGAATTAAGAATGTTTTTCATAGGGCTCGATGTTGATGTGAATTGGGCAGCTTTTAAGAAAAATAATCTTACTCTTGGAGGTTATTGCATGGAGTAGGCGTATCCCATTATAAGGTATTGAGAATTGTTGAACTGGCAATCACAATAGAGACACGCTGAAACCATGATACAAGATAAAGTTACGACCAAGGTTAAAGTTGACGACAAACAAACAGACAGGACAAAAACAATATGCCCCCATTTATAGATCCGTGGGTATAAAAATTAACTAGAGTGTAATATTGTTACTAGTTAACAGATAAGATTGCATTTTAATCAGATGCTACATGACAAATATATCCACTCATACGGCTGGGATCTTCATCCCGGGCAGGGCTTAACACATGTATAAGAAAGCATTAACATGTATCTATTAAGACGCTGATCACGTTAGAGGTAAATTTGTTTTGCAAGTGTGATCGAGAGTGGAAAGAGACTTGCATATTATATTAGTAGCATTCAACGCCGAGTTCTGAATACACTGTACATGTGTTTAGCTAGAGACATACGGCTTTGTGTTGTATGTCTCAGATATTAGTAGCATTCAGCGCCGAATTCTGAATACACAGTACATGTGTTTAGCTAGAGACATACGGCTTTGTGCTGTATGTCTCTGATATTAGTAGCATTCAACGCCGAATTCTGAATACACTGTACATGTGTTTAGCTAGAGACATACGGCTTTGTGCTGTATGTCTCTGATATTAGTAGCATTCAACGCCGAATTCTGAATACGCTGTACATGTGTTTGGCTAGAGACATACGGCTTTGTGTTGTATGTCTCTGACATTAGTAGCATTCAACGCCGAATTCTGAATACACTGTACATGTGTTTAGCTAGAGACATACGGCTTTGTGCTGTATGTCTCTGACATTAGTAGCATTCAACGCCGAATTCTGAATACACTGTACATGTGTTTAGCTAGAGACATACGGCTTTGTGCTGTATGTCTCTGACATTAGTAGCATTCAACGCCGAATTCTGAATACACAGTACATGTGTTTAGCTAGAGACATACGGCTTTGTGCTGTATGTCTCTGATATTCGTAGCATTCAACGCCGAATTCTGAATACACTGTACATGTGTTTAGCTAGAGACATACGGCTTTGTGTTGTATGTCTCAGATATAAGTAGCATTCAGCGCCGAATTCTGAATACACAGTACATGTGTTTAGCTAGAGACATACGGCTTTGTGTTGTATGTCTCTGATGAAGCTTATTTCTGTTTCGTAATCTCAAGTACGTTTGTTTTATGTGAACTTCTATCACGAGGACTTGTCGACTTACTCCGTATTATAAAATAGTTCTAATTTCAAATGGTATTAATATAGCGTAAGAGACCAGTTTATAAAGTAATGGTAGACTGGCCAATCCATGGAAATATTATTGTCAGTAAGTAATTTAAGCTAGATCGACCTATAACACACACACACACACCTACACACACACACACACACACACACACACACACACACACACACAGGTGCTTGGGCGCTGAACCGCCGTCTATTCTGGGTTCAAGTAATGGTAGACTGGCCAATCCATGGAAATATTATTGTCAGTAAGTAATTTAAGCTAGATCGACCTATAACACACACACACACACACACACACACACACACACACACACACACACACACAGGTGCTTGGGCGCTGAACCGCCGTCTATTCTGGGTTCGATACCTGTTGGAAAGGTAGAAAGTTTGTCGGAGTACCTTACTATCTTGTATTAGTTGTACTCCGATGTCTTCGGTTTCTGTACAGGACACTCAGGACATACACAGATACCTGTGGAATTGGTAAAGCATAAGTTAATTGTACGTGTGGGCTGCCGTAAATGTACATATTGAAAGACTGAGTCATACACGCGTTTTACGTGACCGATTTAACACAGGTAATGCATAGGTAAAACAACAGCCGTGTCGAAGGAGTACAGGTGTGTTGTGTGGTGCTGTAAAGCTTCCCGAGCGCGTTCCCCGCTGTACACACGGCAATGATCCAGAAGCACAACATACACAGAAATAAGTGACAGAAATATAGACACCATGTTCAGTAAAGAATACACAGTGGTGATATGCCTTGTGTTAACACTGGGGACCGTCTTACAGTTAGCAGGCTTTGCTAGCCCTGGATGGGATATCAGCGATTTTGACGGACTTTACCAATCCAACGGTTTATGGTTCGGAGTCACCTGCTGGAAAGGCAAGTGTAAGACCATGTCGTATTATGAACAACATCTCGTAGACGAAACGTCGATATCAGGTAAGTCTTAACAAGAAATATCTAACTTTGACCCCTCCTTCATTCATATTTCCTCATGTCGATCAGTGGCGTAGCTAGGCTAAAAATACTGTGTATGCTTTAAAGTTGGAGGCGACATACGCGAGCGCCGTAAGCGCGAGCCTGTTTAGGGGGTCCGGGGCATTCCCATAGGAAATTTTTGAAAATTAGAGGGTACCAGAAGCCATTCCCTGGCTTTTAGACCCTAGAATATAGAACTAAAATGATCCATAAAAATTATGCTTTATTGTAATTTTCATTTTCAGTAATTATCAGGGCTGGATTTTAAACGATTTCACAAGGACACTTCGATGACAAACCTCTTAAATTAAACAATACCAAACCTTTGTTGAAAGAATGTATGTGAAAGTCTTTGTTACGCAGCTGAATCCAAAAGTTTTGCGACCCTGAGTAACTTCTCGAAATGTCATTAATCTGTGTGTGTTCTTTATTTTTATTTTTATTTTTTTTTTTTTTTTGTGAAAATTATGTGTATACTTGAGAATACACACATATAAGGTAACTACGCCACTGTCGATAATTGAAATACAGTAAACATCTCTAGATTTTTATTTTTAGATCAGTTCTATTCTATTCACTATTGTACATTTACTAGTTATGTTAAGATTTTTATGTTGTTGTGCTAATATAAAGATACTAGATCCTAATGATCCGCAGCCAGCGTGTCTCAATGCTTTAAAATATGTTTGGTTCAAAATTGTCAGGTCCTGGGTTCAAATCCCGACGATGTTTTAGATGAAACTGTAAAACAAACGTCCTATTTAACGGTAGACATTAGTCCGAGATTCTCTGCCCTTCTTCCACTTTTGAAATCGGCAGTTTGTGGTTGAGGGTCAGAGAGACTTTGTTCATCAAAAGTTGGAATTTCAGCGATACCAGCCGGTATCGAGATATACAAGCCTCTGGTGACAAATACACAGCGAACTTGCAACCTATAATCCCATAAATGAACTTTCAACTTACTCGATCTTAGAGATATCTTTTCCAAATAAGGTCTATAACCTCTGCTAGCAGCCGTTTTGATCATTTTCGCTAGGTTTAGGGATTTTATCCCAACCTACCCCTTTACTGACGGAAAAGTATTCATGGCAGGTTGAAAAACCTTTTTCAAAACCTTTCTTCCATAGATCTGAGCTGTTCACTAGATATGATGGACATGTACACGAGAAAAGGCAAGAGATGATAGCTGATTTTACGATGCAGCTGAGACAGATTTATTAAAAATTAGGTACATGACAAAATGCACAAAGTAACAAGGTATTGTTGAACAGCATCACAAGATCGACTACATGGCGACTGCGGTACTGAATTTACGCGGTTTTAGGACGTAAAACCGTCAAGTTTCATGAGCTTCCGTGGGGACTTTGCCACCTTACCCCCTACTTCCTCACGGGGGCGGACCCCTGGTCCTGCGCTCTCCAGACCCCTCGTTTGGCTTCTTTCCCTCTAACTCCAAAACCTGGATACGCCCCAGGGAAGCTACATATTCTTCACAAAAATGCGATGCAGATTTGTTTATCGTAATAGAATTACAGAGAGAGGCTAGGTGCGACATAATCTTCTCTTGTATCTATTTATCTAAAAGTGCATATTTTTATTGAATCGTAGTTTTGAGAAATATCACGAAACCCTTTTTTTACGTCAAGACAGATGCCTTCTTGGTTATTTGTATCTTTTACCAACACTTTTGGATAATAAAATTGCACTACTACTGCAATTGTTTCACAATCTTTGATAAATTCTACGTTTTGGAAAAAATAAGTTTTAATTTTTGTATCATTTATTTCGAATTAGTATCTAAATTACATTCTTCTGATATCTTTTGGCATTTAACCAACATTAAGTGTACATTTTTACTGAAAACATAAAACGTTGATAAAATCTATCATTGCGTACGAAACGAAAGGAATGCAGATCATTGCAAGTGAAACATCTTGTGTGGCATATACAGCTTAAATTGAACTTGTTTGCACTTTAACATGTTATAGTAACAAATAATCTGCATTTAATTTGGCTGGCGGTGCAGACGGTCCGGGTTCGATTCCCAGATTGCACCACTATATTTAAGAGTTGATTACCTACTGCTGCTTCTATGCTCTGATATGACTAAAAATTGTTGAAAGCGACGTAAAACATCAATCAACCAGCCAAGTATTTAATTACTTACTAACATTTTATACAAGTATGTCACTATTCATATATGTCACAAATCTGGACAGGTATTTGTATCTGTACTTGTGATATTGCTTGCCTTTGTTTACGGACGTTTAGTTTCCCGGATTGGACTCGTTTAGTAGTGACCTTTGGCTTTCTTGTTGAGTTTAGTGCACATGAAAAGTGGCGTAAATCCGTTATAAAGTTCAGTTTTCATGTCAAACGTTTTGTCTCTGTAATCCAGATTGAGATCAGGAGTATCGGAAAACTCGTGCACCGTTGTTTCAATATTACGATTATGACTGAAAACCTCAAAGTAAGTGTGATAGATTATTATGTCATTTAAAAAGTAACTTATTCAAATGATCACTCATGTAAGTTCAGGCTTGTCGGAACGAAATTCAGAATGGACGAGATACTGAACTAAAAAGAAAATAATAATAATATGGACGTCCGAAAAGTATTTTTTACTTAGCATATACTTGTATTTAGTAGCTTTGTAGCAGGTAGCTTTGCCCTTTGGATGAAATAATGTTTGGGAAAATATTTTAGTATATCTTACCAGCTTTAATCAGTACTGACGGTAGGATGCAATATGTTGCTACTCAGGAAAGTGAATTTTGGTAATACTAAAAGTGAAGTCGTCACGTGAAAAAATTATCCAAGTCCTACTCAGTAGACCTTTTTCCAATTTGAATGATGTACGGGGTCTTATACCGGACAAACCACTTTTTGCCGGAATTTTCACTGTGACGTTAACGATTGGAATGTGACGTCACAGTAATCTGACGCAAATCTAAGCGTGGATTTTGCATTTGTCCGGCATTGCCCATTGCATCATGTAAAAATGGCAAAAAGGTTATTATCCAAGTTCATAGTGTATGAACGTGTATTCTAATTGACTAAAGGATATCTGTCCGTTGAAAAAGGAGGGAGTTGCAATATAGTACTAGATATGGACTTGAAACGCTAGCTATACAGAATCATTCATAGAAATTTGACAAGACTAGTTAGGAATGAAATGATTTTGGTCCCCATAATTTATGCTTTCGTCGTTTTGACCAGGTTTATTTAAAAGACAGAATGCCTCTGTGTTGCTCCTCAACTTAAAACGTATTGAGCATGTCTTTTAACAAGACTTATGAATGTATGCATCAAATGCTGATTAGCTTGCAAAGTGACTAGAATTTTTTGTTCAGTGAAAATGATACGGAAACAATTTTCAAATAATTTACAATATTTGGGTTCAAACAGCGCAATTATTATTTGGTATATCAGAGGAGAGTCAATGCATCAAACTATTTAAATACTTAGTAGAAATTTACAAGAAAGTGAATTTCGGTATAGCACACAATGGAAGTCATAAATTATTGTTTGTTCCGCCGAATCAATTTCCGTACAGTACCGAGATATACTAGTACATGTACTGAGAGTGAAATCACCAGGTGTTGTCGTATTTCATTATTTTATGATACATTACATAAAAATGAAAATCTAGTAGAATCATTTTAGTGTATGTCATCGCAGTGTCATTTATTTTAATATTTTTATCATCTAAAGTTCATAACACCTGTCTTCTTATAACCTGCATTGCATTACACCCTTTGTTGTATGACCTGTCAGGTACGGAGATAAGAATTAGGTTTGCAAATGAGTTTTTTTATACTCATAAGATGATAAGCTGTCCTTAACGCTGCTCGATGGACTGCCAGATTAGAAATCAATGGTCTTCTATAACAAACGATACACTCTACATCTGGTGTAACTGTGAACTTCCGTGCTGGCCATTTCATTCACTGAACTATAAATAATAAAAATGGCAAGAGAACTCCCAAAAAATCTGGGGGCAGGCTTGGTATAGTGGTTAAGCGCTTGGCTTACGGCACCGACGATCCGGGTTCGATTTCCGGGTTGCGCCACTATGTTTAAGAGGTTGGTAACCTCCTGCTTCCATGTCGCGATATAACTGAAATATTGTTGAAAGCGACGTAAAACACCAATCAACCAACCTTTCAACCCAAAAATCTGGAATTTCATAATTATTATTCTTATGTCTATTTGAGGCGTTTAATGTATGAATACAATCAGCTGTATTGAATGTAGTTACGTCTTGTATAATAAAAAGTCCACGTATTATACCATTAAATTGTATTAAAAGTCCTGTATATTGTAACCGTTAATGTGTCTAGAACCCAGAATAGATAACTGCTCGCGTATGTCGGTAAACATCCCTCATCAGCCATTCATGTTTTAGTGGAAGAGATAATTCCTTATGTGCTGTTGTTAATATCGTTCTGTCTGCTTGCTTCATTGGATATATATATATATATATATACATGTATTAGGGTTTTCAATAAGAATTATTTGAGGCGGTGATTATTCAGAAAATTTAGGCGTATCATTTTGAGCGCCATATGCGCGAATGTGAGTAGTAAATTCAAGATCAATGAAATTCGAACAGGCGATTTCCATAATTTGGAGCGGGGGTATTTCGCCGGATGCCGGCTCTTATTGAAATCCCTGATTTAACAATTAAATTTTATACTATGTATATATATATATCAAGGTCACAATGCATATGATGGGTAATTTATTGTCTGGGCCATAGCTTTTTAGTCCTTGCATGAGGTACATAGGGTGTATCATGAATTTAAACCAAGGTCATATACGAGAGATCAAGGTCACAGTGCTTATGTATGGTAAATCCTTGTCCGAGCTATAAGTTTTAACTGTCTGCATGGATTTGAATAATATCTTACAGGATTGTTGCCATGGAAGCAAGAGGATGTGTCATAATCTTGAACCAAGGTAATATATCCAAGGTCAAGGCCACAGTGCTTATGTATAATAAATCCTTTTCCACACTTCAACTGCTTACATTGATTTGAATAATATTTCAGAGAATTATTGCCCAAGTCCCAAATGTGTGTTCATTGACTTTAAACCATTTCGTGACTATCATTATCTTACAAGAGTTTTTCCTCTTTAATAAAATTGAGTAGAAATTTAGGATGCAATTTGGAAGCCCAAATTAAGGGTGAAAGGAAATTTCTCCTTATATTTACTTAACCTTTGTCTCAATCCCAACTTTTGTTCCAATCCGTCAACAGGTGGTGCCGCCACAGGCAAAAGTAGGTCACTTAGGGTATCCTCCTTTGACAAACTTCTTCAGACCGGGTGCATACAGAGACAAGCTGAATGCATAGGAATGATCTAGAGGGATGTGTGAAAAGTGTTGTTATTTTTGGTTCTGTTCCAAAATCAATTTTCTGACGTTTTTGCAACATTTTTTGGACTAAGTAACTTCAATGCAGAAAAGTGTCATGTTTTGCAGTTAATTGATAACGATTTCTTATGGACTTCTGTGATCATAATTATGGTAAAGAATATTATTGTGAAAGAATTTTGACAATATCTCAATTTTTGGATGTTTTATGATTTTGTAGACTTTCCAAAAAGGGGGGGGGGGGGGTTGGTTGGACATTTTTACATTTTCAACTTTTCCGGTAAAAATGTTGGAGGATTTTAATAAAACTTGATAGAAATAAATAACTTATGACCCCCTTCAAATTTTGTCTTTTTCGTCCAGACCTCTTTACAGGAGGCACCACCACAGTCAAAAATAGGTCACAAAAGAGTACCCTCCTTTGACAATCTTCTTCTTTATACTGTCTGTATATAGAGACAAACAGAATGCATAGAAATGATCTAGAGTGATGAGTGAAGACGTATTGTCATTTTGGTTCCCTTCCAAAATCAAATTTTAAAAGTTTTTTCGACATTTGTTTGGATTTGGTGAGTTCACTGCAGAAAAGGGACATATTTCCTAGTTAATTGATGAGTTCGTACGGACTATTTTGATCATAATAATGGTAAGGAATCTTGTTTTGAAAGAATTTTGTCAATATCTCAATTTTTTTATTTTCTATTAGTTTTTTAAGTCTTCCAAATGAGGGTGTATAGGGACAATTCTTCACATTTTAAACTTCTGCTGATATACAACATGAAAATTTTTTATGAAACATGGTATACATGAAGTACTATAGGTCCTCTATCAATTTTGTACATTTCATCCAAATTGGTCAACAGGTGGTGCCACCATGGCTAAAAAATCACAATGGTATATATACCACTTGGTAATTAAGATATGGAGGGTAGCAGTTGAAATCCAGTTGTGGTCTTTTTTTTAGCTCACCTGAGCCAAAGGCTCAAGTGAGCTATAGTCATAGTGCGCCATCTGTCATCCGTCGGCGGCGGCGGCAGCGGCGGCGTCGTCGTCGTCCGTCGTTAACTTTTTCACATTTTCGACTTCTTCTCTGGAACTACATTGCAGATTTGGATCAAACTTTGTGTAAATGATGTACTCAAGGTCCCCTACTAAAATTGTGTTCGGGATCCAGATTCCCTCAGGGGTGGATCCAGGGCGGGACCAAAAGTGCCCAAAAGGGTAACCCTCTTCAAACATCTTCTACTCCAGAACCAGTACATAAATGGGGAAACTAATTGCATTTCAACAATCTATAAAGATGGGTTATTAAAAATTGTGTTCGGGGTTAAGATCCGTCAAAGAGAAATTTACGCTTTTTTGACATGTTTCTGGACTTAGTCATTTCAATGAAGGAAAGTGTCATGTTTTTTAGTTAATTGATATTGATGACTTCTTAATGACTATTTTGATCATAATTGTGGTAAGGAATATTATTGTGAAAGAATTTTGTCATTATCTCAATTTTTGGATTTTTTATGAATTTTTTAAGACTTCCAAAAAAAAGGGGGGGGATTGGCCATTTTTCACATTTTCAACTTTTTCTACGAAACCACATGAAAGATTTTAATGAAACATGGAATACATGAAGTACTAAAAGTCCTCTATCAATTTGGTAAATTTCATCCAAATTGGTTAACAGATAATGCCACCATGTCTAAAAAGTAGGTCTCACAATGGTACATATACCACTTGGTAATTGAAATATGGAGAGTAGCGGTTCAAGTCCAGCTATGGTCAAAAAAATTTATTTTTTTTTTTACACATCTAAATAAGTTTTTAGATGTTTCTCAACACTCAACATATGAAATTAGGAATTTTACGTTTAAGACTTCCAAAAAAAAAAGGGGGGGGGGGGGCCATTTTTCACATTTTCAACCTTTTCTACAAAACTGTTTGAAGGATTTTAATAAATCTTGGTAGAAATATGTCACTTATGATCCTCTTCAAATTCTGTTGTTTTCGTCCAGACCTCTTTACAGGTGGCGTCACCATAGTCAAAAGTAGGTAACAAAAGAGTTCCCTCCTTTAACAATATTCTTTTTCATACGGGCTGTATACAGAGACAAACAGAATGCATAGAAATGATCTAGAGGGATGAGTGAAGACGTATTGTCATTTTGGTTCCCTTCCAAAATCAAATTTTAGAATTTTTTTTCGACATTTCTTTGGACTTGGTGATTCAATGCAGAAAAAAAGTGTCATATTTCCTAGTTAATTGATAATGATGATTTCTTATGGACTATTGTGATCATAGTTATGGTAAGGATTGTTACTTTGAAAGAATTTTGTCAATATCTCAATTTTTGGATTTTCTATGAATTTTTTAAGACTTCCAAATGAGGGTGTATAGGAACAATTCATTCACATTTTTCACTTCTGCTGTTATACCACATGAAAGATTTTAATGAAACATGGAATACATGAAGTACTAAAGGTCCTCTATCAATTTGGTAAATTTCATCCAAATTGGTTAACAGATAATGCCACCATGTCTAAAAAGCAGTTCTCACAATGGTACATATACCACTTGGTAATTGAAATATGGAGAGTAGCGGTTCAAATCCAGCTGTGGTCAAAATTTTTTTTTTCATTTCTTTACACATCTAAATAAGTTTTTAGATGTTTCTCAACACTCAACATATGAAATTAGGCAATTTTAAGTTAGATCTGGACAATATTTGAAACAATTGTTGTTCATGACCCAGACTTGAAATCAGTCAACAAAAGGCCCCACCTAAAGAAAATGACTAACTTGTTGCCATGAATGACTTCTTGCAGAGACAAAGGAAATGCTTAATATCAAAATCACCTGAATGGATGTGCAAAAAAGTGTTGTTTTTTATTCTAGCCTGAAATAAAATTTGACATATTTTCAACATCTGTGTTAACTTAGTCACATTAATGCAAAAATAAATGAATTCTTCCTTCATGCATGACTGATCATCTAGGTACTCAGGTGAGCAATATAGGCCCACTTGGGCCTCTTGTTCATTTCTTTACACCTCTAAATAAGTTTTTAGATGTTTCACAACACTCAATGTATGAAATTAGGCCATTTTAAGTTGGATATGGACAATATTTGAAACAATTGTTGTTCATGACCCAGAGCTGAAATCAGTCAACACAAAGGCCCCACCTAAAGAAAATGACTAACTTGTTGCCCTGAATCACATTTTGCGTAGACAAAGCAAATGGTTAATATCAAAATCATCTGAATGGATGTGCAAAAAAGTGTTGTGGTTTTTTATTCTAGTCTGAAATGAAATTAATAAATTTTGACATATTTCCAACATTTGTGTTGAGTTAGTCACGGTAAGGCAAAAAGAAATTACTTTCCTTCCTGTGTGACTGATCATCTAGGTACTCAGGTGAGCGATATAGGTCCACTTAGGCCTCTTGTTTAGGAAACGGATTAGGTAGGGAGGACATAACATCACGATTATAGATTCCAAACGGTTACATACATTCTGCAACGCAGTCTCAGTCATGTTGCATAGAAACACTAAACCCCTAAAAATCTTCTAGATATGTTTCTACATAAATATCACGATTATAGCTTCCAAACTGTTCAATTCTGCGACGTAGTCTCATTCATGTTTCATATAAACGCTTGACCCCTATTAAATATCTCTATATCTGTCCCAACATTCGGAAGGACAGATAACTAAAGGGAAAAGAGGGACAGAGCTTATGATTATGAAACCAACTTAAAACTAAAAGACTTGAAAGAGTGGTGATATATGAATGTTACGATGAAGTAATCTTTTATTTTCAGACGTCAATTATGCCAGTCAAGTAGGTCATCAGGTCATTGCCTCGCTTTCAGTTACTGCTGCCGTTATCGCCTGGATTCTTAGTTTAGTTACCATAGCGACCAGGGATCGAGCTGTTGTATTGACCTTCTTCAATTTGATCTTTACAGTGATTTCAGGTATAGTTTTACTTTTTATCTTTACATTTGATTACTTGTGACATGAACATTTCACTGATACTTAAAGTTTTGACCTTGTGACATTAATCTTCGACTTTTCTCTCAAAACAGAAGTTAGTTTACAATGATTGACTTACGTAATGTTTGTTTTATATTTCACATTTGCTTTCGTGTGCCCAGGTCTATTAGTTCGGTACTTAAAGTTTTGACCTATTTATGACTTTTGATATATTCATGGCAGAGCTAAAGTTTGTTACTTTATCTAAAAGTTTTTCCCATTGATCTTTAACCTACTTATTAATTTTTTCAAACTATACGATAATGTTAGATAATTGACTATCATATTAAAAATCTGAATCCAGATGAAGCCTCGTATCTGCCCATAAACAGCTAAAATGTCCCTCGTATCTGCCCATTAACAACTAGAATGCCCCTCGTATCTGCCCATTAACAACTAGAAGGTCCCTTGTATCTGCCCATAAACAGCTAAAATGTCCTTCGTATCTGCCTATTAACAGCTAAAATGTCCCTCGTATAAGCCCATTAGCATTTAGAATGTCCCTCATATCAACCCATTAACAACTAGAATGTCCCTCGTATCAGTCCATTAACAACTTTTTTTTGTGATATTTGAAAACAAGAACAACGCCTAACGTTGCATAATACGTCCGTCGCTTAAAATGAAGCGGGAATCATAAGCATAGTGACATTAATCTTGAAGATATGACCTTGGTTCAAATTCATCACGCATCCTTGGATCCTGGTTAACAATTCTGTGAATTACTGTCCGCGCCACTCACTTTGTAAACCGAAAAATCTGGATTTTCACTTATTTATCTTTAAAATAGTTTTACAAAATTAATATCAATCGACAGATCTTGTTTAGTCGTAACTTTTGGTGTATGTTATATGTTTCTACGAAGAAGCATTCATATTTTATAGGGAAAAAATCATTTTAGATAGGGCGTTTTCTATGTTAATTTTGACGTGACGTCGCCGATGTTTAACATTGAGTCTATGGGAAACCTGGCGACGTCACGTCAAAATTTAACATGGAAATCGCCCTATCTAAAATTGATGTTTTCTGTAAAATATGAACATTCTTCATACAAACATATAGCATACACCAAAAGTTACGACTAAACAAGATCTATCGAATGGTTTTGCCTTTTTGAAATTATTCTGAAGATGAGTAACTGAAAATCCAGATTTTCTAGTTTCCAGAGTGTGTGGCGCGGACAGTAGTGTTAAAATCCATGCAAGGAAAAAAGTTCAAAAGGAGTGAAGAGTTTAATGAAATTGATGGAATAGGGCTTCAACTAGTTATTGAAATCCATTAATTATGCGTAAAAGCAAAACATCAAAAATGCTTTTTAACAGAAAATTATCTTAAAAACATATTCCATTTAGCCTGTGTACAGTTTGTACTAGTCCATAATGTCAAAATTCGATCTAAAATCTTATCATAGAGGGAATCAAACATAAATGTCTAACCCAACCATGAGACTTGGGTCTGAACTTCTCTTACGCTATAGGGAGAATCGAAGGCAATTGGACAAAATTGTCATTCACATGTTTATATCTGAACTATAATGCTTTTATATCAGAAAGACGGATGTAAGTTCTTTAGCAAGTGGGTTTTAACAGCATTCGAAATGTAATTTATTATAATATAGAAAAAGAAATCGCGGGAAAATTTCGGCCGAAGGATGTGTAAAATCGCTTGTTACGGATATTTTATCGAACTGTCTGATATGGAAGCAATATAGTTTGGATATAAACAAGTGAATGGCAAAGCATGCGGTAAGAAATATTCTACAAACGTTTCAATTTTTAGCTCGCTGGAACGAATGTCTGGAGAGCCATACCCCCGGCGTCGTCGTCGTTGTTGTCGTCGTTGTCGTTGTCGGCGTTGTCGTCGTCGTTGTTGTTGTCGACGTTGTGTTTCATGTGTGTATTACTTGTGACCTTTCATTACGTATCTTTTACGTTTTGACTTTGACCTTGAAGACTGACGTATTTACAAAAACCTCTTGCTATTTATATTTGGTTGCCACCGGCAAGCTCTGTGGTCTTCTGACAATACATCTTCGCTTGTTATCAGTTCCCGTCGATTCTCTCAATAGGAGGAATTTAGATTCGAGTCTTGGGCTTGGTTCTGAATTGTGGAATAGGAGGGAATAGACTGGAATTTAAATAATAATTCGATAAAATGTCTACAGCTGAAGCAAGTGGTTTTTACCCGCTGCCAAAGTTTTTCAAACAATTCTACCGCTAGATTATGTAAGTCTGGTACATTCTAATTTGAAAGGGAAAAAAATGTTAAAATAGCCTTCTACAGCCCTGTCTTATATGTTAATTTTGATATACATACATTTGATGTTAACGAATGAATGAAAAAGCGAGATAGGAACAATATGACGCTTCTTTTCTCATTTCTTTTGAGTTGTATGTTATGCCCCGTTCACTATGAACCCGCCATTATTCGTCTGTATCTGGATGTCTATACGTGTTGAATGCCTCTTCGTATCGCCGATATTCGGCCAGTAGCGCCCAAAAGTTTAAACCAATCTCTATTGGATGTCGTCCAGAACCCGATCACGTTTTGTAGACATTTCTTCACAGACTTCATACCCAAATCAAGCCGGCGTGGCCTAGTGTTATCGCGTCGGACTCCTGATCGGGAGGCCGGGGTTCGAGTCCCGCTCTGGTCATGCCGGTGTCATGTCTTTCGGATGAGACAGTAAAAACCGAGGCCCCATGTCGTGGTATGCATGGCACGTTAAAGATCCCTCAGTGCTTCTGGTGGGTCCGTTGTAAAGGTAAAAATTTGTATGACCCGCATCAGGCAGATGCCGTCACCATATACGTGAAATATTCAATCAATCATACCCAAATCTCTACTGGGTGCTGTCCAGACCACGATCACGTGTTGTAGACATTTCTTCACAGTCTTCATACCCAAATCTCTACTGGGTGTTGACCAGAACCCCGATCACCTGTTGTAGACATTTCCTCACAGTCTTCATAGCCAAATCTCCACTGGCTGTCGCCCAGAACCCGATCACGTGTTGTAGACATTTCTTCACAGTCTTCATACCCAAATCTCTACTGGGTGTTGACCAGAACCCCGATCACCTGTTGTAGACATTTCCTCAAGTCTTCATAGCCAAATCTCCACTGGCTGTCGCCCAGAACCCGATCACCTATTTTAGACATTTCTTCACAATCTTCATACCCAAATCTCTACAGGGTGTTGACCAGAACCTGATCACCTATTGTAGACATTTCCTCACAGTCTTTATACCCAAATCTCTAATGGATGTCGCCAAGAACCAGATCTTGTGTTGCAGACATGTCTTCACAGACTTCATACCCAGATCGCAACATGTCGCATTCACCCCTCTCGTTCTATACTCGTCATAATTCGCGATGAAGTCATGCATGTTGTCGCAATTCATCTCAACTTGCAGAATAGTCTTAAACTATCGTTGTTAAGAAAATGCCGTGCTAACACTCAAAAGAAGATTGTCGCATTGTTCGCATGTCAATGTGGACAAAATCTCGAGTAATGTCGAAAAGAACACGAGTAGTTAAATCATTATTCCCATTATAAGGAGTCGTAGACTGCTTTTGAAGTTTTCGATTATTTAAGACTCGCCAGCAGCCTTAGTAACTCGTAGCTGTTACTCCTGACAGTATGACATGGGTTAAGATTTCTCATACATGTTCTGTGTAAAGATGATAGATAAATCCAAAAAAGTCCGAAAATCATGAAACCAGAGGACACACAAAATCAGTGAAAATGAAAACCAAATAGAAAACAACGAAAAATGTCTACTGGAAGAGCATATGCGAACCCCCTTGATGGGATGAGATCAGGTGCCTGGTGAAAGTGAGCATCTCCTGCTTGCTAGCAACACTCGTTACATATACCCAGTAGAAAGAGTCAAATCGTGTAAATTCCATATGTATTTGTATATAAAGAAGACAAAGTAGGTAACCTTCTAGTATAGAAGATGTCAAATCTGTGTAAAGTGATCGGAATCGGTCTCAGTCCGGAATATCATTTAACGAGATATTATATTGTGTTATAAAAGTCTCGAAACGACCATAGAATTTCCTAAGTGACGTTGTTAGTCTAGCTTATATATAACCCTTGTTGAGTAGTAAATATAGAACATATATACCTTTTAATTTTGTGAACCATATGCGCATTTCGAAAAGTTATGTCTCTTCAGTGATGCTCGTGGCCGAATGATTGGATTTCTGAAAATATATAAAAATATGAAGAGCAGTGTTTATCTGAAAGTCGCTTAACCCTCAGAACAAAGTCATTGTAATTTGAACATACTCTGGAATAACGTATTAAATGAGATATGAATACGCCGTATGCGGGAGATGATGGAATGTTGCTACATATGAAAATTTGTGATAGCGAAATTGAAATTTGTCAGAGAGTGAGTTGTTGACCACCAATGTCGAAAGACAACATAATATCCAAATACGAAGAAGAATTGCTACTTTCTGTGGTTTCTTTGACCTCCAATTCACTGAGACTTATATTATGCTAAGGTAATCCGCGAATGAAGGATTATTAACTGAAAGCAAGTCATCTATATATCTGTAATTGAAATTGAAGCCAAGAGCTAATTGTTTCTTTCCTTGCGAAAGCAAAGACTGAATGAATTCAGCGTCGTATGAGTAAAGGAAACGAAGTTTGGGGGGTGGGGGTTATATAGGAATCACCTTGTCCGTCCGTCTGTCTGTCCGTCTGTCTGTCCAGAGAACTTTAACCTTGACCATAACCTTTGAACCAAAAGAGACTGGGTATTCATATTACACATGTATATTCCTTGTGGCAAGACCTTTCTGTTGGTGCCAAAATTTTTACCTTGTGACCTTGGCCATGACATTTGACTTACTTTTTAAAAACTTTAACCTTAGCCGTGACTTTTAAACAAAAAAAGACTGGGTATTTATACTACACATGTATATTCTTTATGGCAAGTTCTTTCTTTTGATACCAAAATTTTCGACCTTGTGACCTTGGCCTTGACATTTGACTTACTTTAAAAAACACTTTAACCTCAGCCATAACTTTTGAACCAAAAGAGACTGGATATTCATACTACACATGTATATTCCTTGTGGCAAGACCTTTCTTTTGGTACCAGAATTTTTTTTTATCTTGTGACCTTGGCCTTGACATTTGACTTACTTTTTAAAAACTTTAACCTTAGCCGTGACTTTTAAACCAAAAGAGACTGGGTATTTATACTACACATGTATATTCTTTATGGCAAGTTCTTTCGTTTGATACCAAAATTTTCGACCTTGTGACCTTGGCCTTGACATTTGACTTACTTTAAAAAAAACTTTAACCTCAGCCATAACTTTTGAACCAAAAGAGACTGGGTATTCATACTACACATGTATATTCCTTGTGGCAAGACCTTTCTTTTGGTACCAGTTTTTTTTTTTTTTTATCTTGTGACCTTGGCCTTGACATTTGACTTACTTTTTAAAAACTTTAACCTTAGCCATAACTTTTAAACCAAAAGAGACTGGGTATTCATACTACACATGTATATTCTTTATGGCAAGTTCTTTCTTTTGATACCAAAATTTTTGACCTTGTGACCTTGGCCTTGACATTTGACTTACTTTTTAAAAACTTTTACCTTAGCTATAACTTTTGAACCAAAAGAGACTGGGTATTCATACTACACATGTGTATTTTTTGTGGCAAGACCTTTCTGTCGATACCAACATTTTTTACCTTGTGACCTTGGTCTTGATGTTTGACCTACTTTAAAAAAAAACTTTTACCTTAACAATAACTTTTGAAAGAAAAGAGATGAAACCTTCATTGTATATATGTGTATTTCTTGTGGAAAGACCTTTCAGTTATTACCAGCATTTTGTCCTTGGGACCTTGGCCTCGACATTTGACTTACTTTTTAAAAACTTTAACCTGAGCTATAACTTTTTAACCAAAAGAGACTGGGTATTCATACTACTTATATATATTACTTGTGGCAAGACCTTTCGTTTGATGCCAAAATTTTTGAACTTGTGATTTTGGCCTTGACATTTGACTTACTTTTTAAAAACTTTAACCTTAGCCATAACTTTTGAACCAAAAGAGACTAGGTATTCATACTACAAATGTATATTCCTTGTGGCAAGATCTTTCTTTTGGTATCAAAATTTTTACCTTGTGACCTTGGCCTTGACTTTTGACTTACTTTTGAAAAAGCTTTTTTTTTATTACTTTTGATTAACCTTAGCCATAACTTTTGAAAGAAGAGAGATAGGACCTTCATACTACACATGTGTATTACTTGTGGCAAGACCTTTCTGTTGATACGAACATTTTCGACCTTGTGACCTTGGTCTCGATGTTGACCTACTTTTTTAAAACTTTAACCTTTTGTCCTTGGTCTATGCCCTATTTTGAATTTTGGTACCGCGGGGGTATTTTTCCCGTCAGGACAGTTCTAGTTATTTTTGGAATCAGAATTTTCCTTGACAAAGTAAGTTTGATCATGGCCTATAACTTTATATTAATACACGAAGTTTGATGGGGAATATTGGAATCACCTTGTCTGTCTGTCTGTCCAGAAAACTTTTTAACCAAAAGAGATGAGACCGTTATACTATACATGTGTAATCCCTATGGCAGGACAATTGTGTCGGCACCAAAATTTTTGACCTTGTAACCTTGACCTTGAGTTATTTTTGAAAAACTTTAACCTTTGCCATAATTTTTGAACCAAAAGAGATGGGGTCTTCATAATATATATGTGTATCACTTGTATGAAGACCTTTATGTCGGTATCTAAATTTTTTCACCCCGTGACCTTGACGTTTGACCTACTTTTCAAAAACATTTATCTTGGCCATAACTTTTGAACCAAAAAGAGATGAGGTTCCTTGTCATCTGACACCAGTTATTTTCGTATTTTACATGAATGTCACACTTATTCCCTTTGCAGTGTGGAGCTCGTAAAAAAGTTCCCCGCGGAGGATTTGACTTAAGTGTTACTATACCCTTTTTCCTGTTGTTATGTGGCTGTGACACTTTCTATACGGTGTTTATTCACATTCATGTATATATACAGTGCTGAATTATATTGTTTCGTCTGTATGTCAGGGCATTCACGGCGGGTGTGGCTAGCCAAACAGGAGACGCTCACTCCTCCCGGGCACCTGGTCTCACCTCTGAATTTCAGGGGTCCGTGAATGTCCACTGTGGTACATTGTTGTTAGTGCCATAGTCATGTGACACCAGTTATTTTCGTATTTTACTTGTATGAAGACCTTTCTGTCGGTATCTAAATTTTTCACCCTGTGACCTTAACCTTGACGTTTGACCTACCTTTGAAAAGCTTTAATCTTGACCATAATTTTTTAACCAGAAGAGGTGGGGTCTTCATAATACACATGTGTATTCCTTGTAGAAGGACCTTTCTGTCGGTTGCAAAATTTTTTCACCACGTGGCCTTGACGTTTTACCTACTTATGAAAAACATAAACTTTAGCTAACCTTAACCGAAAGAGATGGGGCCTTCATATTACACATGTGTATTCTTTTTAGCGAGACCTGTCTGTCGGTACCAAAATCTTTTACCTATTGACCTTTAACTTGGTCTTTGCCCTACTTCAAATTTTGTTGCCGCTTGGGGTATTTTTGTCATGTTCTATTTTTTTAATTAACTTGGGTTTGGTAGATAAAAAATTTAGAATATGACAAGTATATTCAAAAATTAGAACATGGCATTTGTCCCGTTAGGACAGTTCTAGTTGAATTTGCGGCTTCCGTTTTTACTTGTAAGTGCATTTTGGATAATTTCCGCTAATCTGTTTTTTAATTTCTGATGAGGGATCGTTGTGTAAAGAGTAGAATAGTCAAAGGACTTGATGGAGTGAATTTTAGTAAAACTTTTTGATTTCAGACGTTCTAATAACTCTTTCGAACTTTTTAGGATCCACATTTGATTAATTCCACATCTGGAATGTACTGTTTCGCAATACCTATGAAGGCCGGCCAGATTTAATTTCTGATAATATTTTTGTGAGTAACAATGATACAGATTTTGTGGAACACTTCGAGGAACCAGCGATAAAGTGTTGTTTGTAAGGATTTTGTGCATTTTGGAATGCAGTACAAATATGGAAGTTCTAAATTTAATTTATTTGTGTCAATACCAAACGTATTGAGGACAGATTTATGATTTTCTAGTACTTCCGAAACCGAAAAGTTCGTGAGAGTATAAGTAGGATTTCCTGGAGCTGAATTTAATCCCGTTTCTTTCACTATGTTTGGGTCTGATTGATTGTTTTACGTGACTCCTCGATTATTTCACGTATAATGGTGAATGTATCTCCCTAAAACATTGCACAGAAATGTATGCCTTTGACCTGAAGCAATGAGGGATCTTTTACGTGCTGTGCCTACCGTGTCACGGGACCTCGATTTTCACTGTCTCGTCTGGAAGACAGGACACCCGTGTGCCGCGGCAGGAGTTCAACACGGGACAGTCATCTCTGGCACGAGTCTGAGATATCGGATTACAAGATATACATACAATGTGAAGAACTTGTATTCTGTGTTCTCTGAATATTGTAATTAATTTATTGATGGCAAATCTATTTATAAAGTATATTTTTAATATACTTTTCTTTTTTAATATTATTAATTATCTTGAAGGTCACCTCTGTCTTAGCTATATGATTATAAATTAAAATTCGAATTTCGATTCAGAATTCTTAATCAATATGTACATAAATGAATATGAAAATGAATGATGTGGCATCTCAAGAAAAATTATATTCGAAATCGACAGAGGTACTCTAAACAGCTTCGCCATTATAAGGGCATGATACAAAATGTACGCTCATCCTTGGGTCAGTGCAAATTTGTGATTCTTAAGTCCGTATATTTATTTGTATAGTATAGTATAGTATAGTATAGTATAGTATAGTATAGTATAGTTTATTGATCAAATGCAGTACTGCATACAGATTTATACATTCATAAATACATTATACATATATACATATATATAAGTCAAGTCACTTGAATAGTTCAAAACAGACATAATAATAATAAATTTACACAATTCTTTTGTATTGTGTGAACTTAATAATTCAGTAATTTTAAAACAGAGGGGCGCCTGTATATTGTATCACATAATGTAGGATTGTTTGTAGGGTAGGATGTTCTGCACTTACAACACGATACGTAAAAATTTGAACCCCCCCCCCCAAAAAAAAAGAAGAAGAAAAGAAAATTGACGAATGAAGTTTCATAAATCCAAAATAAAAAAAATTAATATTCAGCTGAAAAATATAAAGAGTGTGCAATTATTACAACGAACATACTGCATAAAGTTTGAGATATCACAATCAGTCATAAGATATAGTGTGATATGTTAAACATCACCAAAATTGTAAAATCCCGTAACTCCAGAACGAAATATTGGAATTTAACCGAAAGTGTACAAATAACTGTGTGGAGTTTGAAGTAATTCACAACAAGCATTCTCAAGATACGGTGGGATATGGTTGACAAATGGACGGACTTGCATCACAGGGCACTCAGTTATGCTAAATAATCGTTGACGTCACATGTTGACACATATAAAAGAAATAGAAGGGAGGACACCGATTTTTCGCCGATCTGGGGTTTCCCTAATTTTTAGTATTTTTTATGTAATAAAAGCTTTCGTCAGTTACATGGTACTTTATTATCCATCTGTATGATTATTTAGCATAACTGACGTGCCCTGTGACTTGCATTTGCATACCATAACACGTCTATCAAAGATGGGTGAATCCAAACTACACTTCTCTTATGATCGTTCTATTCTTGAAAACGCAGACATTATCTGAGATATTTTCCACCAGTCCACTAAAGAGTCTCGAATTCATTTATATGGGAGCTACAAGAATTGTTACTGGTGCGACTTAACTCGCCAGCTTTCCCCCGTTACTCCATGAAACTGGTTTTGACACCCATGCAAACACGCCGTTATAGCATACATGTACAATGTAGCATTATTCTTTTCTTTAAAATGTACCACAATTCTGCTTTGACAGTCTCGTCCCACATGGGATAATTCTCATGATGTTGGTGGAAGAAATACATTCCGGCTTATACCACCTCACTGCAGTACATCATTATATCCCAGTTCTCTCTTACCGCGCCTGTGTAATTTCTTCATGGAACGGAAATTCCATAGAAATTTGCGATTATTCATCAACATATGTTCAAAAGATACCTATAGATACAAATTTTCCCGTACTTGAATTCATATTTTCACATCTATCTGGAAACCACTGTTGCTACAGAGCACATTTAATTTAATGCATTGGATGATGATTAAGAAATAATGACGTCCTAGTCGTTATCTACTGTCCAGTAACAGCCTCGAGTCGCATAAACCAATCAAATTGTGATAATTTGATTGGTTAATGCGACGAGGGGCGGTTACTGGACATTAGATAACGACTAGGACGTCATTATTTCTATTCTGACATGAGCTGTAGAAACAAGTATGAAAATTAGTACTTTACTATTAATATTTTATTTCAACAACAATAAATTTAGGTCATATGCGCTTTATCCATTGTGCATGTACTTTATGTGTATAGAAAGTGGATGCAGACGACAGTTTTGTGTATTGAAAGTGGATGTTACGTAAAAATCAATAATTTGATTTTCAGAAAACCCAAATAGCATGACCTAAATCGGTTTTCTGGAAATTGATTTTATTCACATTGTTAAAATCAATAACACCGATGGATGGAGGCGGGGCTTTCAAACTCATGACTGTTTAGTAGGCGTGGTGATTCTGACCGTGAATATATCGGAGAATAAAGCACGATGAAACTCTATGGGACTTATAGGGGGAAATTCTCAAGTCATGTTAGAATGATGAATCACGTTTAAACTTATCACGTCACCGGCTGACCTATGCTGGTTCTACATTGAATTGAAATTGATGTAAACTATCAATTGAAATGTATATTTCCTGTTTAAAGTTCTAATTATACATTTTCTTTTTTGCTTCTAGGTGCTTTGATTTGGTCCATCATCGGCGTCATATCCGGTATCACAGTTGCGCGCGCACGCTCTTTCACCACGACTTCCTACTCGTTTCCGTATTCGTTGTTTTTGTCAGCAATAGGATCAGTCCTTTGTCTTGGTTGTGCTTTCATTCACATCATTAAAATGACCCCAATTATGACGTCAGTCAAACAGCCTTACCAAGCACTTACGTCCAAGATCTGAAGAGAAAAGGGAAGAAGAATGAATTAATGCAAACAGACATGTAATTGTAACATAAAATGTTATAACGAAATTTATAAGTTTTATTTTCTGTACATGTGGTTAGATTTATGATAAGTATAATGTAGATACATGCAATATTAACTGTTCTAATGAACGATGTGTTAGCATTATCTCATTATAAGACTATTATCATGTCATTGTTATCTTTATACATTGTATAATGTATTAATAAGTGGTATTTTATTTCACCCTAATTGAAAATATACACAGTGCTTGTCTAAAATATGAACTTTCTAAGAAATATTTGATATCTGGAAAATGACAGACTTTTTCCATTTTTAATTAGCATATACTACAGCCTTCGGAACAAAACACTGAATTATTTGGCTAATTGTTTGTGACGTTGTTTTCATTGATCTTCAAGAGATTAAAATACCCCGCAAACCAAGTTGTAGGGCAATATAAATTGGTGGATTTAAGGGGCAGGGTTTGCAATCCCACTTTGCTCGGAGAATTTTAGCAAAAAATATCATTTTCCATCATTTTAAGACTGCAATCCCTCTTTCCAGACCGAATAGTGCAAAACATTAGTCATGGAAGGCTACAACCCTTCCCCCTTTCAAAACTTTCTAGATCCGCCTATTCTATTCTAGTTTCACCGGGTATGTCTGTCCGGCCGCTGAGTGCTCTTTCCAGCTATATCTCGATAGCTTTTAAAGATACATATGGTCTCCTGTAGCGTCTACTATTGTGATTAAAGTAACATCGTAAATTTGTTTAGTACAGTATCTTTTGACTGCCCATCAGTTTTAAATGCAGCTATCGCGTACAAATACGCTACATAACCCACGTTTTCCTTAGCAGTTTTATTCATCTCGGTCGCGTTCGGAAATATTTATTTGCATAATGTGATACAAATTCTACTTCTCTCATGCTTTACATACTCCTTCTTTCTTTCTTTTCTTTTCCGAGTCACTTAGTGCAGAAGGCTGATTTCTTTTCTTTTTCTTTCTTATCTTCACCATTGTTGTTTTACTCCGTATGCAAATGAATAATTTTAAAGTCATGTGCGTATTCTCCGGTCTCGTACGAACGGAAGTAGGTTAAGTTTGAGGGTCGTATTTCTAACTTGCTGCAGCAATAACTGTATAACCAAGGCTTATTAGGTTTGGGGGTTGCTGCAGTTTATTATCTTTTTATAAGTAAAATAAGTTAGGAATATATTTTATTGTACTTCTGATTTTATAAAATTAGACATTATGTATCTTTAATTGAAGTGGCTTGATATTTCTCACCCAGACCTAAGAAAAATCTATATCGTTATGAGGTGGTTAAAAATTCAACTGTAGAAATCACAAAACTTTGATATTCCAGCGCGGTTTTCAGACTGTTACTCACTAGCTTTTCACTCTAGAGTTGATACTTCTCACATAGGATGTCCATGGCCATAAAAGGATCCCTGTCGTTTTGCGGGTCAAAAGGCGAAAAATGGTACTTTTTCAATAAAATTTCCGGATTGTAACTTGATAACTTTTCGTTCGGGAATCATGATTTTTCACGCATAGGATGTCACAACTGTTACCCATGACACAAGGATGTGTCATGACATGGTAATGAGACCATAACGCCAAGTCTAAGGTCATCGTGAACCTATAACCAAATCTGCTGCACGACTTTACTTCTGCGAGGGTACTTGTCCCGAGTTTTCCTCAGATTATTGTTGTCTACATATAATGATTCTGGTTAATCAATATAGACGTATTTACATTATTTCTTCTGAATACTTTCCATTTTCATTGTACGTTTCATTTAATGATCTAACACATCCTTTACACACACCACTAGGTCGGCGTTTCTGGAGTACCTTCATAGGTTGAGGTCAGCATATTCAGGAGGACCATAGTACTTACCTCCTCACTACTAGGTCAGCATCTCAAGACCACTAGGCTGGCATCTTCGAAAGACCGTAGTACGTACCATCACACCACTATGTGGGCATTTTAAAGGAGCAATGTACTTGTCACCACCTCATGAGATATATATCTCCGGAGTACTTATGGTAGAATTTACCATCATTAGGTCGACATCTCTGAAGGACCGTAGTACTTATCACTTAGTATTTACCACAAATAGGTTGGCATTTATGGATGACCGTAGTATTTATCACCACTAGGTTGGCATTTCTGAAGGATCGTAGTTCTAGAATGACGTCTCTAGAAAATCGTAATATTTACCACCACTAGGTCGGCGTTTTTAGAGGATCGTAGTAGTTACCCCCACACCATTAGGACTGCGTCTCTATAGGATCATAGTATTTACCACCACTATGTCGGCATTTCTGGAGGATCGTGGTACTTACCACTTTCTTAGTTGGGCATTTTAGAGGATCGTATTACTTACCCCACACCACCAGGACTGCGTCTCTAGAGGATCATAGTATTTACCACCACTAGGTCGGCATTTCTGGAAGATCCTAGTACTTACCATACCACTAGCATGGCATCTCTGGAGGATCGTAGTACTTACCGTCTCTAGGTCGACAATTCTGAAGGATTTAGTATTTACCACCACTACGTCGGCATTTCCGGAGGATCGTAGTACTTACCTTCACACCATAAGGACTGCGTCTCTAGAAGATCATAGTATTTAGTATTTACCACCACTACGTCGACATTTCCGGAGGAACGTAGTACTTACCACTTCACCACTAGGTCGGCAACTCTAAAGGACCATAGTACTTATCACTTCACTAGGTAGGCATTTCTTGGGGATCGTAGTACTTACCACTTCACCACTAGGTCGGCATCTCTAAAGAACCGTAGTACTTGTCACTTCACTAGGTGGGCATTTCTAGGGGATGGTACTACTTGTCACCACTAGGATGGCGTTTCTGAAGGACAGTAGTGCTCGATTTAAATGTACTTGATACCTAGGCTCAAACTTGGTATAATGAGTAAGCATTTGTGTTGAGGTAAGATCCCAGCATTGCGCAATTGTGAACTAGTCTAGTAACGCCATTTTCATGTCGCGATCAATCAAAATTGAGAAATTAATATAGTGGTCCAGGGCTTGGCTTGTGGTGCAGACGTTCGGGGTTCGATTTCTGTTGACGTTTGACAAAAGATTTGAAGTAATTTCTAACGATTTTTACATAGAATATGACTTTAAACTTGGGTATACAGAATATGAAATGCAGTGGCAGATCCAGGATTTCCGAAAGGGGGGAGGGGGGGGGGGGGGGTTGTTGCACACGTGAAAGTGTAATATTATCCAAAATACTCTGCCATTTTGGGTGCCAAATCTGGAGTTTTACTCATTATCTTTATTTCAGTCTTATAAAAATTCAGTAACAATATATCTTTAAGCAGGATTTGAGTGTTTTGAACCTTTTCATCTATACATGCCTTGTAAATTTGTGGCGAATGGGAGGGGCAGCCCCACCGCCACTGAAATGTTTTGTTGTATTTTGAGATATAAAATATCATCATACATTTAATTACCCTATCTGCAAAATCATAAACATTTCGAGAGAATTGACCTGCTGGTTTAAGAGGTTCCTGCTTTCATATCATGATAGTTTAAGACCGAGAATTGTTGGAAGAACATAAACCAGCCATCATCCAGTCAACCATCGTAATTGTTGTATCGACATTGAACCCGTTTAATTTTATGGTTTGATGCGCAGTTTTAATTATACTATAGTGAATCTACACAAAGGTACTAGTATTTAGTATTTGCTTGATCAAAATCTTTCAAACGCATTGCATAATAATACACTATAAATTTTGTTGTAATGTTCCTTTCTTGCTGGGGTGTTATTTTTCTGTATTAGACTGTTATTAGATAAAAATTTTTAATACTATTTAACTTGTTATTTTATCACCAAAATGTTTCGACCCGTAGAAGTGAAATATGAACATACAGTCCAGGAGTGACCTACAAATAGATTTCGGACTTACAAAAACAAAGTACAGTTTGTTCTCGCTTTATCTTAATTGCCCATACACGAGAAAGCAATTGCGAAATCTATGAATTTTTTTTATTGGTTACATGATATGTTGTCAATTAATGCAAAAACTGATTGTAAAAATCCATTATAACCTATATTATCGGAGCACTTTACACTGGGTCACACCACATATCGGCAATACCCAGTCTATAATGATATTCCATCAACATCTGTTATTAAATGAGCAAGGAGTGTAACGAACGCCATGGTAGGTTATAGACATGGCACGGTTTCCCAATACTATTCAACGTCACTCGAGGATTAAGAGATGCAGCCATTTGATGTTTAGCTTGCCGGGACAAATATAGATATCCGAGGAGCTGCCATACCTCCGCTGTCCACCGTCCGTGTTCGTCGTCCGCTGCCCGAAAAACCTTAACCTGGGCTATAACTTTTTAACCATAAGCGATAGGATTTGGATACTTCATAAGTAGGTTCCTCATGACCAGAGCTTTCATTTAGTCCCAGCACTTTTGACATTATGGCCTTGTCCTTAGACTTTGACCTACTTTTCAAAAATTTTGACCTCAACTGTATCTTTTGAACCACTAGAGATAGGACTGATATTTAATATGTAGATTTTTTTCATGACCAGATGTTTCATTTGGTGCCATAACATTTGACGTTATGACCTTGACCTTGGAATATGACCTATTTTTTCAAAAACTAACCTAGACAGTATCTTTTGAACCGTAAGAGATAGACATGTAGATTCCATATGACCAGAACTTTCACTTGCTGTCATAGTTTTTGACCTGATCTTGACTTTGGACTTTGACTTACTTTGCAAAAACATTAACCTGGGCTCTAACGTTTGAACTGTTAAAGGGGTCTTTAATATTTTACATGTATATTTTCAATGACCAGAACATTCATCCTTTTTTACCTCGTCATCTTGACTTTTCGCTTTGACTTTCTTTTCAAAAACTTCGCTTTGGTTATATCTTTTCAACCATTACAGACAGGGCTTGGATATTTCACATGTAGATTCCTTCTAACCAGAACTTTCATTTGGTGCCAACTCTTTTAGCTCGTAACCTTAACCTTAGACCTTCACCTACTTTTCACAAACTTTAACTTTGGCTTTATCTTTTCAATCATTAGAAATGGGCTTTAATATTTTACTTGTAGTTTCCTTATAACAGGAACTTTCATTTGGTACCAATACCATTTGACCGACCTTAGAATTTGACATACCTTTCAAAACATTGATTTATTCATCGTTAGAGCCGTTAGAAACAGGGCTTTGATATTTCCTGTGTACATTTCTTATGACCAAAATTTTCATTTGGTTTCATCTCTTTTCGTCTCGTGACCTTGACCTTGAACTTTGACTTACTTTTCAAAACAGTAATAACTTGATAAAGAAGTATACCAACTTTAACTATAATTATAGCTCAGTAAAACATAAAAGAATCCAGTTGTCAAAAGCAGCTTTTAATGAGTTAGCGTGCACCCATAAACCGTAGTTTGTAGATTATTTTTGCATGTCTAAGATATGGTTTTTAATATTTTATTATTCAACAAAAGATGTATCTCCTCTTTCTGTTCTGCAGCCACCACTGAACGCTATCGGAATCGTTTAATTATGGGTGTCAAATTTAATTGCAGTATATAGATTACAGCATTAGTATACATAATTCAGGGTCCAGATACTCTGACACAGGCCATGCTGACGTAGCATATACTGGTTTACTTCACTGATGCTGAATGTCTGATGATGGTTATACGCTGTACGAAGGATCTATAGCGATAATGAAACGTCTTATATGTGTTGTGTGTATTGCTATAGCTTCCTTGATTTTCACGAAGGGAATACCATCACCTGTTTTGGACGACAGCGAATCGGACCCACTTCCACGTATCTTAAATTTTCGAAATATTAAGATCTATCATTTTTTAGACTATCGCATTTCATGTTTTTCTATAATAGATAAATTTCAATGCAAAGTAAAATCAATAGTAAAGTTGAATTGTAAATGGTAGTGTAAATGTTTTGAAGTCAAAACTGTGAAGTTTTAAGTATGTCGCCATTTTAATTATATTTATTTCCTTTTTTCCTCAGGCATAATGCATTATGTATATTTAGTCAAACCTGCTTTAAAGCCCACCTGTATTGAACAATCACCTGTCATTAACAAACCCCTTTCTTGGTTTCTAACTTCTTATTGAACAAACAAAATCAACCTGTATTAAGAGGTCGCCTGCCTTAAGTGGCCACTTTTGTACTTTCTATTAGGTGGTCACTTTAAACAATTTCAACTGTAAATGTTTATCTCATTTTCTTTATTGGTATTTTTAACGTAAGAATAATATCGGGGTTTTTCTCCTAGATCAAAGAGATTCTCCATATTCATCTCGGACGAGTGATATGAACTCTCCTGGAATTCTACATAGTGCACCAGAACTGATGACTTCACATTACCCGGCAGGCGATACCAGTTTCGATGACAATAACGCATATGATGATGACGTGTATGATTATGAAAGTGATAACGATGCTAATCCGTTGACATTGTCCAGAATTATGGCCGAAATGAGATGTTCTCTTTGTAGAGAATTACTGGACTACGCGTGCGTTATGAGATACTGCGAACTTCCCTAGGTACTTGGAGTTAACGTAAACCAGCACAGAAATGTTTGTGTCGAAATCCATTATCGTTGTTGAAAGGATGTGTGATATCACTTCATTGTTTTAAAGGAATATAATGAACATTGCTAGATTTCCTTCAGGTATGTTCCATGCATAGTCGTATGTAACACGTGTATTATGTTTCCAATACAATGATGTACACTAACTTAATATTGATGCGGTGTTATGTACATTGAAAATTATTACTGTCCTACCGATGAAACCAAAGGCACTAGAAGTTGTCCGTTTGCTGGTCTATCCAACGATTGGTCCCTCTTCTTCTAGAACTGGAGGTGCTGGGTAAATGCATCACAAGGATCCACATTTAGGTTAGTCTTTTGCCGAAATGCGGGTTGGAAAAATAAAACAGTTTTGTTTTTAAAAGGTGTTTTTTTATTATTAACAAAAGGTGAAATCCACTACCCTCGATCTATCAAATAAGACCTGCGTCCCATTCCGATCAGTTACTATTGTACATGTAATGCAGATGTCTGCAGCCCCTCCCCAAAAATTTGGCAATGCATGGTTAACATTTTACCGCCATTATACACAAATCGTGTAATTTCTGTGGCCCTCCCCACCCAATTTTGAATTCCGTTCCGATGGCTTTTATGTCTTGGTTTTTATTTAAAGAATACTCTTGGCGGACAAAATGAAACAATGAATGCGGTAATAATAAGAGTTTGTAGTATATGACTGAATGAGAGACTTTTATTAAATTTGTTTGGATAAAAAATGACCTCTCGAATATCTGTTTGAACATACATTGCTAACTGTTTGAACATACATTGTATTGTTACTGATGTTGTTGGTGATGTTGTTGAGTGCGTATACATGTGTTTGGTTTGGGGGGTTGCGTGCATGTGTATAACTTGGGTTATATTTGAGGTACATGTGTAGTTCACTCTTTTTGCACTCGAGGAAAGTTTTAATATCATGGATACAATATACGTTATAAGAGAACACAGTTTTCTTGCTCGGAATTCGCTCCATTTATCTCAAATACAATAATGTTTTCACAGACTTCATGTACTTGATGTCAGTAACAAGTATTTTTGCAAATGAACTTCATTCCGAAAATCAGAGGCAAAATCGGTGTATGCACCTCTGTCGGCGATTAGAGGTCATCGCTCTACAATAAGCACAAAGAATGTCTGCCATTGTTAATGTTGGTTCCCTGCTGCTAATGAAGGTATCATTAACTGATGTGACTCCTGAAAATTTAGACAAATATATTCTTTATTAACACTATGTATGATTAGCAATTCTTCTATTATTTTACACACACTTTTTATTTGCATATTTTTGAGTCACACTTAGATATTTTTCACTTATATGAGGACGTTACCTATTTGATACATCGCACAGAAAGTTCAACCCCGCAATGGACCCAACAGGTGATTGAGTAGGTCTCACTCCATATTATGTCACTGTAGTGTATTAGATTTCTATCTATTCCGAAGCTCGAAAAGTTATTTGAATAATCAGTTTCAAGAGATCTCAGTCTGAATAAAGGCTGTATTATATGAAATAAACAGGAATTATAAATCTGATTTAAAGATTTCCATTTCTTCTCTCCTTTAATCGTTTACGTCGTAAAATAAGGAACTGTCACAACAGTAACCATCTAAGGATGTACGTTTACATCCTGTGACACCGAATTGTCACATCAGTAACGCTCTAGAAATCTACGTTTATATCATGTAATATCAAACTGTCACAACAGCAACCCTCTAGAGATCTACGTTTACGTCATTTAATACAAAACCGTCAGAACAGTAACCTTCTAGAGATCTACGTTTACGTCATGTAATAACTGACTGTCACAACAATAACCTCTAGAGATCTACGTTTATGTCATGTAATACCGAACTATCACAACAGCAAAACTGTAGAGATCTACGTTTACGTCATTTAATACAAAACCGTCAGAACAGTAACCTTCTAGAGATCTACGTTTACGTCATGTAATAACTGACTGTCACAACAATAACCTCTATAGATCTACGTTTATGTCATGTAATACCGAACTATCACAACAGCAAAACTGTAGAGATCTACGTTTACGTCATGTAATACCAAACTTTTACATCAGTAACCCTCTAGAGAACTACGTTTACGTCATGTAATACCGAACTGTTACATCAGTAACACTTTAGAGATCTACCGGTACGTTACATCATGTAATACCGAACTCTCACAAAAATAACCCTCTACAAATCTACGTTAACATCATGTAATCACTAACTGTCAGAACAGCAACCCTCTAGAGATCTACGTTTACGTCATTTAATACCACGTGGACGTCATGTAATACCAAACTGTTACAACAATTATCCTCTACAGACCTACGGTCACATCATGTAATATCGAACTGTCACAACAATAACCCTCTAGAGATCTACGTTTACGTCATGTAATAACGAACTCACACAACAATAACCCTCTAGAAAACGTATACGTTATGTAATAACAAATTCTCACAAAACAACCTTCTTAAGATCTACGTTTACGTGTCGTAATACCGAACTGTCACATCAGTAACCGTCTATAGATCTACGTTTACGTCATGTGACACCGAACTGACACATCAGTAACCCTCTAGAGATCTACGTTTACGTCGTTTAATACCGAACTCTCACATCAGTAACCGTCTATAGATCTACGTTTACGTCATGTATTACCGAACTGTCAAATTAACCATCTATAGATCTACGTTTACGTCACTTAATACCGAACTTTCACATCAGTAACACTTTAGAGATTTACGTTTACGTCACGTAATACCGAACTGTCACATCAGTAACCGTCTATAGATCTACGTTTACGTCATGTAATACCGAACTGTCACATTAACCATCTATAGATCTACGTTTTCGTACCAAACTATCACATCAGTAACCATCTATAAATCTACGTTTACGTCACGTAATACCAAACTGTCACATCAGTAACCGTCTATAGATCAATATCGAAGAAGTACCAAACCGTTAATCATTCTCAAAGTCCAAGGACAGATACAAAATCGTGTAAGTTTCAAAAAGGAACTGTTGTGAACCCCGAAATACTGAAAAATTCCGAGGTGAGACCAGGTGCCCGGGGAGAGTAAGCGTCTCCTGTTTGCATGCATCACCCGTCACAGCAGTTCTTAAGAAACATGTCAAAATCAAGAGTTTTGGTTTCCTAATTGTAAATCTACGTTTACGTCACTTAAGGGGGTAGTCTGGTGAGCTAGTGAGAAGAATAAAAGTCTACAACTGGCTATTTCATGCATATTCTATAAGAACAGACAGAGGTAGATTAAATAACAAGAAAAACGTATCATGTTATGGAGCAAATTATTGTGCTAGAATCAATTCAAATTAACACGGTGTCATGCCAAATTCGATATACAGAAATATCATGTTAGAGCAGTTTATATCTTTTTTTCACAAGTATAACACAGAAATGTTGGATTTTCTATTTTGGTAGATACACTTATGAATTTATACTAATTGATTGAAAAACAACAAGGATTAGGTAAAGCTCTGACAATTAATGGAGCCTTTCATAGTGACTATAGTAATTCAACAAACCTACTAAAATGATGACAATTTCACAAGAAATGCACTTATTTGATAATTTCTGAAATCTACATCACTGTGATATTACACTGTGATGTGCAATGGTCTGTAATAAGTCAAAACAACATAAAATTATAGAAGGTAATTTGGCATTTTAGAAAGAAATTTGGTAGATATTACACCCTACCCCCATTTTGTTATAGCCTCATTTATTTTTTGTGTAATATATGCTGAATGAAATATTTCCTTTTGATGATCAAGAAAGGGATTGATCTGTATCCATACAAACTTCAAATGACATTTCAAATCAAAACAACATAAAATTATAGTAGGTAATTTGGCATTTTAGAAAGAAATTTGGTAGATATTACACCCTACCCCCATTTTGTTATAGCCTCATTTATTTTGTGTGTAATATATGCTGAATGAAATATTTCCTTTTGATGATCAAGAAAGGGATTGATCTGTATCCATACAAACTTCAAATGACATTTCAAATAAAAATCATATTTAGATTTGATATAATCGTGATATATAAACACATTAATTCCCCCTTTAGGAAGATGGAGGCTATTTGGAAAACAATTACATATATATCCTTAAAGAATTTGCCTTTATGGTACATATATAACTACTTCAATGAAAATGTCAGTAATTGTATTGCAATGAAGCGTCTAGCGGAATGCGATTAAACCCTTGGTGAACCAAGATGCATCGCGACATTACGAGTTACCTCCCGTTAGGCAGATTACTTTTCGGCCTAAATCGCTCACCAGACTACATTCTTTTATACCGAACTGTCACATAAGTAACAGTCTATAGATCTACGTTTACGTCATGTAATACCGAACTTTCACATCAGTAACCCTTAGAGATCTACGCATAGTTCTCTAGAGGGTTACTGATGTAACAGTTCGGTATTATGTAAACGTCAAAAGTGAAATCTGATATTATTAAGATGTATTATTACCATTAATCCAAATTATGTGCGTATGTCAAGGTCACAATTAGAGTAAATTTACAATATTATTAACTTATTATCTCTAGAAGCCTTGCACGGGAAAGGATATAACCTTTGTGTGATGTTACACGTCATTCGAAGATATATAATGACCTTGACCCATTGAGAGGCCAAGATTAAGATCATGATGAAATTTCCACGCCTTTGACATGGAGTGACATGTACATAATATCCCTCACTAATATGGGAGAGCCAGTGTAAACCAAGGCCCGGTGCATATCTCTCACGGATGCCGGTGTAGCGTGAAATCCGCCAGTCCGTAAAATCTGGCAGTCAAACCGGAAGTCTGGTTTTCACGCGGGGGTCGTGAAATCTGCCGGTCCCGTGAAATCTGCTAGTTTATACCTTTTATTCAAATGAGAAAACCTAAACACATTAATAGAAATATTTTCATGTAAGCGTAGTGATCACCAAACAGTATAATATAGATCTTGAAAAGAAAAACGTGTCATACGGTAACGCGTACAAATGTACGTGCACACACACGTGTTGCAAAGGGTGTCGGACACCTGTAGAGCCAAGGATGATGGATATTGTATTGTTTATTAATCAAAAGCTGTATAGCTTATAGATATACATTGTACAATATATAAAACTCAACAATAATATAATATAATGTCAAGGTCAACGCAATACATAGAAATATCACAATAAACTTATATAAATTTTATATGGAATATAGTAGATATAATACATGTATAATATATAGCTATGAAATTTAACTTATAGTACTTCTCATTTTAAAAGCATTCTTTAAAAATTTACCAAAATTACAAAGTTCGTTGGTATTACCAGAACTTAAATGTTGAACTAGTTTGAAGACGGAGGGTCTTCTATAATAATAATTCTTCAAATATTTAATTCTTAAATTTTCAAAAGCGGGACATTTGAGAATAAAATAGAACTCGTCCTCTATATCTAATTTACAAATATTACAAGTATGTCTTTCAATAGGTATATTTTTATAGCGCCCAGTTTCAATATTCAAACAATGCGAAGAAAGTCGTAATCTGCTGATAATTTTCTTATATTGCATAAAAATAGGTTTGGTCAAATACGGCTGTAATGTTACATGATCAATAATGTGTTTATATAAAGAACATTTCGATGAAGCGTTTATTTCAGATACATGTATAATAGACTGCTTATGTATATCAACGAGACGTTGCTTTACTTCCGTTAAAATGTAATTGTCGTCAAAAGTACATTGATTTGACCAATATTCACCAAGACCAATTTCTGTTAAAATTCTTTTTACATTAGATAACCAGTTCGTGCAGTTAGGTTTAAGAGATAGTTCTTCATAGTAAAAATCAACACATGACTTGAGAATACAATTTTCAGTACGTAAAAGTTTTAATCAATATTTAACCATTCTGAGTTTTCTTATACAAATCATAGGAACCCTACCCAACTCTGCATATACCATAGCATTTGGTGTTGATCTTTTTACCCCATAGGATACTTTTACAATAATCTAAATGTACTTTCTCTATATCTTGAGCTGCATGTAAACCCCAAATTTCACTCCCATAATATGATATACTAGAAACATACATGTATGTGTCAAATAATGATAAGAGAGTATTGTGATTAAAACCCATTTCGTTACATTTTCTTTCCAACGAAAACATCGCTTTTCTGCACTACAATGACAGTTGCTTTGGGGTTTTATTAAATTTCCCGTTATAATTAAACACAATGCCTAGATAACAAAATTCATTCACAATTTCAATTTTTTTTTTCTCGCTTATAAACCAACACTCTTGAGGATGGATGAATATTTCATTACATTTAATTACAGGTCATTTAGTAACTAAATTATACCTAAACACGCTATAACATACTTTTACAATAGCTACGAAATAAAAACATCCAAGCTGAATTATAATCTACCGTTTTTACCTGTACACGTATGGTAAAAATGAAGATGTAAATTTTTTATATGTAAGAAAAAATATTCGAATGTTTTGCACATCAAAATATGACATGATAAACAGCTAGAATAAGGAAAAATGTAACTGAATTAAGTGTACCTGTGCTATATATACATAAGTTTTTTCTTAAATATCTTTCCATATACAAGATCTGATAATCATACTTTTTTTTACTTGAGTATGCAGTCCACATGAATTCATTTTCACTCTGAGTAAGTTTTCCCTGATTTCACCTAATATACAGGTAAGGTAAATTTTACTGGTGTAAAGGTGTGATACATGAAAACTCAAGCCAATGGCCCATTGAACTCATCGATCCTGACAATTTCATCAAAAGGTTGTCTTTGAAAATAATAAAGTTAGTTTAAATGTATTGGTTCAAGGGTTAAAAAATGCCACACTGGTGCTGTTACTTATTTCATAATATTAAATTGGCAATTTGCAGTACTGTACAAATCAATCACGAATTTTCTCAAAATACATACTACATGTACTTTACCTAACGGTACTTCAAATGCCTGTATCTCAGAAAGTATATATACATGCCACCTTGGCAAGTATGGCATCAAAGTGTTGGTTGTTGGTTGATAGGTGTTTTACGTTAATTGCTTTTTAAAGAAAAGAGGCTAAAAGGGGCTTATATCGCTAACATGGAACATAAAAACCCCCACACTACCTTTTCTGTAATCTTGAAATTTTGAAAATGTGAAGAAAATACCCTGCCCCCTTACACATATTTTGCAGTCTTAAAAAATTCATGGAAAATAAAAAAAAATTAAACATTTTTCATAATTCTTTCAGAAAAGTATTCCTTTACTATATTCTGGCTAAAATAAGCATTCCAGTGCATTAAAAGTCATCCATAGGAAAAATATTGAGGAAAACCATGCTATTTTGATCAAAAGAGCTCACTTAAGCTTTCAGGTCAGGTTAACTGATAAAACGATAAAACAATCAGGACTAGTCTTATATATGAATGATCTAACCACCTTTATGCGACTGGAACTTAAATTACTGCTGTGGTTGATATATATAACATAACTGTATCTCTACAAATGTCATTGTGGTTATTTCTTTCATTGCCAAAGAAATGGTAGCCAAGACATCTCCATCTGTCACATTTAATTTTATTTTATCTCATCACTGCCAGTGTAGAGTTAAGTTCCTTTAATGCTCGATCTTCATCTGTGACTTTTCTCTTTTCGCATAATCATTAGTGTGCGTAACTATTTCAAAACTCCTGACGATTAATTAACAAATACTTTGTAATATTCCTTTCTCTAAACAATTGGATGTACATACCAGATAGATCTACATAAAATTCAAACCGCATTTATAAAGATGGATAACTGAACAAATCCATTGTATGAGCTGATTCATGCAGTGCTGTGTTTTTATTTTTTCTTTATCAGAAAATTAGTAGATTTGCTCAGCCAGCTCAGGTATTGAAATCCAGCGTCTAGATTTACTGTATTTTGCCCGATACTAGTGATAGAACTTTATTAGTGAGTAGTAAATAACACAATACATGAAGGAGACGAAAAAAAAAAGGAACCTAAACGATTTTGAGAGTACAAATAGTTTGAATGCAACCTCGAGCGGTAGATAATTAACGTTTTGTATGCGTTTGTATCATCTAAGCAGACTCGTTGTTCGAAGTGAAAGTGGGATATCCATGAGCATTTCATTAAGAAAAAATATTTTTATTATTAGATTATTTTTTGACAGTGCTCAGATTGAATCAGTATTAGATTGCTTTATACTATAAGCAGTAAATGATTCACAATTAACGTAATTTAAAGGAATATATCAACTTTAAACTAGCCTGACTGGCAAACTGGCACGGTGGTTGTTGATATGACGCTTGCGCATGCGCACTGGCAAATTTCACGCGCTGGCTGATTTCACGCTACACCGGTAAGAGAATATAAACCGAGACTTTGCGCACGGCATCTCCCGCTGATGCGGATGGGTACGATTTATAGGTAGAAATAAGTTTATACACCAGTTAGGTAAGTTAAATGATATCGGTGTTGCGGAACTTGATTGACCCTTTCACAATCTCTAAATTTTGCTCCAAGAAAATAAACTATTATTTCATTTAGCACTTCAGAATACGTCATGAACTAAATTATCGACTAATTAATGTTAATTAATGTTTCTTTACTTACTTATCCTGATGCCAGAAATCACCGGTGCACTAAGTTCAGATTGATAACGAACTGCGACAATGGAAGTAGTTCCCAGACAGGCAATCAAGGACCATAAAAGTATTGATATGTAGCACATGCGCAATCCAAGCCACAACATTCTCATTTAATATTTTGATTTTTCGGCATGTCCAGCAAAGTTGCTCCAAATTTCTAAAGTATCACTAACAACGTTTCATGATAATAATTAAACAATAAAAACAGATTTATTGCTTTATTGTCAACATAAAATGATAAGATACATACAAGCCACATTGTACATAAAACAACGTAAGTATTTACTGTTACCTCAGAATGAATTTATTGTCATTGTTTCCATGAGTGGCATCTAGATCAATAAAGAGATTTGAATATTTGGTCAATGTTTAACATGTAAAATGATTTTCGTTATCAATGTCTGTGTTATCAGTCTTATAAAATAGAATACATGTATGTAAATACATTGCTGGGTTGTAATAAATTAGTTTAACATGCAGGCCCAAATATACATTAATGGTACCCTTGGTACTAATATATAAATTCTATATATGGCGTGCCAAGTTGTGCCTTGGTAATGCCTCTAGCTGGATACTTTGTTGGCGTTCCACTCCATGCCTTGTCAGTGCCTCTAGCTGGATACTCATTTGGCGTTCCACTCCATGCCTTGTCAGTGCTTCTAGCTGGATACTTTGTTGGCGTTCCACTCCATGCCTTGTCAGTGCCTTTGGCTGGATACTTTGTTGGCGTTCCACTCTATGCCTTGTCAGTGCCTCTGGCTGGATACTTTGTTGGCGTTCCACTCCATGCCTTGTCAGTGCCTCTGGCTGGATACTTTGTTGGCGTTCCACTCCATGCCTTGTCAGTGCTTCTAGCTGGATACTTTGTTGGCGTTCCACTCCATGCCTTGCCAGTGCTTCTAGCTGGATACTTTGTTGGCGTTCCACTCCATGCCTTGTCAGTGCCTCTAGCTGGATACTTTGCTGGAGTTCCACGTCATGCTTTGTAAGTGCCCGCTCGGTGGCGGATTTAAAGGGGGCAGAGGGCCGCCCCCCCCCCCCCTTCGCCACACATTCATAAGTAAAAATTCAGATTTGGCACTAAAAATGGCTGAGCACTTTGGCTAATACACATGTGGGCCCCCCTTTACGGAAATCATGGATCCGCCACTGTTACCTGAATACTCTGTTGGAGTGCCACGTTATGCCTTGTCAGTGCCTCTAGATGGATACGCTGTTGGAGTGCCACTTTATGTCTTGTCAGTGCCTCTAGATGGATACGCTGTTGGAGTGCCACTTTATGCCTTGTCAGTACCTCTAGATGGATATTCTGTTGGCGTTCCACGCCATGCCTTGTCAGTGCCTATAACTGAATACTCTGTTAGCGTTCCACGTCATGCCTTGTCAGTGCCTCTAGTTGGATACTTTGTTTTAGTGCAACGTCATGCTTTATAAGTGCCCCTAGCTGATACTCTGTTGGCGTTCCACGCCATGTCTTGTCAGTGTCCCTAGATGGATGCTCTAGTGGCGTTCCAAATCATGCCTCGACACAATCTCCACGCATGCGTCTGATTTCAGTTCCACTTTTGCCACTTCGAAATCAGATTGCGTAACTGTAAGGTCTCTTTTATCCTTGTTGGTGGTTGGCCTCGACAGAACCCCCTAGCCGGATGCTCTGTTGGCGTTCCACGTCATGCCTTATCCGACTCATGAATAAGGATGTTGCTACTTTCAAGATCGTGAATTCATCGTATTATCATTTATATCATTTAAAATGAGGAACAGATCGGGTTCCGAATAAAGAGTATATTTAGATATGCACGTCCCTGTTTATATCAATACATCGCCTCATGTAAGAATAACATATATAATATGTCCGTTCCGGGTATATAAAGTCTACTATGTGAAGTCACCCCCTCTTAATATGCCTGTACAGATGTTGTATCAGATGGAGTCATCTCTACGCAGCTGTATACCTGTCCGTATAGAAAGTCTATTAGGTGATGTCACCTTGAATTTCTGTTCCAGTTGTAAGTCTGTCTGATAGTCACCTCTGCCCCTGGTATCTATTCCGGTAAAGAAATGATTATCAGGTGAGTCACGCCCACTTTGTATGTCTTTACCGAAGCCTATCAGGTGAAGTCGCGTCCTTGTGTGTAATGACCGAAGGTCTATCAGATGAAGTCACGCCCACTTTGTATGTAATGACCGGACATATCATATTCAATAATCTTAAAGACTTCAACAAATATTCCGTATTTATAATTAAAAGTTTCCTTGATTTTTAAATCCCATCAATAGCATTGAAAATGCCATTAAACTTTTATATCCCCAGGATTAAAAACATTCGATTTTCATTTTTTCCCCAATTACTGAGAGCAAATAGATATATTTTTGGATATATTGAGATTGGATTTATTGAGATTTCATATTTATTACACTTCTCGTTTTATTACACTTCAGGTTGTAACAGACCACTCTTTCTGCTTCCTCTCTGCTGTCAATGTGTTCGAAAATTGCCGATAAATGATTCTATTCTATTTTGAAGTTATGAATAATATACTGTGCTGCAAATGATCTAATATGTTTTAGTGCAAATTATGATCAATTTGAATAGTAATGGCTTTTAAAACAATTGTAGATATTATTTACCCAAATAAAACAATAATGCATCGTACATTCAGTCGTTTTATTGCCTGTTAACATGCTTTAGATGGATGCGTTATGAGAAGACGGTAAATTTAAGCACCCATGCCCTTAATCCTCTTTCTGTCCCGTACGACAAACTATCATGTTTTCAAGAAGTAGAATCAACAATTCATTTTAAAAAAAGGTAATAATGTAGTATCAGAAACGGACCAACAGATAATACATATATATATATATATATATATATATATATATATATATTATATATATATATATATATATATATATATATATATATATATATATATATATATATATATATATATATATATATATATATATATATATATATATATATATATATATATATATATATTGCCAACATGACCTTGACCATGACCTCTTACCTACATTTCCAAAATTTTTAACATTGGTTATAACTCTTGTTTCTTTCCTTGTAATATATGCTTCTTTCTTTCTTTGTAATATATATAGACAAACAAACAGACAAACAGAACAAAAACAATATACATGTTCCTGCGTGACCGTGAAAACACCGTGTAATCAAACACCGTGTAATCAAACACCGTGTAATGAAATGCAATGACATACTAGCATCATTTTCATGTGAAAAAGTTTATTGACTTGCATGTGTTGTCTATACATATAAATACTTCAGCTAGCAGTGTTTTCTTTTTCAACTTTTTCAAGTTTTATGACAATATATAAATGGCATATATACTAATGCTTGATTTAATATTGTAGTAACATATTCTGTATCTTAGATAATATCGGAATCCTAAGCTACTGGTATTCACACTTGTATATTATCTTCAGACTAGTCCTGTAGTTTATTTGCAGCGTGTTTGCTGTAGTTTTTTTAGCAGTTATCACATAACTGTTTGCCCTATGAATCAATGTCCTTGACTTTGTTACATTGTTGTATTGGTCCGTGTAATTAAACGAATATACTTGTAGTTTTATTTTATCAGTAGATCAATCAAAACTGCATTTAATGCTGTCATATAACTGTATTCCTTTGTATGTCATCACGTGACAACAACTCGGTATTTTCTGTATTATAGTTTAATCGCGGTAATAAGAACTGCATGTCTATTGGTCCCCGTTACAGTATGTGTAGGCACACTCAGCATTGTCCTCCTGCTGGCAGATGCTACATGGCCATTCGTTGGAGCCCAATGATTTTTTGGCTGCAATGAAATAAGAACAAACTCTATGAATAATTCATAGCACACACCCTGCATGTAATATAAAAATGTTGGAAGAACCTAGGCCCGGGCCATAAACTGAAAAGATACTAAAGTCAATCATTTTATTTCAAAGTACATGTATTCCATCGTGAAACGTTAATAATGGCTTAATTATATCTATGAATGAATAAAACTTAATAGAATAAATATCCCAGCTATTTATTAATTGTAAAATAGACGAATTTGAAAATATCACTTAAAAAGTATCTTCTCAGTTTATGGCCCCGGACCCGAATATTTCATGTATTTTTTAGCGTTTTAACTTGCCCCTTTTTGTGTGGTTTCCGTCGAGAGGAGAGAAACGATAGTAAACAAAACATTTATTTCTACGACTGTATGTATATATTGCAATATTTAAGTCCCCTATATTAGAGTCCCCTATAATACATGACGTACAACTTCTTTCAACTTTTATAATGGAACAAAAACACTAATGTTCATACGTGATTCTCAAGAAAAATATATGTATCCTAAACAAATGGAAAAGACAATGTCACGTAAGTAAATTACCAAAACGAAAAAAAAAAAAGGAAAAAGAAAAAGGAATAGAAAAAAAAACCCCAACAACCTGTATTTAACATGATACTGGCATTGTATTGCATGTACATAGTAAAGAAACACTATTTGTACTTGATACAGATGAAACAAAACATGAATTGTCGACAGATCTACGGTAATTGATTAAAATAACATAATGTGATCTAGGGACATATATTTGGAGAAATGGCAGACTCAGAGGGACACCAAGGAAGCTTCCATTCTTTTTTATCTACCTATTATCACTTTTACTACATATAATTTGTTCGAGATCATCTCGTATTATGTTGCAACGAGTTCTTGTGTGCGAATATTACTCACCTATCTACAGGATTTTTACCCTTACAGCGAGGAGCAAATAAGACGAATGAGCTTATCCATATGCAATATAATGACGGTGTTGTAGCATAGACTTTCCCCCCGGATAAACCGACCCAGTATAGATCTTCCCCCTCTAAAGGGGATATTCTATCCGTACGGTTCCCCACCTTCTGATTATCAGCATAGACTTTCCCCCCTAGGCGGATAAACCGACCTGGGTTCATCTTTTCCCCCTATTGTTTCCGGATTCTCGTCAAATCGGAAAACTCAAACCGTAATTTAGTCTTGATTTTACGTCCTTTTGAAATTGAAATACATGTACCTACCAGCTGGCCGTGGAGGAAAATAAACAACTATACATACAAAACAAAGTTCCCTTTTCATCATTCTTAATGGTGTAGACTATATCAAATACACAGCAAAAAGCAGAAATAAGATATACATGTATGATTATTGAGCAGAATCATGGAGATAATTTCATTATCATTACGTCAAGATGCGTTTGGGGGTTTAAAATCTTATGGCACAAGGACGCAGAACAAACAAAAAACAAACAAACAAACAAATAAAAAACCAAACAAACGAACAAACAAAAAATTTAACCCCCCCCCCAAAAAAAACCCCCAAAAACAAAAAAACCCCAAAACCAAACAAGAGGGACTACTATTTCAATACGGTGATTGGATGAAATTATTTGATCAATCTATAAATAAAGGTTGATTCTGCTGTAAAATCATATTTTTTTCTCATTTCGCTAATGTAAAAATTTTATGACCTAGACAGTGGTTGTTGTTTACATTTTAATTTTGGCAAATTTTTGGGAGTGGCCCCTATCAAGCATGATTTTCTCGAAATTAAGGTGGATAACCTATGGTAAACTGTTAAAATTCTGATAGAGGAGGGTCTGACAAAGATTTTGATATATGGATTTTATATAGCTAAAGTGTATGATGTTGTGTAAATCTTGCTGGAAGTTTGGTAATTTAACATGGGACTCTATGGGAAATAGAATTACTGTGCTTTGGCCTCTTATCACAAGGATCCCTCGTGTGAAACATGGAAGCTCTATCACATAGCATTCAAAATTATGTGTAAGGTCTAAGATTTTTGTAGACAAACAGACAGAAAAACTAACGGACAGGACAAAAACTAATGGTGCATAATACTGACGGCTATATGTATGTGAGAGAAGCTTGATTGTAAATATATATGTAGGTATTCAGCATCGTGTGATCCTTATACAAATACTGAAAAGAGCTTCCCAAGATAAAAACAATTTCTCGTCTGTGATACTTCTCTCAAAATTTGTAGGGACCTCTTGGTTTTTTCCCCCGATAATTTTTGCATGTTATGCCCCCTCTCAATATCAAATAATTTGTTAAAAGAATTTTGAAAGTCACTTCATATAATTTTCCCTCAGGAAATTAAAAATTTTTGGCACTTCTAAATTGTAATTTGATCAAAATTATGTTTTTATATCTGCATTTGCTCGACATGTAGGTAATAATGTGTCCTAATGGGGAATCAATTCATAATTTGATTCTCACCTAGGACCAGCTAGAGTAAAGAGATATCTTTAGATTGCAAAATAAGCTACATGCCCTTATGCAGGGAAATCGGATTTTTCAAAATTTTAATTTCAAACTGGCAATGTGCCGTTATCCAATGAGATTTTGTCAAATAAACATGGTTACGCATTATGCATATTTAGTTTCATTCACTTGTTGTAATATTCGAACCAAACCGGATTTTATCTCATATAGGAGGGGGGGGGGGGGGGCGTACTGATCTCAGAGGGGATAAACTATACTGGGTCGTTTTATCCGTGGGGTATAATCTATGCTGGGTCGGTTTTTCAGGGGGGGGGGGGGCATGAGATTTATACTTGGTCGGTTTTTCGGGGGGGGGGAGTTCTATACTAGGTCGGTTTATCCGGGGGGAAGTCTATGCGGGGGGATAGTTTATGCTACAACACCGGCATATGTTTTGATAACCATAGCTGTTAAGATAGTCCAACAAATATCAGGCTCTTAAACGAGTGCTTAGGACAAGAAGGGCGAAAGACTCCATATTATTTTGATTTACGAGTAAATTACGAGCAAATAGAACACTCTTTCTATGCATCTCTATTGAATTCTTGAGCTAATAAGTACACTTCAGAAAAATCACGCTCAGACAGGTTATCTACAGGATAACGGTTACAGGGTGTAAAGATTTAACTAAAACAGAGATGGGTCGGGCAGACGATAGACAGAAAGACAGATAACGGGTAGACATACGACATACAGACAGACGATGAACAAAGTGGTCCCCAGCGTTCACCAGGCGCAGGAGAGACAGAAAGTAAATAGACCGCCGGCACCGACCCCGTTAATAGAACTTAATATCAAGTTAAGCAGTGTGATATTGACGTACATGAATTTGTTTTCATGTTTTCACTTTAGCTATTTGAAGAACATTTTCTAGTGAATTGCCGTGAAAGATTTAGTGTATTGTAAAGTGCATTGCAGTTATTTTTACATATGAGTAGTGCAATACTATGACATTGATCCTAGTAATTATAAGGAAAAGTTCTATCCCATATGCCACTACAAGTGTTCACTACATCTAGTGTGACTTACATCCGGGTATCTATTAGTCAGTGCAGTAAATCTGCATGCAATGAACATCGTCTTCTCTCAGGCATATGGTGCACGGGTAATCATTAGATCCCAGAGATTTCTTAGCTATAAAAATCAAAATTCTTATCCTTAAAATAAAAATTTGATTTGCAGTATCGCAATGCTTCGTTTGGTAAATTTCATTGAGTTAACCATGACCATTGTGATGGTCAGTAAAGATTTATTGGTTTAATTTTGCCTTAAGTACATAGATCTTCAATTGATATGTACAACACGATTTTTCACCACCTTAGTAGTGTAACGATCCCCGATAATGCAAAAAAATGAGTTGACCTATTTGTACTAAAGTATGTACTGATTTGACCTAATTGTACTATAGTATGTACTGATTTGACCTAAACGTACTATAGTAGGTTAAAGATGAGTTCAAAAAAGTGTCCTTGACCTTGGATTGAATGTGGAAATTGTACTTGTTAACCTTGAGTTTACTTTTCTAAAGAAATGGTTAGCCCTTAAAAGGGCTGTTTTTCTTCCTGTCCCTTACCAGCATAAGGGGCAATGGCGACGTGCCTTTCTCCTCTCGCTGCGCCTAGGTGTGGAATTTAGTAGGCGATCTACCAAGTGACCCACCCGGCAGGGTGGTGTTCTTCTCCTACCGGGTGGATGATCTTGGGTCTCTTCCTTCGGTTCTCTTTTGATGACCGTGGTATTTAATGGTTCCTGTGGTTCAATTTTAATATCTTCTCCCGACTCTCTATCTCTTAATATCACACGGCCTATGGCCGGCTCATGGATCGTGTAGATCAATCTCCTCTCCCAATCAATCGTGATTCTGATACTCGCTTCCATGTTGTCGAAAAAATAAAATTTTTTCAGGTAAAGTACTAGAACATATTCTGAAGTATATATACTAATGTAAACGCGGACGTGTAAGGAAACACCTTTTTGGTAACATAAACATTCTAATGTAAAACATAAACAATTTAAATTCAATCTACCATAAAACGCGGACGTGTAAGGAAACACCTTTTTATTAACCTAAGTGTACTAAGACAAAGTCTTGAAATATTTTACTGTAATTGCGGACGTGTAAGGAAACACCTTTTTGGTAACCTAAACAAAGTCTTGAAATATTATCATTTTTGCGGACGTGTAAGGAAACACCCTTTTTTCAGTATAAATAAGATTTTTTTCTAGAGAAGCGCCAGTTTTGAATCGAGATTTTTCGAATCAAGATTTACGTATTAAAGATGAGTTCTTTATACAGTATGGAGCAGTATTCAATACGCCTAAGAGAAATTTCTGAGAAACACAGAGTAGAAGCAATAGAGTTGATAGAGATGGCGGATAAATTGGATGAAATTGCTAATGAAATTAGCAATCTAATCGAAAAGAAAAGAGAGGAAGAACAGAAAAAGGAGACAAGTACAGTTAGACAGGTGGTGACTTTAAAACCATTTAGCTGGAGGCCCAATCAACATCACGGGCCTCCGAACTACCCGCCACCCCCTCCACCACCACAAGTACCAGTACTGACGTCAGCACCGGCAAGGCCACCACCACCGGTAAGGCTACCACCACCGGTAAGGCCACCACCACCGGCAGCGGCAGCACAACCAGCTCCTGTACCGAGAGAAGATTGGGATGCTGAAATTCTATCACAGCCTCCCGAACCTCCGTTCCAGCCGGAACTATTGCAGTTTTCCCCCCGTCCTCTATCAGCACTTTCTTGTGCTGCTAGAAGACGGGCACTGTCGTGCCCGGCGTGTGGCTCCCGCAAATGCGGGGGTCACTGAGTTCTTTAAAAGAACTAAAAACGGCCCTTTTTAGGGCCACCATATCTTAAGAAAAGTAGCCAAATGGTCGATGCAATACTACAAAATTGAAAAGTAACTCGAGGGTTGATGCAATAACAAAAACACGGTAAGTCTTATTTTATTATGAGTTTATTATGATTTTATTTACATAGCAATGGCAGAATGTTTATCATTATTATTTTACATATTTCGTCATACAAAATGTTTACACAGTCACTGGTCTTAATCTCATGAGTCTATCTTTCACTCTATCGAAGGAGTCTTTGAATACATCGCTTCCGAATTTTCGACACAGATCTTTAGTAAAGAGTTCTAACACGTATAGTTTTGTTTCGGACACTCTTCCGTCTTTAAACATGGCGATCACTACTTCGTGATAGTCCCTCAAGTTTTTGATGTCGGATAACATTTCTCTCCATTGCGAACGTCTAAGGATGGTTAAAGAGAACCAAATCTGCCACTGTAGTAGTCTCGACAACATGACGGTAACTGATCGAGTTTCTATTACGACTCTGTCTTTTAAGAGAGCATCATTATTTCGTCTTTATGTAAGGCTTCGTTATAGTTCCTACACTTCGGACAGATTTCTAACATGAGTTGATTTTGGTGATCTTCTTCCCCGATGCAATCGGGATGAACGGCGAAGTATTCCACTCGGGACGGCGTATGGTCGTCGTGGTCTTCCGAATCGGATAGTTCTTGATTTTGCGGTTTGCTCATAGTGACATCCTTTTCTTCTTGATTTTGCGGTTTGCTCATAGTGACATCCTTTTTTTCTTCTTCGTATCGATAGACTCTGTGCATGGATATGATCGTCAAATCTTTCAAAGTCACGATCATTTCTTCCCAAGCATCGTATACCAGATCGAATGCCTTGCGAGTGTTTTTGGTATTGAGACATTGTAGCAGTGCTTTCAAGTTCACGTTACGCTTTTCAGGTTCGAAGCGTATGAATAGATTCCACAACATCCTTTGAACGAGATCACTGGCACACTGGGTGTATACTTCTGCTGGCGACATATCATAGACGAACTGTAAATTGATCTTGAGGTCTCGAAGCCCCTGTCCTTTCAGTTCCTCATTCAAGGAATGTAACATGTTGGCGAATCTCTGTTTGGCAAGGTGAACGTGCTCCGGGTTTGGTCTGTCGAACGAAGTATTCATGATGATTGATGATAATGACGAGTCTTGCTTTCTTTCCCTATTTTATATATCTGGTTTCGACCTTGAACTTGTACTTGATGACCTTGACCTTGAACTTGGGTTTTTTCAAAATAACCTTGAACTTGTACTGAAGGTTCTGGACTTTTCCATACGACCTTGAAGTTGTTTTTAAATCAATTGACCTTGAACTTGTATTCAAATAACATTTTGTGTATACGACCTTGAACTTGTTCTATTCAATTAACCTTGTACTTGAGACAAACAAAGAAGAATATGTTTTGAATCAATTTATTGTCCCGCTAACACAACGTAAAGAACAAGGATTAGGACCGTCCCTTTGTTCTTCACTTACAATGCATATTTACAATCAAATATCTGTCTCACTACTTTGTTTAAACTCTGCCATTACGGCTCGGAGCGATGTCTCCATCGTCCAAGTTTGGTCATTTCGGATACTCGACAAATATTTTTGTTTGATTATCATAATTTGTGATTGTTTGATATATACATTTTGATATATACATTTTGACATAATATCATACATAATATCATACATAGTTAAGCAAAGCTAAACCTACAATGAACAATTGAATGGCTAAAATCATGAGTATGAAAGAAGTCAAGTCAAGGCAGACGTCACAGCAGCGGCGGGATGTACGAGATTCGACGCTTTCCGGCACAAGCAAGTCTGTTTCTTCATCGTTAAAGGTCTGGGTTTTCTCGGGACCACGTTCTGTCGATACCATTGGTAAATGAAACGATCGTTGTCTTCTTTCTTCCATGTCGTCTTGGACGGGATCGGTAGGTGATACGACATCAGCCAACGCATCATATCCGATCTGGGTACCTTTCGACTTCTGTGGTGTAGGTAATAGATACAGTAATGTCCGCACACGGGGGTATCCCAACTTTGATAAGGTACGGTATTGTAGACTAGGCTTCGACTTTTGGATCGCATGAAACGTACGATATCGCCATACGCCCATGGTGGTAATCCGTAGGAATCGAAATATTCGGCTATCCCGTCCTCTCCGAAGTGAACACACACCCAATGTTCTCCCGGTTTATCGGCCTCGTCCGTGTTGATGACGAAAGATCGTCCGTCGCTTCCAATCGGTAAGGCGTCCCGAGGATACACGCCTCCAAAATGAGGACTCACGTATGGATCGCGAGACAGAATATCGTACAGTTGATGAGTATCCAGGGCTTTAATAGTCGACATCGATTTCCCTCTGTTTGTTGATTTGTATGACGTTGTCGAATTCTGCATACACGATGCAATTGATGACGGTCGGTAACGCTGTGCCGAACTGAAGTTCGATGCGCATGTTACCCGTTTTTACCATGTGAAATTTATCGGCTACGTGTCCGTTCTGGTCCGTGGTGAAGTCGAATCCCCAAATGGCGAAACCGTTCTTGTATTCCTGGTAGGATATGTCTGGAGCCCAATCGTCGCCGATCCTTCCCAGGGTTTGGTACAAGGACATGTAAGAACGCAGGTATAGATTGTCTTCAAAGTTAGGTTCGTAGGGTTTGGTGTGTTGGACGTCTCCGTTCAGACTGATTTCTATTTTCTCCAGATCGAAGTTTCCGAAATCGAAGGGGTTCCGATTCAAAGCTCCGTTGTAGCCTGCATTTTTAGTCATGCAAAAGAATACCCGTTTGGGTAACTGCCCGGAAAACACGTTGTCCGTGATCTTCGAACGAGTGCCCTGCGGAATGGTAAAGGATTTCACTTCCACGCGTCTTATGGGGTATTTGGCCGTCGTGGTGTTCAACATCTGATTGACTCCTAACAGCGCATTTGGCATGAGTCTCACTTTACGCACGAATAACATCATCTGTTCGATGTGAATGTTACCGTCCTCGTTTCCCATCAGACAAAACGACGTACGAGCCCTGTTGAATCTCAAGCGGACGTCCACGCCGTTGACGATGAAATTCCCTTGTTGAAACATGTCCAGATGTATGCGATCGTACAATTCCAACCATTTACTTTCTTCGATCTTCTCGTGACGTTTGATCAGACCGATGTTGTAGCCGGCGGCAGTCTTATCGTCCTCATACGGGTTGACGGCATTCATGCGTCCAGCTTGATCCGTGAACCACAAGTCGGTACTACTGATCTGTTTCCTGAGGGTCTCGGGAGTGTACGAGAGTAAAGTCTCCAAATAAGCTCGATACGGATACGTGTCGGTGCTCGGGGTGATGGTCTTGCCGTTCATGGACATGTCGATCTGCGAAAACATGCTGTGCATGATGTTGTTGACGGGAGTGACCTGCGTGTCGGCGCCTAAATCCGTTCCGTCCGCTTTCGTGACCTTGAATTTCATGTAGACGAAAGTCTGAGAAAGATCTAAAAAGTCTTCCCCGTGTCCCTTGATATCGAATTCGATCGGTGCTGTCGGATTTCGATTGTCGATGGAACTCACGGGATAAAATTCTTCCCATTGGGCTTTCTCCAACACCGTCATGGTTTGTGGAACTCGATTCAACTGTAAGCCCTCCGTCGAACACTCGCATGATTCTCTGTGCATCATCTTAATCGAATATGTCTATCGATCTTCTCTTGATGGATCTCAGTTTTTTCTTGGCAGATTTCAGTTTTCTCTGGATTGGACCGGCGGGTAGTAGCACACCCAACTTTCTTCTGACACGTCCTTTTCCAGACTGACGTTTCTTTCCGACAGCTCTTCTTTTTATGGGAGCCCGGGGTCCCACGGCACCTGTTTTCTTGACCGGATTTGCACGTTTGACTCCTGCCGTGGTGGGAGTTCGTTTGACTCCTGCCGTGGTAGGAGTTCGTTTGACGGGATTATGACGCTTGACGACTTCTGCGAGAGCTCGTCTGACGCCTTCCTCGGTCGGTCTGGCTCTCTTGGGTTCCGGCATCACTACGCTGGTGAATACGTCGGAAGGTGCCGACGACAGAATGTTGCTAGCCGTTTCTCTGCCGTGATGTAAAAAAGCATTTTTCCAGTTTCTTTTCCGATTCACGATGTCTAGTCCCGCGTTGAGTGCTCCTTTCAATACTTTCTTTCCCCCTTTTTTGAGAAAGGACAAGGCTATATCTTTAAATCCCGATCCCGTCTGGCCTCTTCTTCGTCGTCCTCGACCTCCTTGTCCCATGAGTGCGGGTAAAATCGCTGGTAAGACCGACTGAGCTATCGACATTCCGGGTCCCATCATCATTTTGGCTCCCAGTCCTATCAGGGGACCCAAGCCCCGACCTCTCTGACGGGCCACCCCTCGATGAACGATCATGGTTTAAATGTAGCGCTTGTGACGAAAATGTAGTTTCACGATGACTTTGCCGTTGAAGAATGATACTCTTTCCCCCAATCCGTCGTATATATTCCTCTTAGGATGGAAAGATGGTAAAGGGATTACCATGCATATTCATAACTATTTTTAAGGGATCCAGATACATTCCGTTAGGTCCTTTTTTCGTTTGCGCTTCTCTTATAAGAGAAGCATGAGCTTTCCATAATTTAAACAAATCTTTCATTGAGGGTTTTGGAGCGTTTTTACTTTGTTCTTCTCTTTTTTTCATTGCTTTATATGCAAGAACCGGTAACGAAAATACTCCTCCTCGTTGATTTCGAACACCACGACCCAAGCCCCGACCTCTCTGACGGACCACCCCTCGATGAACGATCATGGTTTAAATGTAGCGCTTCTGACGAAAATGTAACTTCACGATGACTTTGCCGTTGAAGAATGAGACTCGTTCCCCCAATCCGTCGTATATATGGATGTCCAAGGTATCGAAGTGGGTTTTGGCCAGAGGTATGTATTCCACCAGGCGCGGTTCCCAATGTCCGTGCAAGTTTGCATCGGTGTCGACCCTTTGTTGTTTGAAAGGTACGATGCGTAAGAGCTGTAGGTTCTTAGATCCTACGATCTGTGATCGCGTGATGTTGTTATACAGGTACAGGGCACTCATTCCTATGTAGAGATCCGGAGTCACTACGCCGTAAGTCGTCTTGGTCATCCACGAGGGATCCGAATCGATCGTGAATCCCAACATGTGCGCCAGAGCCGGACATAATCGGACGGGATAGATGTATTTGGTACCGTGATCGGGTCCCTTGACCAACAACTGTACTCGATTGAAGGTCTTCAAATACTCGAACTTCAGCTCTCTGAAATCGGTCTCGTTTTCGTCTGCCAACCCTTTCAAGATGCTTCCGAATCCGTGTTTAAGTACGTGATTCAATTCTGCCAATACTCCTTCGATGGAACTGTAAAATCCCGTCATGATTTCGACTCGGTAGGTCACGCCCACGATGGGGATGCTGAAACTGGGGTGGGCGATGGGAACACGTATGTCGGGACGGTCGGCGGCACTGAACGGTAAGCTGTTGGTGAGCTTTTCAATCTTGAAACGTTCGGAAGGACTCGGTGTCACGGATCTTCCTCGAAAGTAACTGGGTACGATGATCTCCATGTAGTTGCCTCCCTCTTTGATGTTTTCCACGGTGGTGGGATAGACGATCTCGCTCAATCCTACTTCCCATTCCCCGTCGTCTAAGTCCATCATCTGAGGTAAGTGTGTACGGAAAGAAGACAGGGTGTTATTCGGAAAGGTTTCCAAAGATCCATCGCTGGGTAATGTCATGTAGAAACTCATGTTAACGTCTTCTCCAGTCGCGATCGCACCCAATTTGATTGTTTCATCTTGGGACTGGGCATTATATACCCCAAACTTCCGCTCAGCATCACCATCCAAAATTCTCTGTTGTCTTGTCCCAAAGCCAGACAAATGATGCCCGCCAAGATGACCGTCATCGCCACGAACGCTTGGGTGAAAAATACGATCTCGCTTCTAGGTACCGCTTCGCCACACCACTTCCATGAACGTACGATGTTATTGTTGTTGTTGTTGTTGATAGGTGGTATCGGACTCTCCTCTACGTCAATGCGATGAGGTTCTGATGAGGAATCCATGAATCGAAACTGGGTGGATAACCTTTCCACCTGACTAACGCTTCTCGAATGACGCGATTCTTTCCGACGCGGCGTTTTCTAGTTTCGATCACCTTTTCGACTTCGTAGACGTCGTCCGACTTGATCACTTTCTGAAGTTCGCTTTCGTAAAACGTTCCTTCCAACTGTTCGCCGTGATCGTCTTCGAGGACGTAGACGTGTGGATAACGCCCCGTTACTCGACGTTTGATGGTAAAGAGTTCCGTCGTCCAATTCGGTAAGTATCCCTTGGTAAACACGTGCTTGACTTTACTGATGCGCACTCGATCTCCGACTTCGAATTTGGGTGGTTTCCCTTTTTTAGGTCCGAGGTTCTCGTAAGCGTATTGCCACACGTCGATGACGTTAGAGGGATTCACGTCGACCGGTGCCCGTCCGATGGTCGAGTGACGGGCTGTGTTGTAACTCTTCACGAATCTAGGTAAGACGTCCACGTATCGTCGAGTTCGCTTGTGAGTGAAATATTTCCACATGCGTGCTTTCAAAGTCCTTTGAAATCTTTCCACCACGCTGGCTTTCATATCGGTGTTGTTCGTGGTAAAGAAGTGAATGTCTCGTTCTTTTAACATGCGTTGAAAATCCTTGTTTAAAAATTCTTTGCCCTTATCTGTTTGAAAACGTCTCGGATGTCGGGACTTGGCTCTTTTCAAGATGTTTAGAAATCCTCGGATCATTTCCTTTCCAGTTTTGTTTTTCAGAGGTTCTACCCAGGCATACTTGGAAAACACGTCGATGACGCACAAGAGAAACATCATCCCGTCGTTGTCGTCTTTGAGGTTGGACACGTCTGCTAGATCGGCTTGCCACTGTTCGTCCATGGTGGTCACCACGGTACGATTGCGTGGAAATCTACGTCTGATGGGTTTGTGAAGCGTATATGTCGATTGCTCTCTCAACCATTCTTCTACGTCTTCTTTCTTGAACTTTAAGGAAACGGGTGCTAAACGTTTGGCTTGTCGGTACAGGCGTCGAACTCCTCCATATCCACCAGGTTGTCCCGGATCGTAAAAGATGTCGCGTAATAGATCGGATAAGATTAACTGCTTCCGCCTAGCCATGATCTAGGACTGAACGTTATCTATCTCTTTTCCATCTCGGAATGAGACTTGGGAGTCTTAAAGGGCGTATTTAATTGCGAGGAAAATCCACCCTCTTCCTCCTCCTCCTCCTCTTCTTCATCTACCGATCTCTTTTCTAGTGCGGGGGATTTAGGAAGGAATGGCGTCGGCCTCCGTGAATCCTGTAGTGGTGGTGATGGTGGTGGTGATGGTGGTGTGACTTTGGGCGTAGGTGCCGTCTTCAAATGTCTGATGAATTTCGGGTTGCGGACGTAATCGCGAGGGACGTTGATTTCCCCTAGACCTCGAGTAAACATTTCTATTCCTTGTGGTCTGAATCCCTTACGATCCGTACTACGCACGGCATCTCCGATCAAGTCGATGACGTTGGTGTTGGGAACGACTTTTCCGCGATACTTGACTTGTCCCTTTTCGTCCCAGGATAAGATCTGTGGATGGCGTTGAATGTGTTGAATCAACATCTTGGCTTTGGCACGCATGGGTTTAGGGGCGCTACTCACGATCTCTTCGATCAGCCCCTCCTTTACCGTCGGATCTTCTCCCGCGACATCGGTATTTCCCTGAGTATTCGGTAACGTCTGTAAGTTGACGGGACTGTTTTGTTTCGTATGATCCAAGTAGGTACGATAACGATACAAACTCTGTCCTATCAATGCATTTCTCTGGGATGGTGTTAAATCACTGGGTCCTTGCGTTAAAGCATCCAATTCTTGTCCCGTTCTTACGACCGCCGTGACTTCGGGTGGATAAGGTAAAGGATGCGGTAAAGTCATGGGATCTCTACTGCGTTGCATCTCTTCGTATAGAGCGTTAGGAACCAAGACCATCTTTCGCGCCATGATTTGTTTAACGTCCACCACCCGCTAATCCTCCCAGTACGGGTCCTAATATTGTAGGAAGTAGTGGAAGTAAAGGAAATATTCCTCCGGTCTGTCGTATCAACGTTTTTCGTCGATCTTTGATGCTTTTACCCGGTTTGACGAGTAGTCTCAACACCTGCTTCGTTGGAGCTAACTTGGCTTTCTGATGAGGAGTCAAAGGTACCACGCCTTTTAATACGTTCAAGATACATTCGCACAATTTGCAGATGCAGCTGTCTGGAGCTTCTCGTAGCATGGTCTTTTTAAACTTTTTGGAGTAAGAGGGATTTCCCAATAACCGAATGAAATCTGCATGAGCTCGTAAACCTGCCGTTTTCTTTTTAACCATGATGATGATGTTTCTCAGACTACGTGTCTTTCAGTAATGCCACCTTGTCGTATGTGTCGTCTCCTTTATATTTTTTGTGCAAAACTTTATACAGGTACCCAAGAGGAGGATCCACTGTCTCTTTTGAGTCTTAAAGGGGGTATGGGTTTCTTGAAAGCCTTGAAATAAGGCTCCACGTTAGCACCGAAGTTACGATTAGCCGCTTCTAACGCCATACGTGCTGCTGCACTCATGATGGGCGGTGAATTGTTACGTCTTCGATTAGGTTGCGGTGCTCTTCTCTGACGATTAGGCTGTGCTCTTTTCTGTCTTCTCCCACGTTTAGGCTGTGCTCTTCTCTGTTTTCTCTGACGCTTGGGTTGCGGTGTTCTTCTGACACCGCGTCTGAGGGGAGGATTCTCCAAGGGATTTCTGTTACGTACTCGGTAAAAACGCTTATTGTCGTTTTCACGTTGCGGCCATTGCATCATGTTGCGAATGATGACCCCACCCAAGAATCCAGCTCCACCTCGTTTCAAGATGAGACGTCGTCTTTCGTTGGGATCCGTGTTCCGATCGGCTATCGCCTGTAAGATATCGAAATGTTTCTTGACGAATTTTTCCGTCGGTTTGGTCATGGGCATGCTTCCGTTGATCATGTTCCTGGCCCCCATGCTGAACCAATTCAATAGAGATTTACGACCCTCCTCCAGTAGAAATTGTCTTCGTCTGGCATCTTTAGTCGTTTTCAACTTTCTCAAGAGTTCTATCAATTTTCCCGAAGTTCTCGGCCGTGATCCTGGCATCTCGTCGGTTTGTCGAATAATGACCTCGAACGTTTCGAGTCGGACTTCTTATAGCTTGGGAGCATACACGACGATTCCTCCTTCTTCCGGATGATGAAACACGTCCGAACGTAATCTATACTCGTCCGGTGTGGTGGGAGTCAGGTCTACCACCAAATAGCCGTGAGCACGAGCGGTGGCATCTTGATAGGCGTGGTTCATGTGAGGAAGTTTTAACTGTCTCGATAACACGTCCACTTGATTTTTATCTCGAGGATTTTTTAACAACACCAGGTAATGTGCATTCAAGCTAATGGTGCGATGATGAGGTCCTCGATCGAACACGTTTTGCGTGATATATACCACACTGGTATTGCGGTGATGGGCTTTTCTCGTGAACCAATCCACGATGGAGTCGCCGGCTTTACCACCCATCATGTCGTCGAAGACCAGGAGATGGGGAACGGTAGTATCGGATACTAAGAGTTCGTCGTCTTCTGGAATGTCTTTGATGAAATTGACGTCACCTCTCATGTCTTCGTAAGCCTTTTGCCATTCTCGATAACACCAGATGACTCGTCGGGGTGGTGGTCTTATGATGAAATCTTTCAGATTCACCAATTTCTTAACAAATTCTGTTTTTCCCGAACGACTAGGTCCGGCTACCACCATGGTAAATTCGTGTTTAAACACGAATGCATCGTCGATCAAGTTCGAATCTATGACCCGCACGTTTGAAGTCATGACGTCAAATGACGTCGATAGCTTAAGACCATGAATAATAAGACATTATGGTGTTTTACACAAATTTATTTACAACAAATGTTTTACACAAATTTATTTTACAACAAATGTTTTACACAAATTTATTTGTACAAACAAATGTTTTACATTATTGTGTTCTATACAAATTTATTGACAACAATAGATAGAACGAAGATTCGAATAATACAAAGGTAAAACATTTATGAGTTCTTCTTTCACGTAGGCTCTAGGCACAAAAGTCTTATGAAAACGACACACTAACATGATGATGTCCGATATAATGTTCCCGTCGTGTAACACATTGTTCATGATCCTTTCGAAATCATAATCACATGATTCTCCTCGAAAACATCCATTACATTTACGTAGGTTCATGTTCATACACAGTGCCAGTTTAATCATTGGACAAATGTCGTCGCACATCTTGCTCGTTCGGCATCCGACGGTAAAATGATTCGTTTTTTCAATGTTTCTTAGACCAATGTCTATCGACTATTTCGCGACAGTCTGCACAAATGGAATCTTCGAGTTTGTCTTCTTCGATACCTTCCATGCAAAATTCACATTGAAGATAGATACATGTCGTTGTCACACACGACTTACAAATCAGCTGTTTACATTTAAGACAACAGATTCCATCGTCGGACTTGTTTTGACAATGTCGACATCGATAAAACGGACATTTGTCTGGATGAGTACAATCTTCACAGACCTCGAAATGACACTGGTAACAATACCATCCCAAGTCTTCCTCAAACGTTTCTCTCTTGCAGTGAGGACAAGGATAATATTGTGGTCCAAACAGTTCTTCTATTTCGTCATGGTCACACTTCAAACAAACGTTTGAGCAACGCTGTGTCGTGTCGTCACACATCTTGTTCCTTCAATAGCCGTAAGGTAAAGTGTCGAGATTGTTTAAAACTTGTCTCTTATCATACACCACGCGATAGTCTTTACTGGTCACCTTAGTGTGAAGAGTATGATCTTTTGCACGGACGATCTTTGAAGGATAAACGACCTTGATCTTTTCCTCTTCGATGTCGAGGCCTTCGAGTTTTCTTAAAACCATCTCCTTCATAGAATCGAAGTTAATGATTTCACTGGTACGGTAGTCCAAGGTCAAACCTTTCACTTTACATGTCGTGCTTCCGTCGCTTAATTGGTAGGCATAGTTCTTCGGTCCTCCCGATACAAACGTCGTGATAGATTTTCCGTTCAATTCGTCGGTCCAACATCCCAAACTATCCATGATGGTGGGAGACCAGGCGTCTTTGTCGTGAACGTAGATGATGCTATCTGTATCGAAATAGAGTACTCTTCTATCTAGTCGGTGTAATGCATCGTATAACTTGAGACGAGCCAGAGAGGTGGTAAAACAGGCGATGACCACGTTACCAAAGGGACACGGTGGTATGAAATCGTTGCTGTCCGTGAAACTTGCCAATACCATGTCTAAGGAATCGTCTTCGGCGTTGGTGATGACTTCTACGTGTTTGACGTCTTTCGTATCGTCGTGTAACAACTCGATCAGTTCGCTCCGTTCCGATAAGTAACGATTCTGAGTCAGAGCCAGTCGCTGAGCAAATTTTCCCCACAGACAGTTCAGAAATAATTTGGCTATGGTACGTAACACGGGATTTTTACATACTTCCTGCATCCGTATACCTTCTCGCTGGAACACTTCCTCGATGTACGATAACTTCTTTTCCTCCGTATCGCAATCGCTAGGGAATCCGCTGGCTTCTTGTTTGATGCGTAGAAAGGTATCTATATACTTTCGAAATAGCGTGTTGCTGGATTGTTCGAAATGCCACACTTCGTACAGGCGATCTATTCGATATCCCATGTCTAAGGCCATGTCGATTTCTGGCGTGGTCCAAGTACCCGTGAATGCTCGCTCGTCGTCCGTGTGTTCGCATCGGTAGTCCGATCCTATGTTCTCTTTACTCATCACGCACGTCCGACATAAAGGAAACAATAACTTATGATCCGTGCGGTAGGGTAATACGGGGTGATACAATCCACGGGGTGGGAAGATGCGACACTTGACGAGTCCCGTGTATTCCCTCACGTTCTGGAATTTCTCCGTGATGATGGTAGGATGTCCGATGGGAAAGATACCATATTTCAATACGAATGGATATAAAGAACAGACGTCGATGTAACGCATATCTCCTTCGTCGCAATACAATCGAGTGGCATTGGTGCGACCTCCAAACAGTGCATCTCGTGGTTCCAGCGGATCGGCTATCTGTTTGTACGTCGAAAGAATGAACTCGGCAAACATCGGGTCGTCCTTGATCTTCTGTTCGTACTCGTGTTCCCATATACAGGTCACGTTGAATCCCATTTCGTTCAGATTGACTTGTCGTTGTTGCGTGGCTTGATATATTTCCCCAAACGTGAGTGCGTGTTGTATCGGATGGTCCTCATGTATCATGTTCGGGAAACATTCGGGGCAACCGTGCCAGAAACATCCGTGGAACTCGTAAATGGTTTGGGTGTTGGTATCGTAGCCGTCCACGGTATATGGTCCAATACTGACTTCCCCTCCGTTGCGAGCGTGTCGTATGTCGTGATTGGTGTCGTGAGCGATCCATTTCAACCATCGTAGGGCTTTGATGGAATACTTGCGCTTTGGATGGTATCCTTCGGTAGGTATGATGGCCAAACTATCTCTAGGCTTGAAATTGCGTCGAAACGCCAAGTTGGCGGCACTGGCAAACGTGACGCATTCCGCAAAGGGATCGACGTTGACCAAGTTCAGAAGGGTTTCTCGGAACTTTCCACAGCATTTTCTCAAGATGTCTACATCGGATCGACAATACTCTCGCATCTCGGTGGCAAAATCGAACCGTTCTCCGCTCTTCACTTTATCTTCGTACCACGAGATGAACTGACGTCGAGCCTCGGTTTCCATGGAGTCGGGCAAGTACGTTTCCATCGGAGGATAGGTACCCGAGTACTGCTGGTTGACCGGGGTGTTGAAAAGATGAGGGAAGTAACCTTTCTTCAATTCGGTCAATCCGAAGGCCTTGGGTAATTTACTCAACGAGGAACTCATGAAGTTGTAGGAATCGATGAAACGTATTCCGTTGGCAGACATCGTCATGATCTTGGCTCCGCTCATCAAGACGTCGGGTTTCATGCATGCACGATTGACCAGGAAATGTAAAATAAATTGACCGTCGTATCCTCTCATGTTGTGAGCGATGGCCGTCACACCGTCGTGGCATGATTTCTTTTCTCTGTTGGTGTTCGTGACACAGCTAGAAAATATCCAGCTCATGAAGTTTTCTAAGGTTTTCTCTCCTTGAAAGATGACTTCTCTTCCTCCGGGTAATGGGGTGCACGTCTCGCACTCTTCTTCGATGGGTGAGTGTATGCATGCATCGCAAGCTCGATGTGCCACGCAAAAGTTTGGAACGTGTACTCCCGTGTCCTGGCTACATTCGAAGTCGTAGAAGATGTACGAGTTCTTTTCTCCTTTCTTCTTCTTAGGTTTAGGTTTACGTTGTACGTAACAGAGATGATCCTGTTCCACCACGGTCTTACAGATGGAACAGACGTGCTCTTTATCGCCGCAGCGGTGTATTTTCATCAGTACTTTACTCATCCAACTTCCACAATCCCGGCATCTCGTCATGAGGTCGCATATGCTCTTTCCCACTTTGTTGGGTTTCAGATGGTTCCAATAACACTGCATGTTGGGAAAATGTCCTTTGCAGCTCTGACACGTGACCTTAGAATCGTCCTGGGGGCACGGTGGTGAATTCAAACAGTAGTTACACCTCACGGGACATTTCGTGCGATGATCTTCCTTGTGGGTATACCCGACGTCGCAAAAGTCGCAGTAATGTTGACGTTCGATCAAACCAGTCATAGACGTGATGGTATCGTAGTGTTGGTTCGAATACAGGATATTCAGCATGGTGGGTCTCATGTTGTTTCTCACGTCCCCCTTGTACAGTAACTGTAGTTTTATCTTCTTAGCTTCTGTCAACTGATGGTGGATTTTCAATCTGTACTGTGGACTCAGGACCGTCTGGAATTTACCCCATTCTACAGGTCCACACCCATGCTCTATGGACACGCCCGCTTCCTGACATAGTGATTTAGCTGCTCTTTCTTGATCACGGAATCTATCGGAAACTTTCATACGAAACCATGCCTTTTTCCATTCTTGCATCTCTTTGGGGTCCGTGGGTTTCTGGGCTTGTAGACGGGCGACCACGATGGCTCTAGCTAGGCACATGTTGTCGGAATCGTTTACGATCCGAACGATGGATCTCTTGTCTTTCCTAAATTCATCTTTTTCGGCATGCAGATGTTTCGCCTTGTTACCTCCCGTTCCATAAGGCATCTCGATGTGGATGACGTCTATCGCTGTTTGCCCGTCTTCCAACTTAAAGTCTTCATTACTCTGTTGTACTTTCTGTATTTCGGCCAAGACCATTTCGCTAGACAAGTGTTGACTCATGGTGAAAGGTACCCATACTTCGGACTTCAGAGAAGGGTGATTGATGATCAGTCTGATGTAGTCTTTGTCTTTGGCATGGCACTTACTTTTCAAATCGTTTACTAACGAATTCATGACCCTAGGTAGAAACCTCGGCAGCTGACCTGGAGATATCTCTCGAGTCAATGCTTTAAAACTGTACGTTGTATCGTATACCACTGGTCTTGAATTTTCTGGACTTGTGTGATCGATTCAACTTGATGGTATAGAAATCTTGCGGTGACTTGTTCATTTCCCGCAGGCGACGTCTAGCTCCTTCTATTCCACCATGTCTTTGTATCCATCGTCGTAGAAGCGTGCGAAACTTTCTCGATCTCAATAATTCTCTCGTGACTGGCATCGTGACTGATAATTCGCGTTTTAATCTCGATCGCGTTTTCACGGGTTTTTTATACGATTCCTATGACCTTGAAATGTCAAGGTCGTGATTTTATTTCAATGTCAAGGTTGATGTGATCTAATACAAGGTCAACTTTAGAAAAAAAGTCTAGAACATTCATTTCAATGTCAAGGTCAGATTTAAAGGGTGAAGGTAAGATTTTAAGGGTGAAGGTAAGATTTTAAGGGTGAAGGTCACTCATTTCGTTTATAAAGACGAGAGTAAACGACAGACTTCATTCTCGCATTCATCACGCAAGAGAAAACAACCATGGCTCAACCGAGGTTTCCTACTGCTACTGTAACTGCTGGTTCTTCTGCTGCCTTCATAGACGAAACGAGCATGCATCCACCAGAGATTCCTTCCAATTTCATTAAAGATTTGATGCGTGACGAAGGGATGCAGAACGATGATACTCTCATGTTACCTTCGAACGAAGAGGCTCTACTGACTCAATTGAAGAGCCTCGTCGCACAGAAACATCAGGTCGAGATGCAGACCCTAAAAGAAAACCAAGATACCTTGACGAGTTCGCTAGCTACACTGCAAAAGACCGTGGAAGAAACCAAGCTAGAAACCGTGCAAATCAATGTAGGCATGGGTGAAATGAACTTACACGTTGCTGATGCCCAAAATATGTTACGTGAGATCAAGAAACGAATGGCTAACAAGAGGTACCACGATAATGATGGTGACGATGATACAGGCGAACCTAGCCGTAAGAAATTTAAATACAACACAGCGGAAACGAACACTCCTAATAATGTGTGTTTCCATTGTCAACAACCTGGACATTGGTTTAGACAGTGCCCTCAGAGACAACAACAACAAGCGATCAAGGGAAATTGTTTTCGATGTAACGAAGAAGGACATTGGGCTAACGAGTGTCCGCAGGCTCGACAACCATCTAGTCCTGTAATCACGGAACCACCGAGTCCGAAAACCACTCCGAGTATGCCTCCTCCGAAAACTCCTAACATGAAAGCTCCCAAGAAAGTAAAGATTGCAGAAAAAAAGGAGACGATACCCAAGAAAAAGATGACCAAGAAAAACATCGCTTTGATCATGTAATGACATTATGTGTAAACAACAGAAAACATCTGTCGAGTATCCGAAATGACCAAACTTGGACGATGGAGACATCGCTCCGAGCCGTAATGGCAGAGTTTAAACAAAGTAGTGAGACAGATATTTTATTGATCATGTAATGACATTGTGTGTAAACGATATTTTTATTGATTATGTGTAAACGACAATTTTATTGATCATGTAATTATGTGAATAAAACATGTCTTACTTTATCTCTATCGTTTGTCGTATTTTCTTAGTTAAGTTAAAAAAACTCGAGTTCTTTTCGTGACTGTGTGACGAAAATAGCTCGACCTTCACTTCTGAATACATGAAAAAAGGTGATGCCTTTGACGTCCGCAATTTGACAGTATATAGTCATTTACCGTGTATTAAGACTTCATTTCAAAATGGATGTTGAAATAAGAGGTGTTATTACGTTCAGAGTGGGAGACGAGGATATCAGTATCCATATTGGTCATCCGGGACGGAACCCTAGGAGTTTGCTGTGGTGGAGGATATTTAGACAATTACTATCTAATATCCTCCATCACACCAACGAGCAGAACGACCAGGAAATGAGTGAGGAAGAAGAAGAAGAAATGATGGAGTATAGCAGGCAACAAGACCGAGAGATCGAAAGGCTATTAAACTATGACCATCCAAGTTACCCTCCACAGAGAGAAGAATGAGAAGATTTTTAACAACATAAAACGGCCCTTTTAAGGGCCAACCATATCTTTAGAAAAGTAACCATAAGGTTGAAAACATTTAAACGAGTTCGTATCATTATTTCTAAAAAACTTATATATTTTACCCGTTATACATTATACAGAAAAAAACTTACATTTGTTTTTGTTTACATATTTCCTCGTCTTCTTTTATTTCCTGAAAAGTCATAGTAAATAACTGTTGCATTCAACAAATGACTACTTTTCGTAAAACTTTGGGTGGTCCTTAAAAGGACCTTTTTATTTTGATGATGTTGAATTACATGTCTTCGTCTTCTTTATTAGCTAACACTATCTTAGCTAACTCTCTGAGGCAATGTCTGGTCTTTCCTAGCTCCTCAATCAGTACTTTCTGGTTGGATTCCAGCACGTGAATCCGACGCTGCAGCGCCCTTGTTGTTGTTAATCGGTTCTGCTGCGTTGAACTAATCTTAGGCAGCGCCGGCAGCGCAATGTTGGTGTTTTGCTTTTGCTTTTGCTGCTGTTGTACCTGTGCCTGTGTCTGTTGTTGATGCGGCTGGGCTTGCTGCTGTAAAAGTTGTGCCTGATGTTGTGGCTGTTGATTTACTGTAGTGGGGATAGATGATGTTTGCCCCCCTCCTGCCTTTTCCTGCATATCATCATCCTTCAATAACATCTCCAAAAGGGACTCAAAGTCGATATTGTTCGATGAACTCATCTTGAATCGAAAAATCTCGATTCAAAACTGGCGCTTCTCTAGAAAAAAATCTTATTTATACTGAAAAAAGGGTGTTTCCTTACACGTCCGCAAAAATGATAATATTTCAAGACTTTGTTTAGGTTACCAAAAAGGTGTTTCCTTACACGTCCGCAATTACAGTAAAATATTTCAAGACTTTGTCTTAGTACACTTAGGTTACCAAAAAGGTGTTACCTTACACGTCCGCGTTTTATGGTAGATTGAATTTAAATTGTTTATGTTTTACATTAGAATGTTTATGTTACCAAAAAGGTGTTTCCTTACACGTCCGCGTTTACATTAGTATATATACTTCAGAATATGTTCTAGTACTTTACCTGAAAAAATTTTATTTTTTCGACAACATGGAAGCGAGTATCAGAATCACGATTGATTGGGAGAGGAGATTGATCTACACGATCCATGAGCCGGCCATAGGCCGTGTGATATTAAGAGATAGAGAGTCGGGAGAAGATATTAAAATTGAACCACAGGAACCATTAAATACCACGGTCATCAAAAGAGAACCGAAGGAAGAGACCCAAGATCATCCACCCGGTAGGAGAAGAACACCACCCTGCCGGGTGGGTCACTTGGTAGATCGCCTACTAAATTCCACACCTAGGCGCAGCGAGAGGAGAAAGGCACGTCGCCATTGCCCCTTATGCTGGTAAGGGACAGGAAGAAAAACAGCCCTTTTAAGGGCTAACCATTTCTTTAGAAAAGTAAACTCAAGGTTAACAAGTACAATTTCCACATTCAATCCAAGGTCAAGGACACTTTTTTGAACTCATCTTTAACCTACTATAGTACGTTTAGGTCAAATCAGTACATACTATAGTACAATTAGGTCAAATCAGTACATACTTTAGTACAAATAGGTCAACTCATTTTTTTGCATTATCGGGGATCGTTACACTACTCACCTTAATGGTATTGGTAATCAAACCATAAAAACTTGCTCGCATTATTATCTTTATTATTATCATTATTTCATTTATCATTTATTATTATTAATTTGTTAATTTTGTTATGGTTGTGTTTGCGCCCCATCTTTTCACCCTTCGTTCATTACATAAGTATAGCGCGCATCAGGTATTATTTTCTATATCAATATCATTTATTTAATGAAACTCAAATATTCAAATGAATATATATTTGGCATGTGTTTTCTTAAATCATTTTACCAACTACGCATATCGTAACCTTAATTACAAATTTTGGGAAATATTTTCACTCAGTTTAATCTAATTTATCGATTAAAATTCTCAAATAGATTTAATTTCCGTCTTTGATTTGATTAAGAGAATATTTCATCTGGTCTTTTAATGTTTTTTTTTTCACATATTTTATGCATCACACAGTTTCACCAGAACAATAATCTTTAAAAGGTTCAAAGCTTGCTTCTGTATTCTATCCATCATCATTTACAATAACTTTGACAGCATTTTATAAATTGCAGAATTTTACGAATTACACATTTATTTCCTTTGAACCATAACTTTATTTATATTTTATTTATATCTTGCATTTTCATTAAAATATGTGTAATTAATACATTATCAGTGTCTTCATTAAGACAGCTTCGACACGACACACGTAAATAGTCTACATTTTACTGAACATTTGATCAATGTATAAATCTTTTAAAACAAATTTTCATTTGACTCGAAAGTATTTCAGTCTTTTTCTCACCTTGGAACCTAAAACTCCTTAAAAACCAGAATTTAAAAAAAGGGTTTTAAAGGTTTCCATCTCATCCCTAAAGAAAGGGGTTCACACGACCAACTATGGTATCTAAACCTAACTCTTTAGATAATGAACAAACTTACCCCACCCGGGGTCCAGGAAGGAGAAAAGGGTCATGACCTCGCTCATCGTGACGTAATGTTTCTGTGCTGTAACATACAAACTTACACACAGCAAACTTACGATCACAAAAGTAAACTTCCACATCCTTCCAGGTAGGTCCAAGTAAGAAATCTAATCAATGGTATACCATCTTGTCGTACTCATATAGCACAGGTAATGGGTCATTAACTTAATTCGTATAGAGTGTTTTACAAGATTACCTGACCTCAATGAACATTTTCATCGTATGATAATTATGTTGGCCAACGATCCTTTGCCGTGGACTACGTTTTTATCTCTTGTCGATGTCCGGAGCGATATATTTTCAACAGGTAAACCATAATCACCTGACGTGTTCTGTAAATATCTTATTGCTCTTTGAGTGGTGCCAGGTGTGAGCGTATCGAATAATTTTTGGTATCGTAGCATAGGGACAGCTGAACCACAAGAACCAGTTCCCGCCTTGTAGCGTCTGTACTCATCCACTGCCATAAATTTATGTGATGGAAGATAGTGTGGTTTTATTACAGTTTGCACACAAGGGCAAAAAATCATCACTATAGGTAGAGTACATGTAGATAGTCGTAAACAAACATATGATAAAGAACACCCTTACGAAGCAATTTTAGATTTAGGAGGCGTTGAGCGTCTTTGGTTCGGACCCTAACACGTTGTGTTACGTATAAAGCAGTGGCGGATCTAGGATTTCCGAAAAGAGGGGCCCAAATGTGTATAAGCCAAACTACTTAGCCATTATTGGTGCCAAATCTGGATTTTTACTTGTAAATATGTAGTGAAAAGGAGGGGCGGTCCTCTCTAAATCCGCCACTAGAAAGGATATTTTAATCAACTCTTCATTCTGAATGCATATGATTATATCATTCTACTGATTTTGTGAGATGTTAAAGATTTAACGCAGGTTCATCATGTGTAACCACGGAGTTGATGGTACTGGTTAGTAAGGTACGAGCAACTCCGTGGGTTACGGTACATACAATGACGCAGGTTCATCGTGTGTAACCACGGAGTTGATGGTACTGGTTAGTAAGGTACGAGCAACTCCGTGGGTTACGGTACATACAATGACGCAGGTTCATCGTGTGTAACCACGGAGTTGATGGTACTGGTTAGTAAGGTACGAGCAACTCCGTGGGTTACGGTACATACAATGACGCAGGTTCATCGTGTGTAACCACGGAGTTGATGGTACTGGTTAGTAAGGTACGAGCAACTCCGTGGGTTACGGTACATACAATGACACAGGTTCATCGTGTGTAACCACGGAGTTGATGGTACTGGTGAGTAAGGTACGAGCAACTCCGTGGGTTACGGTACATACAATGACGCAGGTTCATCGTGTGTAACCACGGACTTGATGGTACTGGTTAGTAAGGTACGAGCAACTCCGTGGGTTACGGTACATACAATGACGCAGGTTCATCGTGTGTAACCACGGAGTTGATGGTACTGGTGAGTAAGGTACGAGCAACTCCGTGGGTTACGGTACATACAATGACGCAGGTTCATCGTGTGTAACCACGGAGTTGATGGTACTGGTGAGTAAGGTACGAGCAACTCCGTGGGTTACGGTACATACAATAACACAGGTTCATCGTGTGTAACCACGGAATTGATGGTACTGGTTAGTAAGGTACGAGCAACTCCGTGGGTTACGGTACATACAATGACGCAGGTTCATCGTGTGTAACCACGGAGTTGATGGTACTGGTGAGTAAGGTACGAGCAACTCCGTGGGTTACGGTACATACAATGACGCAGGTTCATCGTGTGTAACCACGGACTTGATGGTACTGGTTAGTAAGGTACGAGCAACTCCGTGGGTTACGGTACATACAATGACGCAGGTTCATCGTGTGTAACCACGGAGTTGATGGTACTGGTGAGTAAGGTACGAGCAACTCCGTGGGTTACGGTACATACAATGACGCAGGTTCATCGTGTGTAACCACGGAGTTGATGGTACTGGTGAGTAAGGTACGAGCAACTCCGTGGGTTACGGTACATACAATGACGCAGGTTCATCATGTGTAACCACGGAGTTGATGGTACTGGTGGGTAAGGTACGAGCAACTCCGTGGGTTACGGTACCTACAATGACGCAGGTTCATCGTGTGTAACCACGGAGATGATGGTACTGGTTAGTAAGGTAGTAAGGAGACTATTTAATTAAATAAATTTCTCTTAATTGGATACAATTTATGATAACATTACAGATCTATGTAACGTTATATATGTACTTGTATACATTATCTGTCTTATTTTGATAACTTATATGTCGTAAGTATGTTTTACACACAGGACCACGAAGTGAACTAGTTCATGTAACTAATGATGCAATCCTGCATAAACAAAGGATATTATTATTATTATTTATCATTATTATTATTATTATTATTTTTATTATTATTATTATTATTATTATTATTACATATTATACATTATACGGACGACACATTCAATGAAAAAGAAACCCAACTCAACATTTCTGAGAAATCCTTCTGGATAACTCTGATGCATTCGATTTGTTGATTTGCGCGACAAGCTTGAAGAAATATACAAAGAGGGTACTCTCTGGGGTCTCTGTCGTCAACCCTGGATACATCCCTTAACTGATATTGTCAGAAAACAACAGCACATCAAGGCAATCTTGTTAACTTACGAAGTTTAATCAAAATCAAGTCAGTAAGTTGAAAACAAGGAAAGTTGTCTGATCAAGGACGAACAGACTACACACCTTCACTATAATTCTAGTAAACCTTCTGCTCTGGGGATAATGTAAGTCCGTTTATATAAATGTCTTAAACGAACTTAGAATAAATTCACATATTCATGATCTGTACATGCCTCGACCTTTATCTATCATATTCATGATCTGTACATGCCTTGACCCTTATCAATCATATTCATGATCTGTAACTGTCTCGACCCTTATCAATCATATTCATGATCTGTACATGCCTCGACCCCTTACCAGTCATATCCATGATCTGTACCTGCCTCCATCCTTATCAGTCATATTCATTATCTGTGGCTGTCTCGACCCTTATCACTCATATTCATGATCTGTAGCTACTACGACCCTTATCAATCATATTCAGGACCTGTACCTGCCTCGATATTCATGATCTGTAACTGCTTGGACCCTTATCTAGCATATTCATGATCTGTAGCTATCTCGACACTTATCTATCATATTCATGATTTGTAGATACTTCGACCGTTATTAATTATATTCATGATCTGTATCTGCTTTCACCCTTATCTATCATATTCATGATCTGTAGCTATCTCGAACCTTATCTGTCATATTAATGATTTGTAGATACTTCGACCCTTATTAATCATATTCATGATCTGTATCTGTGTCGACCCTTATCAGTCATATTCAGGATCTGTAGCTGCTTTGACCCTTATCTATCATATTCATGATCTGTAGCTGCCTCGACCCTTATCTACAATATTCAGGATCTGTATCTGCTTCAACCCTTATCTATCATATTCATGATCTGTAGCTATCTCGAACCTTATCTATCATATTCATGATTTGTACATACTTCGACCCTTATTAATCATATTCATGATCTGTAGCTACAAGGATCCTTATCAATCATATTCATGACCTGTTGCTGTTTCGACCCTTATCAATCATATTCATGATTTGTACCTGCCTCGACCCTTATCAATTATATTCATGATCTGTATTTGCCTCGACCCTTATCAATCATATTCATGATCTGTACCTGCCTCGACCTTTATCAATCACATTCATGATTTGTAGCTGACTCGACCCTTATCAATCATATTTATGATCTGCACCTGCCTCAACACTTATCTATCATTTCTAGCTGCCTCAACGCTTATCAATAATATTCATATTCTGTAACTGTCTCTACCCTTATAATATTCATGATCTGTAGCTATCTCGACCCTTATCTGTCATATTCATTATTTGTAGATACTTCGACCCTTATCTATCATATTCATGATCTGTAGCGGCCTCGACCTTTATCTACAATATTCAGGATCTGTTGCTACCTCGATCCTTATCTATCATATTCATGATCTGTACCTGCATCGACCCTTATCTACAATATTCATGATCTGTACGTGCATCAACCCTTATCTATCATATTCATGATCTGTAGCTGCTTCGACCCTTATCTATCATATTCATGACCTGTACCTGCTTCGATTTTTATAAATCGTATGAATCATACCACATCCCAAGTTCCATTATTTCAAACACACGTAGATCTTTATTTCAGTGATTGCCATCAGCTAGGCACCAACAGAAGTTATACCCCAATTCCTAATAAAATATACAGGATGTGACCACTACATGCCCGTTTGTTTTCAACTATACTGATTGATTGATTATTGTTTTAGGCCACTCCACGATTATTTCACGTATATGGTGACGGCATCTGCCTGATGCATTGCTTACAAATTCAGACCTATGCAACGGACCCACCCGAAGCAGTGAGGGATCTATTATGTGCCACGCCTACCGTGACACGGGACCTCGGTTTTTACTGTCTCATCCAATAGACAGAACACCGATGTGCCCAGGGCGGGAGTCGAACACGGGACCTCTCGATCATAAGCCGAGCACCTTATCCACTTCGCCAGACCGGCTTTCAACGAAACTGAAAAGAAATTGGGGTTTTCTTAAAATAAGCGGCTAAAAGGAATTGCGGATTTAAGATAGTCTTGTCCCACGATGACTTGCGCTAACGCTACAATATTAGATTTAAAGGGGGACGTGGGGTGCAGGTCCCCTCTCCTTTTTTTCAAATTTTAATGTAATTTATTAATATTTTCCCTTTCAGTATAAAGATGTAACCTTTGCGTAATTAATTTTTCTCGTTGAGTCTGACCTTGTCTTTATTACATCTGATTAGGTCTTTATGCATTGTTCAGTAATGGTATATGTTTTATTAGGTCTTTGTGCATTGTTCAGTAATGGTATATGTTTATTAGGTTTTTATGCATTGTTCAGTAATGGTATATGTTTTATTAGGTCTTTAAGCATTGTTCAGTAATGGTATATGTTTTAGTACGTCTTTATGCATTGTTCAGTAATGGTATATGTTTATTAGGTCTTTATGCATTGTTCAGTAATGGTATATGTTTTAGTAGGTCTTTATGCATTGTTCAGTAATGGTATATGTTTTATTAGGTCTTTATGCATTGTTCAGTAATGGTATATGTTTTATTAGGTCTTTATGCATTGTTCAGTAATGGTATATGTTTTAGTAGGTCTTTATGCATTGTTCAGTAATGGTATATGTTTTATTTGTGTTTATCTTAACAACTCAGTGTTTCAACTGAATGTAAATATTCATATGGTCTACAACATGATTGATTTTGCACCACTTTTTATTAAAATGCATGAAATCTCGCGAGCTTCTGGGGGCTACGTCCCCTGCCCCACCACGTCCTTGAATGCCTTCGCTACTTGGGGCCTTAAGGCGGGATGGGGTTGGGGAGGGGGTTCACGGACATGGTGCCCTGGACAGTAATTCCTAGTTAAGCTTAATAAACGGAACTATGAAATAGGAACTGGGAACTAGGAAAATCTCTACCCCTGTAATATATAAATGGTGAAGCCCTTTGATAGATTTTGAATTTTTATAACCCATGCGATGGGAAAACAGGCTTTAGGATGGGACCAAAACAATCATATAGAGCTTATGTCCTTAATATTTAAAATCTTCTTCATTACCATTGATATTAGAGTAACAGTAAATGTATGTATAGAAAAAGCATGAAGCTTTCAGTTAACATTGCCAGTAAATGATTATACAATAGTTACTTATATAGAGAGCAATATCAAGGTATATAGACCGACTTCGACTCTGGCCATATCAGGGGGTCCAGTACCATCCCGTCTACAGTCTTCTACTTTAATAAGTAACTATTGCCTTTATTTCATTGAACAAAGCCTCCTTTCGAAATATTTTTCCTTAATAAGAGTGTTGAAGGAGCAAGAGTTACCTGTATAAGCATAGATAATTAAGTATAAGACAGACAGACAAACGACCATGACAGACAAACAGACAGATCATGTACAAAGTTATCCATAAATGTTTCCCTCATTCCTTGCTATGCTGAGGCCACAGAAAATCCAATTGTTTGCCGATTATTTAAGGCAGTGAGAATCATTTAATCTATAACTGTGACTGCACCTGACTAATACTTGCTTACTGGTACTTAAGCTGTCATTATTATAACTAAATTTTATGACACACAGACATATAATATTGATATAAACATGTACAGGTAATGAAATATGTACATGCATGGACATTGTAACACCGGATATTACCACGATAATGCATGAACAGAACTGCATACCGGACACTTTTAGACAGTTGCGTGGGATTTAACATTGGTGATGTGAAATAATAGTAATTATTCAAAAACAAAAACTTTAGAAATGGTAATTAAACCTTTCTATATATTCGTAGATTTCTATATACGATAGTCCATGTTATACATGTAACTATATCCCCTATCCCGCCTCCTCTCTCGCTTTTTCCACGTGTTAAAGTCGAGTAACTTCTATGAAACTGATTTTTTTTTTTTTTAAAAAAGTGGGCATATATCCCTCACCAGAAACAGTTTCCTTATTCAACTGACAGCTTAAAAATTTTGCGGTAAATATACATATTCCCTGATGTGTTGTGACTATGGTTTGTACTGAAAACTGAGTGTAAAATTTGAATCATCGTCAATATTATGCAGATGTTTATGCAAGCCAAATTAAAATTCGTAACCCTTAAATCTATAATAATTGTTACTTGTAGACATTATCTGGATGAAAAACATAAACACTTGCAAGAGAGCATGAGTGCTACCAAGTTTCATAAAAAAACATTCCTACAGCAGAAGTTAGTAATGTTGGGAAGAATTAAGCAACACTTCTTCACACATCCCTCTAGATCATTCCTTTGTATCCGGTTTGTCTCTGTATGCAGCTGATTTGAAGTAGGTTGCCAAAGGAGGGTTGTTTTACCTGTAGTGGCACCACCTGTTGACAGATCTCAAAGAAAAAAAAAACACTTAGTGGGGACCATGAGCACTTCATTCCTATAAAGTTTCATAAATAAGTTTCCAGTAGTTCTGAAGAAGAAGTTGAAAATGTGAAAGAATACCTCCACTCCCTTGTGTAAAGGACGTCAAAAATTTGATTTCAGAATGGGATCCAAAACCACTCCTTAACGCATCCCTGCGTCTGTGGTGACGCCGCATATTGGTGGATCTAGACAAAAACAAAACTTGTGGGGTACCATGATATACTTCACAACTACAAAGTTTCATCAAAATCCTTCCAGTGATTTTAAAGAATAAGTCGAAAATGTGAAATGTTTACGACAAGGGACTCACGGCGGACGACTCGCTATGAAAATAACTCACTTGAGTCAATCCGGATTTATCACTCGGAGACTCTTTGCTAATGTCGGCCAATGACAATGAATAAAATGAATTCTAACAAATGTTTACGCCTATCTAGGATATTTCCGTTACATAAACAGTTCATCAGACAACCTTGACATGATTCGCCACAACTTTTGAACCCCTCCCTATTCCATCCATACAACCTTGCTTACTTTCATTTTAATCGTTATTATAACCCCCGCAAACGAGGAATCACCCTGTCGGTCCGTCTGTCTGTCTGTCCGTCCGTTACGGATTAGAATAATATTTCACATGTTTGCTTAGGATCCAAGGGTGTGTCGTGATCTTGAATCAAGGTCATAGGTCAAAGGTAAAGGTCATAATAGACACAATAAGTAAAACTTTGTCTGAGCCATAACTCATCACCCTGTGCACAGATTTCAATAATATTTCACAGAATTGTTGCTTAGGATCAAAGGGTATGTCATGACATTAGACCAAGGTCATATGTCAAAGGTCAAGGTCATAATACAAACAATAAGTAAAACCTTATCCGGGCCATAACTTCTTTCCCTGTGCACGAATTTCAATAATATTTCACAGCACTATTGCTGAAGATCCAAGGGTGTGTCATGACCTTAAACCAATGTCATACGTTAAAGGTCAATGTCATAATAGACACAATAAGTAAACCTTTGTCCGGGCCATAAATTCTCACCCTATACACAGGTTTCAATGATATTTCACAGAATTGTTGCTTAGGATCCAAGGGTGTGTCATGACCTTGAACCAAGGTCATAGGTCAAAGATCAAGATCACAATAGGTCACAGTAGACACAATTGGTATAAACTTGTCTGGACCATAACTTCTTTCTCTTTGCACGGATTTCAATAATATTTCACTGAATTGTTGCTTAGGATTCAAGGGTGTGTCATGACCTTGAATCAAGGTCATAGGTCAAAGGCCAAGGTTACAGTAGACACAATGGATAAAACCTACTTGTCCATGACTTTAGGGTGTTATTACCTTGAACCAATGTGATATCTTCAATGCCAATGTGACAGTGCACACATAGCCAGAATTCTTGTCTGGGCCATAACTTCTTCCTGTTACGAAGCTGGAAGACTACATTTTACATAATTGTTGTGAACCAAGGGTGTGTAATGACCTTGAATCAAGGTCATATCTATAAGGTCAAGGTCAGATTACACACAAACCAGATTGTTTTCATGGATTATACCTCAAAATGTACTTTTAAGTGAGACATCCATTACACTTATACCAGTGATGTATCTTGGGATGAATTATTGCATGTTTCAACTTTGTTGCCACGGGAGGTATTTGTCCCGTTAGGACTGCTCTAGTTTTTGTTTACCTATGGCGTTTCTGTGGTGGACTTGCGGCTGGAATAAGGTGTACTTTAAACGCAATCCAAATATATGAATGGGTATCATTTTAACTTAAAATATTTATCAATAGGTATTAATTTAATGAAAAATGCATCAAAAGGTAAAAGGTACGTGTATACAAAAAGAAAATAAAAACGTATTTGCATTTGAGTCCGAAATGCAAAATTTTAGTAGATATGTTTTTTAATGTCCAGAATATGAATGAGTATGGTTTCACACTTTACCAATAATTTGAATGACCAGGGTGATAATGACTCCAACCGCATGCACGCACTCAAAATCATGGCATGTTTATCTCCCCCAAGACAGTCTTGGTTAAACATGGTAACTCCTGTTGAATTTTATAATAAAAAAAAAAGCTGTGTTTGTGCCCTCGGTGGCACCAAAGTCCAAAAAATTATTTTTAGCGTGAAGGTCATTGTCAAGGTCAAGAGGTCATAAACCTTGGTGTCATTTGAAAGGGCTTCGTTAGTTGAGTATGCATATCAAATATGAAGTCTCTATCCCTCACGGTTCAAAAGATATAGCAAAAGTTATAGTTGACAACAGACAGAAAAACAAACTAACAAACAGATAGGACATAAACAATATGCCCCCGATCTATCAATCCGGGGCATAAAAAAGGAATATGTGATTTTGTAGTCAATAACAGAGATGTCAAATTGACAACGGAGGAATTATTACCGGGTCTACAAAAATTGCATATTCTTCACTGTCCCTCCAAACGAAATAAAAATATATCTTATGATTACAAATCTTGTTTTTAACTTCTGCAGATTGTGAAAGGAAATCAAATGCATATGAGGAAAAGTATGTTCCCCTTTACCAAATTCTAGTTTCATGACATGTGGATTAAGGGGAAGGTTTTGTCACTCTGTATTTCAAATACAATGTACTGTATCAGGCAGTTAACAATCCAATGAGCCTCAAGTCCCATGAGCCTTTTGTTATGAATGGCCTAATGGAGACAACTCATTTCTATTATACTGCTAACCTAAAATATGCAGGTTCAAGTATGCCACCTACACAAAATTTATCAACAGAAACTGGAAAATAAATCTCAAAATTTTATTTCATTTTATTTTTTCGAAAAAAGGTAATACATGTACATTTTAATGTGTTCAGATGTACAAACTTAAAAAATACTTGCATCAGAAAATAAAAGCACGGTATTTTTTTATTCATATTGTTATTTTTAATACATTAAAGACCAAATAAAAAACTTTTTTTTAGGGAAGTCATGATTTAAGAATTATTCAGAATAAACTGAATCAATAAATATACATATTAATAAACTGGAATAACTACTAATACTATATACATAACAATAACATGGAATGCTTCACACAGCACTTAGAGCAATAAAATAATACAGAAATACTTTCATGTCAAAAAGCTTTTCTCTGTCAGAAATGTCTTCCTTAGAAGTCATGTAACAGATCAAATTGCAAAATTTTAAAATGTCACTGAAGATTCAGAATCAATCTGAGTTTTCTTCTCATGATAATTATTATATCCTGAGAATATATACTTGAATCTTCTTTCACATATATATAATGTCTTTGACCTAATATTCTCAGGCATGTTTATTTCATCATATATTTCATCAATTCCTGCCTTCAGTATCACAGGTGTTTTTTTCTGACTCTTCCAGTTATTTCTTATCCTTCTTCTGTTTTTGTGTTTTTTCTCTGGCATTTGATAAGTCATATTTGAAGCCCTCTTTCTTGGCAGCTGATTCACGTTTTTTAACAGTCTTCATCACCTTATTCTGGAGTTCATTACGGGTCATAGGTCGTGCATCATCATCACTTCCTTCACTACCATCACTTTCATATTCATCCCTATTAAGGCAGAAGATTAAATGCTAAGTATATTGCAAGATATCTACAACACTCACCATTAAATATGTATGTATCTCAAATTAATATAACATTTTACGACATCAATTGATATCGAATTAAGTTCAAAACTGACATAAATCTCAGATATTATACTTTCAGAATATGAATGAAAAATATCTTAAAAACTTAAATCAATTATTTCCCCGACACAATAGTTTTCTTCATTTATGTTGACAAATACTAAAAATCATATTTTATTTCTGCCTTTACAATGTAGATTGAGTCATTTAAGTTTAAACTATCAAATACATGTCACATATCAGCAATGGTAAAAATTATCCTAAAACATAACATTGGCTGGCAACTACAGTTTTATATAATTTGTATTTTTAGGAAATGGACATTTACTAAAACATTACTCTAATATATCCTGTCTAATGTCTATATAGAGCCTGTGTTTATCAGCATGTATTTGTAAATATGAAAATCTTTAAAAACAAAAAACAAAACACAAATATTGGGCCTTGTTAACGGAACATTATATGCTCAAATCTAGGTCCTCAGGAGCCAGACGGCAGGTGCTAAAGTACAAATCAAACTATTTCAAATACATAATCAAATTTCATATCAGTTGTAGTAGCTGTAATAGTTTGGTAGGAGTACCTCTGATGAGATTCATTCATTTTATACCCTACCATTGGATTCTTTCTAGCCCTCATGATTTAGGAGAAGCACACATAATTTTTTTTTTCTTACCATACCCATGACCCTAACCTCCATTGACCAGACCCCTACTTTGGTTACCAGGTGCATAGCTTCAAGTCATATACCTTCACATGCCACCATCAGATTCTGTCTCGGCTCTCGGTTAAGAAGGAAAAGTGTCAAAAAGATATTTTTACCACATCCTGTATTAATATTCCCTCTCCACTCTCATATAGACAGACAAACAGTTGGGAACCAAGGTGCACAACTTTGAGTTATGTATTCCCATATGCCACTATCAGATTCTTTCTAGGTTTAAGGGTTTTTGATGGAGAATGTAGACCAGATTTTTTTTCCACACCCATGAACTCAAATATCTGTGACCTGACCCTCTACTTTAGATCCAAAGAGCATAACTTAAGTTTTTTACTGTCATATGCCACCATCAAATATTTCTGTCTTTATCCAAAGTTTTTGAAGCACAGACAAAATCCACATGAAACCCAGCTCCAGGTACAGACCCCAAATTTTTAACCCAAACGCATAACTTCAAGTGTGTATTGTCATATACCACCATCAGATTCTATGTGAACCTGGTTTAGCAGGAAAAGCACACATAGGATGCCGAAGACAGACAGACAGACAAACAGAGAGACTGACAGGCAGATATCACCATGATAGCATTACACCACATACTTAATTAGGGCAAGTAAAAAGTCCTGTCTGTGTTTACTCTACACACATGCTGCAATGTGGTATTTGTTTAAACAGAGTTATTCACTCTTTGTGTAGGTATCTGATACTGGGTAAGTGTAAAATATTCAGCTTCCTTGGAAACTAATGTAAAATTCTGGGAAATGAAGGGACAGAAAAGAAGCTGCCAGTGGAAATCACAGTGATTTTGACATCAGATAGGTACTCAGATTGGAAATAACTCTGTATCAAAATTTTAATTTATAATTCAATAAAAAGAACTTTCTTTAATTATTAGGCATAAAAATTTTATAATTACTAGGAATGAAAAACAACATATAAATAGAGGATAAGTTACACTAAACATAGGGCTATATGCAATATTCTACCCAAGAAATATATATATACTGGTAGCTTCACAATTCAGGCATTAAATTAAAAAATTATATAATGAATTAAAAATCATTACCCTTGCTTTTGAGATATCAGGAGTGTCTAACTACATGTATCAAAAAGGTCAGAAATTAGGTCTATGAACCAACCTTCATCAGTCATTATTATATAGAATAAGACATAGTATACATGTTGTGCTTTCAACAGAATCAAGAAAGAGATTATAAAGACAGTAAAATAATAAAGATGATTTACTGCTTCATGACAAGCTAACAAAGCTAAGGAGGAGTTGGATTGGCTGCAATAATATATATATGTATGTATAAATAAGGAAAAATCACACTGTATAATACAAACACTAATATAGATATTTCTAGCTGAATATATTATATAAGTAAGGCAATAAACACACAAAACTCATAAGACATACATTAAACCCACATTTTAAATTTCATGTCATAGCTGAGGGAGTGGTTCTATTCATGATACAACACCAGAAAATTAATTCAATGTACATGTATATCACTACGAAAGAAAAAATATCAAAAAAAGTATGCAGATTTTTCTACAAAACAATTACACTTTGGAGTATTGAGGTTTTTGATTTGATAGAAAGGTGAATGCTGAAATTTCAAAATAGTTTAAATAGAACCATTCCATGAGCCATGAAAATTTAAAAAGTGTGACATCAAGGTCTGTCCATATATACCCTACTGCCGGTGGCATAATGGGCCATTCATGCTTTGGAGCAGAAGGACCACCCCCTAAGAGAGAGGGAGGTTTCACATAATCACGCTCATCATCCTGGAATAAAACAGCAATTCAAGTGTTATTATCTATAGAAACTCATATGTTTGACAACTTAGTGTTAGTCAGCAACATGAAACATGAGGGAGTGTGGTGACAATTGGAACAAAACTTATCTTTTTACACAAGCCTTGATTTTATTGTTTCTAAATATCTGTGATGTATCATTATTTACTAGGTATTATTTTGATATACAATTTACATATTCTTCCTTATTCAGATTCAGATTCATTTCCAACAATATAAGGACCCTTCAAAATGTCACCAACACCTCCCTCAATCTTCAGATATTACTGTAACATAACCTCGTGCTATTAGTGGTCACTTCAAAACTGGAACAGTGCACCACAGAATACCTACCCTACGGCTGGTGGGAAGACTGGCAAGAGGGGCTGGGGAGCTGATGGTCCCTCCCCTAACAGTCCTAATCCCTTTTGATCATGACGATCTAGGTCCTAGAATTTGTCAGATTTATTTCAACATGAAGTAATTAATTAAATTCATTGATTTAAATGCAAATGTATTTATACATTACTTTATCAATAATGAATGTAGGAATTTTACTACATTACCGTATTTATTTGAATATAATACGCACCCGAGTATAATACGCACCCCCCAAAATGACCTCGAAAATGAAAAATGTCTAACTCCGTGTATAATACGCAGGGTAAAAATCCAAAACAAGATGTCAATTTCGTGTTGAAACAGCAAGACCGTGAGCTGAATTTGCTTTGCTGTATACCTTTTACAGTGTAATCGCGTTACGTGTATTATTATCAAAAGCGGCACAGAACGACCAGCCTTTATTCATCATGTGATATCAACGCTTTCATTTCATTTACAATCAAACTGGCATAGACTTAAAATGTTTTAACTAGTACCCTTATCCCAAACGATCGCTTCATTTTTTCTCTCTCGTTAGAATGAATGTGCGTGTCTATTATACTATCAGGGACGTATATATACGTCCCTGATACTATGTGAACTTTACGCGGAGATCGCAAATGTTTGTGAAGACAAAATATATTAAAAAAAACCCTAATGAATGAATGTTATCCAAACTGTTGATGCTCGTGTCATTACGGTCAAGTAGTTTCACCTGTTGTGTAACTATCGATTAACCAATTAAGGATAAATCATTATATCACCCGTACAATCTGCTAATCATAAACCAATGCTAAATAACACAGCGCAAGTATTCTGCCACATTGTAGACTTTACTCCTTTTATCACCTTGGGCATTTACTAGGGGAAGCAGACAGTATACAGACAATAGACATATCTCACGCCTCGTGGGTTTGATTGACGGCTTTAGATACTTTAACGGACACAAGCATTCCTCTAAATCCGCCACTGAAGCTTAAAAGCATGGAAAAGAAGTTCCAGATTTCTAACCCTATGTATAATACGCAGTGAGAAAATGAGGGGTTAAATTGGCGAAAAAAAGTGTGTATTATATTCGAGTAAATTCGGTAATAATGTATTATATAAAATATCAATTTAGTACAGATGAAAGCTATTTAAGTAACAAGTTTTTCAATTCCAAGCAATACCACTGCTTTCAATATCAAAATTATAAATTTTATTGCTATGCTTTGGCAACTTATTCCAATCAATAAACATTAGCTCACCTTAGAATTGAGATAAGACTGTACAGCCAGTAGTTCATTTGTCCTCTGTTCAATAATACCTAGATACTGTATCATATTACCATCAGTAACCCCATGAGCTGAACCTAACATATCATCTATTGCTGATCGATCACAATTGATCTTGTTAAATAACGAATCAATACCTGAAAAAAAAAGTTGTATGCATTGGTAATTGATTAATTGCAAATAAAAGGTCCCCCTCCCCCTCAAAAAATATAGAATGATAAGTCTTATGATTAAAGTTTTATTATCCAATATATAAATACCTGAGAACATTTAACAGTTAAAAGCATAATATACATCCAATGAACATATTGGGAAGATATAGAGTAAGAAGTTTATAATGTCCTACCAGCTCTAAGTTGATCCAAAATCTTCGATATCTCTTTATTTTTCTGTTCACAATCATCAGCCTCCTTTGAACATACACTCTGTTTCTCTTCTAATTCCTTCAATATCTTCTTCCTTTGATCCTCCAGCTCTATACCTTGTAACTTGAATTTCTCTATTTCAGAATCAATCTACAAAATCATAGTAATGTCTAATAACCTCAATTCAAAACCAAAGACATATAATTCATAATTACATTTTTTTAATATAAAAGCCTTTTAAACTTTTTTTCAAAATCTGAAATTTCAAAACTTAACCTAAAGACAGCGTGTTTAAAAAGATTAATACTGTTTCTAAACGTTTTTTATGAAATGTACAGATTTTTCTTGCTTTTCCAGGTAACCAAAGAAAGATAACTCTGACTGTTCATAAAACTCTGTTAAAATTGTTACTGAATACAACTTACTTCTGTTATCTGTTCGGTAAGAGTCTCTATCTCATTATTCTGTTCATTGACATAGTTAAATAATGCAAAGTTCTTATCCTCCTCTTCAATAAACTTTTGAACCAGAAGATCTAGGTCATCTTCACCAGTCATTTCCTTGATTCTCTCGAAAGCTGCCTCGTATGTCTCTACAGAATCCTCCTGACTCTCTTTCTTACGCTCTGCTTCCAAGGCCTCTGATAATGGGATATTGTGAACATCATTAGGGCACATTCAAATCCCATGTAAATATTTAAAGAGTTATTGTTTGAAGTTTACATTTATAACAGAGGATGGAGAGTCCCCAAATGTCACTATATACACAAGTGACAAAAAAAACCCCCCAAATTACTGGTTTTAACCTTAAGCACATTTCTAGATTACATTATATATAAATATATCAACATTCAACACTAAATAACAATCTATAACATTATGTAGTGTCTTACAATACACAAAAGGTTTCTGAAATATATTTGATTTCTATCATTATTTTTATTTCTATTACCTTTTCTTTGTCTCCAGGCAACAAGTTGAGGATCCTCTTGCCGTTCTTGACCTTTGATACCCATAAATTCTCGAAGATTCCTTTCATGATCTATGATACGCAGCAGCTCTTTCATTTCGGCATTGTGTTGCTGTTGATCTTTGTCTGCCTTTTCTTTGAGTAATATCATTTTGGCTTGAGCTTCATCTCTGGGAAGAAAAATAAAAATATGAACATGAAGACAAAGATTTGGTAGATGTATTCATAAAGTTCTTATCTGTGTTGAAAATGGAGCTAGAGAACAAAGGATTGTTTGTATCTTCGATACTCAATTGTTTTATGTATTGCAAGGATTACTTTACTTATATGGTGACCATGTCTGCCCAAGGCCTTGCACACAAATTTAGACCTATGCAATAAAACCCACCTCAACTATTGAGGGATCTTTAATGTGCCACATCACACCAAGTTTATTTCATTACATATTGCTGGCATCTGCCTGATGCCTTGCACAGAAATATAGACCTATACAATGGAACTGATCCAAAGTAGTGAGGGACCTTTACTGTCTCCTCCCAAAGATATGACACCCATTAGCCATAATAGCAGGACTCAAACCCAGGACTTTCCAATTACAAGCCAAGCACCTCACTGACTAAAGTATGCTAGCTCAAGGACAAAAGATAAGGCAACAAAATATATAATCATTCAGAATAAGTTGCTTCGTATTAATGTTATGACTTTGCATAATAAAGTATAATCAACTGACCTAATGATTCCCATCTTGTATCAATGTGAACATACCTAGCATCATAAGCCTGTGTTGAACTTTCTATTAATTCGCCTTTTTCTCGTCGTAGTTGAGTGAGCTCTTTATCCAGTTTCTTGTAGAGGTTATCAAATCTGTTTCGCTCTACTCTCAGACTTTCAATTTCTCCCCTGTATCTGGCATTCGAGGTCAGGATACCATTAAAACCTTTCTTAGACTAAATTGAAAGAATTCTTTAGTTATTCAGTTTTCATTATACATGTAAAATACAAATGCTTTTATTACTAAAATGAAGCTTAATTAATAATTAAATGCTGAATAATTTGATACCATGCAAATGAATACAAACAAAAACCATTCTCAACATTCATTCACATCAGTTTGTGAATCATTTCAAAAAGTGAATAATAAACTGACATCGATTAATACTAAATGATGTATATTAGTTAGACAATAACCTTTTGATAGGAATGAGTATGTACATGAATCATGACAAAGAGTGATTTTACTATTACTGTAACCAGTATACTTCCCTCTGGAAGTCTTGGAGGGATTTATATGTTGACAGTCAGAGACAAGTCGTGACTGGAGAGAGTCATTGATTTTCAGCTAGTAACCTGCCCAGTCTGGATTCCACGGAAACTAATAAACAACATGAATGTCACAACACACAGAAATACTGAAAGCCCTTCTGAATGTGGTGTTCATACACCATTCCAACCCTTACAAGAAGTATATTTATATACAATGTGCAGTTACTGTATACCTGATCCAATCTGTTCTCTAATGTTCTGATCGTCTTCTGTGTTTGTACAGTATGTTGAGAACTCATGTGTATTCCACCCATATTCTTGTGCTGAACTTTGATCTTTTTCTCCCACTCACGTATTTTGGCATCAAGTTCAGTATGAAGTTTCTTCTCTTCACTGATTTCTGTATCATAATCCTCTGAAAAAAAATTGATATATTAAATGCAGAGTCTCTCAGTATATCATAACGTGAATAATAAAGGAATTGTACACTGACCACTACTTGAATGAGTAGATTTAATATGGTCATTTATCCTTAAAATTTATGTTAAATCTTATAAAATGAAACCAAATCTATTAATTACTCAGTATATCGTTTTCACAGGAGTATAGCACAGCCTTTTTTTTTCTTATCAATTTATCACTTGATTAAGTGTAAATAGTACAGAGGATCAATGAAGTGTTTATTTAGCAAATGATAAGAAAGAAAATGCATGATAATGATATTAAACACTGATATAGGAATTATATATAAGCAAATTAAACAAGATAGACATAAATAATGAAATACTTTATTATCACTGATCAAGTTCATAGCTCAGTCCTACAATAAATACATCTGAACTCTGGCATAATAAACTAAGAGGTATAACCAGGTAATAATGATAAATACCTGGTAACCTCATGCATCCTTCATCAAATCAAACCATGTTTAGTTCTATTGACCTTAATAAAACACCAGGTACTTCTAATTATACCGAACACAATTATCAAAATATTTCCTCTGGCAAAAAAATACATTATGTCATGTCCATAATGAGTTACATTTATTATATATGTTACATACATTTTGTTAAATTTACAAACTCATAATATGAAATATGACACTGGCTTCTAAGATTTACTCAAATGCATAACTATGCTACTGCTATCGCTCAGATGTAAGAATCAAGATTGGAGCATGCATTTTACTTAAACTTTATCACACCTCATTAACTTTCATTTATTTTTTCTCATGCAAGATACGTATCCTACTCAACCAATTGTTTTTTTACTTTCAACTTTGATGAGGGAGATACAATTAAGTGCACACTATATTCCAGTGCATTATGGTACATATTAATTCTACAAATTAACTACATTACATTGTACATGTGTTTATTATCAGTATACTAACTGGCTAAAATAATTAACCACACTGCATGTATTTGTTCTCAGTACACTGATTGGCTTAATTAACCACAGTACATGTATTTGTTCTCAGTACACTGATTGCCTTAATTAACCACAGTACATGTATTTGTTCTCAGTACATGTACACTGATTGCCTTAATTAACCACAGTACATGTATTTGTTCTCAGTACACTGATTGGCTTAATTAACCACAGTACATGTATTTGTTCTCAGTGCACTGATTTGGGCTTAATTAACCATAGAACATTTATTTGTTCCCAATACACAAACTGGGTTAATTAACCACATTTGTTCTGAGAATATTGACTGGCTTAGACCCAAAAAATATATGTGTGTTTCAACTTTCCAGACCGACCCTATTATTTACTGCAACCCTAAAAATTTATACGAGGTTGAATAAATACCAAGGTGAAAAATCATGGTGAGAACAAGGCTTCAAAAGGTAGCTTTTAGCTCAAACATTTATAAGACTTGGTAAATCTAGATTTCAACAAAAGGCATGACATCCAATAATGTAGCCCGTTTTACAAACAGTAACAATTGTAGATGTAACTTATTCAGATAGGTATTTACGGTATCAACTAAGAATTGTACCTTAAGTAACTTTCAATGAATTTTCATCACAAGTTTACACTTACGATTTTTAGTGACATGCATTGTCATCATACAACTTTAACAACGTTTACAGACATAATGGGTTCACTTACGAATGAAACAGGCGACTGATACTGACGAAAGATAAAAGAAAACAAGCTGTGTTTGTGAAACACCGAAGTCCAAAAACTTATTTTTAGCATGAAGGTCATTGTTAAAGTCAAAAGGTCATCGACCCTTGTGTAATTTGAAAGGGCTTCGTTACCTGAGTAAGCATGTCAAATATGAAGTATAACAATATGCCCCAATCTATCGATTTGGAGGCATAAAAAGAAAGAAAAGGAATCCCAACCTACAGACCCTATTTTTTCCAAGGGTGAAAGTGGAAACACACATATTTTTTTTGGCCTTAATTTACCACAGTACTTGTACTTGTTGGCAGTTGTACATTGACTGGCCAGAGTACAATTTAAAGTATTCCATCAAAGTTTATTGACTGGCTTCATTAAACAGAGTACCTATACTTGTTCTCAGTACACAGATTGGCTTGATTAACCATAGAACATGTATTTGTTCTCAGTAAACTGAATAGCAATGATTATAACCATTGAACATGTACGTATTTGTTCCCAGTTTGTTGACTGACTTAATTAACCAGAGAACATGTATTTTTTTTGTAGTACGTTGACTGCCTTAATTCACCTGAGGACATGTATTTGATCACAGTATGCTGACTGGCTCAATTATATTAAATTAAGAGTAACTAGTTTTCTTTTCCCTTTACCCACCTTTAGCTTCAGCTAAAACAACCAGAGTATCAGTGTTATTCTCATCAAGATTTTGGTTACTTCGACTTTCTGCTAATCGAAGCTCCTTCAATAGTTCCTGTTTCTCTGCCTCAAGCTGTCCAATCTCAGACCTAAAATTAACATATTACCATAAACCTTTTGAATTCAAAAAATTTGTTACACTCTGGCAATAAGTGAAATAGTATAACAAGTGACCTTTAATGTCACTTGAGTACGAAAGTCCCTAAATAAATGGTTAAACATTCCATTTGTTGCCCTATACAATACATTAAAATCTACTTTGAAAAACTTTGATTGCATGCTGAATATGAATTATTTTATAGTCTTCTCAAACTTTGGAAGGAAATAAAAAGGAAAGAGCAATTTTTTTTATATAAAAATGCAACACAAAACAGTGAAATTAAATCATTGCAATAATTCAAATATGAAGAATATTTTTTACTACTTTTTATAACTACATAATATTTACATTTTTATTATGTATTTTTGTTTTTTATTTACTCTCCATATATTAATATCAATGTCAAATAACAATCATGGTCATCGACCTGTTTGTATAGGTACATTCCTCCTAACCATTTGTAAGATGTATAGACAATCAGTTCTATAATTAAATGAAAAAATCTGAATAATCAGAAAAAGAAGTATACTGGTTGCCGACCTATTCTCGCCAAGTACCAATTCTCGCCAATGCACGCGTTTCGCCGGTATATCGCGATGTTTATGCACGCGACTTTATAATTGCAGACGACACGTCATTTTGAAAAACTCTGAAAAATATTGGTAAGATATGTGCAATCAAACGAAAGATATACACAATTTTCCCTCAGGAACCCCTCAACATATCAACATCGATCTGTGGGGATCGGGTGATACCCTGTTCTATAAATAAATTGGTATAATTATGAATAGTTAGGTCCTTTAGTGATTGAGAACAACAATTTCCAATGTTATTCCTTACCTATACACAATTGAAAATAATATAAAAATGAGTATTTCTTTCTACACGCCACAGACTAATTAGTCCGCCATCTTTCCGTCTGCAGAACACGAAGTGAAAGTTGGCTCGACCTATCAGATATGACGTAAAATATTTCGTCATTTGGTGGGTGTTCCCCAGTGATCAGCTGGTGATGGAGCAGTCATTGTGCCACGAATAAATACGATTCCTAGATGCATTGATACATTATTACATGTATTTTGAGAAAAAAAAAGAATATAAATAGTTTTAAAAACAATCATTCATGAAAATGAAAATAAATGTTCACCATGCTAAGTTCAGTTTCAATATTTGATAATGTTGCTGTCAGGGGCGGGTGTAGGATAAGGTGAGTTACTACAATTCTCTTCATGAACGAACACACTTTATAATATTTGTTATTCTTATTACAAATTATTATTATTATTTCACTGTTGTGTACATGCCATGAAAATGAATATTATAAATTTCAATGCAGCACAGAGGTGTGAGACATTATTATGATATACGGTAAAGTGTACAGACATCAATTTCATTAAAGAATGCATTGAACGTAATATACAGGATACACTATAATAAACAAGATCTACAGCAGTGTGGTCCAGTGGTACGGGTTTCGTCTACGGATCATGGAGTCCAGGTTTCGAATCCCGCCCTGGTCATGTTTAGATTTAAATTTAAAATTTATTTTACAACGATTAAGAAACAAGTTAACAACTTACATAAATCTTGCTCATTGGCACGGATCTTGGCGTAAGTGTGTAGTTTGTGTAGTTTGTGTGGAAGGAAATGAGAGAAAACCACGAAGCTATGTTGTTGACAGCCCCACCATTTCACGTACCACACCGTGAATCGAACCCGGGTCGCATTGGATGGCCTGTCTTTCAGATGGTACAGTAAGAAACAATGTCCTGTGTCTTTGTGTGTGTGTGTGTGTGTGTGTGTGTGTGTGTGTGTGTGTGTGTGTGTGTGTGTCATGTCTTCTTCTTCTTCAGAAACCTTCTTCTACCAGCTGCTTGGAGTACCGCTCGTATCTGAACGAGCGTGAAACAGCAAAAATTATAGTAGATTCTATTATGTATTCCCAATTCTGTGATCATTAATTTCTTTATAACAATGCAAGGACTAATAGCCTGTTTACACATCATATACGTTAGATCGGGCTGGCAAACAATATTCATATAAAAGATGTATCACTGTTTCCAGTGAGTCAGTTGCAAATATATAAATTTATATGGCCTGCATCCAGCACACATATGCCGTCACCAAATGCGTGCAATAATCGTGGTGTGACGTTTAACAAGTCATAGTGGCAAAATACGAAAGTGACACTGTCGTCATCTTCGTAAACCAAGGCTACGAATCGTAGCCTTTGTTTACGAAGATGCACTGTTGTTCGACTGGCAATGTCCGTTGATAAAGGGCATAATCTACTAGAATATTATCGAACCCTTATAGTTAAAAAGGAAGGAAAAAAGAAAAGAAAAGAGAAATGTCTGCCTGTATTTTCGTCTCTTTCAGAAACTTTAATTTCGGTTATATCTTTTTCATGACAGATATGAAAAAGCGATATTCCAAACAGACTCGCACTTACATCCAGGAGCAGCTGGACGATGCTGTAAAAGCCGTTAAATCCAAAACATTAACAGTCAGTCAAGCAGCAAGGGAATTTGGAGTCCCCAGAAAAACTGTGGATGACCATGCGAAGAAAGAATTCAAAGCCAAACCTGGTCCGATGTCTGAACTCCTGGCCGAAGAGGAGGATGCCCTCGTGTCGTATTGTGAATATCTTGCTACGAGGGGATTTCCCATGACAAGAGCCATGATGAGAACATTTGTTTCGGCCATCGTTAGAAAGAGTGGACGGGAAACGAAATTTAACCTTAGCAATGGGCCAAGCGATAAGTGGTTCAGAAATTTCTTTCAAAGACATCCATCGTTGACAGAGAGGGAAGCAGAAACTCAAGATCGAAGTAGAGCCAGAATGTCTAACCCTAAAGTAATGAAGCAATACTTTGATTTGTTACATGCGACAATCAACAGACTTGGAGTTTCCGCTTCGCAAATCTACAACTGTGACGAAACTGGGTGGAGTGGAAAAGAGAAATCTAGACAGAGGGTGATAGGCATAAAGGGTCAACACAGTTATCAGCAGGCAGTTATGGCATCTGGACACATCACTGCACATATCACCATATGTGCCGATGGAAAAGTCCTTCCCACGTTTGTCATTTTTGAGAAGTCTTTTCCCCATATTGCCTATAAAGATGGTGTTCCCGGTGACTGGCTCTTTGGTTACAGTGACAGCGGCTATATGGATAGCAGTTTGTTCCTGAACTGGTTTCAGAAAGTATTTATACCAAACTGTGGACCAAAAAGACCTGTTCTTCTCATAATGGATAACCATGACTCTCACACCACTCTTGACGTCATTGAATGTGCCATGGAGAACCAAATTGAATTGTTAGGTCTGCCGCCACATACTACGCATTTACTACAGCCTCTTGATGTCAGCATTAATGGACCCCTCAAAGCTAAATTTAGTTCAACTGCCGTAAACTTGGGACACTTAAACAAAAACCAAACTGTTAACAAGGCGAAGTTTCCAGTTGTACTATCTTATGCAATCGATGAGTTCTGTTCACCGGCAAGAGTTAAGGATGCATTTAGAAAAACTGGAATCTGCCCGTACAATCCAGATGCCATCGATCAATCACAGCTCTCGAAATCCCACCAGATAGCCTCATATTCTGACAAGGGACTAGCAATGAATATAACAGAAAATACGGAGACTTTAACTGGCAACCCCACTAAGCCCGAATGCGCTTCAGAAACGAGTTCAACAGAGTTCAGCTCGTCAGCAAAGGTTACCGGACTATGCAGTACATGCGGGACATACCTTGGAGAGAACCCCCTTGTTACTGAGGGTCTCATACCTGCACATCTATCAGGTATATTCCTACCTGTACCTTCAAAGCCGGTCACTACAAGGAGGAAGTTAGTTTTAGAGGCTAGGGTCATCACCAGTGAAGAGCATGTGGCAAAACTTAGAGAGAAGCAAGAAGAGGATAAAAGGAAGAAGGAATTAGTATTAAAAAGAAAACTGGAAAGAGAGGAAAAGAAACGGTTAAAAGAAGAATCAGAGAAACATAAAACAGGAAAGAAAAGGAAACAAAACATGGAGGACACTTCTACAGCTGTAACCGACGGATCTTCAATGGATACAACAACTATAATTGAAAACTCTTATATATGTAAAATATGTGAGACGACAGACGGTGTAAACAATGATAACGATATTGTATGGATTGGTTGTGATGGCTGCGAGGACTGGTTCCATCCGGACTGTGTGGGGTTTTCTGACGCCACAGATTTGGACTCTATTACATTCTTTTGCAGCTCGTGCATAGAAGAAGAGTAACATTACCAAATTATATATCTAAAGCTAACGCATCTTCAAAAATTCAGATTTCACTCTCTTCATTTTTTCTTATTTATTTACTTAATCATTCATCCATTCATTGTTTCATTCGTTTTCGTTTATTTATTTATTTATTTATTTATTTATTTATTCATTCAATTTATATTTATTTATTCATTCATTTACATCATATATATTTATTTATTTTCCATTTACAACAATTGTGTTATCTGATAATTAAATTTTTAATCTCATGTATGCGAGTTCTGATCGTGCTTTATGTATTCCAAGATTGATAACTGCGCCTATCAACTTCAAGAATTTCTTTGGATTGTAGATTCGAATCCCACTAAAGCACTATGCAAAATTGAATAAAATAGATATATTATCATGCAGATGCCGTAACCAAACACGTGCAGTTATTTTGGAATCTTGGTGTGACATTTTTAAACATTAATCAATCGCTCAAGCAGAGCCTTAGAAAAGTAAAACGTACAGTCTGTCAAATCCCAATGTACAAAAGAAGTACACCAATAATATTAATAATAATAATAGTAACTTTGTTTTAATAAACTTTGAATTTTAATAAAATGATATCAATCACCTTCTACTAGCGAAAAATATCTGCTTTATCTCATGCTGTTTTAATATTGCATTGAAATGAAAATGGCGTCATGTGCAGTCAAACGTTGAACAATACCTGCATCCATTTCATAACCGGATGACTCTGTTAAAATGATGTGACATGCAACAAAACTCTTTACATCCAACTTGTAAGATCTCAATAATAATGAAAATATAAAATAAACATGATTCTGGTACCATAATATCATTTTAATTCAGTTCCCATCATAATGGCGAGAATTGGTACTGTACGCACTAAATACTGACATTATGGTTGATGCAATGACTGCTCCCTCGCTTGTGCGCATGTGCACAAAAACTAAAAGTACTTTAAGCATGTAACCCCCAAAGGTCATGCAATCTAAACGTGGGGCCAGTTATAGGATTCATCCACATTATATTATGTGAGTAATGTGTATGTCATAAATATGGCGAGAATAGGTCGGCAACCAGTAATATTTTATTGGGGAAACTGGGCTAAATTCTGAAGAATTCAGTTAAAAACAGGGGGAGGAGTAGTTTTGGCAAGTCTAAATGAATAAAACACAAACTTTTGTTTGCGAATGAGATTCTGTGATTCTTCTGTGTAGGCAGCTCGATCACCCTCCATGATTCTGTACTGACGCTGCAGTTTGACCAACTCTTGTTCAGCCAAACCCTCCATGTCAGCATCACTAGTATCAGATCGAGCTGATCGTGGTCGTGGCATCTTGAATTACTGCAAGTGTATAATACCAAAATCACTACCATATCTAAGCATCTAACTATATGAAAATACAATTTTAAACGTTACAAAGTTTAAAACGATGCATGTAATCTATTTCTGTTACTACTGGTCTAACAAATATAACCAAAGTGACAAAACAATACTAAAAAAATATGATTAAATTGACAGCAAAAATAATAATCTGCTTAATAAAATTTGAATTAATGATTTGATGAAGAAAACCATGATTATATAATTCACTAAATTTCAACGGCAAATATTACACATATTGACATTCACTTACGTTTTCAACTTTCCACCTCACAAGATTGTTATTGAAAGAGAACCTGCTGTTATGGCGGCGACTACGTTGTTATGAACGACGATAAACAGGAAGCAGATTTGTGTTTCTTCTAATACTCAAAACCTGAAATGCAATGATAAAATGCGGATATGTCGAGTTGGCAAATGTTTGTTACGTTAATTGTTAACTAACATTAAATAAATGTATACAGGCCATTAGGAAGCAATTCAAAAAGGGGGAGCAAACTTGTAAACTCAAAACAAAATTTGCAATATGATACTTCTGTTTTAACGGGAAACGCATTATGTGCCATAAATTTAGCTACAACAACATAAGATATTCAGTGTGAAATTAATATCCCACAATTTAATGAAAAGAAACCGTTAAAAGCAAAACTGTAAGTGCACAGTTACAAACCAGGCTGTTAGTAAAACATGACACAATCACCGAACTTTTGATATCCCCATTTCAACTCAGACGCACTAAGAGGAACGGGAATCTGCGCCTATGATTGCAAGAGTAAATGTTTTCCAGAGCACGACACTTTTTACCTTTGCATGATGAAAATAACATGTAGTATTAACGTTCAGAAAGAAATGAACAAATTTATACATACTGCTGCAATACAACCCAGGCGCGGATCCAGCCGGGGGGCACGGGGGCACGTGCCCCCCCCCCCCGGCAGTGCCCGCCGAAGGGGACACCATAGTCTATTTTAGGGCCTATTTTACTGCATTTCTGTCTTAAATTTCCAGTTCCGCTGGCTCGCTTCGCTCGCCAGTTATTCTCTCATATTTCTTTAAATTTACAGTTAAAAAAAATCGTTGACTCGCTTCACTCAAGATCAAATTCATGATAAATCTCTCCCTGATCTCCGTTTCTGATCCATGATATCTTCCAGAGGGAAGCGAAATATATGTGCAATCCAAATTGATATCTAGCCAACAAATATTCGGCACTTGGCCTCAGGCGAGTAAAATCGTATGGCTACTTGTACATTGTGTAACAAATGTTTGAAGCTACGCGCTGTACAAGATGGATTTTACTTATCCATACAAGTTTACTCAAATACGTCTTGTACATCGTGTAGCTTCAGTACAAATTTTTGAAACGCTTGTACTGAAGCTACGCGATGTACAAGATGGATTTCACTTATAGCCATTTCTAGAATAGTTTATTTCCACAACATGTTTTGTATCTCCAAAAGTCTCAAATACAGGAGCTTCCGTGGAGGGGGACTTTGCACCTTGTTCCCCCTACCAAGGATCTACCCTTATAGGCAGTCCCTAGACCCTGCACAGAGTTTTACGCCTCCTCCAACTGAAAATCTGGATCCATTCCTGATAAAATTTCCGTAAATTAGAACAAAAGGGTCCCAATATGGCACACACGATTTTGCAAGATTTTTGTCATATCTTCTCAGGGAAACCCCATCCCAACCTATGGGAGGGAGAGAGGGGTGAACATGATAATGTTTGACCGAAAATATTACGACAGTTTTCTTCTGATTTCAGAGTTTTTGCGGAATATTTGAAGTCGAGTCTGAGTGTTTCAACTACATATAAAACACGCATGTGGACTAACAAATACGATTAATTTTTCAAACCAGATTTTGATATCAAATGTATGAAAAGTCTTGAGATTCCAGGAGCTATGCCCATGAGCGCCACCATGACTTCTTTCACCCATTTGGGACCTCAAGGCGACCACAGATCCCTGTCCCTTTATAATATTGTATTGTTTATTTAAAATCAAAAGCATTACTGCTTATAGATATAAAAATATATAATTCACGCAGTATTAATACAAATAAAAGGTCAATTTAAAGATGGTTTACAAACATATAATTCAAACAGTAAAAATACAAATGAAAGGTAAATTTAAAGATGGTATACAAAATCAATAAATAGATGTTTATAAATATGCTTGATAGATAGTATACATGACAATGTGGTCTATTCATACATGTAAGTTACAAGAGTTCGTAATTTAAAAGAATGTTTTAAATATTTTCCAATATTGCATAGTTCTTTAGTATTGTCAGAGCTTAATAACTTAAAATAATATTACACGCCCCTCAAACTCAAATCCTGCATCCGCCTCTGGATATTATATCGATACAATAACAGCAGAAATAACAAACCAATCATAGAATAAACCACTCTATGAGAAATCGGATCTATATTCCACTTCTCTGTTTTGTCCCATGGCGGTAAAGATAATGGTTTAAACCGACCATATAACATTTATTTAAGTAGACTATAGGATAATAATTACTGAATCCATTGTCCATTAATACATTTCCAATAATTTTCCTTCTTGGAAGGCTAAATGCCCTGTCCTTGTTCAACGAGTAGAACCCACCCATCGTTCTTTATGCACCACAGCCCAAAGGACCCCCAAGAGTGAAAATTCAGTTTACTCTCCTGTGTACATCGATATACTATACTGAACACGACATATTGGACTCGTGAACTTTATAGTATACGATAAATTCATGTTTTTCGGGGAAGGGGTTTCTACAGTAAACCATTTAACACAATTTGCACCTTAATATGCTCAAAGGTATAGTAAAGTTGTGTGAAAAGTTCCAGAAGACTAGCAGGCATAGTTACAAATTGGAAATACCCTTACAATTCGAAAGTGAACGCAGAATTGTGTTTTTTAAATCGAAAGTAGAATAATCGTATCGAGTATATTCATTTTTTATTAAAATGAAAATATACGATAAATGAAGTAGTTTCCTGTCTTTTGACAATTAAAACAAATATACAAACAATTTTATCATTACATCTGAGATGGCACGTCCCTGGATCTGCCATGTTTTTGTTTACTTCCTGCGAAATTTCCCAGTAATCTGCGCTGTAACATCTATATATAAAAGAAACGCACACACGTCAAAGCATTAGCTACATATATTGGCAGCTGTAGACAACCCAAAGTTCAACAATAGGTAAGGTACAATCACGATTTTAGGATATTATTTTTTGTATTTCAATGTTATTATCATTTAATTTTATTCGTGTTTCCCCCTTGAATGTAATTTTAATAATGTTGTTTTTGCAGTTCTCCTCTGTAACAATAAATTGTTGATTTTGTTGACCAAAAAGTTCTTACCGACGATAATAAATAAGGCATATTACATAGCTAAAATATATATAATTACGAAAATTGCACAACCATATGTTTATATTGTAAATCGAAAACGAAAGTAGAAAAATATAAATGTTGACATTGTTGTTTGTCACAATAGTTTGAGTATCCAGCAGATCTTCTTTGGCTTATATATATATATGTGTTATCTATCCCAGTAGAATGAGACTTAGTATAGTAATTCAGCGGTTGGTTTGTGGTGCAGGAGATCTAAGTTCGATTCTGGAGAGCGCTACTCGGTATATTTAATATTTTAGATAATCTGCTCCGAAGCCTGCATATGACAAAAATTGTTGAAAGTGACGTAAAACACTAATTCATCAACAATCTATCAATAAGTAAACTGCAATTGGCTGTTCAGATACTGGACAATATATCCAACGTTTATGACTACATTACTTTCAGGGAGCAACCATTTGATTTTTATAGATGGGAAGGGGGGGGAGACTTTGCGGAAAAAAAAAAAAAAAACGGCTCGCAAAATAGGAAAAATAAATTTTCTGGCCCGAAGGGTCAGCAAAAATATTGCGGACAAGGATTTAATAAAAACTGAGGTGTACTATAAATGGTTGTGACCCGAAGAGCTTCTGAAAGTTTTGGGTATATATGTATATCGTATGATATGTGCGTGTGCGGAAATACTCCGTACTAACACCCCCATCCATCCCCCTCCCCTGGAACGTTAAATTTCGCAGACAAGAATACCGACAAGAAAAGAAAAAAAGAAAAAAAAAAGAAAAAAGAAAAAAAAATCGGCTCTGAAAATAGGAAAAAAAAATTCCGGCTTACAAAAAGCCTCTCTCCTTCTACATAATAACATAATACATAATTGTATAATAATGGACTTCGCGGCCATTGATTAACTGTCCTAATATTAAGGGAGGAAATGAGGGGTATTCCCACAATAATGTAATAAAGAACAATGAAACGTTCTTATGACGTCATACGCTTGCTAACGTTCAATGTCGTTCCTAACTCATAGTATACAAGCGTCACCTAACGGATGATAACGGACGACGAAGCTCATTTGTTTTGCTCTATTAAGATATAATATGTTAGTTGTATGTATGTATATGTACCGTACATTTCATTGTCTGTCCTATATATATGTATTTATTTTTATACAGATCTTTGTCTGTCCTCCTCAAATCTAATTTTAATCTAATATACTTTAATAACATAACTTGTTTGTGTGCCTGAATGTTCATGTTATGTCGTTTGATATCTTTTTTCTTTTCTGTATGCATATGAACCATATGCTTCTTTAGCAAATAAACAATACAAATACAATACTATGACGTCAAAATTTTACGGGAAACGTAATTATTTGCTACTCAAAACGTCAGTGACGCTTTTAATGTGAAGGGGTCTATTTACGATTTGTATACCTAAAAATATGCAAATTTATGTTTCATAGTGACATAATAACTGATTTGTTTTACAAAGGACTAAACAATCATTCTCGTATATACTGTTCCTTCAATTTTCTGTTCATCTTTATAATTTGTATCCGTCTTTGTTTTCTGTTGATGATAGTATCGGTCCATAATATTACTGACGAATTAAATGATGTGACTATCTCTAATAAAGAATATATTTTTTTAGTTCTATAATCAACATTCTGTAGCCCGTGACCAATTAATACATTCTAATTTGTACAATTGTGTTACATGATTCATTCTGAGTTCTTAGTATACTAGCAATGAATTTTTAAAGTCTTGGCTCTAGACCAGAACTGGGTATCTCTAGTTTCGTTTTGAATAAAAAGATTGCCTAAAGTAAACACTATATACAAAAGATCTACCTCTTTAGTCAAAAACCAAGCTTTTTAAATCAATACTTTGTTTATGAATCTATGGTGGCACAGTTCTGACACCCATTTCTATAATAAAAATGCCGATTTGTCAGAAAATAATGTCGACTCGTAAGATGTATTATCGACTTATGGGAATATTATTTCATTATGTCGACAGAACAGGTGTTGTCTCGACTATTCACAAAAATACATGTATTTCGATTTTTTTCAGATGCTATGTCGACTTATTCACAAAATATCTGACAAGTCGCCATAATTTTCTGACAAGTCGCCATAATTTTCTGACAAGTCGCCATAATTATCTAACATGTGGATAACATAATATATCACCATACGAATAAGTCTAATTACATCAAGATCTTGAATCGTTCCTTATGCCAGTAGATGAGACCGAGACAGAGAGGTCCTGGAATCGACTCCCCTCGTGCGCGCACCGGTGTCCTGTCTTTCGGATGAGATAGTAAAAACTGAGGTCCCGTGTCCCGGTAGGCTTGGTCCCCTGTCACAGTAGGCGTGGTCCCGTGTCACGGTAGGCGTGGCATGTAAAAGATGGTATGTTGCAAAGGTAAAAAAATCTATGCAATGCATCAGGCAGATGCCGTCACTATATACATGTGCACATGTACGTATAATGATTGTGGAGTTCGTAAACAATAATCAATCAATCAGTCAATCGCGACTGTTTACTATTTCACAACGGTAACAGTGGCGGATTTAGAGAGGGGGAGCCCCCCCCCCCTTTTGGCCACATATTTACTAGTACAAATCCAGATTTTGCACCAAAAAGGACTGAGTAGTTTGGCTAATACACATGTGCCCCCCCCCCCTTTTCCGAAATCTTGGATCCGCCACTGGGTAATCAATACATAAAATAGTGTGGGGTGAAATGGTTGGTTTTATAACGCAAATCAAGGGTTAAAATCAACATTTATCCATAAAAGTAAACACAAGAACATTGAAACTTACAATATACAGAGATGCATGTGATACATGTGTGCAGTAAAACTGACGAAAAACTTCAACCTGAAAATAATATATAACATCTTAATCGTCATATTCATACAAAGAATACTTGTCTTACGACTGAAAACTGAACAAAGTAGATTGTTAATTACTGTCCGCGCCACTCACTCTGGAAACTGGAAAATCTGGATTTTCAGTTATTCATCTTCAGAATAATTTCAAAAAGGTAAAACCATTCGATAGATCTTGTTTAGTCGTAACTTTTGGTATATGCTATATGTTTGTATGAAGAAGCGTTCATATTTTATAGAAAAAAAATCAATTTTAGATAGGGCGATTTCCATGTTAAATTTTGACGTGACGTCGCCAAGTTTCCCATAGACTCAATGTTAAACATCGGCGACGTCACGTCAAAATTAACATAGAAAACGCCCCATCTAAAATGATTTTTCCCTATAAAATACGAATGCTTCTTCGTAGAAACATATAACATACACCAAAAGTTACGACTAAACAAGATCTGTCGATTGATATTAATTTTGTCAAACTATTTTAAAAATAAATAATTAAAAATCCAGATTTTTCGGTTTACAAAGTCAGTGGCGCGGATAATTGATTGTTTTGGCTGACATAAGATCCGTCGATGGATATATCAATGGTGAGCTGAAATTGACCCCAGAGAGGGACACCTTCCTCTCAAAAACTTCTTCAGATCAGCAGCATAGAATGATAAACCGAATACATCAGATTGATCTGAAGTTTTATTGTTTTAAGTTCAATTTCAAAGGCAAATATTTTACTCCCCCCCCCCTTTTTTTTTCTTAATTCTGTCATTTTTGCACATTTCACGCGATTTCTTTAATTTCATCAAGAAGATTATTCTTGATACATTCTGCGTATTTAGTGCGATTTAAGAGGAATAAATATCACTGTAAGGAAATGAAGACAAATGGAATAGTATCATTTTCATGATTTTTTTTTTCTCTTTTTTTTAAGATTGAAAAAGGAAGGGTTGCAATATTTTTATGTTATTATTAAGTTGTGATGAACTTCTGCTTCAGAACTGATTGAACGTTTTAATGACATTTGGTAGAGATTAAGTACTTTAAAACAAGTGTTGTTATAGAATGGGGGACATTGGCCTAGAGGGTACCGTTCTACGAAGAAATTGTCCTTCAAACCGGCTGTAAAGAATAACAATCCAAATAATCAGAGTGATTTGAATGTGTTACAGGTTTTTGGCTCCATTGCGGAATGAAATTTTGTTTTTCTTTGACATTCTAGCACACTCACACGATTGAGTAATTACAGTGGCGGATTCAGAAGGCGGGGGGGGGGGGGGGGGGGGGCACAAATGGAAAAACTAATTGTGTCATATTGTTCTATAGGATGAATTCTTCTTTTAATGGTAGATTCTAATGTGAACTGTTAACTTAGAAAAACGCCAATATTCTCTAATTCAAGTGTACAGTGTGAGATATATTGACTCACTTAGGTCTCTTGTTTGTTTATTTTCCTGTTTTGATTTCCATTCAGGGTTCTTTTATCAATTCATTTGGCAGTATTGGTGGTTTTTTTCTTTCATCATTGCTATTAGTATTTTATTTATTTATCATTACTATTATTATTATTTTAAGGGGGATATACATTTGCACAGAAATATTTTGCAATTAAAACAAAATAAGTATTTTAGAAATTTTAAGTATTTTAGAATTATATATATATATATATATATATATATATATATATATATATATATATATATATATATATATATATATATATATATATATATATCGCTTATAATTTCTAAAATATTTATTCTGTTATTTATATATATTATCATAATCATATGTATATTATCATATCATATATAATCATAATTCACATGCTTACTATTTATGCTTACATACAGTAAGTTTTCCTATCTCTACAAGACTCACGAGAACGATGTCTGTTGGTCTCCGTGTAGTACGAGGTCCAGACTGGAATCTTGGCGATAAAGATAAAGGTGAAGGTCATGTTGGCACAGTGGTAAAAGACAATGACGATGGAACCTACGATGTTGTCTGGGACATGGGAGAGAGGACAACGTGTAGAGGAGGAAAAAATGGCAAGAGTGATCTGATTATTCTAGATAATGCTCCAACAGGTGAGATTACATCAGATCTCAAATTTCATATAGCATCATTTTGTTCATAAAGATGCCATTGTTTTTCTTTGTCTTAAATTTATATAAACGCTATCTTAATAAAAACCGCTAATAAAAGATATATTATATTTTCAATATGCAAGAAAAAAAATTGTATGTCGTTGATACACATTGGTATGCAATAAGATCTGTCTTAACATATTTTGTTCAATAAGTGTATATAAATTCTACCAAATATCATAACAATATTGTATTGATTTGTTGCTGTTGTCTACTAGTGTATAATGTGTATAATTTGTATTATTGTATTATAAAACTCAGGTATAAAACATCTGTCAGTCAACTGTGCAGGATGTGACAAGAATACCATAGTTGGAATTCTGTGGAAATGTACTATATGCTCCAGCTGTTCTTTGTGTACACCTTGTTATTTGACAGACAAGCATGACCTTGGCCATTCCTTCAGACGGATTGACAGTCCACAAGACAGAGGGTAAAGTTATTCATAATGTGGTAGTTCTATTTCTATGTATTTTTAAATTCTCTAATGGCAGATTTCATTTATATTGTTTCGGCATTGATTTTTACATGTTTTTTGAATGAGCGCAGCGAGGGACCATTTCGGGTGAACGAAGTAAGTGTACGCTTGTACCTAATTATTTTGTGTGCAGTTTCTTTAGTGATAATCAGAAGATCTGAAGCCACTTTTGGTGTCCACTTTGCCATTAATGTATGACGGTTTCTATTTTTAAAAGGTGCCAGCCAATAGTAACTATGTATGATTCTGAATTTTGATTGCTTTCAAACTCTTTCAGTGGATAGAAAGAGGTCTTTTAAAAAGAGTCTTTGATTAGTTGTTTTAAATAGCGACAACAACAGCAGCAGCAACAACAATACTAATAATTATAATAATAATAATGATAATAATCTTGCTGCTGGTCAACAAAAATAATTCATCTGTTACACCTGCTTGCCAGCAGTATAAATGGGCATGTTTGCATCCAGTCTTTTTTAACAGAGAATATAAATGTACAAATAAACGAAAATATATTTATCAATAAATTATACGGATTTCAGTGGGCACTTTTTGCACTCCCTTATTACAGGTCTTGTTTTGTTATGAGAAGGGATTTATACATCAGCTTAAACAATCTTAACTTTTCGACCTCACTCCACTTATTTGCATTTCAGTTAATCAACACCAATAGATGTAAGAAGCAAGCACTTCCCTTGGACTTGGATGTTTAAATCATTGATTTGATATGACAAATAAATGTAAATATTTATCATGCGAGATCACAATCAAATGAATAAAACAGTTGATATTATACCTACCTTTAGGGTCAATAACTGTTTGTTATGAAAAGACCCAAGTAACGTCGCGTGTCAACTAAATTGATCCACGGATAGCCTCTTCTTTTTTTTTTTTTTTTTGTCTTAGGATTGTCAATACTATCCTAGGTATATCCTATTAGTGCTTATTTCATATACCCACTTAGAAATAGGAGTTGTATTCAGCACTCATATTTACCAAATAGAGACCGTGTACTCAGTCATGCCGGTCATGACTAGCCAGCAGGAGATCACCGTGTAGTCATTTATGCCGGTCATGTCTAGCCAGCAATGGATGACATTGTAGTCAATGATGCCGGTCATGATTAGCCAGCAGGACATGACTATGTTCAATCATTTCAACCATAACTAGTCAGCAAAAGGTGAATGTGTAGTCAATCATGTTGGTCATGACAAGCCAGCAGGAGATGACCGTGTCGTCAATGATGCCGGTCATGATTAGGCAGCAGCAGATGACTGTGTAGTCAATCATGCCGGTCATGACTAGCCAGCAGGAGATGACTGTGTAGTCAATCATGCCGGCCATGACTAGCCAACAGGAGATGACTGTGTAGTCAATCATGCCGGCCATGACTAGCCAGCAGGAGATGACTGTGTAGTCAATCATGCCGGCCATGACTAACCAGCAGGAGATGAATGTGCAGTCAATCATGCCGGTGATGACTAGCCAACAGGAGATGACTGTGTAGTCAATCATTCCGGTCATGCCTAGCCAGCAGGAGATGACCGTGTAGTCAATCATTGTTTACGTCACTAAGGTTCCTTACTTGTTTACGTCACTAAGGTTCCTTGCTTGTTTACGTCACTAAGGTTCCTTGCTTGTTTACGTCACTAAGGTTCCTTGCTTGTCAACTAAAGCGGTCACATAGACTGGCAACCGTTCTCGATTGTCTCCTTTACGTTTCACTTCATTCATTCCGTTAGTAAAAAAGGAAACCGAGAACGGTTCTGCCAGTCAAGCGGTCACACTGCGTATTAGGTTTCAACGTTCCCGCTGTCTCACTACTGCGTAACTTTCGTAATAATGTCGGAAACTGTATTTTGCATATAAAAGTAATAGTACGTAAGTGTACGTTGCAGTGACGTTCCTTCCCTACTATCATTTACCCTAATCAGCCATACATTTGCCGGCCTGAATCATCAATCTCTGACAGAGATATAAAGCCTAATAGAAAGCTCATAATATACCTATTTATATTTTCACAGTTTTGACGTGCCAAAAAGGTCCAATAGCACAAAGATAAAGGCATTGGGACTATTTCCTGGGGCATCTGTTGTCAGAGGACCTGACTGGGAATTTGGAAATCAAGATGGTGAGAAATCATATTATAACCAATAAATAAATTAAGTTACAAACAGTGACAGTTGATTTTTGTAAATCTGAACTGCCACTTTCTTTCTCAGTAGTATTTGTTATCTTACAATGCATAAAGCCTACTCAATAAATTTAACTATATAAAGGAGGAAAAGGAAAGAAAGGGAAGGTGGAGGATCTCCGAGGATATGGATCGGATGTCGGTGGAAGAAACGCTGTACGTGTACGCTGGGAAGCAAACGGAGAAGCCAACGTGTACAAAGTTGGGTGCCGGGGAAAAGTGGACGTCAAATGTATTTCTGAAGGACATGGGGGGTTCTACTACAGGGACCACCTGCCAGTACTGGGTATGTATGAAACGGATAATACATATAGAACATATATACCTTTTAATTTTGTGCACCATATGCGCATTTCGACAAGTTATGTCTCTTCAGTGATGCTCGTAACCGAATGATTGGAATTCTCAAAATATATAAAAAATATGAAGAGCAGTGTTGAAGCCAAAATGACCGAAAAGTGAACCAAAGAATCTATCTAAGGACAGAGCTATGCATCAGGGAGATACTCCTTAGTTTTGGAGTGATTTACTTAATTTGATGACTGAAAATTTGAAGTATATATATTTAATGTCAGTACAAAAGCACTGATAACTAGACTTATGATGCCCTCGGGGACTATCAGTCCACCAGCAGTGACACCGGCCTAGTGGTTATAATACATATAGAACATATATACCTTTTAATTTTGTGCACCATATGCGCATTTCGACAAGTTATGTCTCTTCAGTGATGCTCGTAACCGAATGATTGGAATTCTCAAAATATATAAAAAATATGAAGAGCAGTGTTGAAGCCAAAATGACCGAAAAGTGAACCAAAGAATCTATCTAAGGACAGAGCTATGCATCAGGGAGATACTCCTTAGTTTTGGAGTGATTTACTTAATTTGATGACTGAAAATTTGAAGTATATATATTTAATGTCAGTACAAAAGCACTGATAACTAGACTTATGATGCCCTCGGGGACTATCAGTCCACCAGCAGTGACACCGGCCTAGTGGTTATAATACATATAGAACATATATACCTTTTAATTTTGTGCACCATATGCGCATTTCGACAAGTTATGTCTCTTCAGTGATGCTCGTAACCGAATGATTGGAATTCTCAAAATATATAAAAAATATGAAGAGCAGTGTTGAAGCCAAAATGACCGAAAAGTGAACCAAAGAATCTATCTAAGGACAGAGCTATGCATCAGGGAGATACTCCTTAGTTTTGGAGTGATTTACTTAATTTGATGACTGAAAATTTGAAGTATATATATTTAATGTCAGTACAAAAGCACTGATAACTAGACTTATGATGCCCTCGGGGACTATCAGTCCACCAGCAGTGACACCGGCCTAGTGGTTATAATACATATAGAACATATATACCTTTTAATTTTGTGCACCATATGCGCATTTCGACAAGTTATGTCTCTTCAGTGATGCTCGTAACCGAATGATTGGAATTCTCAAAATATATAAAAAATATGAAGAGCAGTGTTGAAGCCAAAATGACCGAAAAGTGAACCAAAGAATCTATCTAAGGACAGAGCTATGCATCAGGGAGATACTCCTTAGTTTTGGAGTGATTTACTTAATTTGATGACTGAAAATTTGAAGTATATATATTTAATGTCAGTACAAAAGCACTGATAACTAGACTTATGATGCCCTCGGGGACTATCAGTCCACCAGCAGTGACACCGGCCTAGTGGTTATAATACATATAGAACATATATACCTATTAATTTTGTGCACCATATGCGCATTTCGACAAGTTATGTCTCTTCAGTGATGCTCGTAACCGAATGATTGGAATTCTCAAAATATATAAAAAATATGAAGAGCAGTGTTGAAGCCAAAATGACCGAAAAGTGAACCAAAGAATCTATCTAAGGACAGAGCTATGCATCAGGGAGATACTCCTTAGTTTTGGAGTGATTTACTTAATTTGATGACTGAAAATTTGAAGTATATATATTTAATGTCAGTACAAAAGCACTGATAACTAGACTTATGATGCCCTCGGGGACTATCAGTCCACCAGCAGTGACACCGGCCTAGTGGTTATAATACATATAGAACATATATACCTTTTAATTTTGTGCACCATATGCGCATTTCGACAAGTTATGTCTCTTCAGTGATGCTTGTAACCGAATGATTGGAATTCTCAAAATATATAAAAAATATGAAGAGCAGTGTTGAAGCCAAAATGACCGAAAAGTGAACCAAAGAATCTATCTAAGGACAGAGCTATGCATCAGGGAGATACTCCTTAGTTTTGGAGTGATTTACTTAATTTGATGACTGAAAATTTGAAGTATATATATTTAATGTCAGTACAAAAGCACTGATAACTAGACTTATGATGCCCTCGGGGACTATCAGTCCACCAGCAGTGACACCGGCCTAGTGGTTATAATACATATAGAACATATATACCTTTTAATTTTGTGCACCATATGCGCATTTCGACAAGTTATGTCTCTTCAGTGATGCTCGTAACCGAATGATTGGAATTCTCAAAATATATAAAAAATATGAAGAGCAGTGTTGAAGCCAAAATGACCGAAAAGTGAACCAAAGAATCTATCTAAGGACAGAGCTATGCATCAGGGAGATATTCCTTAGTTTTGGAGTGATTTACTTAATTTGATGACTGAAAATTTGAAGTATATATATTTAATGTCAGTACAAAAGCTAAATCAAATATCGACGTTTTTGATAACACCATTATTATAACACCATTTTTGAACTGGCATTGCTTGGTGTTTTACTAATGTTTTGTTGCTATCATCATAATTACATTGAACAGTTTTTGAAATGGCTGATTCCTTGGTGTTTAATTCAGTTAAGAACTGCCTGTTACATCTAGCCAGAAACCATATGTAGAGTTCTGTTTGTGTTTAAAGTTATTCAAGCCATACGTAGCGTGAATATCGTCCCAGATCATCACTTTTCTAGATAAAAGAATACACAGTGAGTAAGGTCCGTGTATGAGCGTAATCATGTATAACACATTTAGCATTGGTTTTAATGTAGGAGTAATCAGTACCAATCCACGCCGTGTCATTAATAACGACTCCTGGACCCCACCAGGTTAGTAGTCCCTGAATCCCATACCATTTCCCATGTCATTAATAACGACTCCTGGACCCCGCCAGGTTAGTAGTTCCTGAATCCCATACCCCTTCCCATGTCATTAATAACGACTCCTGAATCCCACCAGGTTAGTAGTCCCGGAATCCCATACCCCTTCCCGTGTCATGATTAACGACTCCTGAATCCCACCAGATTAGTAGTCCCGGAATTCCATGCCGCTCCCGGTATCCACAGCTCTAAATTCCGCTATAAGTTTGTCTGAGGCTATATTTGTATTGCTATCGCTTTATATCCTGAACCCATATTTGTGCAAATGTTTTGTAAATGTAATGACATATATTCATGTATTTGTGTAGTGCATCGTATGCACATTTCGTTACCACAAATGATTGTTTAATATGTATGTATACTCAAGTTGCATATTTGATGTTTCCCCTCTGACTGTTAGTCGGGACTCCTATTGATCAAGGATCTGAACTCGCTTACAGACGGGCAGAGCACGGTTTACTTATGTTGATGTCTCCTCACATATTTTTGACAGCAAAATATTATTCTATAAATGTTTCGTGTGTAGTAAATTTTTATGACCTTTCTGCTTGAGAAACCTGTTGATCCTTGTTCTCTGTATGGAGGATTATTTATAAATTTTTTAATGTGTGTCCTTTCATCGTGCTGCTTTTGCGGTGTGTGGGAAGGTGGGCGCCCGTAAACCGGTTAAACACACCAACTGGGTGATGTTTGTTACTTCAATTGACAGTCCTAAGTCGGTATCGTAACCGCAGCACAATCGAATATTTTTGTAATGTCGTTCCGTGTATATTCTGCTGTTGTCAATTTTTGTGTGCAGGTCCTTGGTGATTTGTGTCATTCAGCTTTGTCAGATATCTTCTATTTTCTCTTTTAACTACATTGTCCAGTCCTTCTGGTTAATGAGGGTTTGCGAGGTGTATTTACTTCACATCCGGTTATGAATGGAATAATTACATTAAACATTTATTTGTGAACTGCAATGATTATCAAATCTATGAGTAAAATTATGAACAAAACATTAAATATATATCAACATTTGTTGCAGCCACAAGACGTGACCCTCAAATTTGAAGATATGGCCACAAAATATTTTTCTGTGATACCAGTACAGCATATCAGTATATAAAAGCACGGTAGTAACGTTGCAAGGTTACTCACATATGCATATGAATATGTGTATATTACATGATATAATAATGATAGTCAAATTTTACATTACATAAGATAATAATGATAATTGTAATAATATTCAACTCATAACAATACTGACATAGAATTAATAAGGATTTTCTAATGACAAGAGCTTGCTTGAGATATTTTCCCAGATTATGAACGTCTTCAGTGTTGGTTGTACTTAATAATTTAAAGAAAGAGGGGTTTTTTTTCTACAAACGAGGTTTGAAGTATTTCAGTCTAAAGTAATGATACAAAGGAGTAGTTAAAAATAAGATGAAACGCGTCTGCGATGTTTGTAGTGTAAGGTTGAGAAATGCGTCTGTGTAAAAGTACATTTTTACATCGTCCAGCGGGAGTCGTTACTCAGAGAGACGATAGACGTGCATGCATCTTACAATTTTCAGATATTGATTATATATAGGTTTTGTCAAGTATGACTGTAGTATAACTGGATCAGCAGTTTTGATTTAAAATAAAAACTTTAATGTCCGTTCATGCTACACTTCAAGGTATATGTAATGTACGAACAGTAGTGTAGCAGATGTAGCAGTGCAGAATTACAGTTGATTATTACTTGATAGTTTGTCGCGCTAAATTCTTTTCAATAAACAATGGACATTTTATAGCTTTAGCTTTGGCCAGTGTTTATTCAATATATATATTTACCAGTACTAAATATACTTTGCACACATTTCTGATCAAACGAATTCCCGCTTAGCATTATGACTGTGAGTAGGTTATTTGATTGGTTGGTTAGTTGGTGTTTTCAATACGGTTTTAGTTATATTGCAACATAAAAGCAGGAGGTTACGACCTTCTTAAACACAATGGCGCAATCCGGGAATCGTCGGCGCCACAAGGCAAGGGCTTAACAACTACACCAAGCCTGCTCCTTATGAGAATTGGATTAATATGCATGAATGACCTTCATTGGAAAATGGATGTACATAAAGCTTTACCTTGCGACTGCGATAATGTTTTTTTTAATTTATAATATTAAAATTGATGGATCTGATTGGCTGAGAAGTTTTCAACTTCTTCTCTGCAACCGCTTTACATAATGTCAGACCTAAGCAAGTATTCAAGGTCCTCTGCCAAACTTGTGTTTTTTGACCCGATATGTAATCTAAAATGGCAGTCATGGGCCTTGATTGGTTATCACATTTTCATCTTCTTCTCTACAGCCGCTTCACAAAATTTCACCAGACCTTACATGAAGTAAGTACTCAAAGTCCTCTACCAAGTTTTGTCTTTCGACCTAATCCGTAAACCCAAAATGGCCGCCATGGGCTATGACTGATTGTCACTTTTTGGACTTCTCTTTTGCAACCACTTCACAGAATTTCACAAAACCTGACAGGAAGTAAGTACTCAAGGTCAATTTATGTTTTTCGACTATTCCAAAATGACCGCCATAGGCTCTGATTGGTTGACATATTTTCAGCTTCTCTTTTGCAACTTCGCAGAATGTTACCAAACCTGACAAGTAGTAAGCACTCAAGGTCCTCTACCACAATTATATTTTTCGACTTAATCCATCATTCAACATTACCGCCAAGGGCTCTGATTGGCTGACATATTTTCACTCTCTTTTTCTGAACACATTCATGACTTTTCAACAACTGCTGCACAGAATTTCAGCAAACTTTACATGAAGTAAGTTATCACGGTCTCATACCGTAGTTTTGTTTTTTGACCCAATTTATCTATAAAGATGGCCGCCAAGTGCTATGGTTGGCTGACATATTTTTCGACTTCTTTTCATTAACCGGTTCACAAAATTTCACCAATTCTTATAGAAAGTAAGTACACAATGTCCTCTACCAAATTTTTACCTTTTAACCTGATCTGTCATCCAAGACGGGTCCCGAGGGCTTTGATTGGCAGACACATATTTTACTTCTTTTCAGCAGCAACTGCACACTATTTCACAAAATATTACAAAAATGATTACTCAAGGTCTTCTACACAAAATGAGCTGTCATTTCTTTATATATGCACAACCACTGTAATTGCCTGAGATAAAGCTTTAATTTCAAGACCTATGTATTTTATTTCTGTATAAAGTACATTGATCGGTGACGTCAAAACGCCCCATATTTGACCCTCTTTTCAACACAGAAAGCGATGTTTGGCAGACTTTTGATTGTTATGCAAATGACGTCATAATGAAATGTTCGACATTTCCAAACTTGGGTGACGTTATTAAAGTCGAATCTTGCACTAAAGTGCTTGACATTCGATGAAAGTATGTCATTCTGGATAAGAGTTACGTTGTTATGGGAGACCCGCTGTTTCTTTCAATTTATAACTTCCCTCCGGAATGATTTAATGATGCAGTTTATAAATAGAAAATGGAAGTTTCCAGTATGATATTTTGGCGTTAAAAGCTCATATATATAGAATAAGTGTGTGAATAAGCAAATTGTACTCAGGTGAGCGATATAAGCTCAATTAGGCCTCTTTTTTGTAGATTGTATTTCGTTGGGTGGGTGGGTGGGTGGGGGAGGTGTTGTTGGGAGGTGTTGTTGTTGTATTTGCGAATCTGAAGATGCAGAAGTTGTTACATTACAGGTCATTTCTAATACCCCCACGAAATGCAGTTTACAAATATTGAGTATATTCTATATATTGATATATATTATGAGTATCAAAAGAACACTAAGGACAATTACTCTGAAAATCTAAATATCGATGGACGTCTGATTTGTCCTTATCTAAGATAGAAATAATTTGTAAGTTTCCTATTATCTTCAAATAAATCCATTTGCATTAAATTTTTCACGAATTTTTTTCCAACGTCCGACTATCATAAAGGTAAAATGTTTATCAAAAATGTTGAAACCTTGAATAATGATAAAAAAAATCCTTAAACCTTATACAGGCCTTGTATGCTATAAATTTTACAATTACTTGTGACAGGCAAAACTAGGCCATCATCATCATCGACAGCAGCAGCAGCCTCAGCTGGAAGAAGTGGCGACACCATACTTAAGATTGGCGATAAATGTGTAATAGACATGCCAGAAGATGCACTGAAAGAAGTGCAAAAAGGTCATGGCGGCTGGAGTATTAGAATGTCTGAGGTACATATATGTAAATCTTTTTTACAATTTAAAGTTCGTCCATCACTGATGTTCAGTGGGTGTATGACAGTGCTCTTCATTGGAGCTAAATGGGTTGTATAGCAGTGCTCTTCATTGGAGCTAAATGGGTTGTATAACAGTGCTCCTCATTGGAGCTATATGGGTTGTATGACAGTGCTCTTCATTGGAGCTCAATGTGTTGTATAGCAGTGCTCTTCATTGGAGCTAAATGTGTTGTATAACAGTGCTCTCTATTGGAGCTATATGGGTTGTATGACAGTGCTCTTCATTGGAGCTAAATGGGTTGTATAACAGTGCTCTTCACTGGAGCTATATGGGTTGTATGACCGTGCTCTTCATTGGAGCTAAATGGGTTGTATAACAGTGCTCTTCATTGGAGCTAAATGGGTTATATAACAGTGCTCTTCATTGGAGCTAAATGGGTTGTATAACAGTGCTCCTCATTGGAGCTAAATGGGTTGTATAACAGTGCTCTTCATTGGAGCTAAATGGGTTGTATAACAGTGCTCTTCATTGGAGCTAAATGGGTTGTATAACAGTGCTCCTCATTGGAGCTAAATGGGTTGTATAAGAGTGCTATAACAGTGCTCCTCATTGGAGCTTTATGGATTGTAGCAGTGCTCGTCACTGGAGCGAAATGGGTTATATAACAGTGCTCTTCATTAAACATTGTAATTTGTGTTTTTTACACAGTAATAAAAAGTCACGAAGTGTTTTCTTTGTCTGTTCCATAATATATATACAGTTTTATGGTACAAGGCGACTGTCATACAGTGAGTGCAGGCATCTTATTTCTTCAAATTAAATTGGCATTCAAAGAGACACATGAACTCAATAACCGTGAATATAAACTGATGAGAAGACTGAACTGACTGATGTCCCGAGAGTAAAATAGTAAATGACAAATTCAGCTATTAACATCATTGCAGCCAGTGTTTAGCAAGTTTCTTAACTCTGGCAAGAAAATATTACATAATAGTATTTTATGCATTGCTACCGATTTTTGACGACAATAGCTAGGGATAAACTTCCATGAATATAGGTGTAGATATAGTAAACATATCCAATGACAAAATTAACTATTATTAAAGGATGAAAAATATGCAAATCCAGAGAAGATTTATGACATAGCATCTTCGGTGTTAATATAGTTGTCTTTTTGTAATAAACTGTACATGTACATGTAGAAATTCTTTCACATATGTCATCCTACGTATTTCCTCAGTGCGTTGGTGAAATCTGTACAGTGAAGAACTTTGTGGGTGATTCCATCATTGAAGTACAATACAAAGACAAAACGTACCAGTTCTATGCTGGAGCCGTTAGCAAGGTGAGTCATGAAGCAATCATTATAAATTGTCACAAGAGTAGTAGTTAAGCGTTCGACTTGCAAAACAGGAGATATAAGATCGATTCCCGGACTTTCTCACTATGTTAAGAGATCATTGACATCCTGGTCTGATATTGCGATCTGGCTATAACTCCTAAGGAAAGATAAACGCACCTGACTCAGTATAAACACGTATAGTAATGCAAAGTGAGACCAAGGTATCAACAATATATAAATTTAATCAGCATGAGTAAACCGTGCTCTGTCAATCTGGAAGCGAGCACAGACCCTTGATCAGTAGGAGCTCCAGCTAGCAGTAAGAGAGGACGAGTTTCAGGACCTCTGAGAAAAATTTAAACAAGACCCCTCTTATAGTCCCGCACGCCTTGTCAGTTAGCTTGCAACGTTCAAGTTCAAATCTGTATAAGGCTGTTGTCTTTTTGGTGATCTCCGGCCCATACTGTCAATGACAAAGGCGTTTCAGTATTTCGGAACACGAAGAGATAAAATTATCAGAACATATTACCCTCCTAAACTTGTACACAAAATCACCGTAGAAATTGGGGTGGGAAATTCCATTGGATATTTTTTGTTAAAAATTAACATTTCCAAATTTTGATATAAGTTCTGAATAAGACCGAAAACTTTCCAAAGGCTTTTCTAAGTTATGATACCTCTGAACCTGAGTTAAATGTTTCAACGTTATTTGAAACTTTTGTGCATGAGTCAAAAATGTATGTGCAGGCAAATCGAACCAACTGAGTTATATGAATACCATATGATGGGAGTCTATAGATATCGTAATCTAAATAAGGGAAATAGGAAATCCAAAATTGTCATGTTTATGGTAAATATTTGTATGAATTTTATTGTTAATTATCTTAATGATCAGGTTCAAGAAAAGTGTTTTTGTATCACAAGTATTGGCTTTGTTTAGTTGTTTCAATTAAAACACTAACTAACCATTCAATCAATCAGCACAGTGAGGTAACATCGAGGTAAAATATGGAGGGAAAAAAGGTATTGATACAAAATATGTAAGATATTATGAAATATTATTCCATCATTCTATATTTTTGAATATAAAGATAGTTTTAACTTTGGTGGGAAAGTGTTCCAACCGGTTGCTGGCATTCAAATGGGTACAAAATGTGCGCCACTTCTGGCTGACATTTTTTGTACTCATACGAAGCAGAATTCATACAGTCTCTGCTCTCCAAAGGCAATAAACAATTAGCATCTTGGTTAAACTTTTCATACAGATACATCAATGACGTTTTGTCGATTAACAACCATGCATTTAAGGATCACCTCAATATCATATATCCAAAGAAACTCGAGATAAAAGATACAACTGAGAGCGCATCCTCTGCTTCATACCTCATATACTCCTATCAATTAGTTACGATGGTTCATTAGTAACCTCTCTTCATGACAAACGTGACGATTTCAATTTCATTATTACCGACATTCCTTCCTGAGTTGCAACATACCTTCTTCTCCCGCATATTACGTCTTCATTTCACAACTTAATATACGTTATGCCCCAAGGCATACTTTAGATACGAAGATTTCATCTTTCATCCTGAGAGCGAGTCTTCTTGTCCCGAAACTACTCTTACCGGGGTATACTGAGAAACGTTTGAAATTGTCACTTTGGAAGTTCTATCGTCTAAATAGGAGATCTGATGCAATTTGAGATCCCCCTTTCAAGAATGTTACCCGACATTTTGGGATCTGATCATACAAACTAACCGTCTTAATTTTTTAAATGTACTTGATTTGACACAATACGTATATATACAGACATTTTTGACGAGCATTTCCGACACCGGAATTTCAGTTCAACAACACTCCATACCGTGCTTAGGATAATTTGACTTACATGTATATATTTATGTATTTACTTCCTCGACTTGAAAAGTTGTACAGCACTCTTTCGACGGGTGTTGTATGCAACCAGGGGACGCTATTCCTCCCGGCTACCTGGTTTTACCTTGATTTAATTGGGATTCACATTTGTCTAAATATGACACTATACACGATATTGTCCTTTTATTCTGTGACTACGAGATATGGTTGATTCTTCTGTACTTCTTCGTTGTTTACTGAATCGATATCTACCACAAAAAATATCTTGACATAAGAAAAGACGTTCCTACCTCAACCTATGGCAAGATCTTGCTTGGCAGACTGAAGAAGACGACCCAGTTTTTATTCATTCAGCTATCCCAAAATAGTATAAACTTGATTTCTTATAAGAGGTATTATTTCTTTAAGGTGCATCCTGTAAAACTTGGAGATACTGTAAGGATTAACCAGGATACTCAGAAATGTATCCTGCTTCAAAAACATCATGGTGGATGGAATGATGATATGAAAAAGGTATGAGTAACTTCAACATGACTGTTTCTGGCATATACTAAAAGGTGTATCCGTAATAGACATAATAACATATGTAAGTGTATTAATGAAAAATGTTATCTATTGAATTTCACTAAACAATTAACTATTTCAGTGATTATGCAGTGTATTATTACCATTATCTGAAGCAGATAAATATTTCACTATGCAATATGTACATGTCATAAGATCTAATCAGTTGTGTAGATAAACAAGTGGAAATTTATAGACTTTATTATTTTAACTTTGATGGTGAATTGTCGAAGTATTTCATAACGTATGTGTTTGTTTACTGGTCCAGTATTAAATTGTTCTACTTCGGTTATTTGTTCCTGTTAAATGTCAGAAAGTATTTTCCAATAGCACGTAAAAATAATATAACAATTTTAATATGATAACTAAAATAATAATGTAATGCAAATATTATTGATGAAATTAATTTTTACATTATCATTTAGCTTCTATTAATAATCAAAAATTAATACTCTATAGATCACTATACACAATGCTGAATTATATTTGTTTCGTCTGTATTTAAGGGCATTCACAACGGGTGTGGCTAGCCAAACAGGAGACGATCACTCCTCCCGGGCACCTGGTCTCACCTCTGAATTTCAGGGGTCCGTGAATGTCCACTGTGGTACATTGGTGTTTGTGCCATAGTCATGTGACACCAGTTACTTTCGCATTTTACATTGAATAGCGATACTTGTCAGACCTAATCAATATGTATAAAGATTGGATTGGACTATGAGCAATTTTAATTTTGTTTATTTTAATATCAATATGATATTGAGATCATCAAAAAGACTATAGGTCTTGTATTTGGCCCCTCTACAGCCTTATGCAGACTTTTACTTGAACGTTGCACGCTGACTAACAGGGCGGTGGGGACTATATGACGGGCCTTGTCCAAACCTCTTTCAGAGGAGACATGGTCCTGAACCTCGTCCCCTCTGACTGTTAGTCGGGACTCCTACAGATCTAGGGTCTTAGCTCGCTTTCAGACTGGCAGAGCACGGTTTATCATGTTGATGTCGCAAATATTTTTATACCATTATGAGTTTTACAATACCTTACGTGTTTATATTTTTATGACCTCTCAATATGCCATACCTGTTGACCCTTGTTCTTTACATGGAGGATTATTTATAAATTTTTAAATGTACGTCTTTTGATTGTTCTGCTATTACGGTGAGTGGGAAGGTGGGCCCGTAAACCGGTTAACCACACCATTTGTTTGGCTTTTGTCAAATTAAATGACCGTCCTAAGTCGGTATCGTAATTGCACTACAATCAAATATTTTTGTAATGTGTTAAATGTTCTATTATATTATTTATATTCATGTATTGTATAGCTCCATGGTGACTTCTGCCACATAACTGAGCCGGTAACTCCTCTTTTTTCTTTTAAATTCAAATATCTGTCTTCACCAGACAAATATCCAGAAAAGCATAGGTAGGCTTCGACTAAAACTGGCACTGTGATTAAAAAACATTTTACCTGTCGTACTTGTATTTCCTATTAATCATGCATAGAATGCCCAATAAATTATGAGTTTTTTATTTAAAAACCACATGAATGTCTTGCCTTTGAGTGTTTAACGTATGCATAATTGCAAGTTTATTCCAGCTAATTAGTCCCCTGCCGCCAGTGAAACTGGAGGGGACCATATTGTTTGTCGTTCAAACTTCCGACAATGTTAGCTTATATAAAGATCTAAGGTGGGATTGATTTTAGGGTCAAAGGGTCAACTCGAAGGATCAATCATACTAAAAATAGACATTTATCATTGTAATGTGGTTTCCAGATGATAACTTCAGTTAGGAATGATTGATTTATTTCAAACTTTATATAAGGCTAGCTCATGTAAATGTCTAGGATGGGATTGATTTTAGGGTAAAAAAAATCAATTCTAAAAATCACTGTTAATGAAAATAGACACTTATCACTGCATTTCATTTGTCAGATAATAACTTGAGTTAAGAATGATTGATTTCCTTTAAACTTCATACAGTGCTGGCTTATGTATACAATGTAGTTGTAGGATGGGGAAGATTTTGGGGTCAAATGATTAACTTTAATGGTTACTGTTACTAAAAATAGACATCAGCATAGTTCATTTGTAGACTTACCACTGAAAATAGTGATTCATCACTGTTTCAGTTTCCAGATGATGACTTTAGATACTGATGCCAGATAACGATGCTATAATTTTGCTGTCAATTTCACTTTAATCTGATATAAACTTCACAGAATTCAATGTTATTTCTTATTAAATCATGCAAAAGGTTACCATGTTGCTAATAAGGTATTAGTCACTTCGAAGGTACAGGTTGTGGCAGGGGACGAGTGTTGCATGCAACACTTTCTGTAAGCTTGTTTCAAGAGAACAGGATGGAAAAAGATCTGAATCAAATCCATGCATGATTTCCCCTCTGGAAAAATCTAGAGGAAAACAAGACTCTATAGAGTACGAAAGTTACTACACACATCCATATAATAAATGCTGAGAAATTATTTTTGATTTCCACAGTGACAAAGTACGGATCTCGTTAATATTTTTATGCCCCCACCATGAAATGGCTTGGGGCATATAGTGTTACCTTATTCCTTCATTCCGTCACCATTCATTTTCTGCTCATTTTCTCTTTGAAAGATTGATGGATTAAATTGATATCGGGTATATAGATGTGTCAAGGGAAAAGGCAGGTCAAGTTTGAATATGGGTATGGTCCGGTAATTTATGACAGAGTTATTGCCCTTGAACATACATAATTTCTTTAAAATGACAGTTTCTGCTCATTTCCTAAGTGAAGGTTGAATGGATTAAATTGAAACTGGGAGTATTGATGTATCTAAGGAAAATGCAGGTCAAGTTTGAATACGGGTGTGGTCCGGTAATTTTTGACAGAATTATTGCTCTTGATCATTAAATATTTCTTGAAAATATTAGTTCTCTGGCAATTATATTTCACTACCTCAGCTGCCAGCGGGGGCATTTGTGTAGCACCAACACATTAAAATTCTAGTTCTTAGTTTACCTTAAAATGTATGTTTACTAGTAACATTGTACTACATTAGCCATTCTTGAAAATGAGAAGAGATTAGATGCCCAGGAGGAGTACACGTCTCCTGTTGATTAGTCGTATCTGCCATAAATGTTAAATTCACCGGCCATTTTCCTGAATTACATAAATTTTCTTCGCATTTATCATGTTATAAGCATAAATTATAACAGGCCGTTGGACTAGTTGGGAAGGTGGTGAAGATCGATTCTGATGGTGATGTAGCTGTTGCATTTGGCAACCAGGCATGGGTCTTCAATCCAGCTCTCTTGTTCCCTGCTCCAGGAATGAAACCAGATGTATTGGCTGAGGAAAAGGACTTTACATCATCTGTTGGTAAGTGTCTACATACAATACATTTTTGTATTATCTTATGTAAATGAATCTAGGCACACATTAAGCATATAAGACCATTAATACTGCATGTATACCATGGGAAAATGATGATTTTATTATGAAGCAGCTCTGATTTCAATTTATAACAACTCTGTTTTTATTCAGAATCAAGAAACACTCAATGTCCATGAATTATCGGTCACTTGATTTTTATCACGTGGAAACAAAAATTTAAGAAAATCCCTAAGTGAAAACCAGCAGACATAGATTTCACTTAGAATGTTTCCATATGATAAAGAGCGCTAGCTAAAGTAGCTGAAAATCTTGGGCACTGTGTTTTTTTTTTTTTTTTTTTTTTTTTTTTTTTTTTAATTTCGAATTTAATTCGTACTTCCCTTTAGATGATTATTTATCAACTCTGTTTTGAGTTAGATCATGATATAATTTATTGCATACAATTGACAAAGCTTAGCACTAAGAATAAATACTCTGTAATACTATGTAAACATTATAAATATAGTTAATTTTATATAAATAAGTTATCTCTCTTACTTAAAACACCGATGTACAATGACTCATTTAGATCCGATGTTTATTTTGTATCAAGCCAATACTTTTTTATTAAATATAAGTATTAGATTTATTATAAATTATGTTCTGTGTTTAATATTAATACAAAATCGGTAGAACAATATAATACGTCTTCGTGGAAATGGTCCATTTCAACAGTCCCTACTTTAAATCAACGACATACATGAAAATTTTCTGAACAAATAAAATGTTGTCTTTATTATCTTGTTAGGATCAAACTTTCTCGCATCACTCATCTCACTAAGATAAGAGAAGAAAATATAGTAACTTACTTTTTGAATGTCTCATAAATATCCAAATCAAGACAATAATGTTCAAATATAAAATACATCTGTATTTCTTTAATCGTTTGAGATGTCTGCCAATACCAACAGAAACAAAAGAACTCACACTTTGTGGCGGTAAAACCAATAACTCATCAGTCACAAAACCAAGTCCAAAACCTTTTGAAATACATGTGATTAACTCTTAAATTCTCATCACATGTCCTCCTTTTGTGAAAATGCATAATATGCTGAGCAGAGTTTCGAATGAATTGAGGGATATAAATGAGATAGGTCCAACTGAATGAAGTTTTCTTCAAATGTTGAAAAAAATAATTCTAATTTCATCCTAATTGTATTCGCAGGAGACAACCCAAGGGCGGAATTGAGTGACGGTTTAGCAAGACTGATGGCACACATGTTATTGCTGGAAACCTTAGGTCGTCAACAGGTTGGACCGCAAGAAATGGTTGTTGCTTCTGCAAAAGGAGATTTAAATGGCGTCAAGACTTGTCTCAGAGAAAATAAAGGATTGGTAATTCAATTTTCAGTACACATTACATATATTACTAAAGTAACATATTTTGTTTACTTCATTATAATTTGAAATTAAAAGGCGTTTCAAATGTGTACAGAAAAATGATAAAATTCCTCTCTAGACCATGGCCAGTTCTGTCTGATTTATTGTGTCTCCATTGTTTTTAATGCCCATCATATACATGTTTACTCAATTTACATATTGATATCATACACATTTACTCAAACGCTTGCTATCTGTATGTGTGTGTGTATACCTGATTTAGAAAACTAAATACAGGAACATACAAAATGAAAACTTTGTTTATTCCAATAAGGTGAACTGTAAATTCAAAAATGTTACACCATTGGTAATAGCTGCTCACGAAGGTCAGCTGGAAGTGGTAAAATTACTACTTGCAAATGGAGCTAGAATCAACGATCCTGATGACAAAGGAAACACTGCATTACTGGCTGCATTATCCGGGTATGTACTTCTGAACCATAAAATGTGTTGAATTTAGAGTTATTTTCAACGTTCATCTTCAGTGCTTCTGTACTGACCCGAAATATAAATGTATATTTCAAATTGAATGTGATAAACACTGAAAAAGTAATAATAAACCATTAAAGTAATACGAATGTTTGGTAAGTGTAAAATAAGCCAATATGTCACCGTTGCACCAACATCATTCATAAAGCCATGAAAATCAGACGTTAAAGAAGAAAGGGGAAGAGATAGCCCATTTCTTTGTTTTGGGAATTTTTACAGCAAAAAGGAAGACGTTGCGATCCTGCTGGTACAAAATAAGGCTGACGTAAGAGTCAAAAGTAGCAATGGCAGGACTCCAGCTCACGTTGCTGCTTTTGAGGGGTTATGTGCTGCTCTCAAGGTCATTCTAGAGAAAGGTTGTGGACCCAATGAACAGGTTAACTTTATACATATATCAAAAATTTATTTATTCATTTATTTACAAATGACATTATTGTAAACATCATGTGAAATATCTATTAAGTAATTGCTTTGTCAATCTGCGAGGTTTTCTTTGACCATTTTTTGGATTTAATTCTGACAATTACCGACATTTACCAAACATAACATTATTCCCCTTCTGAACTCCATAATCTATCGTAAGTATTAAACATCTTATCGATCGTGCACTGCACAATGGTTTTGTTAAAAGAAGTTCCAAACGTTATCAAGTGGGTAGTCCCTAGATATGAAATCAATACTTTGACATCTCTTATGTTAACAAACTTACTATATCTAATTCCTGATCGTTGGTAAGTAAACAACGAAGAAGTACCGAAGACTTAACCTCGAATTTCATGGAATAAAAGGACAATATCCTGTACAATGTCAGATTTTAGACAAATGCGAACCCCAGTTAAATTGAGTTGTGCGACTAGGTGCATGAAAAACCCGTCAATAAAGTTTTGTGGCAAGAAGCCTGGCTCTCATGACGAAATCTTCGTATTTAGAACGTGCCCTTGTACAGGGTATAAGTTGTGAAGATCATATTTCTTGTGTATTTATGTGTGCTGACTTAGAGAATAACTTTCCTTAAGAAAGTCTGTTTGCCGAAACTTTGAAACGCGTGATATCCGTGCAGCAAAATTCGAGTGTTTATACACGAAGAGATGTATGTTGGTGTCTTACCCAGAAATATGGTAAGATATCACGAATGACAAACAGAAATGTTAATGTCAGTCATGTTATTTAGTTTTCGATAATGACTTTATCAAATTTCACGATTTTTATTTATTAGGTTACGGGCTATACCTAACAGGGACACAGTTTGTCTGAAGAGATCGGTTTGTCCGGAACAATTTTGTTTATTGTACGGTGTCCATATGGTTCAGATGGGTTGATACGGCTGCTGATTGATTGTAAATTCCCGGGGGAGAGGGGGGGGGCTCTTCAGACCAGTTTTCAGTACTGCTTTACTGACCCGAATTATGTATTTCATATCTACTTTGAAAAAATTGAAAAGCGTATATATGTTGTAATAAGTATAAATTGTCAGATGTATACCGCAATACCACAACCCTATCAGTTTTTTCCTCGTTTTGTATAATATACAAAGTCGTCATTGCAATTATACATCAGTTAAAATGGATTACATTAGTAAATTTGACATATTTGTAAACATAAGTAAACTTAAGTTTACTTATTTAGTTCATATTTTCCTTCGGAAGACATCTTATCACAATATGGATTACAGTTTATGATACAATTTTTCAAATGCACATCTTCACAAATAAGGTATCATTATTCAATGACCTTTTTACAACATAAATAATGCATCCGTTTGTACAATGAGTAGTTTGTATTTAAAGGATTCTGATGGTGACACTGCTCTTCACGATGCAATATCTAAAAGAAATGATCGTGCAGTTGCCATTATTCTCTCACATCCTCATCTTGATCTTACTGTCAAAAACAAAAAGGACTTAACTCCCCTGATTTGGGCAGCAATGAAAGATCATGAATTGTGAGTATAAGTCATATTCTTAGATAATATCGCTATTATTATAAATCATTAACATGCATCACAGCTGTACGAACATGACCGAAAACAATTCAATATAGTAATGTAATATGTATTTTGCACTTATTGTTATATGTAGTTTTAATAGTAATGTAAGAGACGAGCTGTACAAATTATTATGAATCATTGAATCATTTAACATGGATCGTCAAAATACATGCAGAATACTAAAGTAACTGGTGATACATTGGCACTGGCAATAATGTACCATGGTGGTCACTGGTTAGTCATGGATATTTACAATGAGACCGGGTGCTAGTTTTTGCCTAATAGAAGCACCCACACTAAGTTTTTAAAACAAATAAACCAATGCAGTCGGAAAATGAAAAAGAAAACCACTTATTATTTTGGATTTATAAACCTTTACTTCAAAGATAATTCAAGACCGACTCATGCTTTCTGTTTTTCCCATTTAATACGTTTACATTGTAGTGCCGTAGAAAAAATAATTGGCAAGGCACCACATTTGGTAAACTTTCAAAATAAAGACAGACACTCAGCATTACATGTTGCCGCTGTGAATGACCACCAGGATGTAGCAAATTTACTTCTCTTTAAGGTAACTTTATCATTGTTTCAGATATAAATTGTTATGTCATATGCACTACAATTATTTTAAAAGTCTGCAGTTTCGGTCTTTAGCTTCTTTGAAGACAACTTATTTGTCAAATGTTACATATGATCCCCTTGAGTAATGTAATGTATTATTATAGTTATGGTTATAACAGTACTACTATGCATGTCATAATAATTTTACATGTAGATTCTTTTTCTAATTGTTTCATTAGGTAAATATATTGATAACAGTATGAATATATAAAGATATTCTTGCACTAGACGCGTATATCAATACCTTAAATCACTAAAGTGATACAGAAGACCGGAAACTAACAATTCACCTCCGGCATTATTGACCCAGTGGTAATTATAACAATATGAAAATATATACCATTATAAATGCAGCATATACAATGTGAAATCAAACATACAAAATAAAAACGATAGTGAATATGCTTTTCAAATGAAGGTATGGACAATTTAAGCAGATCTCATCTATAAATATAAATTTGGAATAAAATAATAATAGCGTAAAAGTAAACCACAGTGCCCACTTGTACTTATTGTATAGCAACTTAATTTGAGAATTGATGTTTTATCATAATAGAAGCACCTAATACACGAACATTATACATGACATGTATTTCATAAAGAAAGCATCACAGTAAAATGTAATTCAAATTACATTTACGACGCATTCGTTTTCTTTTGTCCGCATTAGTGTATCTATTAGTTCATGTGTTGATAATCCTGAATCTTGTCTAATAAAAATTATATTGGATAAAACATATCAAAATTTATGGATAAGTACCTTCACTATTAACATTTTCATACTCTTCAAAGTAATAATTTCTTGCGAAATAGCAAAATTCCACTTTACATTCATTGTGATCAACTTTTTTTATTCGATTGATTTTGGTATCCAAACCTATCCAAGATCAATACTAAATAAATCCAATCCAACTTTCATGTACATTGACATTATTGCATATAAGTACATTAACATTCCTTAAACACGGCTTTCCATTACAAGTATTTAACCACTTTCAGAAGTGACATATCCTCAATAAGACGTATCTGAATGTGAGACCGCTGAAAAAATAAAATTCATTTAACATTTTCATCTTTCATTTTATTCGATTGAATATCTATTATACATATTATTTAGAATATTATGGAAAAATTTTTAGAGAGAGGATATAATAATTGATTGTGATTTATTGTCTATTGTTTGTTTATATTTATACTCTAAACCAATATTACATTCATTTACTCGTTTCAGGGAAAAGCTGAAGTAAACGCGTGCAACAATAACGAAATGACCCCTTTGCATTTAGCTGCATATGAAGGCTATGATAAAATGGTGCAAATCCTGACACAACACGGTTATAACAATTAATATAATACATCATCAATGAGAAGTTCTCTTTACAGTTTAAAACGTAAAATCTAAATCACACTACAGATTGAAGACTTGATGCAAATATCTTGATAATTTTTTTACCATTGATTTCATTTTTAATTTGTACATGGCAGGTTGTAATTTTGACTGTTTTTTTTTTCTTTTTATATTGCATTAAAATCAGTATAGTTGTGTATAACGTATATGTATATGTATGTTAAATATTTAGCAAAATATTTCCACTTTTACATATTAAATAGGTGTACATAACTTCTCTCAAGTCCTATTGAGAAAACACTTAGTAGTTTTATCAAACATTTTCTAATAAAATCATTTTCGTTCGTTCACATTATATAATAGGTCATGTAATATTCTGCTTTCCTTTTTGGTTTTTGCCCTTAGTTACTTAATATTCTTGGTTCCTTTGGTTTTGCGCCCTTCGTTATTTCGCAACGGTGTCGTTAATACGTATTTAACCTTTTACAGCAAATTATAGATATTCAAGCATATTGCCCGAATTTTATGTTCATTTCTCCTAAGTTGTACATTTTGCAAAACATTTTAACGTTTTATGACTGAACTGGATGTGTATAATTAATTCTAATGTAGTCCTTTGCAATTCTGAACATCATATGTATATGTATGCAATGTAAAGATGATGGATAAATCCAAACCACAAGTCCAACAATCATGACACCAGAGGGCATACAAAATCAGTGAAAATGAAACACAAGTGAAAAATAACAAAATATGTCTACTTGAAGAGCATATGTGAACCCCTGTGATGGAGTGAGATCAGGTGCCCGGGAGAGTGAGCATCTCCTGCTTGCTAGTAACACTTGTCACATATACCCAGTAGAAAGAGTCAAATCGTGTAAATGCCACATGTATTTATATATGGAGAAATCAAAGTGGGTAACCTTCTAGTATAGAAGGTGTCAAATCTGTGTAAAATGATCGGAATCGCTCTCAGTCCAGAATATATCATTTAAAAGTCTGGATAACGAGATATCATATGGAGTAATAAGAGTCTCGTAACGACCGTAGAACTTCCTCAAATTATCTCACAAATAAGCTTAAAAATCAAATGTCCATTGATCGATAATCTTGTCCTTTTCTCTTTGTTTAAGGTGCTAATCTAAAAATGAAAGACGGTGATGGGGATACACCATTACATTGTGCAATGCGAATAAAAAGAGACGGTGAAGGAGCAGTAAGTAGAAAAATCACATTCACTATATTCTAATTAAGACCAATATTTTCAATGAAAATTGAAGAGTTTAAGGTCAATAAAAGCTGTGCATCCTTTGTAAATAATAAAAATATAGTGTTTTACATACTCATTTCAGCTTTTGCAACTATTAGGCTTAACTGTGAATTCAAGGGAGAAAGAAAATGCAAAATTTCGAATAGCCTGTCACTTACTGGAGAAAGGGGCAAATTACCAAGCAACAAATAATCAAGGGGCAACTCCTCTTCAAGTGTGTCCAAGCGAACGATTAAAGGGTGCCGTGATAGAAGTGATTAAGAAAAGGTTTATACATTTTAGTAAAACTTTTGCATTAGGATTCTATTCTTACATAGACTGTTATGACGCATGTAAAAGATGCATCTGTTGTACGTTATGATCGATCTATATGCATATGACGAAACATCTTCATACTTCATGAGTCTGCATGTTCACGATACAGTGTAATTTTGTACAATTACAACCATATACTTACTTCGAAAGTGAATTCAACAGTTATTATTGATTTTTGTGTTTCAGTAGATATATGTTTACCTATGTTTGCTTGAAATACACATTATGTATATTGATATATACACGTATTACATTTCATTTAGACAAAGGACACCCCAGCAACAAGCTGCTTCGCACACAGCAAATGCCCTTAATGAATTGTTTTCGGAATTGTTGACTCTGCCATGTGCAGTTTGCAAGGAAAACGTGTCCAACGTTCGCTTCCTTCCGTGTAGACATAAGATCACCTGTATCAGATGCTGCTTCCGAGTTAACATTTGCCCACTGTGTGAAACGGAGATTGATGCAAGATGTGATATGAGCAAGTATCCAGTTTGTCTTCATAATTAATATTAGAACATACACACGTCATTATTTTTTGCACAGATGCGCTATTCGACAACTTCTATCTCTTCTGTGATGCTCATGGCCGAATAATTGGAATTCTAATAATATATAAATAATTGAAAAGGAGAAATAAAACCAAAGTGGCCGAAAAAGGGAGTCAAAGAATCAATTTAAGGACAGACCTATGCATGAGAGAGATACTCCTTAGTTTAAGAGTCGACGACTGAAACTTTCATATATATACTTCACATTAGTACAACATCATTGGTGTTTCTCTTTAATTCTAAACGTGCTTAATACCAAATCGGATGTCATGCTGTTGTCATATTTCATTCTCATTGCAAATACATTAATGTGGCTTTGTTCACCTATCTTAATTAATCACATCAAATTGTTTCAGATGGTCAGAGAATCGTCCCAGATCCATGCCGAGTTCAATAAACCATGGTCACAGAAAAATGAAAAAGTTTAAGATTGTAGAACTGAATTGTACAGAAAAGAAACTATGTACAGAAAAGAAATTATCAAATTGTATTGTGTTATTTAAATTTATTTTACATGTAAATATTTATATAAATTGATTTTGGTCGTTTAAGACTGACTAATATTGTCATATGTATGTATATTCAGGTACCTTAGTATTATGTATCATTATTATTGTGTAACATATAAACTACCAAAGTTAAAATTCCAAACCATCTTTTGATTGTATATTGAGCATTTGATATATTTGACTGTTTTAAAGCACTTGCAACCTTTTTACAGTACTCTACTTGCAGCCTTTTTTACAGTATTCTACAGGTTTCTGGTATCAGTTTACATCTGGTGACAAACATGATGAAGCCATTGTGTATGAGTTAGACAAATTTTTGATTAACAAAAACCAATTGAATCACTGTGAAGGATACTGCCATAACAAAATTAGATTTCCCTTTTACGATCAGTTGTGTTACATTCTGTTCCCTGTAATCTTCATTGAGAGTTATATCTCACCTGCAGTGGTGAATGCATGTTCATGCATTACGTATAATAGACATAGAGATGATAGACCTCATAGATATGGATCACTGTCATCAATGTGTGGCAAAATATCAGAAAATAGTTTTTTGTTTGTAGTGACTTCATCAATATAAATTATATTGCTTCAGTTAATATCATGTACAGGTCTTGATTGTTATATCATAAGAACTCGAAATTATCAAGGAATCATTCTGCCTAATTGAATAAAATAATGTTTTTCAAAAAATTTACTATTCTTGTGTGTTGTGAAAAGGATTTAACTAATCTTTGAATGTTATATTAATATTCTGCATAACGACTTTTTGGAATAAAATTGTTATATATAACTTATTCAGTATCGTCATAACATAAATGTTTAAATGTAGACATATTTTCTTGTAATAATTGTTTCATATTTACAATGGATAGCGACACTCCACCCTCTTGCTTAAGGTATTGATGGATCAGAATAAGTCTTGGATAATTTGACATTTTAGAAGCAGATTGTACACCGTATTCCACTTTTTAAGATTGTATGTACTTTCATATTGTTTCTCACTTCAATATCGCTAAGGTCATTTTCTGGCATTTGATAGAATGCATGTTTATTTTTAATGGTACATTTGCATAGATTATTTCTTTTTAAACAATAAAAACTTTAAAATGTTAAAATGGATGTACATGTTATATCGCTTATTTAATTTATGTAATAGTTTATTTGTTTTCATTGTGTTTTAAATTTTGCATTTCACAATCCAAAAAGGGAGGATTTCTACAGTGTCCCAAATTCTGACAGAGGTCTGAGCGAGTATAAATTTCTGACAAAGGTCTGAGTGGGTAGCTATTTCTGAAAGAGGTCTGAACGGGTATCAATTTCTGACAAAGGTCTCAGCAGGTATCAATTTCTGACAAAGGTCGGAGTGCGTATCAATTTCCGACAGAGGTCTGAGCAGGTATCAATTTCTGAAAGAGGTCTGAGCGGGTATCAGTTTCTGAAAGAGGTCTGAGCGGGTATCAATTTCTGAAAGAGGTCTGAGCGGGTATCAAACTCTGAGAGTATCAATTTCTGAAAGAAGTCTGAGCGGGTATCAATTTCTAAAAGAGGTCTGAGCGTGTATCAATTTCTGACAAATGTCTGAGTGGGTGTCAATTTTTAATAGAGGTCTGCGCAGGCATCAATTTCTGACAAAGGTCTGAGCAGGTATCAATTTCCGACAGAGGTCTGAGCAGGTATCAATTTCTGACAGAGGTCTGTACGGGTATCAATTTCGGACAAAAGTCTGAGCGGGTATCAATTTATGGCAGTTAGGTTTGAGCAGGTATCAATCTCTGAGAGAAGCCTGAGCAGGTATCAATCTCTGAGAGAAGTCTGAGCAGGTATCACTCTCTGAGAGAAGTCTGAGCAGGTATCAGTCTCTGAGCGAAGTATGAACAGGTATCAATCTCTGAGAGAAGTCTGAGCAGGTATCAATTTATGACAGAGGTCTGAGCAGGTATCAATCTCTGAGAGAAGTCTGAGCAGGTAACAATCTCTGAGAGAAGTCTGAGCAGGTATCAATCTCTGAGAGAAGTCTGAGCAGGTATCAATCGCTGAAAGCAGTTCTGAGCAGGTAACAATCTCTGAGAGAAGTCTGAGCAGGTATCAATTACTGAGTGAGGTCTGAGCAGATATCAATTTTTGACAAAGGTCTGAGCAGATATCAATCTCTGAGAGAAGTCTGAGCAGGTATCAATTTATGAGAGAAGTCTGAGCGGGTAACAATCTCTGAGAGAAGTCTGAGCAGGTAACAATATTTGAGAGAAGTCTGAGCAGGTATCAATCTCTGAGAGAAGTCTGAGCAGGTATCAATCTCTGAGAGAAGTCTGAGCAGGTAACAATCTCTTAGAGAAGTCTGAGCAGGTAACAATCTCTGAGAGAAGTCTGAGCAGGTAACAATCTCTGAGAGAAGTCTGAGCAGGTAACAATCTCTGAGAGAAGTCTGAGCAGGTATCAATCTCTGAGAGAAGTCTGAGCAGGTATCAATCTCTGAGAGAAGTCTGAGCAGGTATCAATTACTGACGGAGGTCTGAGCAGATATCAATTTTTGACAAAGGTCTGAGCAGATATCAATCTCTGAGAGAAGTCTGAGCAGGTATCAATCTCTGACAGAAGTCTAAGCAGATATCAATTTCTGACAGAGGTCTGAGCGGGTATCAATTTCTGACGGAGGTCTGAACAGGTATCAGTCTCTGAGAGAAGTCTGAGCAGGTATCAGTCTCTGAGAGAAGTCTGAGCAGGTATCAATCTCTGAGAGAAGTGCGAGCAGGTATCAATCTCTGAGAGAAGTCTGAGCAGATACCAATTTTTGTCAGAGGTCTGAGCAGGTATCAATTTCTGACCGAGGTCTGAGCAGGTATCAATCTCTGAGAGAAGTCTGAGCAGGTATCAATCTCTGACAGAGGTCTGAGCGGGTATCAATTTCTGACGGAGGTCTGAGCAGGTATCAGTCTCTGAGAGAAGTCTGAGCAGGTATCAATTTATGACAGAGGTCTGAGCAGGTATCAATTAAGCTCATGTTATATTGCAATAATTTTGTTCCAGCCTTAAGGGAAAACAGAAATGATACAAATTTCATTAATATTCATGTTTTGGATATTTTAATTTTAATATCTACTTCCTTAACCGAAAATGACATGCAAATTTGATGCAATACTACCATTTCTTCAAAACACAATGCCATTTCAGCGACAACAGACAGTTTGGTTTTTAAGTACATGTCCATATAAGAATCAGACAAAAGGTGATATAGTGAGGTTGTCCAATTTCGATGAAATTCACACCATAGTTTTATCTTGCATAGAAACTTGGAAATCCGGTGTTTTTTCTTTGTGTCAAACCGTTGCCATGGAAATAGCATTTTTATTTTTCCCTAGCAACATTAGCTAAATTACAATAATTTGTTAAAAAACAAACAAGTATTTAAGTTTAAATATCTTATAATAAAAGTAGATGCAATAGTTTGCTCCCTGGTTATCTAGCAAACGCATCTTTACTCTTTAAGGAAATATAAGAATTTTTCACAATTTTGAATTATATATATATTTTTTTAAAAACTAAATTTGGTAATTTTCCGTTTTTTTCAAATTATTCAAAAAGTGCTATTTTCTATATTTTTTGAAAGCCAATAGAGAAAAATATCAGATGTAAACTAGAAATCGATATGAAAGATTCATTAGTCCAAGATAATATCTTAATCAAGATATAAAAATATCCATGGGTTTTTGATAATAAAAAATGTTGCTAGGCAACAAAAAATGGTTGTTTTTCATATGATTTAACCTTTTTTCGTGACAAAAAATCAAAGAAAAGAAACCAATGCATGAAAAGTGAACAGTTTTTGTATTTGAAATGATGTAATAATAAATCATCTTTATAATTAAGGATTTCAGGGAATATATTTTCTATTCTAGCTTTTGTTTCCATAGCAACATTGTCATTTTACCTAGCAACGATCATAAAAATAAGTGTTTTGTATATAATATTTATTTTAGATGATTCAAATTATAATTCACTAAGATTAATGCCTTAAAATAATATTAAAAAAGTCTTAGAACTATATATTTCATTTAAATCTTGTTTCCATGGCAACCAGATCACTTTACCTAGCAACAGCCATAATAAGTTGTGATTTGTTGATAATTTTCATTCTAATTGTTTCAAATCAATAGTAACTAATTATGTAAAATAATTTCTTTCTCTAAATGATAATTCCCCAAATATGTGCATAGCAACTATTTGATAGTCCTCAGCAATCAATACAAAAATCAAATTTAAGATTTTTCTTTAAAATTCAATACATGAACAGTTACCATAATTCATGTTTTTGCAATCAACAAACATTTTGAAATGTTCATATATAGGTAATGTTGTTGTGGTGACCATATTTTCTTGGCAACATCTATACAATTATATTTTGAAATGTATTTGTTTGAGTTTTAATTACCAAAAATAAAAATTACACTTAAAACAAGAGGCCCAAGTGGGCCTATATCGCTCATCTGAGTACCTAGATGATCAGTCATGCATGAAGGAAGAATTCATTTATTTTTGCATTACTGTGACTAAGTCAACACAAATGTTGAAAATATGTCAAATTTTATTTCAGACTAGAATAAAAAAAAACCCATTTTTTTGCACATCCATTCAGGTGATTTTGATATTAAGCACATCCTTTGTCTCTGCAAGATGTCATTCAGGGCAACAAGTTAGTCATTTTCTTTAGGTGGGGCCTTTTGTTGACTGATTTCAAGTCTGGGTCATGAACAACAATTGTTTCAAATATTGTCCAGATCTAACTTAAAATTGCCTAATTTACTATGTTGAGTGCTGAGAAACATCTAAAAACTTAGTTAGATGTGTAAAGAAATGAAAAAATGCAATTTCTGACCACAGCTGGATTTGAACCGCTACTCTCCATATTTCAATTACCAAGTGGTATATGTACCATTGTAAGACCTACTTTTTAGACATGGTGGCATTATCTGTAAACCAATTTGGATGAAATTTACCATATTGATAGAGGACCTTTACTACTTCATGTATTCCATGTTTCATTAAAATCTTTCATGTGGTATAACAGCAGAAGTGAAAAATGTGATTGAATTGTTCCTATACACCCTCATTTGGAAGTCTTAAAAAATTCATAGAAAATCCAAAAATTGAGATGTTGACAAAATTCTTTCAAAGTAACATTCCTTACCATAATTATGATCATAATAGTCCATAAGAAATCATCATTATCAATTAACTAGGAAATAAGACACTTTTCTGCAATGAAATCACCAAGTCCAAAGAAATGTCGGAAAAAAAAAATTCTAAAATTTGATTTTGGAAGGGAACCAAAATGACAATACGTCTTCACTCATCCCTCTAGATCATTTCTATGCATTCTGTTTGTCTCTGTATACAGCCCGTGTGAAAAAGAATATTTTTAAACCGTATGAAAAAGAATATTTTTAAAGGAGGGAACTCTTTTGTGACCTACCTTTGACTATGGTGGCACCACCTGTAAAGTGGTCTGGACGAAAACAACAGAATTTGAAGAGGATCATAAGTGACTTATTTCTACCAAGATTTATTAAAATCCTTCAAACAGTTTTGTAGAGAAAGTTGAAAATGTGAAAAATGGCCAACCCACCCCCCCCCCCTTTTGGTTTTTTTTTTGGAAGTCTTAAACTTAAAATTGCCTAATTTCATATGTTGATTGTTGAAAACATCTAAAAACTTATTTAGATGTGTAAAGAAATGAAAAAAAAAATTGATCACAGCTGGATTTGAACTGCTACTCTCCATATTTCATTAGTGGCATTATGTGTTAACCAATTTGGATGAAATTTACCAAATTGATAGAGGACCTTTAGTACTTCATATATTCCATGTTTCAGTAAAATCTTTTATGTGGTTTTGTAGAAAAAAATTGAAAATGGGAAACATGCTACATGCTCTATAAATTACCGCAAATTCATTTGCGTTTCTGCGTAAAAGGAGCTATGCCCTGGAGATCGATATCCAAGACAAAGTAGCGAAAATACAAAATATCTCTCTCATACACTCGTACTATCATACATTAATATATACGTTTCCAGTTCTTACCATTTGGAGACCAGGATTTTGTATATCTAAAGGGACTAAACTACTACTTTGGACGGTCAATTTAGATGTACAAGTCCCTGGAAATTTTGTAATCTTTAAGAAGTAGAAATCGCGAGAAGAGTAAAAATATTTCATTGTATTGATCACAAATACTGAAAAAGACGAATTCCAAATTTTCCGGTGCTCAGATTGTCGTGAACGAACTTTCCTGAGGCCAATTAATCCACTGATAAAATCAGAGTGAGACTTTGCTAAATTGTTCAAATATTTATTATCTTATTCTATCAGAAATTAGCACAATTTACTAGTTGGCATTAAATAATTAAATACACAATTTACAACAACATTCAGTAATTTACATAAATATGAAGCCAGATTCCAGGCACCGTCCGTCTGTATAACACTCGTCCAGCCACAGAATTTGTAAGGGATGGGGAAATTCTCTACTAGATATTTATTATAACTATGTATATATTTATATATAAACGAAACTAGAGCTCTCTATGAACAATGTCTTTATTAAAATTACAGTTATTCCTACTGAAGCATTTCGCTCCTCGCTGAAACCTACAAAAGCATTACGCTTTCCGTAAAATCTTACTGTAGAAGCATTTCGCTACTACAATATTCCTATAATTAATGCACACTTAATATAAACTTGTAATATTTAATTCCGAACTATGACAAAGTCAAAATGCCGAGACAATCTGCCTCCGACGCCTACAACAAGAGAAAATTATCTCTTTGTTCGATAAGACGATAATTTGCTTCTATTAATACTCTACTGTCCGCGCAGCTCACTTCGGAAGTCGGAAAATCGCGATTTTTTCTATTGTAGCATTGAAATTGATAAAAATGAATACTACCATTCAATTATTTGAGTATTCTCGTAACTAAGTTCATAAGACAAACGTACTTAAGTGCAACCATTTGCCTACTGTCAACTCATATCACTTTTGATTGGGGATTCTCCATGTTAATTTTATCATGATGCATATGACGTCGCATTTGGAAGATTCCATCTTGATATTGTAATAGGGGTGTTTTCGGATTTAAGGGTTAAGTACATACATGTATTTGAAACATTGAAATGGCCATATTAAATCACAAATAATTGACTTTACGGTAATTATTATTATCCTCGTCCCCTCTAATTATTAGTCGGGACTCCTATTGATCAAGGATCTAAGCTCGCTCACAGACGGGAACATTATGGTTTACTTATGTTGATGTCACCTTACATATTTTTGATAACAACATATTATTCTGTAAACGTTTCTTGAGAAACATGTAGATCCTTGTTCTCTATATGGATTATTATTTATAAATTTTTAAATGTGTGTCCTTTGATTGTGCTGGTTTTGCGGTGAGTAGGAAAGTGGGGCCTGTAAACCGTGCTCAATCGACCGTCCTTAGTCTGCATCGTAACCGCAGCACAATCGAATATTTTTGTAATGCCATTTTTCCTTGTATATTCTATTATCATTTTTTGTGTGCATGTCCTCGGTGATTTGTGTCATATAGCTTTGTCAGATGTTTGTTTTCTCTTTTAAATTAACTTTGTCACTTATTTATTTCTTCGGCACATAATTCATCCCTTTAAAAAAAAAAAATACAAAAATTAAGGAGGGGGGAGGAGGGGAGCGACAGGTGGGGGCTGATCCAATTCCTAAGCCGTAAAACATTTTAATGGAAACCTATTATTTTAAATGGAATTTCCGTTTTCTGTCATATCTTTTATGAAAATCTAGAGAAGATTTCTTAAATAAATCTCTGTAAAAATATTAGTAAATAATAATAAAAAAAATATATAATAGAAAAATTTATTAAGACTAAGACTAAGAAACCTCTGCCAAATGACTTATTGTACCGATAGTACCATACCTTTACTCTTTTATAAGTAGCTAGAAAAAAGTCGACATTTTATTGTTAGAATTTCATTCAAAGGTCTTTTTTTAATAATAATAATAATATTAAAATATGATTCTTCCCCGCGGAGGGTTTGACTTAAGTGTTATTATATCTTTTTCCTGATGTTATGTGGCTTTGACACTTTCTATACAGTGTTTGTTCACATTCATTTATATATACAGTGTTGAATTATTGTTGTTTCGTCTGTGTGTAAGGACATTCGCGGCGGGTGTGGCTAGCCAAACAGGGGACGCTCACTCTTCCCGGGCACCTGGTCTCACCTCTGAATTTCAGGGGTCCGTGAATGTCCACTGTGGTATATTGTTGTTAGTGTCATAGTCATGTGACACCAGTTACTTTCGTATTTTGCTATTAATACAGACAAAAAGATAAAAAAAAAGGAATGTATTCCTCATATTTATCCGGTTTCTTAAATATATGTATTGTATGAGATCAATTGTCGCAACAAATTGCTGTCTCATACATCACCATATAATGTTAATGTTAATTGTTATAATTCAATAATACTTGTAGATATCTGGATGATATTTTGGTTATCGACAACCCTGAATTCGAACAATTTATATCAGAAATTTATCCACCAGAGCTCACATTGAATAAAGCTAATACTTGAGATAAATCTACACCTTTCTTAGATTTAAACATCAAAATTATCAACCACCTGATATATACTAATATTTATGATAAACGTGAGGATTTTGGATTTCCTATTGTAAATTTCCCTTACTTGGATGGCGATGTTCCTCGACTCCCATCATATGGTATCTATATATCTCAATTAGTTCGATTTGTCAGAGGCTGCACCGATGTTTTGGACGAAATTTACAAATTACTACTAAACTTTTAACTCAGGGTTACAGATATCACAAGTTAAGAAAAACATTCGGCAAATTCTTCAGATCTTATTCAGAACTTCTATCTAAATTTGGAAAATATTTCTTTTCAACAGTATGTATCCAATGGAATTTCCCACCCTTATTTTTACGGTGATCTCGTATATAAACTAAGGAAAGTAAAGGGCTCCGATAACGTTATTTTATCATGTAATAAAATAATAAAACGTCTTATAAATAGACAATATGATATTGAGATCATCAAAAAGACTATAGGTCTTGTATTTGGCCCCTCTACAGCCTTATGCAGACTTTTACTTGAACGTTGCACGCTGACTAACAGGGCGGTGGGGACTATATGACGGGCCTTGTCCAAACCTCTTTCAGAGGAGACATGGTCCTGAACCTCGTCCCCTCTGACTGTTAGTCGGGACTCCTACAGATCTAGGGTCTTAGCTCGCTTTCAGACTGGCAGAGCACGGTTTATCATGTTGATGTCGCATATATTTTTATACAATTATGTATTTTACAATACCTTACGTTTTTGTATTTTTATGACCTCTCAATATGTGATACCTGTTGACCCTTGTTCTTTACATGGAGGATTATTTATAAATTTTTAAATGTACGTCCTTTGATTGTTCTGCTGTTACGGTGAGTGGGAAGGTGGGCCCGTAAACCGGTTAACCACAGTTAACCACACCATTTGTTTGGCTTTTGTCAAATTAAATGACCGTCCTAAGTCGGTATCGTAATTGCACTACAATCAAATATTTTTGTAATGTGATATATGTACTAGTATATTATTTATATTCATGTATTGTATAGCTCTATGGTGACTTCTGCCACATAACTGAGCCAGTAACTCCTCTTTTTTCTACCTTAATCTTTATCAGACTAATTTATGTTTATCCAATAAATGTACACCCTTCCTGTTCATGTTCCCGTTTTTGTCGCTCCATTACATATTCACCCCCTCATAAGGGAAATAATCTTGATGCTATCGTACAGGTGAAATTATTATGCCGTTGTTTAAACAAAACAAACAAAATTAATATTGACGAAAACACTGACATTGATGTATGTTTTATGTTGCCTCTAAAATCCATTTATAATTCACAATACATTTCCAGTGAATGAAATACGCACAGCTTTTAATGTAGGGACAAAAATGTATCTGTAAATATAATACCTTTTAAATACGTTTGTTGATATACAGTAGATAACAAAGTTTAATACTGGATATCTGCATAAATAACTTGTTATTTAAACATTTTTTATAAACAATGGAATCACGGTGTCAGAAAGTAAATTAATAGTGGTTGTCACTTCATACATTGCCAAACATTCAAACAGTATGTTAGAGAGACTGCTACAGTATGTAAAAAAGTTATGCTCAGATATTGTATTTCACGTAAGGAAACTTTCAAACGCCACCTTATTTATACAGTCTCGTTCATTCATTACTCTTATTTGATTTCACAGTTTGCTTTTACATATGAATAAAGCGTTGTAAATTGCAGTAAAGAAGACTTAGCTGTATGACAAAAACCGCCACGGACATACAGAGCTATGAAGAACAAACACATAAAAAAGACGTCACAAACAAACTGGACCGTTATAAAGTTGCATTATTGAATTAAAGTGACAATAGTCCCTTATTTTAAGTGTTTTAATTCGTTTACGAGCCCATATTCCCATTTGTCACAAAATATTACAATCAATGAACACACATTTATAAATCTTTAAATAATACTCCATTTTGAGAACAAGAATCCACAGATTACCCAATATGAGAGGAAACGAATAGCATTATTGAATGAGCCATTCGTGCTCTGTCCGTATGAAAACGAACTAAACTTGATAATTTTTTTTTTGCAACAATGTCTCTTCAGCGATGCTCAAGACCGAAACTGTGAGAATCGAAAGTGCAGAGCAAACTGATTACCAAATCTGACCTAAAAGTAAGAGTCAAAGAACCAATCTATAGGATAAAGTTATGAATGGAGGAGTTGTTCCTTAATTTTAGAATAATCCACAAACTTTTGTCAATGAATTGGACGTATGTATTTCGGGTCCATACACAAGCATTGAAAACTGGGGTTTTTTTATTACCCTCGGGAACTCGGTCCACTAACAGCGATATCAGGCCAGTAGTAAATATAGATATCAGGCCAGTAGTAAATACAGATATCAAAACATACATGCATGTATTAATTCAGTGCACCATATGCCAAGTGACAAATAAACCAAACTCATCCCAAATGTTCATTTATTGATAATGAAAAAATATAAAAATTTCATCTTTTAATAATGAGATATTATAAAACTGATCTTCTATCAAAATACTTTGGGAAAAAATGTGGACGGATGTAAGAAAACATTACTTTTTGTTTACGTCATTATATTGTATACAGTACTTCCGAGCCAAGGGTAACAGGTTTCCATGGCAGTTTACTTCGTCCCTGGGCGATGTTACTGTTCCATGTAAGGACTCGTAAAATCACCTTGGAGTTGTTATAAACAACAATTGTAATCTTAATGACGGAATTACTCTCGCGTGTGAAAAGGGATGGAAATCTTACTTCGCTTTATCAAACGTTGCTTTCCTTAGCAAACCCACTCACTGTATCCCATCTATATAAAACAGTTTTTCGTTGGTCTGTCTTGTACAGGTGTGAACTTTGGAACAAAATGTCTCAGCAGGACAGTCGTCGTCTTTGTACTTTTCAACGCTTTGTCAGTAAAATTACTCTGGGCCTTCCTACAAAGACAAGGTCTGACATGGCTGAGAGTATGTTAGGCCTTCTCGCTTTATCATCAGTAATCGACAAACGTAAGTTACTCATTCTTGGGAGGCTATGTCGCCTCGAAGATCAAAGATATTTTTGATGAGGATTTTCTCGTTTATATAATGCTTGTCCCATGACCAAAGGGGCTTCATCCCAGACATTATCTTTATCATATCAATATAAATTGATTGACTATCTTCATAGCTGGCTTACGACTGGTACTTTCCCTGATAAAAAAAATCATGGAAGCCCGTTGTTAGGAACGCCGTATCGTGAAATTACTCCTACGCGCGATCATCCTGAATAGCTAGCGATCCCGAGTATTTTCATTTCTTTTCCATTTTTCGCTATGATTTTCCAGCATTGCTATGGGCGCTACCAATCATATTAGAAATTTTAAAGGGCTAAATTCTACTGGCTTATTATGCGAATGTGAATTGTATGAAATTTTTCTTTTATAAGTACAATAGATAAAAACCAATATAAACAGTGTAAAATAATAACAATCATCAATTTGTTTTGCTTTAATGTCAATATTGTATTTTCCAGAAAGGGGAAATGTATTAAACTTCCCAGTACACGCATATTTACATAAGGGATTAATTTTAATGACCTTTTAGAGCATAAAAAGATGAATTATCATATTTGTTATTATCTTCACAATTATAGCGCATCTTATGGGCTGTTTCAGCCATATATCAATAAAATTACATGTATATATGTAATATACTTGTCCATGGTATAATTACAACGAAGCTTTTATGGAGAGTAAGTTAATAAGACTTCTATAATACACCTCTACATGCAAACGATCTGCGATAACTCATTACAGTTTTTCTCGACTACTGCGCAAATAGCTCTCATCTAATTTTGTTATCCGGAGGTTGTCATTGCTACAGGTCACAAAAAGTGCGATGAGATAGTAAGATCGATACTGTTTAAAACTCTGACTTGGACGTCAAGCAGGTAGCCTTCTATTAAAATAGGAACATATGGAATCATTCAGGATATTATATCTTTCCTCATAGCTTGATCAGAATAAGATAGATATTATACTATCATTATATCTGAAACGTTATTCATCATAAATTATAACAAGCTTATAGACAGACACAGTGATGTATGGATGAATATGCGGGTATGTAAAACTAGTTTGGACATGTAAAAGTTCTGATATACATACATAGATGGATTGACTTAAAAATCGTTATAAGATCCTTTGAAATGGATATAAGGATCCCACCTTTCGTTGCCACTATCCAACCAACACAAGGCTACATTGGTATTTCTAGAAATATTACAGCATTATCTGAGATATTTGCTGGTCATTCATCATGGAGACGACTAAAGTATAGTTAATCTTCATTTCTCCTATACTTGACACGTGGTGGAAGTGCAGTACACGCTTAAACGTTAAGGCAGACATGTAACGACGTTAATTACACGTAGCCACGTAACGTTGACAATATGCGATACATCAACTCACAATGTTTCTTTGTACACAACATGAATCTTTGTTAAAAGAATATTAACGAGTAAATTTCAACTTTCTTAACATAAAAGTTTGACTTGGAAGCGGCATTAGTCATCCACTCTGCAGTTTTTGCATGGTATGCGTCACGGTCGTCGGTATATGTGCATGACGGAGTGTAGTAAATGTGTTGTTAATGTTACAGTGTGCGTAATGATGCTGGGGTGACACTATGTTACAGTAATGATGCTGGAGTGACACTATGTTACAGTAATGGTGTACTCGGAAATGACTTGTGGAAATGGAATGGACTTTACCGATTCTTCTCTTATTAATGTTTCAGGCAGGTTTGTTTAATGCTACCCATGTATATTTTCCGTATATGTCTATGGGAAACCTACCTTATTTGCAATATAGAACTAACAACGTAAATGTGAATAATAATGTATTTAACAGTAAAACTCTCATGAATAATATGAATTCTGGATTTGGAGTTCCTTTGCATAACATGGCTCCTCTGCTGCAACATACGGGTCCAATATACTCCATCTACCCTGCTTTATCTTCATCAAATCCTATATATAATGCCAACGCTGGAAATATGTTTCCAGTGATTGACTCCACACTGCCAAATAGGCATCTGAACCAGGAGCAGCAATCTGAATTTTTCCCTGTATTAACACAAGAGAAACAAGACTCTGCCTGTGAACAAGACGCTGATAACCCAAACGTCGCTGTGCAACTCTTCAAAAAGGTATATGGACAACGCCAAACTCTGACAAATGCTGTGGGATATAGTGCAAATTTAGCAAAAGAACTAAATATTATTGGAGATGAAAAATTCTTCATTTCGTTGATACGTCAAAAACTCAATAAATTAGTTCGTGAAGAACGTAAGCGCTTAGCGAAAACAAACCAATCCACAAAAGAATTCCCAATAGACAACAATCACAATGCATTTAATTTACATATCCGTGCAAATCAAGAAGGTAAGCATTATTCTGAGTATATTAATCAGTAAAGTAAGCCTTAAATCCAGCTATTAAACAACAAATTAACTACAAGTAATAATCAATATTAAGAAAAGCTTCCGCAACTCTCAATACTTGCAGTTGGCATGATAAAATTACTTAGTCTTGTTTTTGCGTTATTGCTTATCGAATACGGATTCGTGGCGGACGGAATCGATTAGCATGTGTCACTATTTCGCGACCTTTGATCTCTTCTATTATCCTCTCGAAATTGAGATATTATACACATGTACCGTATACTTTTCACTGAGTGCAACTATATATGCTTTTATATAAATATCACAAAACCTTTACATTTTAATCGATTTATATTTGTATGTTAAGCAAAGAAACAACATGTTATACAAGTTCTTTGATAGTCAACAAAAGAGGTAAATTTCACTGCTAACAACATTAACAGGTATCATATGATATGGATCAAGGATAGATAAAAGATGCTCTTAACGTGGATGACAAACTCCAATTTGTCTCGTAAATTGCACACATTAAAATTGTATATACAATAATCAAACTTTTTAAGAATGTTTGACTAGAAAGACACTTGCTAGGATTTCATCATTGTATTAGCAGATATCGAGCAAGGTACCCTTACTGCTTATGTAATATCTAATCCATCCATTAGGTACTTTCATCACTGACCACCATTTCCAATTTTCTATGTTACTTTGATATAGTACAATCTCTGTTGATTATGTTGGCTTATACCGTACATATAAAAGATATGTAAAAATTGGTAAATAAAATTGGTAGTATTTAACATTGTACCTTTATTTTGTTTCAGAACCAGAGGAGGAATTCCGATATACTACTTTTTCAACATTTATTGGAGATTTTTTCTGTGCATGGTGTAAAACATCAAAGGGACAGAGCAAAAGACATTGTCTCCGCTTCTGCTTTCAATCAATGTTGGAAAAATACGACAATTCATAGATATTGCATAAGTACATTTCAAACTTTTCCCAGTATAACTGGAAAATTCAAACTCAGGAATTGGGGGAATATGCTTCAGATTTCAAATCGAAATCCTATTTATTTGTATCCTCTCTAATATCTATATCAATCACAGAAAGTGTATTTATTTGGAAATACTCCTGCATTATTGTTTCCTAAAACTATTGAAGTATGACACACCTTGCATCCATCATGTATTAGATTTGAATAATAATTTAAATCATGATTTGATTAATCCATTTTATTGTTTGCTTTGATTTATAGTACATGGAGTAATACGTCATTGCAAAGAGAGTTACATAATGCACTTGATTTGATCCCAACAGTAGAGTTTTGGTATCACGTGAAAGATGGCGTTGCACTGCTTGCTTCCATATGCGGCAGATTGTTCTTAATATTGATCTCTTTAATAACATAATTTACGATTGATCCTGAAGACCCATCATGTTTTGCAATAATATGTTATTTCTTATTTTTCTCTAAAAGCAACTGTCTGGAGCTGTAGTGGCACTATCCAGGAAGGATAGAGTAAACTTAGACTAGCCTATCATTATTAACACTGCAGCGATACTATCGTCTTTTTCTAACTTTAAATTTTTGTGATTTAAAGTGAGCACATGACTATTTAGTTATGTGCTCACTTTAAATAAAAAAAAAACTCTAAGGTTAGAAAAACACTATATTAGGAAGGGTAAAATAAAGTAAGACAAACTTTCATTAATTAATAATACAGTGGAGATACTACACGATTAATGGTAAAATAGAATAAGACAAACTTATAATTCATAATACAGTGGTGACATTATATTAGGAAAGGTTAAATAAAGTAAGACAAACTTACTGTGGCGATACTATATTGGGAAGGGTAAAGTTAAGTAGTTGAAATTTATCATTGATATCAGAGTGGTGACAGAGTGGTTAAATAGTTCAAGTTTCTCATGATTACGTTAGCGACACCATACGCCGAAGGGTAAAATTAAGTAATTCAAACTTTTAATAAGTAGGCCTACTTGTCTTTACTTGTTAATGTCGGAAGTCCGCTAATCCTTGAATGCTATGTCTTTTATTTTGTACAACCATGAAAGTGAGCAAACATACCTAAACCAGAATACGTATTGTTTGTCGCAGGTTGTACGTTTTGTGTATGTATGTATAAAATTTATTCAGTCAATAAAAACATTTAAAAAGTGATGATCAGTTTGACATTACAGTGATGGATTTATTGAATTTTAATTTTTCTTTTATATAAAAGTAGGTAAATACCTTTAGGTCATAAAAACAATAAAAAATCATTGTAATCAGTAAAGGAACGTCTATGTCAGCATATGTTATGAAAAGTAATGGATGCGAAGTACTAAGATAAATTGTAAAATGCTAATAGAGTAACAAAGTAAATGTCGAATGTTCAATGTACAAGGTCTAGAGAAGCAGAAGTAGAATCAGACGTCATGGTTAGATACCAATGACCTGCAGGCTCATCACATTCGCTGTGATGTTCATTTAGAATTGTCTAGTTAAACCAGTGTTCATTTTGAATATGTTTGAATCTTGTTTTACGCCTCACCAAGGTTATTGTATGGTGATGGCATAGCACAGAAATTTATACCTAGGCAAAGGACCCAACCTAAGCAGTGAGGATCTGGAATATATCACGTGTATTGTGTCTATTGTGACCTTGTTTTTTACTGTCTCATCCGAAAGAGAGGACGCCAACGAGCAATTGGCGAGGATCGAACCTGAGACCCCCCCGTTCACGAATCAGGCACATTACTGGTTGATCTAGGACGTTCCAGTCATATTAAATATTAGAGATGTACTACAAATTAATATCATGTATATGAAAGGAGCATAAGGAAATTAAATAAACAATTTGCTGTTTAATGCATCTCAAATTCAATATGTGACCAAATTCATTAGACTGGTGCTAACAGGGGACAAAAGAAAAAGAATAATTGACGAAAACGTTGAAAATGCATCAATAAAAGCATCGACAATATCTGCCAGAATACAAGTTCAATGAATCTTATGAGCAATGGTATGGGCTAGAATACAGATGTATACATGTATACAAGTTCATTACTTCTGTCTCAGTGATCCGTATTATCTACGTCTTCTTATAAAGTGAAAACATCAGTTAACACATTAAGCTTACAAATGTATTTACAAGATGTATGAATCTTTCGTCAATAACTTCATACCGAATACTAATGTAGAGTCTTCTTTGTGGTCCTTATCAGAAAATATTATATCAAATAATGACGAAATCTACATTAAACACTTGATTATGAAATTGTAAAAATGTATATTCCTTTGTTATATCGCTTCAAGTTAGTGATACGTGCTTATTAGATTTATTTCATATAACAAGTTTCTTAAATTAAAGGACCTATTGAGATATAATTAATCAACGCTGAATGCTACACTACATTAAACATATAGATGAAATTTATTTTTTGCATTTGCATTTTAAGTAGGGCGTTGTTTTATATACATTATATTACACATAAATAAAGCTCTATGTTCAGAATTTTCTTTCATGTTGTGATAACGACCCCTGTATTTGATTTCTCTGTGTAAGCCATATGTAAGTTTGTAAGTTCTAGAGATGAATTGTTGAGAATCGTTTGTATAACACAAATATGTATCACTGTCGCCATCTAGCGTGACTCAGTGTTAATATAATCGTCTGTGGTCAATAGGACACCAGTTTTGACGTGAACACTTGTTTTTGGTCCTGAGAGAAATATGTCTGTGTCCAATTCAGATTGGGAATAATGAACAACCTTCAAATGCTTTACATGTCAGCTCATTAAGAATTACTGTCAAAATTTACACTAGAAAGGTAGCTATATGCGGCGATGAAGGAGGCATACAGTTTGTGTCCGATTCCGTTAGCGGTATGTGCAGCACACTTGGACCGTTTAATAAGTAACATATATCTAGGTGACCATCCCATTTGTTCATTCAATGGTCAGTTCCCATTCCTGTTAGAACTGTCAGATTTGAGAGCATCAGAAAACGAGAAAGTTTTTCCCATACGAAGTGAATCTGTTAGATGCAGTTAACAGGTACTTGGTTTAACGTCGACCACGTGTTGACATTTAGAAAAAATACGAAAGAGTAAATCAATAAATGAAGACGGTAAGGAAATGCTGCAGATAAAGAGAGATATACGTGGATACTACCTACAACCTAGAAGGAGAAAGAAAGAAACCTTTTCAGCATTTAAGAAACAACGACGTAACTTTCATTTAACAACGAAATGAAATGTTCTGGTAGCGAACATTTATCAAAAGAAAAGTATCCTATACCGCAAATATATGTCAGGTTTCTGGTACCAATTCATGAGTATATCTATTACTTCTTATAAACCTTTAAAGCTCGGAATACTATGTATACATACATTATACTGTTTTACGCAACACCAAGATCATCTCATGTATATAGATAACACAGCACCCACCAGAAGCAGCGTAAGAGCATGATGACAATTTATCACCTCTGCTCGTACCCTGGACCTCTCATCCCAAACTCGCTGCCAACAGAGCTACATTGACTTCATTCTGATTTTGAATGATCTACCAACTTCCACTCTTTCCAAGTTGATTTATTATGATTTTGTGTTTTACTAAAGATTGAATGTATATTCGATAACACGACAATTAATCTACATAAGTACCACATCCACCCGCCTTCCAACTAAAATGTTTTACTATGATCTTTATACACTTACTTACTTACTTACTTACTTACTTAATCCTCTACGCGCCAGGTCGCACATAAGGCAACCATACAGTCCCTCCACGTTGTGTTTGGTCTTCCTCTTTTCCGTTTGCCGTCGGCCGTCCAGAGGATGGCTTCTCTGGTGATGTCATTCTGGTCTTTCCTGAGTACATGGTCGTACCATCTGCACTTCCTCATTGCAATTTCGACAATGATGTCTTCCTGTCCTGACATCTCTATCAGTTCGTTGTTGAACACTACATTTGGTCATCTGATGTTAACTATGGTCCGTAGGCATCGGTTTACAACGACTATTAGTTTCCTTGTGAGGTCTTTCCGGAGCCGGAGCTTCCAGCATTCTAATCCATATAACATCACTGTTTTCACATTACTGTTGAAGATCCACAGCTTTGTTCTGATGGTCATCTGGGAAGATTCTGTCTATCAATGTATAGACAAAAAAAAACCCCGATTTACAAATTAAATTTAATCCGCTTCGCAGATTATCTTATTCGCACATCGAAAGACAAAACAGTTTTACAGTCATTTCATTTAATTAATTTACAGGTATTTCAAATTAAAACTTTTTCCGTGAACGACAACATCTTTTATTTAAATCTGATGAATCAAAATTTCGAGCATCAATCTTACGTTAGCAACAAGAACGATAAGTTGTAGATCTACATCTAAATCTATTTAGGCACAGGAATGGAGAGATAGGTATACAGAATACAGATTGAGAACCATACATCCGTTTACTGTACAGTTGTGTTTGGACCAAACAGTATTATGTAAACCTATCTTCCCAACGGGGGAGGGAGGTAACTTCTTATATAAATGTATACATATATACAGACTGTCGCTGGAATGGGATATACTTTTAAGGATATTCAATTCATTAATGAGTTTCATTTTCCATCCATATATATTTCAATGGGTATCTCTCTAATCACAAAATATATGAATACGTAAAACGTATGTGGAGATTACAAGAGAAGACAATTTTCACTAGAATCTGGAATACAGAAACTTATTGCAAGCTTATTCATGGTAAATAATAGGGGAAATTATTTCTGTTGTCATCTTTAATATAACACCTTTAGGGCATATTACACAAAAGTTTAAATTGGGAATACGTCAGCACTATATTCGTCAGTATATGAATTGGTATGTTTTACACTTTTTTCAATATATGAATGGGTAGTTTGCCAGTGACTCCAGCCGGTTGCACGTCCGTATCCAAAATCATTGCAAGTTAAAACCCCTCCACCCCTACAATTTAGGCAATCTCACTCTTCCACGTGTGTATACTCCGACATGAAATATGAAATCTAAATATTTTGTTTGAAAGAGTCTATTCTAAAATGATATCTTTCCATTTAGCGTGGCATGCTTCGACGTTCAAGAAAGATGATATGTTTGTAAAGGTATCAATGTACCAATGTACCCTGACTGGAGTCATGTAAGCTTTTTTGTGGCCCGAAGTCCTGCTAGGGGTGAAAATTCCCAGGTTTCTGAGTGGATATAGTTGTCAGGTACATCTTTTTGACTGAAACGCTATATATGGACTTTCTGTTGACAGGTAACAGTATCAAAAATTATCTAATGGGTCAGTATTTTTCATATTATTTTTACTTTAATGGGAGGCCTCTCTTTTTATTGAAATATAATAGAAACATCAAATTATACTCTATTTCATGTAAAATTTTCAATTCATTTAAAACATATAGTCCTATGGAAAATCAATTGCTGCGTTGATACAGGTTTAAACAGCTGGCTTCAAAATTTGATTCGGGATCGATGTTTCAATACACTATAACTCCATGTAGATAATCACGTGATAAATATGCATTCGATTGAAAGTGTATGGTGGGAATATCATATACTGTTATTGATTATAGTATGTACATACGGTTTTGATGTGTTTTGGAATGTGCCGTCACAAGTGTGTCTGTTAAAGTATGATATCTCTTTCAATCTTTCAAAATATGACATCATTTCAAATGAGAACGAAGAATTTATTGGAAATAAAATTGTGATATTTTATGAAACAAAACCTGGATTGTATCCTAAATTTCTAAAGAATGGAACAGCCGTAAACAGTGGAATACCACAAGTAAGTCTTTTTTGTTTGAAATTAAGAAAAAAATCTCCTTTTAAGCTTTTTATGTTCGTTTCTCCAGCCAAAATCCACCCTCACACGCACACGCACAAGAATTTGGTCTGGTCTCATATATGAAGTTTATGAACGTTTGCTTCCTGGTACATTTTTAAGTGTACTTGAACTTCTACTGGTTTACTTGTTGACACGGGGGGTTGGGGGGGGGGGGTTACTTGCAGTAATTTTGGGTATGGACGTGCGACCGGAGTCGCTGGCACCCTACTCATTCATATATTGAGAAAAGTGTAAGAACATGAAAAGTCAAAACGTGAAAAGCATGCCCATTCCGACTGTAAGTGTTCATATATTTTGTGATTAAAATGATACCCATTGATATATATTTGAATGGAAAATTATATTCATTAATATATTGGGTGGCCTTAAAAGTATATACCCCATTCGAGCTGCACGTCTCTGTATATATTCATTTACATAGGAAGTTAACACCGCCACCCCTTGCTTGTGAAGAAGTGTATGGTGACAAATCGTAGAATACCCATGTCCGTTTTCGTTTCCCAGCGAAATCAAACTTCGTCCTAGGTGTCAGATAATGATCAATCACTTTTTATATCGATTATTCCATCGCAACAGGTTGAAGGGGATATAGTAATGCGGCTGTTCGTGTGTGTACAGTGGCGGATCCAAGATTTCTGAAAGGGGGGGGGGCACTTGTGTATTAGCCAAGCTACTCAGCCAATTTTGGTGCCAAATCTGGATTTTAACAGTAGGTATGTGACGAAAAGGGGTCAGGGGATGCCCCCTCTAAATCCGCCACTGGGGCGGGTGAGTGAGTGGGTGAGTGCGAATTCACGTGAGTGCGTGACACTTCACCTTGTGGGCACAATACACACTACAGGTTTTGCCTGATCACTTTCAAACTAAACATGTTACTTGTTGATAAGAGGAAGAACCCTATTGATTTAGGGTCACAGGGTCAAAGGTGAAGGTCAACATTGACAGACTGTGAGTTGCTGCCGTGCGAGGGTATTCTACTTTTGGCGTTGCTCTTGTTTATTTTATATACAGATCACTTGATATATTTTATTTTTATGCAAACATGTATCAGTATCGACAAATATCTGGCATTTGCTAATAAAGAATTGAATTGAATTTTATACCCCAGTCGGAGATGGACGCACATTGTATTATGGTATGCTGTATGGCGTTGTGGGTCAGTTCGCACCTTATAAACAAGATTCAGGTCTTACCGTTTAGCATATTGATTTTCAATATCATGGTCAAAAGTTAAAATAATTTTGGGGGCAAAAATAACATATAATTTTTTTTTTATAAAGCACATCGTAAACAAGATAGAGACCAATCAATCTATGCTATAACTTTTAAACTTTGTACAATTATTGCTTATGACAGGAGGACGAAGATTAATGATTTACAGTATCAAGGTCAAAGGTAAAGGTCATTTTCAAATTTTAGGGTAAAAAATGAAAATTAAGAATTCTTAACTTAATGTATCCCCCACCTTGCAAGTATGAATATATTTGACAGAATTATTGTCCAGGACCCAAAGGTGTGTCATGACTTTGAATCAACGTCATGCCAGATCTGCAAGGTCAAGGTCACAATACATATGCAATCGGAACGCCATCGCCATTTTTACAAAAATAGAGTCTTGTTACGATTGATTCCATATGATGAGTAAATCTTTCTCCAGGGCATAACCTTTTATCCCTTGCATGGATTTCCAAGAATTGTTTCCCAGTACCCAAGTGTGTGTCATGACTTTGAAACAAGGTTATATCTGCAACGTCAAAGTCAAAATGCATATGATTGGTGAATCTTTATCCAGACCATAACTTCTTATACTTTGCATGGATTTGAATAGCACATTACAGAAATATCCCCAATGGTGTGTCAAGACATTGAACCAAGGTCATATCTGCAAGATCAAGGTCATAGTAATTATGTTTCCGCTTCCCTTTAAGCGACAGGCGTGTTATACGTTTGGCGTTTCCCTTGTTTTAATTTTACGAAGGACAATAATGCATAAGAAGTATTTTAATCTGATATATAATGGTCACTCCGGTGTTTGTATGACAATAATGATTATTGTGTTTATTGTATGATTGGTTACGAACACCTTTCAAAGTATCGATTCCTTTCACTAAATAGTAAAAATACTGGCTGATTTCACCTTTCGAAGCCGGCGTGGCCTAGTGGTATAGCGTTGGACTCCTGATCGGGAGGCCGGGGTTCGAGTCCCGATCTGGTCATGCCGGGGTTCTGTCTTTCGGATGAGACAGTAAAAACCGAGGCGCCGTGTCGTGGTATGCATGGCACGTTAAAGATTCCTCACTGCTTCGGGTGGGTCCGTTGCAAAGGTCAAAATTTTTATGCCCCGTATCAGGCAGATGCCGTCACCATATACGTGAAATATTCGTGGTGTGAAGTAAAACAAAAATCAATCAATCAATCAATTTCGCCTTTCGTGCTTACAGTAACAGTTGGTTCATTTTCATTTAAGCACGTTTAAATGACTTTCGTCCTCACGAAACAACCCTCCCCCTTTCTCTTCTGGATCTGTACATGCGACATCATTAGAAAAAAAATCTGTCCTGGTATCCTACACCTTGATGAAGAACATCATCGCTCACTTAGAAGAATAAATCAGTCACATGGTTGGCTGTTAAGTTATTTGATTGGAAGTTGACGTCACTTTGATAATTTTCGTGTCGAACCACGACATGGAAGCAGGAGCTAACTAACAACATAAACCCGTTGGCACAGTTAGTCACTTGACACCCCCCCCCCCCCCCCCCCTCTTTCTTTGAGGAGGATGATAGGTGAATAGTGATGTTACGAGAAAAAAAGCATTACTTTTTTTTTCAGAATGTCTCTTTCGCTGCACATTTCTCACGTGCCCGGGAAGACGTCAAGAAGTTCATCCCTTTAAATACGTTCTCCGGTCTGTCTGTCATAGACTGGGAGAGCTGGCGTCCTGTGTTTGACAGAAATGAATATGAAGTTTCAAAGCACATATACATCAGCGAATCGATGAAGCTGGTGAGACAACAACATCCGTCTTGGAATGATCATAAGGTATACACAACGGCCAGAGAAGAGTTTCAAAAAGCTGCAAGGTAAACCTGTACAACTAGATTGAAATAGCTATTGACCAAAATGTCGATCCCGATCGTATGTAGAAAGAGTGATCATTTTATTGAGTATTCCTGTATTTATAGGGCAGTCTCAACCTGATGGAAATTTCAGGTTTGCATTTCTCTGTTGTCGATTAGAAATAGTCTGGAACGTCACATATGATTATACTGCGTTCAGAAAAAGCATCTCATTGTCTTTCCCTCTATTTAACTAATGTCTTAATTTTCTACTATATATTGTAGCGTTTACTCTATAAATATTGTTGACACATAAAGCGAAGGTAAAGTACTGGAAAATGAAAAAAAAAACAGTCCCTTAATATTGTTCCATTAATATTTTCTTTATGAGGCAAAACAAATCCGCTTTCAGTTTTGTTTATATGTTTCAACGTATATTGAGATGAAGTATGAACATATTTTATTTTACTAGATTCTTGTAAATTAGTCAACAGCAGACAGAAATGCCTACATGAGAGGCACCCTCTTGTAAAGACTGATCATAATTACATGATATGCAATTAGAGATCACATTAGTTAAAGTTGTATGCCCTATAATTTTCAAAATTAGTGCAGATAAAACAAAACCTGTACTTTTCTTGTATAGCTAAAGTTATTAACTTTGCGTTAATAACATTTTTGTTTGCTTCAAACTCGCGGAGATATCAACATAAAACGAAAATATTTCGTAAATAAAGTGGGTATATTATAAATACAACCACAACCTGACCTCGCGCATGCGCATTTCAATCAAAACAAGTAAGATGGAGGGAGACTCGAAAAGAAAACGTGGAAGGCCGAAAGAGTTTACGTCGCCAGAAGTGAAAAGAAGACAGAAAGAACGCTGTAAAGAACGAACAAAACAAAGGGTGTTTATTATTTACCTTTAATATGCGAACATAGGGTATACAACTTTAAAGTGTTTTATAACGGCTTATACCGATATCGACACACTCCCCTTTATAGAAACATTTACACACATACATAGAAACACCTGTACACACACACACACACACACACACACACTTTTCTCAGTAAATGGTCACTTTCTTGGTTTACAAATGCCTTTACTTGTTGGTCCATAATTCTACCGAATATCATTACACAAAAACTATTTCGTTTGTGTGTGATTATTCTAAGTTAAAAGATATGCCCCCCACCCCAATAAAATTGAAAAATACACCACACAATCGCCATTGGTTAAATATCGGTCACTAGGATAGATTTTCATAGATCTAGACCTAATTTAACGAAAGCTAGCCGGTGTGCCTCGTTGTTTCTTTTATAGCTTCAGCGCCCCATTAATGTGTAAAAGTCTCATCAACTTCTCGCCATGTGTGAGACTGTCCGTTTAATTAAAATTTATTGTCCTCTTAATGATATTTACTTCACAGAATGTTCATCTAATGGCATTAATTAGATACCTGTTTACATGATATAGGAGTACAATGTCATTAACCTTAACAAAACAGCACTATCTTCTACTCTAGAACTATATTAATTTACCACGTGGTATAAAGTCAGAATTTCATTGGATGATGAAGTAGAAAATATTATGCATAAAGGTAGCACCCGTTTTATTAATTAGCTCATTGAAATTGCTCGCCATTGTAACTCGTTCCATCGGACGTAACTTTTATAACGAAAAATTAAAATTCTTCTTCAAATTCTTGAATATTGATTGATATAAGCATTGAGAAAACAACAAGGTTTGTATGATGTACTATGTGAAGTCCATTATTGGGAATGATGTGAACACTCAAAGGCGATGTAGAAATCTATATGCCAGGGATAGTGCACAAACCAAAATGAAGCCGAAGACTTCACCAAGGCGCGTAGCGCCGATAGGGAGTAGGTGCTAGCGGGGATTAAGGATTATCTTTAACGCAATCTAAATTTATTCCCATCTTTTTTCTTTTAATTCTTTTTTTTTTGGGGGGGGGGGGGTTACAAATATTTGTTTAGACACTTGCCACATGCTTTTCCTATATGCACGCTACCCACTACACAATCGTAGAATCCCCCATTCTATAATTTTTCGTCCTGATGTTGGATGAGCACATTTTATCATCTTTGAATGAATTAAGTATAACACCAATTGCAATGGACCAGAAATTCATAATTATTGAAAAGATATTATTGAAATATAAAAGATATATATCTTTATAATGTATTATCTAAATGTGTTTTCGTCACAAATTTGATGAATTCAGTTGATCCAATTATATGTCGAAAGTAATACAGTATCATAGTTAAATCCTCCAAAACAACACAAACAAAACTGACTGGATTGTGTAGGTTATGCAGTATTATGCCAAATCTTAACAATTTTATAACGAAATACTTCACTAAAATATCTCTCTCCAGTGGCGGATCCAGGATTTCCGAAAAAGGGGAGCCCACATGGGTTTTAGCCAAACTTCTCAGCCATTTTTGGTGCACAATCTGGATTTTTACAAAAGGGGGGGGGGGGCTGCCCCCCTCCCCCTCTAAATCAGCCACTGCTTTCTCTCTCTCTCTCTCTCTCTCTCAGACGAATTGAAAACCCCATATCATAAATTTTGCTACCGTCACTGTTAGAAGGAGGGGAGCGGGGGTGGCACGTGTCCCTGTGGTAACCCTCCCACCCGGACTAAATACGCTACTGGCACTACACTACGATCTCCTAGTGCAGTTTAAATATGGACATGTGTACTTCCGGAAGCTATCAAGGATTACAGAGATTAACAGCTACTTAATGAGTAAATAAGTTTTTATATAAGATGTTTTCCTCTTTTAATGAACTTGCTCCTGATACACGCAAAAATGCACATAAAGACATTGAAATTTAAAATCGTTCGGTAAATAATGCTTATGTAATACGGTGACTTACATTACAAATTAAAATGATTTACTCGACATTAATATTTGATGGTTTTTGCATTAAAACAATGTAAACACAAATGGTAAATGCTTTACTGAGTGTTTTGATACAGTAAACAGAGCATAAACTATTATTACTCTGCAGTTTTAACAGAAATTCTACATGTATTTTATTTCAGGAAGTTGATGGAAGGAACGATTGACCTTATAAAGTCATTACGACCGAGCGGTCACCATGGTTATTACGGATTTCCTCGATGTAATAATTACAAACCAGGAGAACGATTCTGTACGAAAGAAACAATGCACTTCAATAATCAGTATGTATTGTTTGATATGTTTCCGTGTGATATTTGTTTGATATATTTCCGTGTGAGTTTTGTTTGATATGTTTCCCAGTTTTCGTGCTAAATAAGTAAAAAGATGAAACTTTCATATGATAAATGCGTCTCATCAGTTTACATGTACTTCCTATTTACTTTACATTTTCAGATTGCTGTGGTTATTTCAAGCAAGTTCAGCCTTCTTTCCATCAATATACATTAACTCCTCTTTATTTCCCGACATCCCCACTCGTCAGGAAAGGGTTCAAGGCATTCTAAATGAAACATTAAGGATTCAGTCCATATTTCCAATGAAATACATCCCTGCATTTGCATATACAACGTATCTATACACAGATACAAAAGACTTCTATAAGCAGGTAAGTAACATTCACTTAATAATTTACTAATATTTTACAAACCAACCTACTCAAATAATCAAGTAAACAATAGAAACTTCATAAATGAGGTTGAGTATTTATTCTGGCACTGCCTAACAGGTATATTATTAGATAAACAGAGTTTTACAGGGGGATACCAAAAGATATTAGGTCCATGAAATAAAGTTGTATTGGGCAAAGAAAGAGAGAGAAACTCATTCTTGTGATACTGTCAAACTGGTATAGGGAATAAACATATATCGTGACAATGCCTCCTTTGTATATGAGGATACTGTCTCACTGGTATATAGAGAATGAGTATATATTGTGGCACTGCCTCACTGGTATATAGAGAATGAGTATATATTGTGGCACTGCCTCACTGGTATATACAGAATGAGTATATATTGTGACACTGCCTCACTGGTATATAGAGAATGAGTATATATTGTGACACTACCACACTGGTATATAGAGAATGAGTATATATTGTGGCACTGCCTCACTGGTATATAGAGAATGAGTATATATTGTGGCACTGCCTCACTGGTATTATAGGGAATGAGTATATATTGTGGCACTGCCTCACTGATATATAGGGAATGAGTATATATTGTGGCACTGCCTCACTGGTGTTATAGAGAATGAGTATATATTGTGGCACTGCCTCACTGGTATATAGAGAATGAGTATATATTGTGGCACTGCCTCACTGGTATATAGAGAATGAGTATATATTGTGGCACTGCCTCACTGGGATAAAGGGAATGAGTATATATTGTGGCACTGCCTCACTGGTATATACAGAATGAGTATATATTGTGACACTGCCTCACTGGTATATACAGAATAAGTATATATTGTGACACTACCACACTGTTATATAGAGAATGAGTATATATTGTGGCACTGCCTCACTAGTATATAGAGAATGAGTATATATTGTGGCACTGCCTCACTGGTATTATAGAGAATGAGTATATATTGTGGCACTGCCTCACTGGTATATAGGGAATTAGTATATTTGGTGGCACTGCCTCACTGGTGTTATAGAGAATGAGTATATATTGTGGCACTGCCTCACTGGTATATAGAGAATGAGTATATATTGTGGCACTGTCTCACTGCTATATACAGAATGAGTACTAGTATATATTGTGGCACTGCCTCACTGGTATATACAGAATGAGCATATATTGCAACACTGCCTCACTGGTATATACAGAATAAGTATATATTGTGACACTACCTCACTGGTATATAGAAAATGAGTATATATTGTGGCACTGCCTCACTGGTATATAGAGAATGAGTATATATTGTGGCACTGCCTCACTGGTATATAGAGAATGAGTATATATTGTGGCACTGCCTCACTGGTATATAGAGAATGAGTATATATTGTGGCACTGCCTCACTGGTATATAGAGAATGAGTATATATTGTGGCACTGCCTCACTGGTATATAGAGAATGAGTATATATTGTGACACTGCCTCACTGGAATATAGGGAATGAGTATATATTGTGGCACTGCCTCACTGGTATATAGAGAATGAGTATATATTGTGACACTGCCTCACTGGGATAAAGGGCATAAGTATATATTGTGGCACTGCCTCACTGGTATATACAGAATAAGTATATATTGTGACATTACCTCACTGGTATGTAGAGAATGAGTATATATTGTGGCACTGCCTCACTGGTATATAGAGAATGAGTATATAATGTGGCACTGCTTCAATGGTATTATAGAGAATGAGTATATATTGTGGCACTGCCTCACTGGTATATAGAGAATGAGTATATATTGTGGCACTGCCTCACTGGTATTATAGAGAATGAGCATATATTGTGGCACTGCCTCACTGGTATATACAGAATGAGTATATATTGTGGCACTGCCTCACTGGTATATACAGAATCAGCATATATTGTGACAGTGCTTCACTTGTATATAGAGAATGAGTATATATTGTGACACTGCCTCACTAGTATATTGAGATGGAGTATATACTGTGATCCTGCCTCACTGATATATACAGAATGATTATATATTGCGACACTGCCTCTCTGATATATAGAGAATGAACATTGTTAGATTTGCATACTGGTACATACCATACAAAATATCTATTTAACTACAATATTTTGTATACGAGTATGAGTAAACTTCTGGGTGCGTGTATTAATTATACCCCCCAAAAACAAAGTTTGGGGGGATATAGCAATTACCCTGTCTGTCTGTCCGTCTGACCATCTTTTCACATTTGTCTGGGCCATAACTTCTTACCTCCTTGTCAAATCTGGATAATATTTTACAAAATTGTTGTACATGACCCAAGGGTGTGTCATGAGCTTGACCCATAGTTATATCTTAAAAGTCAAGGTCACAGTGTACACATAGCAAAAATTTTTGTCCGGGACTTCTCCACTTATCAAATCTGGATAATATTTCACACAATTGTTGTCCATGACACAACAGTGTTTTATGACTTTGATTCAAAGTCGTATCTTCAAGGTCAAGGCCACAGTGCACACATAGCCAAATCCTTGTCCAGGCCATAACTTCTTACTGCTTTGTTAGATCTGGATAACATTTCAAGCAATTTTTGTGCATGAACCAAGAGTGTGTTTGACTTTGACTTTGACCCATGGTCATATCTTCAAGGTCAAGGTCACAGTGCACACATAGCAAAGATTTTTGTTTGGGCCATAACTTCTAATCCCCTCATCGGATCTGGATAATATTTTACACAATTGTTGTTCATAACCAAAGGGTCTGTCATGACCTTGACTAAATGTCATATCTTCAAGGTCAAGGTCGCAGTGCATACATAGCCAAAATCCTTGTCTGGGCCATAACTTCTTACTGCCAAGTTGATTATTATCCAGGATAATATTTCACTCCATTATTGTCTATGACCGAAGGGTGTATCATGACCTTCACTCAAGATCTTATCTCCAAGGTTAAGGTCACAGTACACACTTGGTCAAAATACTTGTCCGGATGTGTCATGACCTTGACCCCATGGTCATATTTTCAAGGTCAAGGTCCCAGTGCACACATATCAGAGTTTTTGTCTGGGTCATAACTTCTTATCCCCTTTTCGAATCTGGATACTATTTCACTCAGTTGTTGTTCATGACTAAAGGGTGTTTCATGACTTTGACTCAAAGTCATATCTTTAAGGTCAAGGTCACAGTGCATACATAGTTGGAATTCTTGTCCGAGTCGTAACTTCTTCCTTTTAATTTGGAGGGAGATAATATTTTACACAATTATTGTCCATGACCTAAGGATTTGTCATTACCTTGAACCAAGGTGATATCTACAATGTCAGTGTCACAGTGCACACATAGTCAGAATTCTTGTCTGGGCCATAACTTCTTCCTGTTACATTACTGGAAGACTATATTTTACACAATTGTTGTCCATGACCAAAGGTTGTGTAATGACCTTGAACCAAGACCATATCTACAATTTCGAGTTCAGAGTGCACACAAGCCAGATTGTTTTCATTGATTTTACCTCAAAGTGCACAAGTGGGACATCCATTACACTTATACCAGTGATGTATCTTGGGATGAATTATTGCATGTGTCAACTTTGTTGCCGCGGGGGTATTCACCCGTTAGGACAGCTTTAGTTGTGTTGGCTTTTGGATTCGTAGCCGTGGTATCAATCCGTGGGAGTCGCAGAGGTTATCTCTGAGAACAATATATAAAACAGTTTACGCATAACTCGCCTTATTCAAAGTATTTGTTTTCTAAAAGAAAAAAATTGTCTAAAGCCTTATGCGGACAAGAATGCATTAGGAGATAAAGTGATACATATTCATGTTACTGTTCTGATTCGCAACTTAACATGAGATTCATGTATCAATGAATACTTTTAATGTATATTTCTACTGCAGACGGACATCATCGATACAATGGGTCAAGCAATGGATGCTGGATTAGATGGTGCTGTGATATGGGGAAGTTCCATGGATCTGACAAGTAAACTGCAATGTCAACAACATCAAAAATATATCATTGCAGAAATTGGTCCGGTTACCAAGTTCATTGTCTCCTTTGCCAAAAGATGTAGAGCATCTCTGTGTAACCAGCATGGTAAATGTGTAAGAGCAAACTGGGTGAGGGATGCTCCTCTGTATACAATGTATCATACAAAGAGATTCGATTATTCCCAGTATAAATGCAGGTGTGATAAGACGTGGACTGGTCGTCATTGCAGTAAACATGTCTCATGATGGTAAAATCTTCTTATAATTTGATAATATAAGAATGTGTCGATTTTGATTCATTGATATGCTTGTATTATATCGGTGCCATTGCTAAGCATAATGCAACTTCACTATTTCAGGCACATTTTGGAATATATGAATATGATATAACTGCTAAATCTTTATATGCGCTTTGTTGTACGAGATCGAAATTACTAAATTTATGTATATATATATATATTTATATATATATATATATATATTTATATATATATATATATATATATATATATATATATATGTGTGTGTGTGTGTGTGTGTGTGTGTGTGTGTGTGTGTGTGTGTGTGTGTGTGTGTGTAAGAACAAAATAAGTTGACAAAGAAGGACTTGCATTGATTTCACCTAAGTCATTTTACCATTCAGTACGTATTATAAATAAAAAGGCTGACTACAATCGTAAGGGTCTGTGGGCTACATCACTGATGAATTGTAAGCCCCATAAACAATTATTTGCAATTTGTTTTTGGCATTAGACCATGCTTCACCGCCAGTCTTTCAGACATTTATGAACAAGAGCAACGCAAACGTAGCATATGCCCCCTGGTTATTTTTGTAACGTTTGCATAACTCACATGACCACATTAAAGGTCATTTACTAATTATAACTTATTAACTTGACCTAGATATCCTTAAGATGTATCTGTATACCAAATATATATATATATATAATATATATATATATATATATATATATATATATATATATATATATATATATATATATATATATATCTAGTTGTTCATGAGATAAGTGGAAACTGCTCATTCTAAGAAATTTCCTAAGTCCAAAGGGAATAACTCTGACAAAATTATTGAACCATAACCCAGTTTGAATTTGACCTAGATATGCCCCAATATGCCCCTCTTTCAGCGAAAGGGTCAATAAGGATCAATAGTCTCATAGAAAAATGGAGGGGGAGAACAAGAATGGTTTTTCATATATATGTTATGTTCTAATTTTTGAATTTACTTGGGGGTGGTAAATAATTTTTGTTTTTACCACCCCCAAGTAAATTAAAAAATTAGGACATGACATATATATTAAAAATATATCAAAATAAGTAATCACAATCACGAGGCAAGGGCAACCAACTAATATAACATTGCGTCGATTTCAGCATGTATGATTATAATGACTGAAATCCGGAAAATTTCACAATAGTCATGATACCCTGAATCATTAGGTGCAGCTAGTTATTCCATACTACGTATTATATACAACATTAACGTAAATTCTTTTAAGCACCAATGTGATACAAATTCACTTTTAATGAGTGCTACAATAAATAGAAAGCCAATTATAAAAATTTTTCCTTTTACATGTCATGATACACCATAAATAAAACTCAATGCATGATTATAATATTGTTATATTTTATATACATTATAAATTGTTTTATACATGCATTTAAAATTCTTGCAACATAGATTATTATTCTATGTATCTGATAGGATTTAACTGTAAGTATTGACGTATTATAATTGCAGTCATTTTATATTACATACGATTAAATATATATGAAAGATAAAGATGACATTATTTTGTTTAATATTAACCACACAGTTACACAGTGTAACAATGTTTCTAACAAGTTATTCTCGGAATTCAATATTTTGTACGTGTGGTTTTAACACGGACTCTTAATAAATTGATCATAGAAGCTAAAAGAGGCGTGACTGCGAAAAGTATTGCCGTTTACTCATGTACATTTATATTGAAATGCAAATGAGTACTCGTGTGCATTTCAATATAAATGTACATGGGTAAACGACAGTATGTATAGTCAGCAGAGATGAATTCCTCTTTGTCTAATTAAACAACAATCAAGTGTTATCCGAACCGTCCAAAAGCTAATACACAAATACCAGAATAATCTCCATTATAGTAGAACTTTGATTTACAGGTGTAAAATTTCGTTTTGCCGTTTTCTTTACACACGGGAGGGGGAGTAAATTCATATGCAAAAGTATACACAGGTGTTCGGTCGGAATACAAGTACACATTTTAGGCAATCCAATATATAAATGGGTGTCATTTTCACTTAAAATATATCAATGGGTTTAAGTTTATTGAATGAATATATCAGTAAAAACGTAGATTTGAGTCAGATATACATATATGAATAGGTATGCTTTTCTCTATGTCCAGTATATGAATGCATATGGTTTCACACTATGGTCAGTATATGAATAGGTAAGATGTAACGATAGGTAACGACTCTTGCCGCACGTCCGTACCCAAAATCATTGAGAGTTAGCCCTCCTCTTTCCCTGCCTCGTGGTCCGACATTGCTTTTTAACCCACATACTATAATCATTACACCTCATACTTAAACATTAAGCTCAGTAAACAATTTATGTTCATCTTTATTCGAAGTAGTAGATCTGTTACCTTAAGCTAAATTTGAAATATATACTCGATAGTATTGCTTTAAATATGACACTCTGGATTAATATGGTCTAGCATACAATAAAATGTAACGAAATATACAATATATATTATACAGTATGCTGCTATAATGTGGTAACAGCATGGTTAGAATGCCCGGTATCTGGCTCATTATCATATGTATTAAATCCGGGATTATCTATACCGTCCGGATTATCCTGTTCGTTGTCATTCATTAACTCATGTTTGCCATCATAATCAGGTGGTTGAGAGGAGAGATCATCGATAGCACTATCGGCTTTAGTCGGATGAGAAGTATGTACATCATTGTTGCCATTAGTGGGAACAGAGTGTTCGGCTGATGTTTGATGGAATTCAAGAGATCGGAGAGATCGTATGCTGTGAGTATCACTCGCTGAGTCTAACAAACTGCTAAGTAGACTGGATTGGTCAAAATCACGAACGTGATGGCTGTCCATTCTCACAAAGGCATCTGCCAAACTTTCCGAAGTAGATACAGGAGGCCAGGACTTTGAAGATCTAATCTCATTCTCTAACATTTCATATTGATATAATGAATTGGAAAATATATCTTCAATCCAGTGTTGCATTGTGTATTTTACAAAATAACTGTCAATTATAAACATCTGAAAAAGATAACAATAAATGAAAATATTATTGTACTTGAAAAGCATGTCAAAAATCGATCTTACAAAAAAATACATACAATCCGCTAACTATAATATTCAGACTTTTTTTTTTTTTTGGATGGGGGGTGGTTTTTTGGGGGAAGGGGGGGTTGGTTTTTTTATACACCCGTCGAAAGACGGGACATATTATGGTATGACGATGTCCGTCCATCCGTCCGCGATGGAACACAATAACTTTAGTAAACGTCAGCTGTATTTCATGAAACTCATACAGAATGCTTAAATAGTGTAGAGAAGCCGCCTTTCGATTTTGAGCAATTTCCGTTTTGTCGTTCCGGAGTTATGGGACTTGGATTTAATTTTTACTATGAGAAGATGCTATGGAACGCGATAACTTAATTAAGGTCAGTTGTTTTTCATGAAACTCATGTAGAATGCTTAGATAATATAGAGGAAGCCGCCTTTCGATTTTCAGCAAATTCCATTTTGTCGTTCCGGAGTTACGGGACTTGGATTTAATTTTTACTTTGAAACGATGCTATGGAACGCAGTAACTTAAGTAAACGTCAGTTGTTTTTCATGAAACTCATACAGAATGCTTCGATAATGTAGGGAAAGCTGCTTTCGATTTTGAGCAAATTCCATTTCGTCGTTCCGGACTTACGGGACTTGGATTTTATTTTTGCTATAGTAAGATGATATGGAACGCAATAACTTAAGTAAACGTCAACTGTTTTTCATGAAACTAATACAGAATGCTTAAATAGGGTAGGGGAAGCGGTGTTTTCTGTTTTGTCGTTACGGAGTTATGGAACTTGGATTTTTACTATGATAAGATGCTATGGAGATGCTATGTAACGCGATAACGTAAGTAAACGTGAGTTGTTTTTCATGAAACTTATACAGAATGCTTAAGTAGTGTAGGGGAAGCCACCTTTTGGCTTTCAACATTTCATAAAAGTATTACCAAAGAGACCCATGTTTGGGGGTGATAAAACCATACGTTCACATTGATCCCATCCAAAGGAAGCGACGAGCGTATTAAGCCGCGCTAAGCCTTGCTCTTGTTTTTGTTTTCCAATAAGTTTTGTTTTAGAGGGTTTCGGTTGGGGGTCTCGCCTTATAATTTTAGTAGAAATTATGTCCTTTTTTGAAAATATTGGCACATAATGTACAGGTTTATTAAACTAGGAGGTATATTTAAACACTTGTTCGTCTTTCTGTCAGGTTCTAATTTTTTTGATTTACTTGGGGATGCACGGTTTTTAGGACTATGGGGGCACACTTGATTTTTAATGCTAGGTGACATTGATGTTTTTTCTAAAAACCTGAATATTTGCTGTTCCTTTTCGACGATAAAGTAGTGATTGCTTATTGATGATATGGATTTCTTGTGACAAAAACATTTAACATGTAATCTTACATCTTGACCTGGCCTTTTGGAAATATATGAATTAGAATTTAATACTTCATTTATCAACGTTGAGTTCTGTTGTCTTCAAACATTCCATAACATATTCTACATCAAATAGAATTACAAGCTTTCAAATATTTCCACTTCGTGTTAACATTCGTTGTATAGTTTAAGTATGATTTTAGTATTTTGTTTTATACTGTAGTTTAATTGTAGTATGATTGATTGATTTTTATTCAACGTCACACCACGGATATTTCACGTATATGGTGACGGCATCTGCCTGATGCAGGACATACAAATGTTAATCTTTGCAACGGACCCACCCGAAGCAGTGAGGGATCTTTAACGTGCTATGCATACCACGACACGGTGTCTCGGTTTTTTTAACTGTCTCATCCGAAAGACGGAACACCGGCATGACCAGAGCGGAACTCGGACCCCGGCTTCCCGATCAGGAGTCCAGCGCGATACCACTAGGCCACGCCGACTTCATTATTTTAAATGACTGTTGCTACATTGATGTGGTGCTCATAATAATGCACCACGGTTCATATTTATGGACCAATGAAAATCTTTGGGGAGACCAGGTGTCCGGGAGAAGCAAGTGTCTTCTGTCTAAGGGAAACTAGGGGGTCCGGGAGAAGTGTCTCCTGTCTTAGGGGAAACCAGGCGTCCGGGAGAAGTGTCAACTGTCTTAGGAGAAACCAGGTGTCCGGGAAAGCAAGTGTCTCCTGTCTTAGGAGAAACCAGTGGTCCGGTAGAAGTAAGTGTTGGAGAAAACAGGTGTCCGGGAAAGCAAGTCTCTCTTGTCTTAGGAGAAACCAGCGGTCCGGTAGAAGTAAGTGTCTCCTGTCTTAGGGGAAACCAGTGGTCCGGGAGAAGTGTTTCCTGTCTTAGGAGAAACCAGTGGTCCGGTAGAAGTAAGTGTCTCCTGTCTGAGGGGAAACCAGGTGTCCGAGAGAAGTGTCTCCTGTCTTAGGAGAAACCAGGTGTCCGATGGAAGCAATTTTGTCCCTTGTCTTAAGGGAAACCAGGTGTCCGGGAGAAGTATCTCCTGTCTTCCAAGAAACCAGGTGTCCAGGAGAAGCAAGTGTCTCCTGTCTTAGGGGAAACCGGGTGTCCGGGAGAAGCAAGTGTCTCCTCTCTTAGGGGAAACCAGGTGCCATGGAGAAGTCTCTCCTGTCTTAGGGGAAACCAGGCGTCCGGGAGAAGTGTCTCCTGTCTTATGGGAAACCAGGCGTCCGGGAGAAGTGTCTCCTGTCTTATGGGAAACCAGGCGTCCGGGAGAAGCAAGTGTCTCCTGTCTTAGGGGAAACCAGGTGCCATGGAGAAGTCTCTCCTGTTTTAGGGGAAACCAGGCTTCCGGGAGAATTGTATACTGTCTTACAGTAAGAGAAAACAGGTGTCCAGGAGAAGTAAGTGTTTCCTGTCTTAGAGAAACCATGTGTCCAGAAAAAGTGTCTCCTGTCTGACTATCCTACCCCATCATAAATGCTCTAGAACCATTTATTTCATTTCATCATATAGCCTTTAATTTGCACAGTTGGATGAAATATGTGAATTTCGTTATCAAACTAGAGCGGATGTATTAGAACATACAGCATACATTTCGTATAAATGAAAAAGAACCTACCTCTACAAGGAAGGCGAGAACAAAGTTTGCAGCAGCAATCCCTATATAGAGGAATCTATAAGGTATAGAGGGCGCAGGTTTCAGTTCCATAAAGTCGGCCAAGCCATCGGTAGGATAAATCGTTACCCACAATGACGCCGCTATACATACCAATAGGTTAGCAGTGAAAATATCTACAAAAACACACAAGAAGGTCTTCTCATAGCTACATTATTGTTATACGCACATCCTCGGTCAGAGCTCTATTAATATATCAATTATCACAAAAATAAATTTTAGTCGGAGATGAATTTGTTCGTTGTTTGTTTACAGATATATAAATATATAGTCATCACTACGGATCATTACAGTCTTAATCATGCCCTGAATGGAGCACACTTGCCGAGGACAGCTTTGTTAAACTCGTTTTGCAATATTTTTCAATTTGCTATGTAATTTGCAAGATGCATGCGGCAGATGGTTTCGAGTCTGGTATACTCTTCGCATGTTAGGAATTGGATGGTTTGAAATTCGGGATGTCCATTGGAGAAGCTAGAAGTTGCCGTTGCTTGTTCTAATTTGTTTAGATGCTAAAAATACACAGTCAGTGTAACATACAAGTAGGACTATTGTTTTAATATTTAAGAAAAAGGAAAAGTAAAAAAAAAAATGAAAAAAATAACCAAAAAAACAAACCCCCATGCCATTGGTTTATTGGTTTTCGACCTCTACGTTGTTGGTGGGCTTCAAACGAACAGAAAAACATTAAGATAATCTATGACGTTCGATGATTAATTCTATCTGAATTCACTTTACATATATATTTTGAGGTGTTTAAACACATATATTCATGAAGTGGAACACTCCCCATAACTGTTATTTTAAGGTCATAATTCATTTTGCTTTTCTGAACACATCACTTCCTAAAGTTCTAACATGTTATAAATCTATTTCTTCACATCGAAAACACAGTACACACGTTGGAATAACAGTGAATCTAGCCAGAGCTTCCCACGTTTGACTTGCTAATACGGGAATATGATAAATTACAAAGTATTATAATAATATATAATAAATTATAAGATATTTTGTTTAACTTACAGTTTGAGAAAATGGTTTTTCTGAAAGGTTTTCCGGTGGAGAAGACGACGGCAAGCGTGATGTACTGATACATGGAGATGGTAAATACGGCCATATTCTCGTAACTTGTGTAATCATCGTCCTCGTTGTCCACAAATTTTACGAACCTTGAAATATAGACAGATCCATAAATACTAAAGCATATTCTAGTATTTATATCACAAATTTCACGAACCTTGAAATATAGACAGATCCATAAATACTAAAGCACATTCTAGTATTTATATCACAAATTTCACGAACCTTGAAATATAGACAGATCCATAAATACCAAAGCACATTCTAGTATTTATATCACAAATTTCACGAACCTTGAAATATAGACAGATCCATAAATACTAAAGCATATTCTAGTATTTATATCATAAATTTCACGAACCTTGAAATATAGACAGATCCATAAATACTAAAGCATATTCTAGTATTTATATCATAAATTTCACGAACCTTGAAATATAGACAGATCCATAAATACTAAAGCATATTCTAGTATTTATATCACAAATTTCACGAACCTTGAAATATAGACAGATCCATAAATACCAAAGCACATTCTAGTATTTATATCACAATTTTCACGTACCTTGAAATATAGACAGATCCATAAATACCAAAGCACATTCTAGTATTTATATCACAAATTTCACGAACCTTGAAATATAGACAGATCCGTAAATACTAAAGCACATTCTAGTATTTATATCACAAATTTCACGAACATTCTAGTATTTACCGGTATATCACAAATTTCACGAACCTTGAAATATAGACAGATCCATAAATACCAAAGCACATTCTAGTATTTATATCACAAATTTCACGAACCTTGAAATATAGACAGATCCATAAATAATATGAAGGCATATTCTAGTATTTATATCATAAATTGTATTGCATTTTGTAAGCGTTATTCACAATTTCATGAATAAAACACTATTATTTCCTTTTAGTAAATACGTGAGGTATATGTAGCTCATATCAAAATGAGAAATGAATTCAGACATGTCATTGAATCAAATATGAAATGTACAAAAATGATATATAAATTTTAGGTGACCATGTAAAATATTAGCTTTCAATATATCACTTGTATTTGGAGTTTTACTGCTTTCAAAGATATGATTTTACTTCGCTTTTAGCTGACGCAGCGTCACTTTGGCATTTACAGCAATGTACGGCGTTGGACATTTATGGATTCCTTGACATCAGAGATAAGACAGAAGAAGTGAGCTTTTCTGTTTGATGGGACACAACCGCCGCGAATGTCTAATTCACACATACAACACAAGAATACAGTTCAAGACAGTGTCAACGATATTTATATGAACAAACACCAACAGAAAACGTATCAACCATACAAAGTCAGAAAACACCAATATTTAGCCGTTTTACGCCATGTTTAATATTTTGACAGAACTTACATAGATGGATTACATGTGTAATTTATAATTACCATGGCTGTTCCATCACATTAAAGTAGCAGAAGATTTGAGGTCCCATAGATATAATGACATGGAGAATAATACTGAGGATGGGGGAAATGCTGAATAACTTCAGGAGAGGAGCTTCCCTTGTCAGCTTAGGATATGCTGCGGTAAATCCAACTAGAAAGTAAAATGTATCGCACTACTATCACAGTCCACTACTGGTACCTCAGCATTACCGATGAGGAGTTCACGAATAAAAGCATAGTGCAAATCCTAACTGATGTAATAATTACATACATTGAAAACTCTAGTACTTTTACCCCGCTGTAGTTGGTTATGTATAAGAACATGAAATGAGATTTGTAAAAAATTAAATTATATTGTAATAACTTTTTATATGGAAGACATCAAACGTCACTCACTAAGGTACTTTGTCACTTACATGTAACACTAAGGGTAGTCAGTAGAAATAAATCTATGTACATAAATTCTGGATCTGTCAGATTTGAGGAGATCTGCAAAATATTATATTTTTACTTTTGATCAATATTCAAAAACGTATCTTGATAACATCTTATTTTAGAAAAAATTACACATTCTGAGTATACAAGCAAGTATTTCTGAGTATATTCTAAAGTGACCCAGATTAAGTCGTCAAGAAAAGATTCATAGAGATTCATAGTCATACCCAATACAGTATGCACACGGAAATGAATTGTGTTAAACTGTATAAAGCCATGTATTTGAAAATTCCAAAGGAAGTCACCAGCGCTGCTCGTCCCTCTCTGAAAACAGATCATACAGTGAGTCGTCGAATACTTTAAAAAATGTGCCATAGTAGATCTATTAAAACATTATTTCAAGAAAGTATTTACACATAAACTTCTATGATGTAAGCTAAATCACATGAAGCTTTCTTAAGTGGTCGACAAGGAGAAAAAGGAAATGTTGTCCTGTATAACTAGTGATTTTTAAATCCAAGATAATTTCATATTAAAACTTGTCATTCGGATACATATTGTAGCTTCAGAAATAGCAGTAATAAATTTGACAGTATTTGGGGAAAATATGATACCTGATTAAAGTTGGTACGCATTCTATATTTGGAGATTTTGATGTAAATGGAGAAGCAACCGAAGCTTCTGCTTCTGAGAGAGAGATTCCCGCATGCGCAGTCTTCAAAGCTCCGCAATCGTTAGCACCGTCCCCACACATTCCAACATAATAGCTGTAAATGGTCAGTCACAATCATACACGATAATTATACATATCGCACATTTTCAAAATGAAGACATGTTAAACAGTTTGATCTTAGACCTTGTACCATAATTTTTAAAAATAATAAATGAACATATTTTACAAATAAAGTAAAAAATTGTTTTGAAAATACTTTGTATTTGTTTAATTTATTTTGACTATTTTTCTTGAATATTTGTAGCAATATTTTTAAACATATCATGTTGTAAAAGTTTGATATGTCTTTGTTACACTATTTACATATCTAAATCACAAGATGATGATTGAATATGTACCCTAATTCTTGTAATTCCTCTATCAGCTGCGCTTTCTGATCTGGTGACATTCTGGCAAAAACCGTCCCACGTACACAAAGCTGAAAAAACATTGTACATGTATATCATTAAGGTGGCAAGAGAAACCTGTGTAAATGAGGTGGCAACAGAAACCTGTATAAATGAGGTGGCAGCAGAAGGCGAACACGAACATACTGGGTCCTTTTCTCAAACATGTATAATGAATAACTCTTGCAATCAAACGTACCCGTTGAAGTACCCCCGGGAATTGCTGTCGTATGATGGCCCACGATTTACCGTCCATAGCAAAGTGAAAGTAGGGATCTGTGGAATCCATGTGTAATATCGTGTCCACCTGGAGAAAAACGTCGTTATTAGATAAATAAGAATTGTTAGATGTTAGAAGCTTAAGCAGTGTGTAAAATCACTACATAAGATGGCAGAATCTAATATTATTGAACTGCAAACTTTTTTGTAATATACATGTATATATATATAATTACGGGTTATGTATAATGTACCACAAATCCCTTTTTCTTACCTCTTTGTTGCTAGTTGATATCTCAACCATTTTCTTACTGTCTTCGTCGGTGTACATGTATTCTATCCACGGTCCACTCTTATTGTCAACACCAGGGAAAGCTTGGACTAGCACGATGTTATCCTGAGGGTCCACCATTCCACATTCCCTGGCAACACTTAGTGCAGTCAACATATTGTCACCTTAAACCAAACATTTATGTATATTTAGAGGTAGATACAAACATCAAGATAAACAAGCAAATTCAGAAAATTGTGGTCCCCCGCTTTGGGGGTTCTAACAGTAAGGGTGCAGTGATCTGTGACTTATTGTCATGGTTGTACATGTCTACAGACACACATGCCAAATATAAAGGCCTTACGTCTTACGGTTAAAAAGTTACATTGAAGTAGGCCAAAGGTCATGGTCAAGGTCATGTGATAAAAATTCTGGTACCAACGGAAAGGTATTGCAATTAGGGACACAAATGCCAAATATGAAGGCCCTGCGTCTTACGATTAAAAATTATGATCAAGGTTAAAGTTTTTGTGACAGACGGACAGACGAATGAGATTTAATGTCCCCACGCTTTCGCGAAAAGATGCAAGATATGTTTTGGGCAAGTAAAATCAGTCCCTTTCTGTTCAATGTAGTGAACTTTAGGATCATAATTCTAACCCTTAAGCAATACGTAATACTTTTTGTGAATTAATTTATTGTATATTAATGAAAATTCAAAATGACCATGACTACATATATTACAGAAAACAGTGTAACTAATACTATGTCACGGTGACACTCACAGCTACGCACCGCGGCGGACATTCCTTGGACCTAAAAAAATCCGGTAAAACAGATGCTAGAGAAGTAAACATCTCTCGTTTGGCAAGCTAACCTCCTGTGTACACTTAAAGCATACATGATCTGTTACCGGTAAGTATAGCCAATAACGTGTAAATGAAACGTAAACGATCTACATGTATATCTATTATTATTCACTCACACCATGTCGTTATATATCATATATGTATTATTATTATACGTTTTAATATATATATATATATATTACAATAAATCAACAAAGTTGTCTCCAGAATGAGCAGAGATATATCTACTGACCTGTCACCATAATAGTTCTTATATCGGAATTTCTGAGATTTTTGATGACCGGTGTGGTTTGTTCTTTTAATCTGTTCTCCATAACTAGAAGTCCCAAGAAAGTCAAAGCCCGTTCAACCTGTTCTCTATAAAAGTATATTATATGAGTTCAGCTTTTATTTAGTAAGACATATACTCATATTTACATCTCAACAGCATTTCTCTTATATGTAAGTTAGTAGAGCGATTGCGCTGCATTTTCTCATGTTTGCAATCAATGTCACGTGATAAAAACATGTTTCTTCATCACGGCGCAAGAATACGTACACGTATATTATTATTCGGTGATTATCTTTTCTTTTGTCCATAAAATCATGATAACGCTATTCTTCAGAATCAAACCAAAAACAATGAAAGTTAAAACACAGGGGCATCCAGTGGATTGAAAACATGAAAAAATATATTTATAAATAAAAGTATGGATTGTTCTTCGTTTTGTTTTGTTTTGTTGGGGTTTTTTTATAATGCAATCCCTATGTATAATTAAGGATTGTTTTTAATTTTTTTTCGAAGCACTGGGGTCTGCTTGCAGTCGGTCTTGGAAAAAACATTCTGTGTGCAGCACTTTGTGCACAGATTTTTTCAAAGACCGACCACAAACATACCCCAATGCCCCTAAAAAATTAAAAACAATCCTTAATAATACATATAGGGATTGCAGATAAACAGTTATAATGAATACCTCTGTATACGCTGTATTTTTGCATATTTGATTTTGGCAGGTAGTGGACGGTATGCAAGAGCAAGAACTCTGTATCCATGCTGGGTATACTTCAAAAGGGTCTCATGGAAATTATCGGGCACTTCAAAACGAATTGATCATACTTAAATCAAAATGGTACAGTCAAATCATAATAGATTGTAAAAAAAACATTATGTTTTATACTTTCAACCTTTTTAGTATTATTACACTTTCTGTTGGAGTTTGCTTTATATAATAATTCAAATGAACTTACAATATATAAATCATCAATGTTGGTCACTTGTCATGTACATTTCGTAGCAGAACACACATAATAAACTTCAAGCATTTATGTCCAAACAATTATTCTCAATCATTGATATTTTAAAAAATAATTATTCAATAATAATTTTTCGACTTGAACATACCAGTCTCTGGCTTTGATAACGATGCAATCATTTCTGGGGCTCCTTTGGTATAAAGTTCAAAGTTCTGTGCACCTAACTTTCTCGTGATTACTGACATGCGTTGTAAGGCGGAAGTAAACGTGAACTGACGCATTATACCTACTTCGTCCGACAATGGCTATAAAATATATATCGAAAGTTGTATTTCTTTTTAAATTTGTATCTATAAATTTTACTCATCTTACAATTGAATGAGACATTCTTACACAAATATTACAGAGGGTATTGATATGATTGTTGTTTCTGTGTTAATATTGCCCTGTACCTTGTAATTTTCGTCAAAAGTTCCGGATGACTTTGAGTTATTACTGGGTTTGACAATGGTCGGAATCAGCATGTCATATCTTTTTGTCTCTTCCTCTCCAGGTTCCTCCAGACTCTATGAGATATTAAACATTAAAGATGAATGAAAATGTATGGACGTACGAATACAAAAAAACATGTGTAATGAACACTAGATCTACAGAAATACCTATGCAAAGGACCCACCCGATACAGTGAAGGATCTTTTATATGTCAAGTCTACCATGATTGTCTCATTCTAAAGACAGGTCACCTACGAGCGACAGGCGGGACTCGGTCTTTTCGGTCAAACACATAACTGATTGAATAGCGTCATCTCAAACAACAGTAGCACATGAACTACTCGATCACATAACTCAACCAAAGTGAAAGTAGAAGTGACATCCGTAGATACTGTATACATATAACTATCTGGATCTGGGAGTATTACGAGATACTAGTGCCTGCATCAACATGATATTATAATGTCCATACCCAGCCTGTTGCATCGAACATAATCATTTCCAGGGGGTCTCCAGTAAGATGACCGTCAATAATGGTCAAGGAGTGACATGCAGCCATACCGGTCAACATTGGGCCCAGCTGAAGTGTGCACATGTTATGGATCTCTTCGCTGAACCTGAATATTGAAGATTATTTTAATACATTTATATATATATATATATATATATATATATATATATATATATATATATATATATATATATATATATATATATATATATATACTTCAATTACCCCTATGCTGTCTTTCATATATATTTGAAACTATATGGTCAAGTAATATTTAGTTGATGTATGTTAATCTTAAAATGTACGTACTTGCCGTCGTGGACTGGCACTACACTGTGCATATCTAATCCGTCTTCTGTCAAAGTCCCTGTCTGAAAACAAAAACAAAATAGCAAAATGAGTACCAACTCAAAACTGAAGTAAGACATATAGCTTTTCTGGCGATTAACATATTTACTTAATGAATATAAAAATATTTTACTTTAACAAGTGCGCCATATGCACATTTCGACAAATAAATTGATCTTGCGTTTCTTCAATGGTTTTCAAGGCCGAAACTGTAGAATTTTAGAGTATAGAAATTAGAGGAGTAAACTTATCAAACTGACCTAAAATCAAAAGCCAAAAACAATCCCGAAATAAGTACTGGGCCTGAGGGAGATGCTCCCTAGTTTTACCATAATTCGCAAACTTTCATCTCAGTCTGAAGTACAGTGTATGTATTTCCGATCAGTTCAGAAAGAAAACTGGGTTTTTGATACCTTAGAGAAATAACAGTCCGCCAGCAGCGTTATCGACCGACTGACAGTATACAATTGATTGGGGTTGGGGTCAACAGCTGATTTGTTGGACCCGAGGATGAACTGTTGACCGAGGCCTTCGTCAACAGTTCATCCTCGGGTCCAACAAATCAGCTGTTGACCGAAACCGCAGACAACAATTGTTTTGTTATACTTTTAATATAAACAAGAAGGAAAGATAACTCTATTTTGAATATGTCGAGGGGTCCCTCATGAGGGCTTGATTTTTAAAGAATTAATTTCATCGCTGAAAATGATTAAATTTACCAATATTCAGCGTCTTACTGAGGGAATCAATAAAATAAACTTAAATTTAAAAAAAAATACTTGTTACCATAACGGCATTCTAGATCTCGTCGGTCAACAGTTTGTCACATGACCGGTCCAACAATCGATTTAACAGCTCGTTTGGACCGGCTGTTTTTAACAGTCGATTTATTGGACTTTTTTAATATAGATTATTAAGGGTAAAATAGTAAAGGGTATAACAATAATAAATATATTATATACGTGTATTGATTAAATGCACCGTATGCGCATTTCAATAATTTTTCCTAAATAGACGTACATGTACTGGCACTTCGCTGTACATACGTATTTCGTCTTCTGTCAATGTGCTCAAGTTTATTTTAATCCTAGAAATTTTAGGTATTATATTTAGGGGATAAACGCAAACGTCGCCAGGAAAACTCTGTTTACAACGGTATAACCACGGTATACCTGTCGGAAACAGTCAAACACAGTATGTTTATCCCCATTCTAATTCACAGTAACACAAACATCGTTTTTTCTCTTTGAAATTGCTCCCAAATTCCTCGTTGCTAAGGGAAGAATAGCGCCTTGTTTAAAATTCTTCCGAGAAACGAATTGATATTTAGTGCACCGACATAAGTTTCTTAATTTCTATTTTCTTAAAATTTTATGATTAAATTATTAATCACAAATTGATTCCTACACGAGTGACTTGACATCGCATCGTAAACAGCTGAACAGGCAGTTTTGCTAAGACGCGGCAAGATGAAATAACATGCTGGAAAGCATGTTGCATGGTGGTACGTCATCATGTCATGTACGTTGTCAGTTTTATTTGTTAAACTTCATTGTTATAATTGTGCACGTAAATGGTAGAACTTGCAAATCGTCCTTGATATGAGACTTAAGATGGACGTTAAGAGCACCGAACGAAGTTGTTACAGACAGGATTTTTGATATTTGGAGTCAGAGACAATGTGGACAAAGAGTAGGTACAATGTAGTAATACATTTGAGGACGGTATATCGTGGTTATACATGTCTGAACGCTAACGTGTGGACCACTCAGAATTGTCAAAACACAACTGGTGAATTAGGATGTAATTTATGTTTCAGGTGCGCTGTAAAATACCTGATCTGCTAACTAGTCGTAATCTAAGTGTCTTGAAAATAGTCACCCAAATCGGATTTGTAAATGAATGATTATTCATTTCATATTTTGTTTCCTTTTGATTAATATACTGGTCCTCAGAGGGAGGTGGGCTAAACACTGCCATCAGTGACAGGTGGGCTAATAACTGCTGTCAGTGACAGATGGGCTAAACACTGCAGTCAGTAATAGGTGGGCTAAACACTGCAATCAGTGGCAGGTGGGCTAAACACTACAATCAGTAATAGGTGGGCTAAACACTGTAATCAGTGATAGTTGGGATAAACACTGCTGTCAGTGACAGGTGGGCTAAATACTGCAATCAGTGATAGGTGAGCTAAACACTGCTGTCAGTGATAGGTGAGCTAAACACTGCTGTCGGTGACAGGTGGGCTAAACACTACTGTCAATGACAGGTGGGCTAAACACTGCAATCAGTGACAGGTGGGCTAAACACTACTATCAGTGACAGGTGGGCTAAACACTGCAATCAGTGACAGGTGGGCTAAACACTGCCATCAGTGGCAGGTGGGCTAAACACTGCCATCAGTGGAATGTGGGCTAAACACTGCCATCCGTGGGATGTGGGCTAAACACTGCCATCAGTGGGAGTTGGGCTAAACACTACCATCAGTGGGAGGTGGACTGAACACTGCCATTAATGGGAGGTGGGCTAAACACTGTCATCAGTGTGAGGTGGACTAAACACTGCCATTAATGGGAGGTGGGCTAAACACTGTCATCAGTGTGAGGTGAACTAAATACTGCCATTAATAGGAGGTGGGCTAAACACTGCCATTCATCGCATAAGTGCGTCGCAGTATATAATTTAGTAATGATGACATAGATCTGATTGAGGAAATTTTTCTAAATGAAGCCATGTAATAAATAGGCAATGCGACGTCACATTCTTCAAGTACCACATAGAGAAATCGTCACCATTTTATTCATGAGCTACGTACCACGTGATGCGTTAGTCTTGCATATTCAATAGCCACTGTCACTGTGACATGACTTGGTGACATTTACCTTATGGCGGAGAAAAGGGCGAGATGGGTCGTCATTTCCCCTTGTCCATTTCTAAAGAATCTCTTTATGTAGCCCCAGAATTTGTTTGATTTTATTTGTAGACATATTTCTTTGTTGATCGTCTCTCCACCTGAGCTTGATCATGCTCTTGTTAAGTCCGGTATAGTTTTAGTAGAAAACACCAAAAATCGTCTAATTTTCATTTATTTAAGTAGATTTAATAAAACGTGCCGTATCAAAAGTTTACATTAAAAAGAACATCAAATGGTTGGTTCAATGTTTGTGTATTCAAAAGCTGAATATGTAGGATTTTGAATGTGAACGTGAGCTCAAGTGATTTTGCAAGGGTATTCTACAATTTCTATTTTGATTTCTTTGTTATTCTGCTGTATAATCTGTATACACATTAGAAGCTGATCTTTGTCCAAAATGGCCGTTATACCAATTAATTAGCTAAATGGGAAAATGTCTCCAAATGCTGAAGCGGCATACTGTATTGTGTTGTGTTTTGTGTACTACAACGTGACGAAATGTTTAAAATAACGCTCAGTATTAAAACACATCGCTGTTAAAATTACTGTATTTACTGAAGTACATATAATAAATCTATTAATTAATGAAATGTGCAAAAATACTTTGGTGATTTTACGGTTGCTCTGTGATGTACTCCGGCAGTTCGTTCACATTATCGACACATGACAAGTGCAACCTGTGAAACTTGTGTCAAGTTATAATACATGCCTCACCCCAGCCTAAATTATGTTCTAAATATGCAAGGTAAAAGCAACGCCAAATCTTGATCCTAGGTGTCGTGTGGGGATACAAAGTAATCCAGATAGGATTAACCACGTGAAGTTTGAGTCTCATCTTGAAACTCATAAACGTGTTTTTCATTCATATCCCCTTGTCTCAGATGCGAAAAACATTATCCTGTAAGTTGTAAATCAAAACCTAAGAACTATATCATAGAGATAGTGATTGATAATGGTAAGATATACAACTTTCTTGTCTTACCTTGTCAAAGCAAACGGCATTGATAGTACCGCTGACATTGATGCTTCGTGGACTGATACAGAATATCTTGCTCAATTTTAGACGTCTTTGTGCGAACACAATCCCAATGGTCAATGCAGCCGGAAGTGCAGGCGGAACTGCTATGGTGATCAAATCTAATGAACGTAATATGATGTCACCTGCTGTTTCTCCATCGTGAACCTTAAATGTCATTCAAACATTCCGAAAATTTATTGAGGACGATTTATGAAATGCGAGATAAATGTGCTAAAATAGATAGGCTTCTCCAGCGTGCATGAATACATAAATGCATCAACATTCAAACAATAAAACAAGAAATGTTTTACTATGAATAAGTTACAATTCATGTACAGTTACTCACCATCCGTACTATGGTGTAAATGAATCCAATGAGTGCTATAAAAGCCAAAACTAATACGAAAATATATGTGTCTCTGTTGAATTTGAAGTCCACTGGCTTTGGGTACAAGATAGAACGCACAAGTTCACCTTTGGCAGTAGCGAAACCTACAAAGCGAGTATGTAACTTGAGAAACTTATGTACATTGAAAGCGTCTTCCCTGGGCAAGGCAAACCGACACAACAAATGTAATACAACAGATATATATAACCTCAAAACAGGTTCGAAGACATGGAAATTCTTAAATATGTGTACACAATAAATTTCAATCGCTGAAGTGAATCAAGACTGATTTTTTAAAGAGTTGTTTCCCTTACCAGTTCTGACAACCACGGCCTTGACGGGCTGGTTACCATAGTAACGGGTTTGTAACACATGAGTACCACAGAAAAGAGTATGTCTAGAATGTTCCTTGATGTTGTAGTATATATCTTCCTGATTTCGGGATAACTTTGGATTGGGAAGCGGCGTCTTCGTAACAGGTACACTTTCACCTGAAAAATTGATGTACTCCACGGATAAAATCCTTCCCGCGCATTAATATGTGCTTCTAATATAGTGTTATATTATAAACCAACTTATAATCTGAAACAGATGATAATGCAATGGTGCACTAATACCAACCTGTCAGCATGCTTTCATTGACAATACAGTTTCCCGTGATTAAGACAGCGTCACATTGTAGAATGCATCCATTCTTCGGAATACTCAGGATGTCTCCAGGAACCAAGTCATCGGAGCAGATATCCACATACTCTACAGAAATTATGCCACAACAATAGAAGATACAAGTATAAAACAACGGGGTTTGTATTTGTTCTGTTAGATCCTTTTATTTAAGATATATCTGTGATTTTATTATTCCATTCTTCTCAATGCATCTACAATTTTTTAGATTTGTTTTAATCTAAACTGTTTAATTGTTCAAAGTCACACATAAAGATACAGTATAACATACAACACAGGAATTTAATTCCAAGAATTGGCTTATATTTTTATAACTCATTTCAATTTGTTACAAAGAAAGTTGTATTTACCATCTCCACCAATACACTTTGTCACAATGGTAGACGACTGAATTGTATTTCGTAAAGCTCTTTGCATCTGTTCACGATAATATTTACAGTAATCATACATGGAAGAGAATATTACACAGAAAAGCAATATAGTATATATTTCTTTAATTGGAGTTAAAGTTTGTATTCTCTCTTTTCATGTGTTATTAAGTATAGAAGTTTCCTTTTGAGAGATACTTACAGCACGAGTTTGGAAGATGGTAACAGTAATTGATACAACAGAAATGACAACAATACACGACGCATAATAAGTGTATTCATCTGCGAACCAAACCGCACAGCTGAAAATCTGAAATATGTAGAATGGGGAGAGAACCTACAAGAGAAAAAAAACATTAAGTTCCAGATTTCTTTAAGGTGACTCGATTGAGGTTGAGGGAAACCGGATAATCAGATATACAGCTTGAATTATCCTTAAGAAGCTAATGAGACCTCAGAAAACACTGTCCCTTTATAAATCCAGATAAATTTCATAATGTGTATCATACCTGACAATAGCATCACTGTCCATCACCAAGATATCATACACCAATACAACCAAGATACCATACACCTATACAACCAAAATACCATACACCAATACAACCAAGATACTATACACCAATACAACCAAAATACCATACACCAATACAACCAAGATACCATACACCAATACAACCAAGATACTATACACCAATACAACCAAGATACTATACACCAATACAACCAAGATACTTACACCAATACCACCAAGATACCATACACCAATACAACCAAGATACTAAACCCCAATACAACCAAGATACCATACACAGATATACCGAGATAGCATTCACCGATATACCGAGATAGCATTCACTGATATACCGAGATAGCATTCACTGATATACCGAGAGAGCATTCACCGATATACCGAGATAGCATTCACTGATATACCGAGAGAGCATTCACCGATATACCGAGATAGCATTCACCGATATACCGAGATAGCATTCACCGATATACCGAGATAGCATTCACTGATATACCGAGATAGCATTCACCGATATACCGAGAGACCATTCACTGATATACCCAGATAGCATTCACTGATATACCGAGATAGCATTCACCGATATACCGAGATAGCATTTAACGATATAACGAGATAGCATTCACCGATATAGCGAGATAGCATTCACCGATATACCGAGATAGCATTCACCGATATACCGAGATAGCATTCACTGATATACCGAGAGAGCATTCACCGATATACCGAGATAGCATTCACCGATATACCGAGATAGATTCACTGATATACCGAGATAGCATTCACTGATATACCGAGATAGCATTCACCGATATACCGAGAGACCATTCACTGATATACCGAGATAGCATTCACCGATATACCCAGATACCATATACCAATTTACAAAGACATCATATTTCAATATAACCAAGATACCAGACTCCAATATAACAAGATACCAGACACCAAAATACCAAGATACCATACATAAATAAACCAAGATAGTATGCACCGATATATCAAGATACCATACACCAATATACCAAATACTAGACATAAATATACCTAGATAGCATGCACCACGATACCATACACCAAGATACCATGCACGCTAGGTTAGCGAAAATGTCATACACCAAGATTCCATACAACAAGCTAAAGATGCCAAGATTCCATATACCAAAATTCAATACACCAATATATCGTAAATTTGAAATACAACACTTATTTCATACTTACGCTTACTTATGATTTTAGGTATTTTATACCTTTCTTGATTGATAAATGTTTTTAACCGAAATTTTTACAAGGGTCATATCGTGGAAATTAAAAACCCATTGTTTCACTGTCCTATACATTGTAATAAGACATTTCATTGCTGTCGACCCATTTTATAATTTATACACATAGACCAAAAATACCATTATTTACCTCTTTAAACAGAAGACGGATGATAGGCGTGACGTGGATCTGTATTGAATTACTGCCGTACATGGCGATTCTAATGAAAAAGATAAACACGTACCTAATTATTCTGCATGTATAATATAATATTGATATATCGTGCAATTTGTTTAAAGTATCAATCTCACTAGCTATAGTTTCTTTTCTTTCACTTGAATCTACGTGATAATTATCTGGAATTTATTTTGCGAACCAGAAGTTTCTATGCATTACCGTTTAATCTTTTCATCGTTGCTCAGACCTTTAGCGTAATGAAAAAATGAGCATCTGGTCGAAAAATCCAATCCCCTGAAACAGTACATGGATTAATCAGCTTTTATCAATACAATCCTTCAGTTTAACCGTTTAACCATTCGTTACTTGTTTTGGTATAAGACTTCATTTTAATTCCTATATTTTCGCAAGTATAAGAAAATTGGAAATTACATCAATTTCTAATTACCTTTTTGTTCACTTTTCTTTCAAGTAAGGGAATACGGATTGTATTTCTAATCAATAGTGAACTATGATATACCTTAATTTCTGAAAAGAGTTTTTCTCTCGGTCCCATAAATACTTTACTTTCTTAGTGATGAAGTATCTACAAACATTGGCATTTCTCTGAAAAAGATGTGTTAAATGTTCTTTGAACATTGTTTGTATTGGCGACTGCATAATCAAACAACTTAAACAGTATATAGATGTACATATAGTGGTTAACCTCCAAACTTGTCTACAACAAAATATGCTGGGATCCTGTGATTAATATTCATGACTTGTGAAGTATGTTTTAAATGCATATTCATTACTATATATACCTTATCGTTTAAGGATTTAAAACAATGCCTGATAATCATTAGTTAATGATTTGCTAAGTGTACGCATAAAAATAACACTATTAAATCAGAGACATATATACACATCAATAATAGACAAAAGGATGGAGGAAAATGAGACTATTCAAGGATATAAATTACAAAATATCCATGAAATGAGTAATTTGGTTGTATCTTCCCCGTAGATATGAGAGTCTCAGGTGTCTTTACGTCCAACAATAGACAAGTCTAAATGTATGGCCTACAGTATGCTAACCCCGCCTTCAAATCGGCCATTTATATGTAATGTATTGACTGGACTCATTATATCGGATACACTGTAATAGATTTAGATCTCGTTTAATTTTGAATGCTTTCGATGTATCGACACAAGCTGATCGTAATTCTTGTTTTCAGTTTCTATCATGTATCTCTGGTTCTCTAACAGTAACCTCCACCATAAGGTGCATATGTAAGGAGATTTCAAACATACACTGCATCGTTATAAACATCGATATGACATGATATACATTCTGCATTATACATAGATAAGATATATACACTACACACTATACACATGCCTATTACGGATGTCAAACTTTCATCTGCAGCGGTCCTAATACCAAACAAAGTATAAGTCGCATATCATGCATGATGTTTGGTGAATACTTAGTCTAAATCTATATGATATCCGTGTATAGAATAGATTCGAGAAAAGATCACAAGCAAAAGCACAACCTACTATTTTCCGGACTATGTATGCTATTCTATAAGGCGGGATGATATCTAATGCTACATGTAAAATTAACTAAGAAAGCAAGAACGAACCCACTCTACCACAGCTCAAGTGGGCCTATTTCGCTCACCTGAGCACAATTTGCTCATTCACAAACAACTGTCTGCATGAGGAATATATAAGTTCTCTTACTATGTTTATAAGACCCACAAAAATTGTAAACATGCTTCTTTATAATGAATAAATCAAGATTTCTTTTTTCAATTTTTTCTAAGTAATATCTAAAATGTTGTTTCCGTGTAAGATAGTAAGATTTGAACCGCTTCCCTCCAACATACTAGAACGGGGCTTATCAAAATTAGTGAAAAAAAGTATGAAAAACAAACTAAACTAAACTTGGACATGAAACTATTAAATGACTCTTCAAACACATATTTTGTGATAAAATTTGCAAATAAGAGTTTTATGGCTTCCTGAATATATTGAATAAATTAGGAAATTGCACAAAACATGTGTGAGAAAAGAGCAAGTCCATCCTTTTTTTTTAATGGAACTAGCTGAGTACCCAAAAACACTTAAAATTTGTTTTGGTTCAAAATGTAATAAACAAATATGCCTCCAGCGGGGTGTTAGCCGCCATACTTCAACGTTCCAAAACTGGTCTATATCAGAATCATTATATATCCAGAAAATAATATTTTCAAATGACACTTTGAAATAAAGTTTGAAATTGATATTTTCAAATATCTGTTAGTACACAAATGCTTTTTTTTTTTGCCTCTCTGTATTGAACAAACCAATAAAATGACACAAAAATGTGTAGATGTCCAAACATACATAAAACGTCAAAACTTTGATTTCAGAATAGAGGCAAAAACAATAATACTATTTCACCCTTCTTAATCACTGTGATGCATTCTGTTTGCTGATCTATGCATCCCTTTTCAAGACGATTTTCAAAGAAGGATACCTTCTTGAGCTTAGTATTCTATGGAGGCACCACCTGTTTACAAATCTTAATAAAAATACACTTTGTAGAGGTCTACTAGTACTAAAAATGCTCTTAGTTTGATCAAAATCTTTCTGTCGATTTGGGCGGAAAAAGTAAAAAAAAAATGTAAAAGTTTCCGAACAGACGACTGACGAACGACGGACAATGCGCCATAAAACAGTTTTCTTAAGCCATCGGTTCAGTTGAGCTAGAAAGCGACAGTGACATTGAACAAATAATGACGAGAAGATCAGTCTTTACAATCTGAGAATCCAAGGCTAAAATTCAAAATTTAAACTTCATTAAATTCACCAACTCATTTTGATTTTGCTTTAAGACTTAATCGTTTCAGCTTTTAAGTTTATCATCTTTCCACAGTTAAATTTGTGACATCATCTTTTGGATTCTACTGACATAATCACTATATTATATCATGGTGATAATGTATCTTTTCGCCATTATCCTCTGCACATACTTTATATGCTAGATTATCATACTTTTAACACGTCATCCACTGGATTATCCGGTACGATATCATCTTCAGAAGACTGCAGGAGAAAGGGAATGAACACGAATATAGTTTTGTTTTTATTTATAGTAATAAACTTAGTCTCATTTGATGTAACAAAACTTTAAACGTACAGTACATAATTTGAATTAAATCATTACTACAAAAATTACTTAAATTCTGTGTACGAGCGAATGTTTGCATGTATAATTCTTGTGTTCGCTTTACTTATCAATGCATTATTTCGAATGTAATTTGTGCCTCGGTGACACAAAACGTACCAGAGCGAACGTTCGTGAACACCACAACTCAGAGAAGGTGTATTGTGATTGGAAGAAATAGGTGTCTTCTGTTTTGCTAGATGCACCCGCCAATAGTGAAACGTTTATATTCTACTGCTACAAAATTCACGGTGATTATGTTTCCGTTCCTGACCATTACCTTATGATCTGCCATTTGTAGTGGAGTGCTGGATGTGTATTTTGCTTCATATTTTATAGGTGTTACAGCATCATTCCCCGTTTTGCCGACATAGGTTTTCCTAAATTAAGACACTTGAAGTAACTTTGTCATTTATCATTTGTAAATATTTACAATGCTAGTCTAATTCCTTCGATGGACTATGCTAAACAGACTCGGTTCATCAGCCCATGAACTTGGGTCATGGAAGTAGTACCATCGTATAGCAAATCACATGCGTAGTAATATAGAAAGAGGTGGGGCTTACTTAATTAAATATAAGAATTGTAATAACGATATTAATGCATCTGTTAATTTTGAGCAATTAGAGAAATTACCTGGACAGATTTTTAGCATTCTGGACACGCACTATGTTGCGTGGCGGAAATACTTTTACACTTCAGGAAAAATTCGGTCCTTTCCAGTTTGATAACGGGGAATTTGATATTTTGTTTTCGAAAAAAAACCTTTTAAAATGCATTGTAAATATAAGGAATGACTGTCTTTTTTTCTAAGTTCATGGGGAATGAACTTGGGTGAGAAACAAACAAATCATTCGCGAACCGCTTCCCGGTTCACGTAATTTGTTTGTTTCTTACCCAAGTTCATTCCCCATGAACCTAGAAAAAAGATAGTCATTCCTTAAGTGATTTATAAAGTATGAAAATTGTTCTTTGGTCACTTTCAATTTTCGTGATATTTTCCAATGTACAGAAAAGTACTCTCCGTGTATATGCCTGAATTAAATTTACTTAGAAATTGGGACATGTCATTACTTGTTATAAACTGCATACCTTTGATTGTCATTGTCTTCCATCTTCACTTCTGATACAAACCATTGCAAATATTGATCCTACAAACAAAACTAAATATATACGATGTAATAAGATAACAATAACAAATATATTATTATTGTTACAATTGTTGTTGTTATTGTTGTTGTTGTAACAATTGATAGAGGTCCAACATCACTAAATATTATTTTTGCGATATTGCATTATAATATGCAACGAAGGAAAGAAACTGGAAGTAGCAATCAATCTTTAACAGACATAACAGAAATCCGTGAATTATGTTTGGTTTTATCATTTTACGTTAAATAGTACAAATGTAAACATAATTTTACATAAACATCATATAAGAATATGATTCACAACATCATGTATAACATTTGACAGACATATATATTATTTCTTTTTCTACTGTTTCTTATAGCGGAATATCACTGCCAATGTTTCAAAGAATTATGCCGGCTTGTCAGAATATCATTTTGACTATTCAGATGTTATGTTGACTTGTAGGTAAAATATGCTATTATATCAGATGTTCTCTCCATCGACTTATCAGTTAATCAGATTATCATGTCTGACAAATCTCAGACAAATGACGTATTTCTTAATCATATCGCAAATACAACAAACGAAAATCACCCGAATACACGTTCTTTACTGAAGATGTCAATGAATCAACAACTAGGTTGCAGAATAAGATGCCTTCATATATGTCAGGAAGTATAAAATTGCGTTATGCCATTGTGTCAATAACAGCAACAATTTTTCACGATATGCATTCATGGTCTCCTAGACAACTCGAATGAGACTCGGTTACCGTGAAGAATGAACACTTCCAGTCTGGAGAATTCTGATATGAAGGCGACATATCAACATTGATCCAGTGAGGTTAAAGGGACACATCATGGAGAGTCTCACGTGCACATACCATTAGTACAAAGATAATAGTATCGCCATGCGTTTTCACTGAAACCAAATAGAGTCCTTACTCTGAGAATGACAGTTGTTGCCTCCGCTAGTGAACATTTTCTGTTAGTTGCTTTCACATATAAATGAGGAAGCCAAAAGAAGAAGAGACGAACAAGGCCAACAGTGATGATAATGGAGAACCATACAATAATCTTTCTCCACAGACTCGAACGGTACCCATAAATTTCCTGCAAGATATTTGTAATTGTATAGCAACCTAAATTTACAGAAAAAAGAAATGTAATTTAATAATATTTGCTGAAGTTAATAAATAAACGCTAAAATTGGAGTGTAATTTGTCGTCAATGTGTTATCAAGTGGAACGAAAGTAGCACCATGGAGTTTATACATCTATATATCATTCCCATAAAGCAGTCTTATAAATGTATTCAACTACATATTCTTAACTTTTCTGTCTTTATCAGGTTTTCAAGTATAATAACATAAATATTAATGAAAATTACATAATTTCAATAACCTTCCTTTATGTAACAAAGGAATTTGAACTTGAATAATATGCGTTAACTTCTATAATTATAGTTTGTTGTTACTATTTTTAGTTCGTGTGTGAAATCCGATATGTTGTCAATATAGTTATCCAGTGACAATAATAAGACCGATAAAGCTGAGTACCATTTGATCCTCTAGGGTAGGATTGATGTATTCTCTGTCACTCCTCAGGGGAGGGGGGCCCGCCCGCCCTGTTTTGATCTTGACTTCCTCTGAAATTAAAAGATCAAAACATGAACACAATAAATAACAGTCTAATGAATAGCTAATGTGTTCTGTGTGTGAGCATCTTCTGCTGGCGATAAATGTTTGTTTCTTTGCTTGCTTATTTGAATCACTTAAACAGTATATCTGTACTGCTGTGACAACACTGCATGTATATTGCATACATGAAATTATATTTTCAAGTTATAATATTGAGGTTCACAAAACGATCTTACTCTTTTGGCTAGAACGGTTGACATGGATTTTCTACATGATGTTTATAGATGGTATAGATATATGCAGGCAACGCTGTTTATATGTGCTGAGGGTGATATATTTGAGGGATGGGGTTGTAATAATTGTATGTATATCGTTATTAACTTCTCTAATCCTTCTTTCTTGTTTTACGTTAATCCAGGATATTCTATTTCTATGGAGATAGCATAATGCACGGCACAGAAATTTAGATCTTTGTAACAAAGCGCTAAGGGATCATTTACACGTCATGACATGCACCGTGGCACAGGGCCTCAGTATCGCCGGCGCTTGGTTACGAACAATTCGCCATAGTGATACCAAAGAACTGTGGCCCCCTCATGTAATAAGATAATTTAGTTGTATACAATGACATCGTCTTTTTATGTTTTGTTTTGTTCAAGATCATGTGAAGGACATTCAGCTAGTACATTTTAGTGCAAACTACTTTTGAAAATACGAAAGTAACTGGTGCCAAGTGGCTATGACATCAACAACAATGTACCACAACGGACATTCACGTTCCCTTGAAATTCTGAGGTAGAAGCCCGGATGGAGTAAGCATTTCTTGAATGGCTAGCCACATCCGCAATGAATGCCCTTACATAAAAAAAAATGTAACTCGGCACTGTATATATAAATGGATGTGAACTAACACTGTGTAGAAAGTGCCATTGCCACATAAAATCCGGAAAAAGTACAATAAAATTTAAGTCAAACCCTTCGCGGGAGCTTTTCTACACATTCCACACTGCAAAGGAAATAAGTGTGACATTAATACAAAATACAAAAGTAACTGGTCTCAAATGACTATGGCACCAACAACAATATGCCACAGTGGACATTCACGGACCCTTGAAATTCAGAGATAAGATCAGGTACGCGGGAGGAGTGCGATACGCCGTAAAAAACAGTTAGTGTATCTTAAAAGCTGTGGTAGCTAATAAGAGATAGGAAAAAAGTTTGAATTAATTATTCTTGGTATAATAAACGGTTGTTATCAAAAACTAAAACATAGCTTTTCTCGACATCCTTGATAAGTTTATACATCAAGACTTGTCAAAGGCTGATGTGTTAGACGTTTAATTAATACAACACGTTTGTTGTATAAACAACACATACATGTTGTATTTACATGCTTATTCAATAGAAAGGCGCTCCGATGTCCGAGCGGGACTAAATTAAACTCTGGAATTCATTATAACTTCCAAAATCTGTCAAGACTGGACTGGAATACATCCCCAAGCCAGTCGACAGATATGTTTTGTACCAATCGAGTGTCGGTTACTTTCTATGTGGAACTCCAGTACTCTACACCTCCGATTATTGACCACCACCAAATATAGGTTGTAATGAATAACACTTGATACACTGCATGTTGTACATTAGTCCTTCTAACACTTGCTACACTGCATGTTGTACATTAGTCCGTCTAACACTTGCTACACTGCATGTTGTACATTAGTCCGTCTAACATTTGCAACACTTCAGAGTGTACAAGAACCCATATTCCAATGGCTATGAGCAGATTGTACAATAGTCGGTCTATCATTTGCTACACTGCATGTTATACAATAGTCCGTCTAACATTTGCTACACTGCATGTTATACAATAGTCGGTCTAACATTTGCTACACAGCAGGTTGTACAATAGTCCGTCTAACATATGCTACACAGCAGGTTGTACAAGAGTCCGTCTAACATTTGCTACACTACATGCTGTACAGGAGTCCTTCAAACATTTGCTACACTACATGTTGTACAAGAGTCCGCATAACATTTGCTACATAGTAGGTTGTACAATAGTCCGTCTAACATTTGCTACAGAGCAGATTGTACAGTAATCCGTCTAACATTTGCTACACAGCAGGTTGTACAATAGTCCGTCTAACATTTGCTACACAGCAGGTTGTCCGTTTGGTACATTGCAGGTTAGAATGCAGTCTGTCTAACATTTGCTACATTACAGATTATACAGGAGTCCATCTTCCACTGGCTACGCAGCAGGCTGTACAGTAATCCGTCTAACATTTGGTACATTGCAGATTGCCCGCCTAACATTTGCTAGGCTCCAAGTTGTACATAAGTCTATCGACCATTGGCTATACAGAAGGCTGTACAGCAGTCTGTGTAACATTTACTACACTACATGTAATACAATAGTCCTTCAAACATTTGCTACATTGCAGGTTGTATAGGAGTCTGTCTAACATTTGCTACACTACATGTTGTACAGGAGTCCGTCTAACATTCCCGTCTAACATCACTACACTGCATGATGTACAGTAGTCTAACCACAGGGGCTACATTACAATTGTCTGTGTTTGTTATATAGTAGGGGGATATATCTCCAGTATTTCCTTTGTGTAATGTCGCCCCTGTGGTTTCACATTTGCTAAACTGCAGGTTATACAGTAGTCCCTCTGGCATTTGCTAAACTACAGGCTGTACAGTAGTCCGTCTAACATCTAATTTTCTGCAAGTTATACAAGTGTCCGACCAACATTTGCTATACAGCAAGTTGTACAGAAGTCCGCATAGACTGTAAATTGTATATGGGTACGTCCAACGTTTGCTATATTGCAGACTGTACAGGAGTCTGGTTCCTAATTGTTATATTGCAGGTTATTGTACAGAAGTACGGCCACATCGGCTATGCAGCAGATTGCACAGGAGTCTGTATTCCAATGGCTATACAGCAGATTGTATAGGAGTCTGTATTCCAATGGCTATACAGCAGATTGTACAGGAGTCTGTATTCCAATGGCTATACAGCAGATTGTATAGAAGTCCGTCTTCCATTGGCTATACAGCAGATTGTACAGAAGTCCGTCTTCCATTGGCTATACAGCAGATTGTATAGGAGTCTGTCTTCCATTGGCTATACAGCAGATTGTATAGGAGTCTGTCTTCCATTGGCTATACAGCAGATTGTACAGGAGTCCGTCTTCCATTGGCTATACAGCAGATTGTACAGGAGTCTGTCTTCCATTGGCTATACAGCAGATTGTACAGGAGTCCGTCTTCCATTGGCTATACAGCAGATTGTATAGGAGTCCGTCTTCCATTGGCTATACAGAAGATTGTACAGGAGTTTGTCTTCCATTGGCTATACAGCAGATTGTACAGGAGTTTGTCTTCCATTGACTATACAGCAGACTGTACAGGAGTCCGTCTTCCATTGACTATACAGCAGATTGTATAGGAGTCCGTCTTCCATTGGCTATACAGCAGATTGTATAGGAGTCTGTCTTCCATTGGCTATACAGCAGATTGTACAGGAGTCCGTCTTCCATTGGCTATACAGCAGATTGTACAGGAGTCTGTCTTCCATTGGCTATACAGCAGATTGTACAGGAGTCTGTCTTCCATTGGCTATACAGCAGATTGTACAGGAGTTTGTCTTCCATTGGCTATACAGCAGATTGTACAGGAGTCTGTCTTCCAATGGCTATACAGCAGATTGTACAGGAGTCTGTATTCCAATGGCTATACAGCAGATTGTACAGGAGTCCGTCTTCCATTGGCTATACAGCAGATTGTACAGGAGTTTGTCTTCCATTGGCTATAAAGCAGATTGTACAGGAGTTTGTCTTCCATTGGCTATACAGCAGATTGTACAGGAGTCCGTCTTCCATTGTATTTAAAGTAGGCAGAACGGGAATAAGTATTAAAAGTTTGGACTATTTTACTTGACCCAAATTCCCTCAATTTCCTTTTATTTGACCAATATACTCAAGTCTCATAATGTATCCATTAAGATCATGATTATAAAAGCAATGACTACATTGAATTAATGACCCTATGATATGGAAATAAAACGTCTAAACACAAAACAACATTAAGTACTTTGAAGCAATTAGATGAAGTGGTACGAATAGTACAATAATGGCGAATGACAGTGAACATGGGAAGTCTCTCAAAGCACCTTGTAACCTAATACAGACCTCTCGTGACCTGGATAGGAACTAACCTAATTGGAATGACATAGAAATTTCACACTATCCGTGAGACTAAGCAGCCTTGTTTTAATTTTTTAAAAGACCAAACACAATGACATTAATCTAATACAGGACGTACCAATGACACAGCTGGTATACCAAAATGGTTATCTTACTGCATAAGTAGAGATGTAGGTAGGTAACTCCGAGGTGAAACCGAGAATTCGACAGCACTTACCAGAGAGCTCCGACATATTATTTTATTTATCTACTGTTTCGAATTTTACAAACAAACACATCCTTCTCAGCTTCTGATTTCTTACATATAGATAAAAGCTGATGTCACACAAACTAATCATTTCTAGGATATAGCAAGACGTTCTCTATACAATGCTCGTGTAATTGCGCCAACAAACTGCTGCTTCTCTTTTTAATGCTGACGTACAGGGTGTTTCAAAATGCGGGATTGTTATCTTGCATGTTAATACAAGCTGCATTTTGACGATCTAATTGCGCATGTAGTTCGTGTACGTGTGTATTGTGTCTGTGTGAGAAGGGAAATGGGAAAGGAGGTGAGATTGCTACTTAAATGCAAAATACTAAAGTAACTGGTGCCAAGTGACTACGGCACTAACAATAATAATGTGAACTGAAAATTCTCTTCAATTACATCAGTGGCGGATTTAGAGCCCCCTTTTTTGGTCACATATTTACTAGTAAAAATCCAGATTTTGCACTAAAATGGCCGAGAAGTTTGGCTAATACCCATTTGCCCCCCCCCCTTTCGGAAATCCTAGATCCGCCACTTTACATGTACATATCTATAAACAATAACGTTTATACCAAACCATTGAATATCCATGAAAAATAAAACCATCGAAAAGAAAACCCCAAAAAAATGCGTGCGTGTATAATGACTGGTATAAACAACGTAATGTATTGTCTCTTACCACAGAAATCCTGTTTACACACAAAACGAACATTGTTACTATCTTATTATTGATCACCAATACAAATACGGCGTAGAATATGTACAGAGATTATCGGCGCAAATAAAACAGGACTTCCAAGCAGAAATTAAAATAGAAAATGAGGACAAGCTATAAAATTAATGAATATGGATCCTATCATATCACACAAGACGTCAAACCCACTGAACAGAACCCAAACACCCCCACCCTTCCCTCGTTTAAACACTAAGTGAACCCAGCGGTGCAAAATGATATGAATGCTAAGCGCCTATGTGATCAATGTGCATACGATGTAGGTTCAAATCCCGTCCGTGCTACGAAACTCCCTGCTGTGTGTCGCGCGGTGCTATAATTGAAAATTGTTGTTAGCGACGTACGTTAAATCTATTCATACACTACTGTACATACGCGACAAAAACTCAGTTTAAATAGATAGATCAACTTCCATTGAAAAATGTACCATTGTGGCATTTTGTACCGAAGAGACTGTCATTAATAACAAAATCACCTTTTTCGGCAAAATTTATCAAACGGATACGTAGAACTCTCTGAGGAATATATAAGAAATATAAAAACACTTACTTTGTTTGCCCATCTTGCATTTCTGACGAGAATGAATGAATCAATCCAAAACAACTATTTTCGAAGGAAATCAAGGTCATTGCATGTCTCGTGAGAGAGTTATGTTGGACCGATTTCCCGTCATGGTCCAACGACTAAACGTTTAGTAAATCCATATGTAAATGGAGAAAGATATGTCAACAAATTGGTACAGGTAGATAATGAAAGGATCATGTATTTAATAACATCTCTACAATCGGTTTTATCTGGGACGCTTAAAATTATTCGTGTCCCATTTAAATTGCCCTCACATGAAAAATAATACAACTGCAATAGCAAGCTTTTACTATTCATTGTAAGGTATTTGAAAAACACAGAAGTTAAAGCCAAATAATATAGTAGACTAAAAAGTACATAAACAATTATCTATGAATATAAATGGCGGATTCAGATGGGAGCGGAGAGGACGTTCGCCCTCCCCTTTCTTTAGAGAGAGAGAGATGCGGCATAATATTCTTATCCGATAATCGTAAGTCTATTCGACTTCTCCGGAGAGAAATATGGTGTGTAAAGCGTTGCGCCTTTTAGAAGGGTGAAGACAATGGGTTGAGGGAAGAGGCGTCAGGGAGGAGAGAGGGCGTACCCTAACACACTCCTCTTGTGACATGTCTGCCGCCTCACTGTTGATGTAAAATCCATTTTCAAGATGTACGACAGAAAATGATCAGGTGACAAATCTCTTGGAGTATTTAAAGTTGATTTTGTCAGGATCTGGCTTACAGAATAAAAATTGTTGTATTTAGATTGTGTTTGCGTTCGTCTACGTAATTCACTGTAAATAAATAAATGAAATGTAATTTTTGTTTCAATTGTGTAAGCTCTACATGCCAGATATCAGCAAAGCTTATGTGATGCCATTAGTCGTCCGTCCGTCTGTAAACATTCTGTATGGTATCGCTATTCATCTGAACTAGAAGCATTCCCTACATGATCAAGTGTATGTGTAATTTAGAATCTGAGCCTAGTCTTTGAGAGTGGTCTTGAAATCTTGTTATTGCTTCTCTTCCAATGTAGATGTTTATTATTGTACACTCTAATATGACTTGATTTCTTTCCCTATTAAGTCAATAGAATTCATCCGAGACAAAAAAAAAGTCCAATGTAAACCATCGTTCAATAAGCTCCGCCTATCCGTTTTGTGAAAAATGACACACCAGTAGTAGGCAGGGGATGGGGGTTGCAGCCCCTTTGGTTGAAAAAAATTGCCAAAGGTCATTTTGGCTAGGTTAGGGGCTTCAACTCCATCTCGCCCTTTCCTGACTGAAACGCATTCGTGGCAATTTGCAACCACTTTTTCCGACATTTCTGTATTCACCTGTAAATATCGTTGCTTCGTTTTGACAACTTTTCTTTGCTAAAAGTAATAATGGTAGATTTTGCAATATAACTGAATCAGATTTATTAGAAGATCAGATCTGACTCAGCTGTATAACAAAATCCACCACATGTACAACAATAAAAACAAGAAAATGTATTGACGCAAGCGTCAAAGTTTCGGGCCGTAACCAAATTGTTCACTGACTTATATTCCCATTACTATAGGTTTCGACCTGCCTATAGTGTACAGTTGTTTAAACACCGTTTTCTTTTTTGACTTTATGTAATAAGCTCAGTACACGTTTGATTATGATATGTTCCTAGAAGTAATACTGTAATTTGAAAAAAGTTAAATTGTGATATTTGTTGGTTATGAATGAATAATATTTGAAAGGATAATTCCCCTTCATACTGAAAAATAGCATCCTAAAATATCGTCAAGAAACTACTTTAAAACTATTAGCAAGTCAATACTTAGCATGTGGCCCTTAGTACTTAGTGTGTAATTTGGCGACATGTATAATTGTTTTGAAAAATAAAAAAAAAGTCATTGCTCCCAAACTCGATGTCGCTTGCCATATGTTTACCCATAAACTTGACCTTGAATATGATCTTGACAGTCTCAATTTGACCCTCGGCTCTCATCGTAATAAATCAATCCTGCAAGTTTGATTTGAAGTATAGATGTTTAATACTACATTATGACCAATAATGTGAAAGCGTGACTGACAGACAGACGGATGGACATCGGACAAATTGATTCAAATGTTTTGTTTCGCAGGTGACATAAAAAAGGGTCTGAAAAGTACAATGTAGATGCAATTTCGATGAAATCTAGATATGAAAGCAGTTTTAAGGGAGGAGTAAGCATCTTCTGTCTAGTTGTGCAGGCAGGAAAGTCATGGCACATTATACATGTCTAGTTATCACAGACAGACAAAATGAGAGTAAAGGTTAATGCTATGTGTTCAGCCATTTCATGCTAAGTATTTATAACACTTTGATTGAAATAAACATAATGTATTGATGAAAATCACTATGTGTAAGCTAGGGCAAGTGTAACACACCAAGTATGTTGAAAGTTCATTTCTGTATTGTAAATTTCTTACTGATACTTGAATATGATTAGAAATGATATACAGATCAGATGAAAAACTTTTCTCTAGGAAAACACTTATATAAATATATAAACAATAGAAAAAACTAAACATTTGACTAGCATGCAAGAGTATTGGTCATTCATTGAAATAGATAATGTTATCAAAACTTACAAAACTTGACTGCAAGTCAATGTAAACAAATTATGCTGGGCTCAAATATAATTCAAACTAATATTGAAAGCAAATTTGTAATAAATCCCAAAATTTAAAAACAAATAATATTTGGATAATCTTGTCAAGTACAAGTGGTGTTACTGTTAATGTTTATAGTACAAATCAAATCATACTAAGATTAATCAATACAATAGGACTATCATAATTGTTATATCAAATAAATAAATCTATGCAACGGTTTAACTTTTAATTTTGAAATAAGACTTTGGAAATGAAATATATATATATATATATATTGGAATAATTGTTCACCAATCTTTACTTTGTATCAAATATAAAATCTGTTACTTTTAAAAATGCTTTCAATATAACCTTTAAATTCAAAATATCTTTCAATATTATTGACTGAATCCAAATTAAGAATATTACAATTAAATCAATTTCACCAAAGAATAAAAATTTGAATTTAAATGTTACAGTTTAAGTTTAAAAATTCTTGGGGATTTTTTTTTTTTTACCTATTATACTTTTGGAATTTTGAACAAAAAGGCTTAAAGTAGTAGTATCAAAACAGTTTGTATTATTTTGAATTACTTTTAATTTTCTTGCAATGTCTTACTAATTTCTATGAAAACTTTAATTCAAATTCATATCTACATAATTAGTGATAATAATTTCAAACATGACCTGTTGTCTTTATTTATCTTTCAGTAATCATTTTGTTGTACAATTAACCTTTAAAAATATCGTAGAAAATTTGTTTTTATGAAGTTATGCCCATCTCGTCTCTTATTTTAGGAGGTTAATCGTACAACCTAAGACACTCTTGTTTCAGGCAAATGTATGAAATTATAGATGATGACATGGAATTAAAATTTGAATCAATGACTTAAAAGGCTTAAATCGGTATAACTTGACTTAAAACATTTTTTTGTATACTTCATTTTATGTATCATTGTTTAGTATACGTTTACATATAAGTCTTAGAATACAATTTCTTCATTGATCACTTATAATTTTAATCAGAGGAAATACTGGTGAATTTTTATTCTGTAATTTTCTTTTCGGTAGATTTTACGATCTTTTCGGTAAACTGAACCTCTCCGGTAATCCCTTCTGTACTATCGCGTACAGCAAGATTTCTAAAAATAAACTAAACCAGAGACATATATACACATGTGTATATATGTCTCTGACTAAAACATTGAGCACAACATCCCCGTATATACATATCTATAAATAGCGCCGCAACGATGATGTCATAATTTTCTGCTCTTATAATAACAGGGGAAAAAATTTCACGATAATATGTACAAAGGATGTGAACGTAACGTATTTGTCCAGCGTTTTAATGACCTTTAGTGACCAAGATGATATCTAGTAAACAAAGTAATACCGCAGTGAATCATAGTACTTTACAGGGCAGCAGTAAATCACAGTGTTTTCTCCAAAGTTAAATCAGTAAATGGGCGTGCCGGCCCAAATAACAAGATATGAACAAGACATGATTAACATCACAAAAATCTTTGTTTACAAGGCAGCTGCGGTATCAAATAAGAACGGTCAATTGAAGTGAAAATACACGATGTTTAGGCCCAAACATTGCCATATTGCTGCAGCTTTCAGGTGTCTTCGCCCTCCTGGTCAACCTACCAGGGCTCTGCCCTAGACCTGCCGGGAACGTATGCGGACCCTAGACCCCTCGTCTGACTTCGCCCTGCCCATCCTAACTCCAAAACCTGAATCCAAACCTGAATATAAGATCATCAGACTCTATGTCGTAGAATACATAAACATGATGTTGAATTCTTGTAGACGTAGTGTTACCGTGGTAAATATCCGGACAGATATTGTGCACCTTTAGTAAAAAAAATTATCCCCATTGCTCATTACATATATGTTAAATAAATTTCAGTTCCAATGCATTGTAAACTAGAAATATGATTTGAATAATAGGAATAACTTTTGTATATTTTGAACATTGATGTAGAAAATGTATCTCATTTTCAACTGCATCTAATGAACGAATTGTACAGAAACGTTGTTCTCTTGGTATTTATATGATGTCGCTGTCTGTCCATTCGTCTGTCTAAGGCCATAGTTTTCCGGGATGTTCTCGGTCGAGATGTTTGAGATATTGAGGTACATTGACAAACACAGTCCCAGACATTGTCCATGACAGTCCAGACAATGTCCACCACAGTTCCAGACAATGACCAATACAGCCCCAGACAATTTTCCACCATAGTCCCAGACAATGTCCACCACAGTCCCAGACAATGACCACCAATGACCAACACATTCCCAGACATTGGCCATCACAGTCCAAACAATGTCCACCACAGTTCCAGACAATAATCAATACAGTCCCAGATAATTTTCCACCACAGTCCCAGACAATGACCACCACAGTCTACGACAATAGCCACCACTGTCCCAGACAATGACAACCAGTCCCAGACAATGGCCATCACAGTCCAGACAATGTCTACCACAGCCCAGACAATGTCCACCACAATCCCAGACAATAGCCAACACAGTCCCACACAATGGCCACCACAATTCCAGACAATGTCCACCACAGTCCCAGATATTGGCCAACACAGTCCCAGACGATTCCATCAGAGTCCCAGACAATGTCCACCACAGTCCCAGACAATGACCACCACAGTCCCAGACAATGACCACCGCAGTCCCAGACAATGACCATCACAGTAGACAATGTCCACCACAGCCCAGACAATAACCAACACAGTCCCAGACAATGTCCACCACAATCCCAGACAATGACCACCACAGTCCCAGACAATGACCACCACAGTCTAGACAATGACCATCACAGTCCCAGACAGTGTCACCACGGTCCAAAACTATGTCCACCACAGTCCCAGACAATGTCCACCACAGTTCCAGACAATGTCCACCACGGCCCCAGACAATGTCCACCACAGTCCCAGACAATGTCCACCACGGTCGCAGAAAATGGCCACCACAATCCCAGAAAAGGCCACCACAGTCTCAAACAATGACCAACACAGTCCAAGACAATGGCCATCACAGTCCAGACAATGTCTACCACAGTCCCAGACAATGTCCACCACAATCCCAGACAATGGCCACCACATTCCCAGACAATGGCAAACACAGTCCCACACAAAGGCCACCCCAGTCCCAGACAATGTCCACCACAGTCCCAGACAATGTCCACCACGGTCGCAGACAATGGCCACCACAGTCCCAGAAAAGGCCACCACAGTCTCGAACAATGACCAACACAGTCCAAGACAATGTTCACCACAATCCCAGACAATGACCAAGTCCTAGATAATTTCCACCACGATCCCAGACAATGGCCACCATAGTCCCAGACAAAGGCCACCACAATCCCAGACAATGACCACCACATTCCCAAACAATGGCCTCCACATTCCCAGACAATGACCAACACATTTCCAGACAATGTCCACTAGTCCCAAATAATGGCCACAGCAGTTTCAGACAATGAGCCTTTTTATAAGGTAAATACATCACAAACTACATACGTGAAATAATCAAATACAAGCTATTGAATTGATTATAAACGTACAAATACACACACACACACACACTCAATATACTACACTTTATTGCCAAAAACACTGGGCTCCCGAAGAACATACATGATATACAGACTATAAACATGAGAAACAAGTTAATACAGTTACAATGATTATCATATAATAGAGAATATGTGTATAGTCAATAACATAATACTAGCAAAATATATAATATTATATGTAAGTATCTGATATTTGTTTGTAATCAGTCAGCATCACAGGGCACTAAGGGACGATGCTTAGGGAACTATATTAATTTACCAGGTCGACTTCAACTCACAGCATTTATTTAATAATTATTCATATTCAGTGTTGTTGCTGTAGACATCTTTAAATTTCTTCCTTTTTAGTAATTCCGTATAGGGATAGTTCCCCCCCCCCTCGTGCCAAATGTATATATATTATTGCTTTACGTCACTCCATGATTATTTCACGTATGTGGTGACGGCATCTGCTTGATGCATTGCATAGAAATTTAGACCTTTGCAACAGACCATCCAAAGCAGTGAGGGATCTTTTACGTGCCATGCCTACCGTGACACGGGACCTCGGTTTTTACTGCCTTAATCGAAAGACAGAACACCGGTGTGCCCAGGGCGGGAGTCGAACCCGGGACCTCTCAGTCATGATTAAGCCCGAAGGATCAGCAGAAACATGTCCCAGCTCTTAATTTTGACTAAAAAGAAAAGATTTTGTTGTTCTTTAAAGGCCAAGTAGCTGAATTTGTTGACATTGAGTGTTTCTTGTTGTTTATTCAAAAGAAAATAGCCTGGGGTCATCGAGGGTTCAGGCGAAGTCAGTGGAGCAATTTAAGATACAAATGTACTCCAGTGTTTACTGTACGCTTGTTCTTGTAGGCGTTAAAATGATTTGTTAGAAAAAGACGGAAGAACTGAATTCAAATGCGCTTCATGGTCGTTGGTGGGTTTGGAGTGTGTGTTGCATAAACACTAAATCAAAGCACGATCTGTACTTTAGGTTTTCATTGTAATACCTTGCTCGAACCCGTGCTCGAGAGATCTATAAACTCTACTAAGCACGTTCTCAGAGTTTGAGCACAGAGTTTGATAAGAGTACAGTAAAAGTTTTATAGCTTTGGGGCCATAGTTAATATCCGAACAATCTGTTATTTATAAGCAATATTTGTGATGAGTATTTGTTTTATCGAAGATCTTTAAAACTACTTTCCGCATGACGGAGTAAGTTCTTGTTAATGCAGTTCCTTAAAGGTAAGTTCATACTTGCAAACATGACAGACCTAGATCTACTTACAAATGAAGATTTGTAGGAATAATAAAAAAAAAAAACTCCGTATGAAATCGAAGAAAAACTTTTAAACAACGAATCCTATATTTTAATGTTTGGTCTATTGTTGTGGCTGATTATATACATCTGTATTATTCGTAAGAGTCACACTGATCTGGAAGTAGGTTTTAGTGGACCACAATTCAGGCATTCATTTTCCTTTGGAATGTTGGGGATACAGAGTTCAGCCATCCATATATATATAAAGGTCGTGGGTTCGAGTCCGGGGAACGAATATAAGTGAAATATAGGTTGGCCTTGCTAGCTGTAGTGTCTTTGTGCTTTATATGTTTGTCTAATTTGTCTTTATTTTCTACAGGTATTTCTTCGGAGATCAAAGGTCCATAGTACTCCCAGGTGTTTCACTGATTCTATTTGTGCTTTATATGTTTATTTCTCTTTCTGTGATTGTATTCTTTCAGGGGATCCGCCTGCGTTTACGTCGGGTAAATTCCTTCACTTTCCGCGGCCGTGTTGTCATGCATACGATTAGCTAATAATTGGCTATTAAAGCTCTATTTTTGAGGAGCTCGGGTAGCTCAGACGGTTAGAAGGTCGGATGCACGACAGCTAGGCGATTCGGTACCATAGGTCGTGGGTTCGAGTGAGTCCCAGACGGGGGAACGAATATAAGTGATATATAGGGTGCCTTGTTATATAATTAGCTGTAGTGTCTTTGTGCTTTATATGTTTGTCTAATTTGTCTTTATTTTCTACAGGTATTTCTTCAGAGATCCATGGTCCATAGTATTCCCATTTGTTTGTGATATATATATATATATATATATATATATATATATATATATATATATATATATATATATATATATATATATATATATATATATAAACATAAAATAATTCGGTCAGGTGAGATAAACTCTGAATGTTGTCGAGGTGCTCTTACGTGATTTAAGTAAAATTTACCAAATATTTATACGCATCAGAGACACTGAGAACATTAATTCGAGGGAAAAAAAGTAATCCGTATATTATTGCAAGATATATTTACCTTTTAAATCAACATTTTCGATACATAATATCATTATTTCTAATTTTATATCATTCATTTATTATCTATAAATACCTGTCATTTTTGTCGATATCTGGGATGCTTCCAAACTCTGTAATCTATCCGCACTTCTTCCATGAAATAATCACAGACGCCAACTCCTGAATCTCGAGGGAACCACCGAATACCTATCCACCAGACCTTGGTCTACTTAGGAGATAGAAGTCACTACATAGGTAGTATGCTATATACCCCGTTATCATGACTGATAACGAATAATTTACACGGTATATGCCTGCGTTGGTATTTTATCGCCCATTTATGTGGCATATAAAACTATTTATATCCGTTATGACAGTCTCTTCCTAGTCGTCATCATTTCATTTTTTTCACGCACGTTTATCTGTAATTTAATCACATGCCAAATATGAAGGCCCTACGTCTTACGGTTAAAAATTTACATTGAAGTAGGTCAAAAGCCACATGATAAAAATTTTGGTTCGAACGGAAAGGTATCGCAATTAGGGACACGCATGCCAAATATGAAGGCCCCACATCATACGGTTAAAAGTTATGACCAAGGTTAAAGTTTTTGTGACAAACGGACAGACGAATGGACAGACAGACAGACGATTGAGATTTTATGCCCCAACACTTTCGCGAAAAGCGGGGAACAACAATGTAAAGGAAATTTCAATTAAAGATGATCACTATACATATTGCAACACACAATATGGTTGTTGCAAAATACTTATACATAAAACAAAAGCAAAAGTATTTATTGTACATTTTATTTCATTAATTGATGATATGGCAAGCATAATTCATAAATATAAAAAAACATCTAGACAAATCAAGCTAATATTGCAGCATGTATGATATCTTATACTAGAAGTTTTCTTCCCAAATATCCCACTGTTCAACAAAATCATTTTCTGCATCCATAAAATGCCTAATAGACCAATTCCATATAATCTACCCAACTTATTTTAATGAGAAACAAAACATACAAGAAAACATCTACAAATTCATGCTTTGTTCACTTTTTGTCAACAGACAGAGATTCTAAACACAGAAATATTTTACAAGCATTTAATGAATAAAGATAAAGAAAAGAGAAATAGGTTGAAATAGGCTATGTGAGTTACACTTTACTTTGAACAATTGATAATGTGAATACAGAAATGAACAAATGAATGTAAACATAATACCTGCAAACTAAAAATAAATACATGTACAAACGACAGAAAACAAAGGCATACGTTAATAATGATGAAAAAAGCATTGTTATTAAGATTCAAGTTACCAGAATGATGATTTTTACTACAAAATTAATTAACACTAGCAATGTCTACATTGCAGAATATGCTTGTCACCTAATTTCAGGACAGAAACTTTCTACAAAGAGCAAAAATAACACTCACATATGGGCAATAACACTTGTAACAAATAAATTTCATCAAAGTATACAATGACCTTGACCTTTGAGTCACGACCTTTGGTCAAGGCCATGGCACATTGCCTTGTTATAGGAAAAATTAAAAACCCTGGGTCAAAGTCATGACACACTGTCATATCAAAGAAACAAGTGCGCAAGGTATGAAGCTGTAAAATAAAAGCATTTTTAAGAAGATATGGCCAGAACAAGCAGACAGGTAGACTGACAGATGGACATCACCATACCATTGTATGTCACATTTTAAGATGGATGCTATTGGAGGTTTAAATAAAATCAGATAAGTAATCTAGATAACAAATGATGCCCATAATCACACTACCAACAGTGTATCATTTGGCACTGACATCCATCTATAAATAGAAATACACTGTAGCAAAAATACTGTTGCAATTGAAAATTTTAAAATGTTTTCTGTAATACTTTGCCTCAGTTGCTGTAGGGGGCAGGCGTGGTGTAGTGGTTAAGCGCTTGGCTTGCGGCGCCAACGATCCGGGTTCGATTCCCGGATTGCGCCACTATGTTTAAGAGGTTGGTAACCTCCTGCTTCCATGTCACGATATAACTGAAATATTGTTGAAAGCGACGTAAAACACTGATTAACCTACTAACCAACCAGTTGCTGTAGCCGTATACAGGATGTGGTTATGGCCACATGGTTATCATGGTGTCAACAGAAATAGATAAAGAGTGAAGGTCTTTATGCATTTGACATAAAACATGGTCAAGGTAACAGATAAAAGGAATTGGAAATACAGACAAATAGATGCATAATGCATAAAAAACATGGTATAACCCCACTAATGGGGGGCAGGCTTGGTGTAGTGGTTGCGCACTTGGCTTGCGGCACCAACCATCTGGGTTCGATTCCCAGGTTGTGCCACTATGTTTAACAGGTTGGTTACCTCCAGCTTCCATGTCGCGATATAACTGAAAAATTGTTGAAAGCAACGTAAAACACCAATCAACCAACCAACCAACCCCACCAATGTGAAAATACAAAGAATAAAGTCATGTTCCTATTCCATACAACTGAATTTATGGTGTGTATCAATTCATTGCATGATTTATAAGGTACTTCACATACATTTAAAGAATCAAACATTTCAAGGAGGCAATAGGTAATAAACGTATAAAATATGTCGACTCACAATCGGCTTGAATTGGTTATAAATTATTACATAGGTAAAGGCCATAAACCATGAACATGAATACACATATGATATCAAATAATGCTCAGTTATCATGATATATAAACACTAGATATGTATGTGGTAAATGCTGTTTTATATTTTGATTACACGTCTACACATCTCTCCATACTCCTAATATGACTGAGAGAATATCCTCATCATACCACATCAGTGGTGGATCCATAAGGGTAGAAGACTCAACAAAACACTGAAAAAATCCTTTTCTATCAAAACAAATCTGGGCAATTCTGTAAAAATACCTGTATAAAGCACCCTATCACATCTCAAACCTTCCCCCTAAAATATTCTTCTCTTAATTCGAACTTCTTTTTCACCTCGATATAATAAACAAGAGGCCCAAGTGGGCCTATATCGCTCACCTGAGTACCTAGATGATCAGTCATGCATGAAGGAAGAATTCATTTATTTTTGCATTAATGTGACTAAGTCAACACAGATGTTGAAAATATGTCAAATTTTATTTCAGGCTAGAATAAAAAACAACACTTTTTTGCACATCCATTCACGTGATTTTGATATTAAGCATTTCCTTTGTCTCTGCAAGAAGTCATTTAGGGCAACAAGTTAGTCATTTTCTTTAGATGGGGCCTTTTGTTGACTGATTTCAAGTCTGGGTCATGAACAACAATTGTTTCAAATATTGTCCAGATCTAACTTAAAATTGCCTAATTTCATATGTTGAGTGTTGAGAAACATCTAAAAACTTATTTAGATGTGTAAAGAAATGAAAAAAAAAATTTCTCCATATTTCAAATACCAAGTGGTATATGTACCATTGTGAGAACTGCTTTTTAGACATGGTGGCATTATCTGTTAACCAATTTGGATAAAAATTTACCAAATTGATAGAGGACCTTTAGTACTTCATGTATTCCTTGTTTCATTAAAATCTTTCATGTGGTATAACAGCAGAAGTGAAAAATGTGATTGAATTGTTCCTATACACCCTCATTTGGAAGTCTTAAAAAATTCATAGAAAATCCAAAAATTGAGATATTGACAAAATTCTTTCAAAGTAACAATCCTTACCATAATTATGATCACAATAGTCCATAAGAAATCATCATTATCAATTAACTAGGAAATATGACACTTTTTTTTCTGCATTGAATCATCAAGTCCAAAGAAATGTCGAAAAAAAATTCTAAAATTTGATTTTGGAAGGGAACCAAAATGACAATACGTCTTCACTCATCCCTCTAGATCATTTCAATGCATTCTGTTTGTCTCTGTATACAGCCCGTATGAAAAAGAATATTGTTAAAGGAGGGAACTCTTTTGTGACCTACTTTTGACTATGGTGGTGCCACCTGTAAAGAGGTCTGGACGAAAACAACAGAATTTGAAGAGGATCATAAGTGACTTATTTCTATCAAGATTTATTAAAATCCTTCAAACAGTTTTGTAGAAAAAGTTGAAAATGTGAAAAATGGCCCCCCCCCTTTTTTTTTTTGGAAGTCTTAAACGTAAAATTCCTAATTTCATATGTTGAGTGTTGAGAAACATCTAAAAACTTATTTAGATGTGTAAAAAAAAAAAAAAAAATTTTTTGACCACAGCTGGATTTGATCCGCTACTCTCTATATTTCAATTACCAAGTGGTATATGTACCATTGTGAGACCTACTTTTTAGACATGGTGGCATTATCTGTTAACCAATTTGGATGAAATTTACCACATTGATAGAGGACTTTTAGTACTTCATATATTCCATGTTTCATTAAAATCTTTCATGTGGTTTCGTAGAAAAAGTTGAAAATGTGAAAAATGGCCAACCCCCCCTTTTTCTTGGAAGTCTTAAAAAATTCATAAAAAAATCCAAAAATTGAGATAATGACAAAATTCTTTCACAATAATATTCCTTACCACAATTATGATCAAAATAGTCATTAAGAAATCTTCAATATCAATTAACTGAAAAACATGACACTTTTCTTCATTGAAATGACTAAGTCCAGAAACACGTCAAAAAAGCGTAAATTTCTATTTGACGGATCTTAACCCCGAACACAATTTTTAATAACCCATCTTTATAGATTGTTGAAATGCAATTAGTTTCCCCATTTATGTACTGGTTCTGGAGAAGAAGATGTTTGAAGAGGGGTACCCTTTTGGGCACTTTTGGTCCCACCCTGGATCCACCCCTGAGGGAATCTGGATCCCGAACACAATTTTAGTAGGGGACCTTGAGTACATCATTTACACAAAGTTTGATCCAAATCTGCAATGTAGTTCCAAACAGTTTTGTAGAAAAAGTTGAAAATGTGAAAAATGGCCCCCCCCCCCCCCCCTTTTTTTTTTTTGGAAGTCTTAAACGTAAAATTCCTAATTTCATATGTTGAGTGTTTAGAAACATCTAAAAACTTATTTAGATGTGTAAAAAAAAAAAAAATTTTTTTTGACCACAGCTGGATTTGATCCGCTACTCTCTATATTTCAATTACCAAGTATTATATGTACCATTGTGAGACCTACTTTTTAGACATGGTGGCATTATCTGTTAACCAATTTGGATGAAATTTACCACATTGATAGAGGATTTTTAGTACTTCATGTATTCCATGTTTCATTAAAATCTTTCATGTGGTTTCGTAGAAAAAGTTGAAAATGTGAAAAATGGCCAACCCCCCCTTTTTCTTGGAAGTCTTAAAAAATTCATAAAAAATCCAAAAATTGAGATAATGACAAAATTCTTTCACAATAATATTCCTTACCACAATTATGATCAAAATAGTCATTAAGAAATCATCAATATCAATTAACTGAAAAACATGACACTTTTCTTCATTGAAATGACTAAGTCCAGAAACACGTCAAAAAAGCGTAAATTTCTATTTGACGGATCTTAACCCCGAACACAATTTTTAATAACCCATCTTTATAGATTGTTGAAATGCAATTAGTTTCCCCATTTATGTACTGGTTCTGGAGAAGAAGATGTTTGAAGAGGGGTACCCTTTTGGGCACTTTTGGTCCCGCCCTGGATCCACCCCTGAGGGAATCTGGATCCCGAACACAATTTTAGTAGGGGACCTTGAGTACATCATTTACACAAAGTCTGATCCAAATCTGCAATGCAGTTCCAAACAGTTTTGTAGAAAAAGTTGAAAATGTGAAAAATGGCCACACACCCCCTTTTTTTTTTTGGAAGTCTTAAACGTATAATTCCTAATTTCATATGTTGAGTGTTTAGAAACATCTAAAAACTTATTTAGATGTGTAAAAAAAAAAAAAAAAATTTTTTGACCACAGCTGGATTTGATCCGCTACTCTCCATATTTCAATTACTAAGTATTATATGTACCATTGTGAGACCTACTTTTTAGACATGGTGGCATTATCTGTTAACCAATTTGGATGAAATTTACCACATTGATAGAGGATTTTTAGTACTTCATGTATTCCATGTTTCATTAAAATCTTTCATGTGGTTTCATAGAAAAAGTTGAAAATGTGAAAAATGGCCAACCCCCCCCTTTTTCTTGGAAGTCTTAAAAAATTCATAAAAAATCCAAAAATTGAGATAATGACAAAATTCTTTCACAATAATATTCCTTACCACAATTATGATCAAAATAGTCATTAAGAAATCATCAATATCAATTAACTGAAAAACATGACACTTTTCTTCATTGAAATGACTAAGTCCAGAAATACGTCAAAAAAGCGTAAATTTCTATTTGACGGATCTTAACCCCGAACACAATTTTTAATAACCCATCTTTATAGATTGTTGAAATGCAATTAGTTTCCCCATTTATGTACTGGTTCTGGAGAAGAAGATGTTTGAAGAGGGGTACCCTTTTGGGCACTTTTGGTCCCGCCCTGGATCCACCCCTGAGGGAATCTGGATCCCGAACACAATTTTAGTAGGGGACCTTGAGTACATCATTTACACAAAGTCTGATCCAAATCTGCAATGCAGTTCCAAACAGTTTTGTAGAAAAAGTTGAAAATGTGAAAAATGGCCACCCCCCCCTTTTTTTTTTTTGGAAGTCTTAAACGTATAATTCCTAATTTCATATGTTGAGTGTTTAGAAACATCTAAAAACTTATTTAGATGTGTAAAAAAAAAAAATTTTTTGACCACAGCTGGATTTGATCCGCTACTCTCCATATTTCAATTACTAAGTATTATATGTACCATTGTGAGACCTACTTTTTAGACATGGTGGCATTATCTGTTAACCAATTTGGATGAAATTTACCACATTGATAGAGGATTTTTAGTACTTCATGTATTCCATGTTTCATTAAAATCTTTCATGTGGTTTCGTAGAAAAAGTTGAAAATGTGAAAAATGGCCAACCCCCCCTTTTTCTTGGAAGTCTTAAAAAATTCATAAAAAATCCAAAAATTGAGATAATGACAAAATTCTTTCACAATAATATTCCTTACCACAATTATGATCAAAATAGTCATTAAGAAATCATCAATATCAATTAACTGAAAAACATGACACTTTTCTTCATTGAAATGACTAAGTCCAGAAATACGTCAAAAAAGCGTAAATTTCTATTTGACGGATCTTAACCCCGAACACAATTTTTAATAACCCATCTTTATAGATTGTTGAAATGCAATTAGTTTCCCCATTTATGTACTGGTTCTGGAGAAGAAGATGTTTGAAGAGGGGTACCCTTTTGGGCACTTTTGGTCCCGCCCTGGATCCACCCCTGAGGGAATCTGGATCCCGAACACAATTTTAGTAGAGGACCTTGAGTACATCATTTACACAAAGTTTGATCCAAATCTGCAATGTAGTTCCAGAGAAGAAGTCGAAAATGTGAAAAAGTTAACGACGGACGACGACGACGACGACGACGACGACGACGGACGACGGACGGCGCACTATGACTATAGCTCACTTGAGCCTTTGGCTCAGGTGAGCTAAAAACTGTCAACAGTTTTACTAGGAACGTCATGCACTAGAGTACAATACACATATTAAATGTTTAATTCAAGCCACAATAAAATTAAACAGTCTCTATTAAAACATAATTCCAGGTGATCATTTCAGATAGAAATTGTTTTTGCATGGACACTCATGCTTGTAGGTAACAAAATGCAAATTCTCATAAGCATGATGGACAAAACAAATGCTAAATGCCTAATGATCATTCCAGCTGATAGGGGGTTGGGGTCATTCAAAAGATTTTTTATCAAAGTAACAAAAATACTAATGCCATGTATGATGTATCAAAGGCTGTAAATGTCTGCTGATATAGCTTGAAATATGATATGTTAAGTCAAATATTGAACCAATCTTTGATACTTCATGATATCAAACATCTGTTCTGAGCATTATGAACATGTCTTTTTTTTTTTACTACATACTGAATTCACAATTTCTCAACAATAAAGATATATATGCATGAAATACTTTTCAGTCTAAATACACTGTTTACAGATTCTTCCTATTTACATGAAAATAAAGCACATATGTCAATACATGCATATATCAAAAGGTGATTAACTTTAACTGTGATCATTGTAAAATTTGATCTTGAATAATTTTTATACACGAGATGAGAGTTTAAATCATTTAAGCACAAGTTATGAGGAAAACAAGGTTTAACATTAATATAAAAAGAATCGTTGTTCCACCTTATACTTTCTTGAATTCTGATTTCCTAATCATAATTAACTTCAAATGATATCAACTGGAAGCACTCCATAATCTAGTTAAGTAAACAATAAATTTTGAACTTAACATTGAAGACAATGAGCATGTACACCATTTACAGGAGGGTGGGAAGGAAGACAGTATGATCAGATATAATTCAAAGTTTAGATATCTATAGTTTCATAAATACATTGGTCCAAATATGCCACCAGCTGGCAGCTCAGTCAAATGCTACAATCAAACAGTATAAACTTATGTTCCTCATATCTCTGAATCCCAGATTTGTGGCATATAATAATACAAAGAATTGTATTAACAGCTTATACCCATATTCAATGACACTTTAAATATCTATGATAACTTGGATGTTATTCTGATTAAAAAGCACAAATTTTCACATTTAATTGATTGCATACTTGGCACTGATTCTGCCAATGGCACAATAGTCATATGAGTGTTTACAGTCTAAAAATAAAATAATCCAATGTCTCAAGATGGTAATGCATAATATTCTAGTTTCAATATTGCAATAAGTGAACAAACTACCTACTTTTACTATTTACTAAAACAATGCTAAGCAGTCATGACACTTATTCCCGACCAGAAAACAACTCTGATAATATCAGTCATGTCACAAAAAGTCTGCAGAACAAATTTACAAAACAATCACTGCATATGGGCTAATGTAAGTGCAAAAACTGTGAACTTCCCCTTTCATTTCCACTTTGCAAAAAGTAAATTATTTAAAGTAAAGGAACACAAACATTCTGTTTTAAAAAAAAAGTAAATTATTTAAAGTAAAGGAACACCAGCAGAGTGTATGTGTTCCTTTACTTTTTATGTTCGGACTTCCCTTTGGAGGACTTCTTCGAATCTTTATATGTAAATTATTTAACTTCTTTCAGAAGGATCAATACGTAAAATTCCAAAGCATAATATATCACAGCTGATCTCTACCAAGTAAACTTTTAATCATTTAAAGTAGGCAAATACAGAGTCCTATACAATCTAATTAATCATACATTAAAAATAGTTCTTCTGTATAAGCATAGTGCTCATCTGATATACATTATCTAGAATCAATATTAGTTATCACATAGGACACAATGTGTCCATATTGCTCCATTCACTACCAATGCAACAGTAAATATCTTATCAAATAAAGTCCCTTTTATCTTTTTACACATCAAATGTGCATGTTATCTGTTATAATAACTTGCGTAATCCAACAATTTCTTTCAATAACAAGACATTTTCAACAGGTTACATCTTGACCTAGTTATTCAGAGTTCGGTCGCCATTTTGGTGGACATTGCTTGTATTCTCTTGGCATTGCAGTTCTTACAGAGAATGGAATCGTCGAGGGGATAACAACCTCGACCCTCAGCTTCTGACGACAGCAGCAACCCACAGTCCTTTAACATGTAATATATCACATGAGTAAAACATAACATATATAAACTTTCCCTGTACGTCACAAAATATAGGCATGTGTTAAGAAAATCAATACATTTTTCAAAAGTATATTTATTATTTTCAAATCAATGTAGTTTCTTTGATTTAAATGTATGTCAAAAAAAATGTAACTTTTATGGCGACGGCATCTACCTTATGCAATGCACAAAACTTAAAATCTGCACAATGGACACACTTGAAGTGCTGAAGGTTTTTTTTATCTGCCACCTCTACATGATACAAGACCTCTGTTTTTGTCACATCAGACAGACAGGACGCCATCATAGCAAAGTGTATACATGTAGTATATAACAGTGTAGACCTCTTAATGTTACCATAAATGTGGAGCTGTAACACCGAATACCCGTTCCTTCCATTATAATGTAATCTGATGTCATTCTGATCATGTTGGAGAGAACATTTATCATTTTGGCATCCAATGTTATAACTCCTCAGTTAACGTAAAGAGGTCTGTTTGACAATATATGATGGTTTGGTTATGTTTCAATTCAATTTTAACAATTCATAGTACATCTCAGCCTGATGACATGTTAACAACTTCTCACCTCACATCTGTAACACTGAACATGAAAACTTTTATCAAGGGCCACAACTCTTACTGTCTCCTCCATACCCGACTCTGGCATAATAGGTTGCTGACAAACACAACAACGTGGTGCAAATTTCCTGTACGATGAGAAAAGTAATTTGTAAGTTAATAAAAAAATGATCACCTAAGAATCAGGTAGGAGTAATACAATAAAAAGAAATGCAGAACTATTTAATGCCTTTTTGGTATATTTCTGAGGGTGTATTTAAAAGAATAATAAAATTTGTTTATTAAGATATAGATGGTGAAAGGTTTTCTACTTCAATTTATCTACAGAGTAAAATTCAGTATCAAGAGGAAAAAAACAGCAATATTTTGCTTGTGCATTTTAACTAATATTATACATTAAAAATATTTTTTACGCCATTCACATTTTCACAAATCATTTTTTTCCCTTGAAAAGTGGTATGTAACTACATATCTCAAAATAGAGATAAAAAGTCCCACAAGATTTTGTTAATGCATCAATCGAGTAAAGGCTATGTCTTCATTCTCACATGGTCCTGCACTAATATGCAAAACAGCAGGAAAAGCCTTTGTTCCATTTCAGTTACAATTCTTAAGGATATAAAAGGAACTACAAATAAATAAATCACAAGCTTATTTTATGAAGTTAACTTACTTATGGAAATCATCAATACAATGGATCTGATTGGTGGCATCTACAGTGAATGGTATGCCATCCAGGCTCTTCCCACATACCACACACGTGAAACAAGCAGGGTGGTATGGCTTTCCTGTAGCTCTCAGCAACTGTGTATAAATATAACAATAGCAGTATATCTCTCTACTTCAATATAATTTACAGTACTTTGTATTTAATTATTCCAAAAAATGAATAAATAAAGACAGAAGCTCAGCATTTGGATAAAACTGTATAACAGAGAAAACTGTGAAAAGTGGACAGTCACCAAGAATGTTTTGTCCATCTTGGTGTAAGTGTAATTTCCAATGGTATTACCACTTATATAAACTAGAACTGTCCTAACGGGACAAATATCCCCCGCGGCACCAAAATTCAAAATAGGACATAGAACTATATATATGACCAATATTTAAGTTTTGGAGAAGAAGGTGAAGGTCAAGGGGGTTGTGTAAACTCTTCTTATATCAGTGTACAGGACTTGTCATACAGAATACACACATGTAAAATGGACTCCCTATCTCTCTATGACTATACTTTACTGTCAACTATACTTTACTGTCAAAGTTACAGTTTTTCCAAAATAAAGTCAAAGGTCAAGGCCAAGGTCACAAGGTCAAAATGCTGGTACTGACTGAAAGGTCTTGCCACAAGGAACACACATATATAGTATGAAGGTCCCATCTCTTTTCTTTCAAAAGTTATGGTTAAGGTTAAAGTTTTTAAAAAGGTGGTCAAACATGGAGACCAAGGTCACATGGTCCAAAATGTTGGTATCGACAGAAAGGTCTTGCCACAAGGGATACACATGTGTAGTATGATGGTCCCATCTCTTTTCTTTCAAAAGTTATGGCTAAGGTTAAAGTTTTTAAAAGGTAAGTCAAATGTCAAGGCCAAGGTCACAACGTCAAAAATTTTGGTACCAAAAGAAAGGTCTTGCCACGAGGAATATACAAGTGTAGTATGAATACCCAGTCTCTTTTGTTTCAAAAGTTATGGCTAAGGTTAAAGTTTTTAAAAAGTAGGTCAAATGTCAAGGCCAAGGTCACAAGGTCAAAAATTTTGGTACCAAATGAAAGATCTTGCCACAAAGAATATACAAGTATAGTATGAATACTCAGTCTCTTTTGTTTCAAAAGTTATAGCTAAGGTTAAAGTTTTTAAAAAGTATGTCAAATGTCAAGGCCAAGGTCACAACGTCAAAAATTCTGATACCAAAAGAAAGGTCTTGCCACAAGGAATATACATGTGTAGTATGAATACCCAGTCTCTTTAGGTTCAAAAGTTATAGCTAAGGTTAAAGTTTTTTAAAAAGTAGGTCAAATGTCAAGGCCAACGTCATAAATTTTGGTACCAAAAGAAAGATCTTGCCACAAAGAATATACAAATGTAGTATGAATACCCAGTCTCTTTTGGTTCAAAAGTTATAGCTAAGGTTAAAGTTTTTAAAAAGTAGGTCAAATGTCAAGGCCAAGGTCACAACGTCAAAAATTTTGGTACCAAAAGAAAGGTCTTACCACAAGGAATATACAAGTGTAGTATAAATACCCAGTCTCTTTAGGTTCAAAAGTTATAGCTAAGGTTAAAGTTTTCTGGACAGACAGACGGACAGACAGACAGACGAACAAGGTGATTCCTATATACCCCCCAAACTTCGTTTGCGGGGGGTATAACAATGAAGTCAATGAAACATGCTTTCACCTTGCCATTGATGTATATTTATGTCTAGTATTGTCAGTTCAAATAAAAACATTTTACAAATAGCAGCTCATAGATCATGTCCAGAGTAAACAATGTCCTATATTAAGAGAATTAAGATTCAATGAAATTAGTAAGAGAAAATCACATTTCAAAATTTGTGTCCAACTTTCCTAGGATTCAAGATTGGACAGTATACTCTTTTGACAGTTTTCACTGTACACATGTTTTGAGTACTCACCCTGTCTGTTATGGGCTTTGAACACACTGAACATCTTTCTAAAGTATTCTGTAAAACAAGATGTTTCACTTTTTATAATTCTTTTCATGACACTGATTACCGTGAGAGTGACATTTTGGTTGGCAAAGTCACTCTTCCACAAAATCATGTCAAAGACAAACAATGTTTTGTTATGACATCAAAACTTTGGCATGAAATGCTACCATTTGCCAACCAAAACGTCAGTCCAACAGTTAAAGTGAAAGGATCTATGTTATTGACTAATAATTGAATAAAGGAAAAATTGCCTTCCCTTTAATTTCTCTTAATTGCAACATTACAGGTTTTTAAAAATAACTGACTCATGTCTTCTCATAGTGTTATATATAGTTCTGACTTCTCATAGTGTTTTATAGTTCTGACTTCTCATAGTGTTTTATAGTTCAGACTTCTCATAGTGTTATCTAGTTCTGACTTCTCATAGTGTTTTATAGTTCAGACTTCTCATAGTGTTTTATAGTTCTGATTTCTCATAGTGTTTTATAGATCTGACTTCTCATAGTGTTATATAGTTCTGACTTCTCATAGTGTTTTATAGTTCTGACTTCTCATAGTGTTATACAGTTCTGACTTCTCGTAGTGTTTTATAGTTCTGACTTCTAACAGTGTTATCTAGTTCTGACTTCTCATAGTGTTATATATAGTTCTGACTTCTTATAGTGTTATCTAGTTCTGACTTCTCATAGTGTTTTATTGTTCTGACTTCTCGTAGTGTTTTATAGTTCTGACTTCTAACAGTGTTATATAGTTCTGACTTCTCGTAGTGTTTTATAGTTCTGATTTCTAACAGTGTTATATAGTTCTGACTGCTCATAGTGTTTTATAGTTCTGACTTCTCATAGTGTTGTATAATTCTGACTTTTCATAGTGTTATATAGTTCTGACTTGCATATTAAGAACTGCCATTAAAAATCAGTAATAAAAATGTTTCACAGTAAAACTCGTAATAGTTATAATCAAAAACGCAGCCTCATGACATGCAGCGAGAACCAGTAACAGTTATAATCAATGATTCAGCCTCATGACATGTAGTGAGAACTAGTAACAGTAATAAACAATGACTCAGTCTTATGACATGTAGTGAGAACCAGTAACATTTATAACCAATGACTTACCCTCATGACATGTAGTGAGAACCAGTTACAGTTATAATCAAGGACTCAGTCTCATGACATGCAGTGAGAACCAGTAACAGTTATAATCAATGAATCAGCCTCATGACATGTAGTGAGAACCAGTAACAGTAATAAACAATGACTCAGTCTTAAGACATGTAGTGAGAACCAGTAACATTTATAATCAATGACTTAGCCTCATGACATGTCGTGAGAACCAGTGACAGTTATAATCAAGGACTCAGCCTCATGACATGCAGTGAGAACCAGTAACAGTTACAATCAATAACGCAGCCTCATGACATGTCGTGAGAACCAGTGACAGTTATAATCAAGGACTCATTCTCATGACATGCAGTAAGAACCAGTAACAGTTATAATGAATGGCTCAGTCTCATGACATGTAGTGAGAACCAGTAACAGTTATAATCAATGACTCATTCTCATGACATGCAGTAAGAACCAGTAACAGTTATAATCAAGAACGCAGCCTTATGACATGTCGTGAGAACCAGTGACAGTTATAATCAAGGACTCATTCTCATGACATGCAGTTAGAACCAGTAACAGTTATAATCAAGAACTCAGCCTCATGACATGTAGTGAGAACCAGTGACAGTTATAATCAAGGACTCAGCCTCATGACATGCAGTAAGAACCAGTAACAGTTATAATCAAGAACGCAGCCTCATGACATGTCGTGAGAACCAGTGACAGTTATAATCAAGGACTCATTCTCATGACATGCAGTAAGAACCAGTAACAGTTATAATGAATGGCTCAGTCTCATGACATGTAGTGAGAACCAGTAACAGTTATAATCAATGACTCATTCTCATGACATGCAGTAAGAACCAGTAACAGTTATAATCAAGAACTCAGCCTCATGACATGTCGTGAGAACCAGTGACAGTTATAATCAAGGACTCATTCTCATGACATGCAGTTAGAACCAGTAACAGTTATAATCAAGAACTCAGCCTCATGACATGTAGTGAGAACCAGTGACAGTTATAATCAAGGACTCAGCCTCATGACATGCAGTAAGAACCAGTAACAGTTATAATCAAGAACGCAGCCTCATGACATGCAGTGAGAACCAGTGACAGTTATAATCAAGAACTCAGTCTCATGACATGTCGTGAGAACCAGTAACAGTTATAACCATATCTCAGTCTTATGACATGCAGTGAGAAACAGTAACATTTATAATCAAGGACTCAGCCTCATGATATATCGTGAGAACCAGTGACAGTTATAATCAAGAACTCAGCCTCATGACATGTTGTGAGAACCAGTGACAGTTATAATCAAGGACTCATTCTCATGACATGCAGTAAGAACCAGTAACAGTTATAATGAATGGCTCAGTCTCATGACATGCAGTGAGAACCAGTGACAGTTATAAACAAGGACTCAGCCTCATGACATGCAGTGAGAATCAGTAACAGTTATAATCAAGGACTCAGTCTCATGACATGCAGTGAGAACCAGTAAAAGCTATAATCAAGGACTCAGCTTCATGACATGCAGTGAGAACCAGTGACAGTTATAATCAATGACTCAGCCTCATGACATGTAGTGAGAACCAGTGACAGTTATAATCAATGACTCAGTCTCATGACATGCAGTGAAAACCAGTAACAGTTATAATCAAGGACTCAGCCACATGACATGCAGTGAGAACCAGTGACAGTCATAATCAAGGACTCAGCCTCATGACATGTAGTGAGAACCAGTAACAGTCATAATCAAGGACTCATCCTCATGACATGTAGTGAGAACCAGTAAACAGTTATAATCAAGGACTCATCCTCATAACATGTAGTGAGAACCAGGAACAGTTATAATCAAGGACTCAGCCTTATGCAATGATAATCTGTAGATCACTTACAATATAGCATGGTTCACAATATGGCTTATTATCCATTGAATAGAAGGACTTGCCCCTTAGGAGTGTTCCTAAAACAAGATATATACACATCTATGATATCTCCAAATAAATATAGGTATATAAGTAATGTATAATTATGGTATTCCCTTCAACTTTCGCGGTATAATAATGGTATGTGCTTTTCTTTCAACTTAAGCTGAATTAAAGCAGGAGAACAAGAATTTGGCTTGATTTTAATCATAATTTTTAGTTTACAGTAGAACATTAATTACTGACAAACCTATGGTTAGATAAATATCACACTGTCCACTATTATAGAAAGGTGTCCTTTATAAAGAAATTCACCAAACTCTGTATCTAAGTATGTAACGCAATCTTTTATTTCATATCCATTTCAAGTAACATCTGCTTTTGTAACAAGTAATCACATTTACGCACTACATGTGTATCATTAATCAGATTTTGTTTCTATATAATAACATTAATTACTCTTATCAATCTATCACTAATCAGTGAGATGTGCTTTAATTGTTCCACTTTGTGTAAATACTCTGTCAAGATACATTAACTTCTTCTACATTAATTACTGATGGGTAGTCATAAATGACCACAGACTTCACAAAAAATTATTTCAGAATGGTAATGAAAATCTATCAACAAAATTACAACTTACCACAACTAATGCACACAAAACAAGCAATGTGGTAGACTTGGTCATTGGCTGTACATCCATTGTTTTCACCCACCACTTTCTTTTGACATTTTACACATATTCCTGGAAAATACATATTGAGGCACTGAGAATTTTTATCACCTATCTAATCATCTTAAAACAAAATGCTTGCATACTGCAAAACACTGAAGTTTGATTAGTAAGATGGATAAACCAAAATAAAACATAAATCTCTCAACATAAACAAGCTATTCTAGACTGAAGATCTGAACTCAGTATCACATCATATATTTCTTTAAGATGGCGTGCCAGATGTCCAACTTCCAACATTTGTTTCCTAATGACAGTTTTTACATTCGTAATACCAGTACATTTATTTACAACAAATCTGCTCTTACAAACTGGAAATGTCCATGAAATGTTGTATAAATCACTTCATGGTGTACATATATGGCAAGTTTAAAAATACATTAAATCTTACCTGAAAAAAAATCTGGTTTACGTGAGGATTCCATATTCTTGAAGAAATCTAACTTACCAAAGAAATCTGGTTCACTTGAGGATTCCATGTTCTGTAGGAGTAAGCTTGTCAGGGCATCCACTTCAGCTTCCTTGCCAGATTTTTCTTGACCACCTGGGCTCATCTGCAGGGCTGGAGCAGGCTGAGCAATCTGGGGAACCTGGGGTCCAGGTTTTGGGCGGTCATCATACTATAATGACAAATGAGCACATCACTGGATATTTAAATGGTATTCATAATAAAACCAGTTCTCAAAAATTTAACATACAGCTATTTTGTTGTAAAGCAAGCTGTATTTGAGAAAAACGAACGTTCCCGTTAGCAACTTTGTCAGAATAAGCTGCCATTTTACAACTACGTCATACTCCAAGGTAAAGAACACAAGGTCAAAATTTTGGTACTAACGGGAAGGTTGAGTTACAAGGAATACACATGTGAAATACGAAAGCCCCATCACTTACCATTCAAATATTTCCTCAATTTTAAAGGCCAAAGGTCACCAGGTCAAAAAATAAAGGAATACACATATAAAATATGAAAGCCCTACCTCTAATGATTCAAAAGTTATAACCACGTTATAGGTTTTGAAATGTAGGTCCAAAATCACGTTCAAGATCATGAGGTAAAAATTAATGAGTCAATGAAAAGGACTTGTCACAAGGAAAGAATGTTAAACGTTTTTCCCCTTTTTGCCACAGATAAATGGAGAGACAGACTGGCCAAAACCTATATGCCCCAAAATATGTAATTCCGGATGCATAATAAATAGTAATGATTGTTTATTTCCTTTTCAATCCATTTCTGGTAACATTTTACATCTGATGTGCCAGTTCTACATGTGATTGCTTTAGAATTTGAGCTGTTAAAGAATGTTCTATGCAATCAAGATTCCCTCATGTGTTTGGTATATCCTTGGTATGGATCCTTTACAGTTATAGTGCATAAGGCTCCCATCAAGACCATGATCTTAGGAATCTCAAAACTATAATATTAGAATCAACTTCCAAATGACAAATATTCAGTTACAAAATTTTAACACCAATGTTATGAATTTAGTGCTAAAGAATAAATCGCATTTCTAATAAAGTGCTTTGTATTATCAGATGCTATACATACAACATGTGGTAATGAATTTTACAAGATGTGATAACAAATTTTAAAAACATACTACTGCCTGCACAAGAAATCATTTTTTATAAGTTTTCTACCCTCTCCATTTTTGTACACAATTGCATTTGAGATAAGAATTCCCTCTACCATGATATAAGAGATATGAGGCCTTTCCCAATCTTTTAAGAAGATGTGCTTAATGACCTTGATCTTTCATATATGACCTTGAGACCTTTGTCTAAAACTCACTGTCCCAAGGAACATCTGTATGAGATTCGATACTAATCTCATTACATGTATCGACTTATGAGGTATAAAGCCTTTCCCAATACTTGGAATAAACAAATGGATATATAAATACTATGATATAATTCCTCTTATTACACTCCAAACAGTACATGTAATAGAAAAACCTGATATTGCATTTGTTATTCCTTGTTTTTATTAATAATGTAGAAACTGAGAAAATGTGAATCTACCAAACCTCTAAGCGATTTCGATAGTGCCTTATATATCTAGTTGTGGAAGTTTTTCTAATAAAAGTTGGCAGATAAATGCTGTACTGCTTCTCTACATTGAATAAATCAAGAAGAGGTCACAAAATGTGTTAACATGAGTAAGAATTGAAACACGCATCAAAAATCAAACACTTCTTAAGATACCCTTCTAGATCGATCACTTTGGTGCATTTAATTTGTCAATCTATGAAGCAAATCTGAAGAAGTTTGTATGAAAGATGGTACCCACTTAAGTCTGTGACACCCAGCCCTAGATCCATTCCTTGACAGATCTGGACAAAAAACATTATCAAAATCCCTTCAATTGTTCTAAAGAAAAAATAGAAATATGAAAGTTTGCTTTAGACGAAAAGACAAGAGACAACACACTATGACAACAGCCAAGTTGAGTCTTTGCTCTGGTGAGCTAATAAAGCAAATCTTAGTTCAGAACCCTACCCCATTATAAAGCTCTAGTGAATTGCATTGTGAGCATATATGCCATATTACCTGATATGTATCAATATAATTTTAATACAGTGACACGCAAATACAGATAAATAAGAAACATACATCATATCTGGGAGAAAATCCGGTAGATCCTTGACTCTGTGTTCTACCATAACCTGGCGATGTTGAGAAGTCTGTCCGTCTGTCCTGATCATATAATCGATGCTCCCCTATGCCTTGTCGTACATAACCCTGGGGAATATCCGGAGTAGTGCTATGGCCATAGTTTACAGTCTCTGGTGACTTTCTGTTTGTAATCTGAAAGTGACAAATCAGAATTAAAACAATAATCTTAATTAAAGTTTGAAACAACCAGATGAACTGGTGGTAGGAAATAGTACATGTATCCTGTATGACATTACCTTCCCTTATTTTAACATCAATTATTTTAAAATAACAACATAAAACTCTTTGATAAGTAATAAGAATTGCATCCACTTTCACAGCTTTTCAGGTCAGTGTTCTACCTAATTTGCAAAATAATAATACTAACAATATAATAAGAACACTGAATTCCAAGGAATGAAATTAATAATAAACTATAGTGATCCCCTTGTTATATTGCCACCTTTTTGCAGAGATTAAATTGGTGTTTTAAGGGGGACAGCTTTATAACGAGATGCACCTATTTTCCATACCATAGTGTAAATGTACCGGTACATCTGGATACAAGTACATGTATACCATTTCCTAAGCTGACAAAAAAGGATGACAAATTACATGTAATTATTACTGAACTGTGTTTGTTTAATATAGTCATATGTATGTACATATACAATTTATCCCACATTCAGTTTAAAAAGAAAAAATCTGAAGTTGCCTGTCTTGACAGATATAATTTATCCTTCAAATCAAGGCAAAAGTTTGTATCATTTTTTGAAGGTTGTGTCCTTTGACTTCATGTATCAAACAATAATGTCTAATGCAGCGCTTGTCTGCTTACAGGACGATGGGGGTTTAAACTCATCACTATCATCATCGTCGTTTGTTTGACTCTATGTATTTAAGTGATAACAAACTCGCAAACTATAAGACGCATATTAGAATCGATGTCAAGTTCCCGGATTAGTATTTGATCCACGCTAGTGGAGTTTATTGCTGAATCTGACATTAAACCAATGTGAATTCTAAAAATCGTATGGTGTTGGGTGTAACATTATCTCATGCAAGTTTTGCAAGTCGCATGGCCTTGCTTAAATTAGTATGCTACATTTGATCATTGTCAAGACAATCAACATGATATCCCTGCTGAAACTGATCGTAATGACTTTTAAAAGATTGAATTATTCTGGAATTAATGGTTGAAGACAACTTTTAGTGATAAGTGGTAGGAAATGCATGTGCAAGTCCCATATCCATGGTACCATAACTCAGCGCATTGTCCATAATAAGAAGCCCTTTACGATTTTCCATGCCCATTTCCTGATTAATCGTCTGAAATAATCCCTAAGGAAAATGGATATCAGTAAATTTATTAATTATATATTACTTGAGTTGTTATCAGAATTTAATCAAACATGATGTGTTTGTGAATCATAAATTTCGTTGGAAACAACAAAGTCCAAAAAAGGCAATTTTTGAAATGTAGGTCAAAGGTCACGGTCATGGTCACCAGGTCAATGACCTTGGTATACATTTGTAATTTGATAGGGTTTTATTAGTGAAGTATGCAAGCTAAATATGAAATCTCAAGGTTCAAAAGTTTTTGCAAAGATTAAAGTTGACAACAGACATTCAAACATGCAGACAGACAGGTCAAAAACAATATGCCCCCAATCTATCAATCCAGGGGCATAAAAATGATTTACCTTGATTGGTTTGGCATAGATGGTAGGGTCTACCTGAGAAGTAGGACCAGATGAAGAATAAGCTGATTGCATGGTAGAGAGGTTAGCATAGTTACTAGGCTGGCTGTATGGTTGTCCACCTACTGGTGAGTCAGGTTTTATGTAAGGAGATTGTCGATCACTGCTGTAACTGGTGTTGTACATCCTGAATGGAATAAATATAATTCCTAATTTCAATAATGAAAAATTTGTATTTCAATCCACACTCTACGGGCCAAAATACCAAAACGGACCAAAATAAATTCACATTCTGAATTCAATTTGTTCATTTTGCCCTGGCAGATTCGAGGCAAACAGATTTTTTTCAATCTTTCTTTCACATCATACAAAGATTATTTCACTTATATAAACCCTGATGCATCGAACAAAAATTTAAACCTATGCAACAGAACTACCTAAAGCCATGAGGAGTCTTTAATGTCTACAGTTACACATCTACAGTATCATGGCACCAGTTTTTAATGTCTCTTCTGAAAGACAAGATACCAGTGATCACTGACAGATCTTCAGTCCAGAGCTCTGCAGCAGAAGCATAGAAATTACAATATATACAATATATATTCCAAGTACCATACAGCTAACCTAAACCAGCTGCAGTAAGCAAAAAGAAGAATCACATGGATATATTGTGACTAAATGTTTTGTCTGATACAGCTGTTGTCACTATTTATTATCATATTTTCATCTCTCTCCGATCCTGTTTATCCTCTTTTGACCTTAACTTGTACAGGAGTGACAAAATAATAATTTCTACTTAACCATTACTATTGTCAGGTAAAAACACTGTTCATCCCTATTTTAATGACTATTAAATGGCCATTGTTTGTTCAATTAAATTACAAACATGATATCAAAATAATACAGGTCAATGGTTTTTAATGTACATATGTATTTTGATATACACCAACCATGAGAGAATCTGTCAATGATGGTAATGTCAGGATTTTCCATTACCCTGTGTTATGCACACCAAAGTTAAAAAGACATTGGTCTTTGTTGTTCAGTATAAGGAGGACTTAATCTCTGTATCTTAAGATGAACCACTGATCAAGTTTGGTCACTTTGCTACATGTACTTGGTCCAATACTGAGCTATCCAAAATTATTTAATTGAGTCACTCCTGCCGATAAATAGGTCAGATGCTGCATCCAATACATGGGTCCATCTCAGTATCCTAAGATGATCCACTGATGCAAGTCTGGTCACTCAAGCAGAAAAAAGTTGGTCAGACACTGCAGCTTATGCATGGTCCATCTCAATATCTTCTCAATATCTTAAGATGAACCACTGTTGCATGTTTAGTCTCTCTGACATAAGTACTTTGTCAAATACTGAGCTACACCAAACTTCTTAATGAGAAACAAACATGGAGGCAGACAGGGACTTGGATGCCTCAGGGTACAGCATAAACTCATCTCAACTTTGTCAAGGTGAGCTAAAAATTGCCAAAATCCTTAAAATATCCTTCTTATACTTCATTTCTATTCAATTATATTATTTCTATAAAATCAGTTCAAATAATTATAAGCAACCTAAAATGAGAAAATCTAAGAAATTACTTGAATATAGGCAAAAGTAACAAAGTCCAAAAGACATGAAAATAGCATTAGACATTCGAACTCAGCATGGAATCAAAAACAAAAACACTTCTTTAAGATACTGTTCTAGATTGACCTGATGTATTTGGTCTGATGACTTATACAGCAAGTCTGAAGATTTCTCAAAGGACAATGTCCTCTGGAGCCAATTTTGCCCCCATCCTGGATCTACCCCTGACAGATCTGGCCAAAAAGTAACATCACTTGTAGGGGACCTTAACAACTTCAAAGTTGGAAAAAAATCTGTCAAAGGGTTCTAAAGATTAAGTTGAAAAAATGAAAACTTTATGTGGGACTGACGATGAATAGATGGACAGATGGATGTATGCCAGAAAAAGAGTTCACTGATTAAATGGCTCACGTGAGTCTTCAGCTCAGGTGAGGTAAAAATTATGAATATACACATTTTCACTATGAAGTATACTAGACAATAAAAGAGAAGGAAAACTTGTTCTACTTCAGTCCTATGTAAGAAGTCAAACTGGCATAAAAACATAATCAACTACTGCAAGTTATAGTTCTTCATAGTCAAGTCAATAGAATAGTTATAAAGAAAATCTTTTTTAAGAAAAAAATACGAAAGATTTTATTCATGAGCAAAATTTCAATAATGAATCATGATAAATAGTAAATTAGTAATAAAATTCAAACCTGTTTGAAGGTGAACTTCTATATTCTTGTTGAAAATTGCCAGTATTTGGAGGAGGTGGCGGGAAATCTTCCTGTAAACACAAACGTGACAAAGTTTATAAATGTATAATAAACAATGATATCTTGCAAAATACATATAAAGATTTACCTAATGGTTTCTTTCCAAACCAGTTCCCCACTATCTTAAGAAATGAATTATGAATGGACTGAATAGTCCTGAGGGTCAGTATTGCATGTACATATAAAAGTAGAACTGGATTGAATTGTATTTCACATAAAACAGTATACATAATTACAGCCCTAATACAATAAAAGAGAAAATGCATGTAATGCATGTGACAGGGACATGTACATTTTAACATCTCTCTAAATATTCCTCCAGGGTTATACACATTTCCCAAACTGCTTAGTAACTTCAGGAGCTAAGCTTACAAGATGTGGTTACAAGTTTAGTAAATAATTGTTTGCATGAAAAATCTTTACTCTATCTGTTTTCTATCCTCCCCATTTTTTTCCATAATCATATTTGAGAATGACAATTTCCTCCAACATTTGTGAACAAACCATATAATAGAATGCTGGTAATTTAGTTATGAAAAACACAAGTCTGATTCATCTGTGCACATATAATATATATTTCTCATAAATTAAAACACATGTATTTTCGATTTTCCATGACAAGAAGTAACACCCAGTAGAATTAACTGTAGTGACTATATACTCACATATGACTAGGGCAATGTTATAATTCATTAATGCCACCTCATACCTGATAATTATATCCCCTTGACTGATCAGGAGGGGGAGGTGGAAAGCTCTGATCCTCTGAATACACGGTCTGTGGAGGTGGGGGCAGGAATTCTTCATCCACATCATTGTATGGTCTATATCCAGACTGACCTATCAATGACCAGGCTACAGTGTCATGATTGACAGAACTCTGTTCTTTATTTAGATCAAAGATTATAGTTTATCTAATACTGACATCAAATCTTGACATGACACCATTAGGTCATCCACAAATGAGGGCTTTATACAATGTTTTTCAAACAATAGTATAAACTAATTGTGATTGGACATTTTCTTTTGACATTTTCTAAAAGAATTCTTTTAATTGTGGAAAAACCCAAAAGGAAACATTTCTGGATGTACTGCTATATTGTAGTTGTTGATGAATGAATATAAGCCTGTACTTTACTTCCCATGGTGATTATCTAAAAGAAGCATTTGGGTTACAACTTATAATAACGAAACAAAACTGTAAAAAAAAATCATGTATATAGGAAACATCTTAAATTCCTATTTACATACCCACCTTGAACGAGGTAGGACCAGGAAACAGTACACTAATAATTTTTTAAAGGATGACAAATCTATAATTCAACTATGAAGAAAACTTTTAAAATTCTTCTAACTGCAGAGCTAAAAGCATAAATCATCAAAATTCTCTTACATTTGGAAATGGATTGATTGATTACTTTTTTACATCACTCCACCATTATTTCATGTATATGGTGACGGCATCTGCTTGATGCATTGCATACCAATTTAGACCTTTGCAACGAATCCCATCCGAAGCAGTGAGGGATCTTTTACGTGCCACACCTACCATGATACGGAACCTCGAAAGACAAAACACCGGTGTGCTCAGGACAGGAGTCGAACACCAGCTTACATTTGGAAATGGAAAAGGAAACAATACAACAGAAATTGAAACTTAATCAGATTAAAACTACATGTGCTGATGCACCACAAATACCCCCGCTGACAACAAATTCAAGGGGCAAATTAATCAATGGGAAAAAAACAATCAGCCTCTAATGTCCAATGATGAATGGGAAATCCACAAACCCTCGTGTCAAATTGGCCAGTCCATGCCTCGGCATAGACAAAGTAAATTTGACACTCCGGATTGTGGATTTCTCAATCATCGTCGTACATTTGAGGAAGATTCTATTTATCATTAATTACTGCTCTGTCTTTTACATCAAATTTGGTTTTCTTCTACACTTTTCATCACTCATCACTTGTAACATTGTTATACCTTATCTTAACAAGAATTTTTTTCAAATCTTTGTTTTAATAAGATGTATATGAAATCATGAAGAAAGTGAATTCAGTGTACATGTGTACATGTACATAAATATATATAATATATACATGTATCATGCAGTAAGTCCTACAATATATGGAATAATACATAATAATTGATAATGATCTGTAATTATTTGTTAAATGACGTGTACAACCGTCTCAAACTAATAAAAAAGATACTTACGAAGAGGAAATTACTAATTGATAAGATGTATAGTTTGAAGCAGGGTAAAAGAATTAAGCAGAAATAAAGTTAAAACATTTGGATAGCTCTAAGAAAACTTTCAATTCAAGTCATTCAACCTATTGCTTAGCATGATGCTTACAAGATATTGCCTATTTCATTGTGACCAGAGTGTAGTATAGGAATAAGAGGGAACTGCATTAGGAAAAGGAAAAACTGACAGAAACAAAAAATTCCAGCAAAATTTACCTGCCAACAAACCACAAAACAACACATCTACATTACCGTCTAAGGTCTGATATAACTACATGTAGATGGCTTACAATGGGTACAGTAAGAAGATCATAAACAAACTACACACAGTAACTGTCGAGTTTATGGTCAGCTGAGGTCAGGACAATCAACAACCTCACCTTTAATAACATCAATGCCAAAACTTTTGTTTGTGTTTACATTAAGCCCTTAAATTCCTTAACTGGACTCAATAAAAATTTTAACCGGACTCAGTAAAATTTCCAATCATAAATAATCAAATATAAACCACTAGGAAATCATATTGAGTAATATCATTATTATCTCCCTGACAATTGGCAAGAGATTTAATAAGAACAATTTATGAAGTGACCTCTTAAAAGAACATTATAGTCCGGTCCTTAACGGACCCTCTTGATACTTGGTAAGGATCAACAATAAAACTTGGGGATCAATCGTTAAATTTATCTAAATCCATCTTACACATGCAAGGGGATGCAGTAACAGTCATATTTATCTACTACAAGGTTTCATGAACTCCGATCCCCAAGTAGAACCCACTAGATTTATCTAGAATAACTAGACAGGACATATACATTGTAATACCAAATATTTATATTCTTGGTCTTTTATAAAGGTGGACCTTTCAGGTTAGTCCCATTGCATATGGTTAGATAAAATTACACCACCAGTATGTTATTTTAGACAAGTTTTATCAAGTTTTATTATACACTATGGGAGAAACAGCAAAACAATCAAAAGTTAAGAGGAATTTATAGAGAAAATAAAGGATTGACATATAGCACAAGCCAGACCTGTTTCACCAGCAGAGCTGGAAATCACTGTGCATTACTAAATAAATCTGTCATTAATGAATTAGAATTATGAAACAATAAATATTAACTTTATATCGGCTTTACAGATCATAAAGATTACGATTCAATTCATATGTTTGCACAGTTGAAAATTTAATGCTTAGTTTTACAGTCCTCCGACCCTAATTATATATCTATAATTTAACCTTAGTTGGAAAAAAATTAAATAGAATTTTCTTCACATGAACATTTTTTACCTGCCCGGATATTGATAGTTTTTATCAATTATTGTGCAGGTGGATCTTTCCTTCTTTGTATTCCATGATCACCAAAATGTTTGTCTTCATGTGTAAGCTTCCGAAATACAGAAGAAGCTTAAAAATGAGCAAAGACTAGAAATCAATTGATTTTAGTATTTTTTTCTCTCCTCCAACCCAAATTTCAAAACATAAAATCTGTAAAACTAAAAATTAAATTTCAATGGCCTTAAAACTGGGTTAAACTTTTAAAATGATATAGAACAGCTACCATTATGAGATACACAAACAAGTCAATTCAGACTCAAAATCATTCTAAATAAACGTCATCAAAAATATCAAGTCAAAATGCAGAATAAGATAAGGCATCCTTTTCCCAAGTAAGGCATAAAGCAATAGAATGTTAAGACACATAAACACTTCTTGTTTCCAAGCATAGTCATATAGCTAGGTGATGATAATATGATCATTAAGGTCGTCTTACTATTAACGTTTCCAGGAGTGAATTTGACAGAGGAAAATCCACTTATCGTATCCCCTAATGGTTAAAATAAAACAAATATTAAAAACAGGGCAGCATGCAACATAAATGCATATATATGAAACAAATGCTTATCTCTGGACCTTATAACAACTGCTCTTCATTTTTGGAAATCAAATGTGTATTTCTCTTTCCTGGTACAGTTAAAACTTGTCAAATCAAAGTTGACAGTCAATGACAGGATCAGAACAAATATTTCGATTTAACCGAAATTTAAGATAAACATCAGCTGTTTATATAATTATCTACATTTATCTTATTCCCATACAAAGTAGATGTATATATTTACCTGGAATACTTTTCATACTTTACATCTATGTCATTCATACATCTACAGAATAAATCAACTATTCATGTGAAATCATATTATCAGCTCTTTATATTCTTGATTTGATAATTTACAAGCTGCTAACATGATTCCGACCTATATCTGCCCTAACTACTGAGATGATCATATCTTAAAATATAAGGAAGCGCTGATATAATCCAATTATCTAATCATCTTTGAGCAAGGCAAAACGGCTTCACAGTGAAACAATCAGTCTTTACTGTAAATCCCACTGGAATAACTGGTTGTTTTAATTTCTTCCACCTTTGTTGTCATATTATTCAATTTGTCAGTACAAACAATGACATTTCAAGATGATAAGCATAAAATAATAAACAGAGTTTGGAGACTGCAAAATTCATTCAACATAAGTGGAATTTTGACTCAACCAACTTCAATTTAGCCAAAGTAAAACCGTAATGAAATTAAAGGAAAAAATTCTGGACTTCAACATGACTTTGATATAAACAGAATTTCGACATACGCAATTTTGAAATGACAGGATTTCAACTGTATCTGGGCTGTTTGTATTTTTGACTTCGTATAAATGCTGTAAATGTACAATATTAATGTTTTGTTTTGTTTTCTTGGGGTTTTTTATTATTATGGACGGACAGACATACAAACAGACATACACATACAAGTAATGTCTAATATTATGTTGATCTTAGCATTACATAAACCATTGTCTGAGCCGTACATGTGTGCTAAATCATTATACTACAGTCAAACTTTGAAATCTCGACATCGTAGGGACCAAGAAAAATATGTCAAAATATCAGTAGGTCGAGATATCCAAACTGAGTGTAAAAAAGTGAAATGTTACAAGTCGAAATGTTTTTTGGTAATCACTAGTTAGAATATAAATGTAGCCGCCTAATAGTATACCGATAACAAAGACATATGAAGCTTTATTGTTAATGGAATTATTCCCATGTGATAATAAATTTATAACGTTTTATTTCACAATTAATAAGATACTTCACCTTGAAAGAATGAACTTTGAGTTTACGTTTTACGTTAATATTTGAATTTACCTGACTGTTGGGGCTGGGATTGTCCCCAAGACGAGAGAGAAGGAGAGCCTGTCTGTTACACTGCATAAACTAAATTGACAAACTGAGAATGTACGCCCTTTTAAATGTTTTCATGATAGATAAAAGTATCTGAAACTTGCCAATAGCTTATTCTTGTAATGTGAATCACCAATTTCAGCAATAAGTGAACATTTGATCAATTGTTACCTGCAGACATTTAATTTTATCATTTAGGTAAGACAGTTTTAACAGCTTCCACACTTACGAAAATAAGCCAAGCCATCAATGCGCAGGTTGTTATGGTTAAGTAATCAGACGTCACGGAATGATCAGTAAATCAATTAAGGGTAGATGTTTGTGAAAATGCACTAATAAGAAGTCATTGTCAAGATAAACCAGATATATTTTAATAAAGCAACTACAAAATGAAGTCAAGATAAGCATGGTAGTTGACATTGGGGATGTCAAGATATTCATGCTAAATTTAATCAGATTATTTTAAAAAAGTTGGGACGGACGAATGACATTGAAATAAACCCAGTTGTCAAGATATCTGATGTCAAGATATCAAAGTTTACCTGTACTAATATTTTATCAAAGTTTGAATATCAGAAAATAATACATCAAAATATTGTATATATAGTACTAGCATTTTTGTTAACAGTATGACTGTGCTTATGCTGTATAAATAATATACCACTTACACACAATAGTACATGTATTTTGATTCTCAACATATAAGATCCACTTATTCATAAGTGCACTAACATGTCTGAACCCCTGTTTATTAAAAAAAACTTGACTGATCTGAAACAGAGATGTCTACGTAAATTACATAATAACAAATATAAGAAAAACACATTTAGAATAACTCAAGAAAAGCAAAGAAATTAAACAGTAGGCAATAAAGTCTGCTATATACAGAATGGAAAACAAAGCTGTAAATTGTATGCCAGTACTGAAAAACTAAAATATTCTGAACACAGATACAGATCCAAAAAAGAAGGGGAATAACCACAACTCAAGGTACATGTAGTATATACATTCAAATAAATGTTGGGTATGCTTTTAATGTAGCAGAGACGTGTTACTATTATTGTGTAACCCAAGTACATTACATCAACTGGAAATATATACTTAGTACAGGTATGTGAAATAAGACTTATTTAAATCTGAAGATTAAAATATTCTTTCTTTTTACAAAGATGACCTTCATCTTTTTATGAACTCATGCTAGAATATATGATGTAAGGAAAGAGCATTTTGTTATACATGTTATTTATGGATACCTGTGCTCACTGTGTAAGGTTTCGGTGCTATATTAGTAAAGCTAAGAGGCTTTAAAGTGGGATAAAACAGATTGTAGCTGTGCACACCTAGTAAAACAATCAAACACTAGTCAGAATCAAATTTGACTTTTCAAGAAAGAGTAAAATACTATCAGTAAAGCTATAATTATGTAGCAAATGATAAAAGTATTACAGAATCTAAAAGACACCTCTCCCTCTTTTTTATTTATCATGCCTACAAATATATTACATATGGAAACAGGAAATCATGGCTCTGAGAAAAAAATATGAAGCAGCACTTCTTCTGGTATTAAAAATGTTTCATTCAAAATTATGTTATTATAATCTGTGTTTCTTAATGATGCTTTTACACATTAAACATAGTTTGTGCAAAATATTGTGAATAGATGTTATATTAACATGTATGTATACTTTATAAAGACATCTATCATTACAATTCATCATTATCAAATATTTCAGATCTTATAAAATATGAACGATAAATAAAAGGTATCATACAACTGACTATAAACATTTCCACTAGGCATATCTTTTTCACTGTGATGATATCAGCTAAGGTCAGACAAAACTACCAACATATTATCATTATCATTCATTTATGATGTTATATATAACAAATGAAAATCTTCTGAATGTCATGTTCTTTCTCAAATCCAAGGACAATATCATACCAATGTCTACAATGTTATTGACATTTTTTCATGTTTGAATTGAACACTGTTAAAGTAAAGACACCACAGGTTAAAACTGTGAAAGTCTAAAATATTTGTAGAGCAAATCAATTACTCAAATTATCTAACAAGAAGAGCTAAAAACTACTTTCCTCTTTCCATTTAACTTTGGCGACAATTTCATATACATGACACATACATTGGAGTTTTATTCTTAACCCCTCTCTTCCATTTTACATGTGGATTGTAGAGTCAAACATAGTACTAATTTACAGAAGATACCTTCTCATCCTGACTTGCTTACACAGTTTTATTCTTACTACTTACTAGCAGACTCAAAATGTTTGCTTAAATATTAATATTAAAACAAAATGTGTTTTGTGAAACGTCAATGCCCCAGGCTGAAATAAAGTGAAAATAAGGCAAATTTTACAATGTCTTATATCTTGATTACATCCCCCCACATGGGAATATGCATGTGTAATATTAAAACCCTGCCTCTTATTATTAAAAAGTTATAATCATTCTTAGCGTTTCTGAAATGTAGGTAAAAAGTCACGGTCAAAGTCATGAGGTCAAAAATTATTGTACCAATGGAAAGGTCTCATCACAAGGAATACCTGGTATGCATGTGAAATATGAAAACTGTACCTCTTACGATTCGAAAGTTTTAGTCAATGTTAAATTTTTGAAATAAATGTCACAGCCAAGGTCAACAAGAGCAATGCTTAGCGTGGCATAATATGCCTGTCGCTTAGTGTGAAGGGATGAAATTTGAAAGTATGGAAACATTCCCCTTTTTCCAACAATTCTGTGAAGTATTATTCAATCTGTGCAAAGGGTAAAAAGTTATGGACCTGACAAAGATTTACCCATTATATGCAGTGTGACCTTGACCTTGCAGATATAACCTTGGTTCAAGATCAAGACACACCCTTGGATCCTAGGCAAAAATTTTGTGAAATATTACTCAAATCTATGCAAGGGGTAAAAAGTTATGGCTCACACAAAGATTTACCCATCATATGCAGTGTGACCTTGACCTTTCAGATATAACCTTGGCTCAAGGTCAAGACATCCTTGGGTCCTGGGCAACAGTTATGTAAAATATTATTCACATACATGTTAGGGGTAAAGAAATACAGCCCGGAAGAAGATTTACCCATCATATGCATTTTGACCTTGACCTTGCAGATATGACCATTGATTCAAGGTCATGACACATCCTTGGGTCCTGGACAATAAAAATTCTGTGAAATATTATTCAAATTTAGGTGTAAAAAGTTATGGCCTAGATAAGAATCTGACATAAGCACTGTGACCTTGACCTTGCAGATATGACCTTGAAAATCAATTAACTTAATCCTCTAGCCATAAGAAGTAAGTGCGCAAAGTTTAAATGTTCTAGCATAAACAGTGTGGTCTATACCTTGTTTACAATTGGTATTCTCAAAAATTTACTATTTTTGACCAAAAATGACCTTGACCTTTGACCTTGATATTGAAAATCAATAGCGTTCATACTCATTCCATAAGGAATAAATGTAGTAAGTTTGAAAGTCCTATGCATGTGAAAGATAGAATGTGCAGAGCAGGAGAAAACGGGGTGGTTAAGTAAGGGTTAGAAGGGAACATTAAAACTGGATGATAAGGGGCAGAATCATGCCTCTGTCCACCTATCATTCTACTTTCAACTGTACTGCTTCTAAGGAAAAATTCAATATACATGCAATAATGTACTGTATTTGTTTCTTGACATAAACGAAAAACTCACAAATAATGCTTAGTAAGTTTACCTTTATTTCAAGTCAAGTAAACACTGAACACTGTGCTTTTCAAATATGACAATAAATAGGTATATGAAAGATTGAACTGATAGAATCATGATTATAGATCTATGGTCCTGTTGTTGCAACTTCTTGAGTAACTTAAAACCTTAATATCATAGCATTAAATTTATTTTACCGTTTTACTACCATAATAATAAACAGTAAATATTTTGAAATTTCACTTTTTGTCAGTAGTACATTGCTCCAGCTATATCAGAAATCTTCGAGAATTGAAAATTACAACCTCGGAGTTTCATTTTGCCATGCCAAACAAAAGGTAAAACAAAACACTTAAGTACTATCAAAACAAAGCAATGCATGTAATAAATCAGTAATCAAGGCATACTCAGAGAATCTGTCGGTAGAGAAGGTGGAAGTCACAGGGGCATGTGAATATGGCCCTGAAGTTGATGCAATAGGAAGAAGAAAAAGCAGAACTGATTTGTGTATAGACTCACTGTCCTTGTAAGTTTGTTTCAGCTGTATGATGTTGGTGTAACACTTTTTTATGTGGTTGACTTGAATAAAATTTTGCAAATACAATCCCTCCCGTATAGAATACTAGGAACATTGGGTAAATGAAGGTTTTGTAAAGCATTTTGAACACATTTATTTATGTAACAATTCTATACAATGAATGAAAAAATTCTAACCTGGTCTATATGGAGTAGGTGCTGCATTATGAATTTTTGGCTTAGGGGCTACAGCTGGGGGGAATTTCTTTGGTCCAGCCTCTGATATGCTAAGTCCAGAGAATCCCCGTTCAATTCCATGGTGAGTCATTACAAATACCTGCAAAACATGACATCAATGATCACATGCTTTGAAGCAAATGTTAACCATATTTACTTGAATATAATGTACCCAAGTATAATACGCACCTAAAAAATGACCTTGAAAATCATGAAAAAACATTTAATTCCATGTATAATACACAGGGAAAAAATCCCCCAAAAACAATGACAATTTAGTGTTGAAACAGCAAGACCGCAAGATGCCATCGAGATTTTTCAGCACATGATTTATCTTTTTGTGTACCTCCTCAATTAACCTGTCATTTCTGCATTGATATTGTCAATTGAATTTGCTTTGCCGCATACTTTTTACAATGTGATCGCGTTACGTGCATTATCATCAAAAGCAGCACGGAACGACCAGCCTTTATTCATCATTCAATATCAATTAAGGCTAGGTCACTATATCACCCTACAATCTGCTAATCAGAAACCAATGTCATGATAAACAGAGACATAGACTACTTTGTCACTAAATGTGGAAAAAAATTAAGATTTCTAATCCTATGTATAATACACAGTCAAAAACTGGTGAGACAAATTGGATAAAAAAAGGTGTGTATTACATTCTAGTATTTACGTTAATAAGTAATACACTTTTCTCAAATATTATATATGTAACTTGCAAGTGGCAATATCCAACATGTTTTGCTGCTAAAATTGCATTAATTCAATTATTATGACGTCATGATCATGCAATAATGTCATAATGAAAATCCAAGGAAAAAGTAGTTTGTCAGACATTAGGCCACTTACATCATGTAAAATTGGACAAAAGTATAATACCACACTTTGTGTGATTGAAGTGAATAATAAAATTTTTCACCACTGTCCAGGGAAATCCTCCCCTATATTTTCTACCAAGAGAGATTATATACACTTGTTAACATAAAATATTAGTCTGAAATAGATTCCACTTGAACATTTATTTATTCATCAAATTTAGGCCACTGTATGGATGTCATTTCATAACACAGCATTTTCAGTAAATTAGCCTCTATAATCCCTATGTATTTGTCAGTATGTAGTATTCTACGTTCCTTGTTTGAAAATAAATATTGTTTAAACCAATAAATAAGCCTCTAGAAAATATTAAAGCTCGTGGAAATCAACAGATCCACACAAATCAGTGACATCTAAATTTAAAATAAATAGTCTCATCGACAATTCAGTTTGAGCTGGTACTTTGTAATATACTAGATCTATTAGTTAATTATTACTAATATTAGTAATATTACCCCATCCCCTTTTATTTCACTTCCCTTACTTCATTATTTTATAACTTTAATTAAGAGTTACCTTTTTAAGACTGATATGACAGTTGTTTATTTTCATAAATGAATATATAAATCATAAGAATAAAATTATTGGCACCAACCTACTAAATACCTAATCGTCCAGGTGAGGAGTGAGTCAATTCGGGGCTGTCAAAATTCTCTTTTCCATAAAAGGAAAGTCAGAATGCGTGACGTTATATCCGGAAACACTACTGTAAGAAAGATAACTCCCGTTTTTCTGCTGGTGTTCAATGTTTTATTGTTGTGCGTTTTTCCAATAATTTGTGATATAAGTTTAATATTTAACTTAAAGGAACACTAATAAACAACCAAAAAATTATAAATGTCAACCAAATCTAGCATACGGATCTTAAACATGTACACTCAGATAAGCTTAGTGGACATCAAGTGTCACTGAACTATTTCCGGAATTTCAAGTATTTCACCTACCATAGGGAAGTGCTATACATCCTGCTCGATACAGAGCGCTTGTATGGTAAACAAAACGATTTCCTAGTAAAGCACTAAACTTCGCTGTGTGGAGGAAGGGTAGACAGGGTAATCACAAAATGTTAACAGAAATATTACATTCCATTAAGATATGCAGTGGCGGATCAGGATTTCCAAATAAGGGCGGGGTGGGGGGGCATATGTGAAAGTCAAGTATTTGCCAAAATACTCAGCCATTTTGGTGCCAAAATTTGGAGTTTTACTCGTAAATCTGTGGGAAAGGGGGGGGGGGTTGACCCCCTAAATCCGCCACTGATATGACTGCCAAAACGCGCGCGCAATAGGGTTGGGAATTGGGATGATTTAGACACTTCACATGACCATACGAAGGAACAAGTTTAGCAAAGACAAGAGGAGGGCACGTAAGATTACAGGGTTTTTTTTCTATGTGGTCTTTCCAATTTACTCTTAATAAAGTAGTTACACACTTCTTATGGTCCTCTCTTCTATACTGAAATAAGTCGGTGTGACTCTGTAGATGAGGTGCTCGACTCGTGATCGAAAGGTCCCGAGTTCGTCTCCCGTCGTGAGCACACTAGTGTCCAGTCTTTCGGATCAGACAATAAAAACCGAGGTCCCGTGTCACGGTAGCTGTGGCACGTAAAAGATCGCTCACTGCTTCGAGTGGGTCCGTTGCAAGAGTACAAATTTCTATGCCATGCATCAGGCAGGTGCAGTCATCATATACGTACAATAATCATGGAGCGAAGTAAATCAATCAATCAGTCTTTTTTAGATCTAATCGAACAATGCCATTTTAGGATACCTTAAGTATTTCATTTTTGAGAAATTTGATTTATAAAAAGTCCATAAAAATCATTTTACATACTCTCTCTCTCTCTCTCTCTCTCTCTCTCTCTCTCTGGGAATATTCAGATCTAGTTCTTACATTTTGGATAAATGAATAACTCCTGTGTGCTAGTTTCGTTCGACATCTATGTATTCAAATGTTAATGGCAATGATGGAAGTGATAATGAATCCCGAAATATATGATAACAATAATAAGTACTCGTGATAAAATACAGATATTCATGTGATAAATGGTACAGTATTATCTATCTGATAATTACCATTATTTCTTTATATCTTGTATTAATACGTTAATATTCGCTCCCGATTATTAAGGATTTCAATTTAGTATATATATGATGTATGTTAGAAATATTATTTCATCATAAGAAATGCAAATGTTAGAATAAAAAATTGTAAATAAAGACTCTTACCGTGGATGCTGTTGTTTTAGCGTTACTTTTATCATATAGATGTTATATATTCATAATTTAAGAAAAACAACTAGCATATTCGACATTTGATTTTTAAATGATCGCTACATACTCAATCTGACATGCATGCTTTAAGGGCAGTGGTTATAAAATCGTACACAATATAAGAAATATACTAACACTGATTTATTTGAGTTTGATCACTTTGATCTAACTCAAATAAAAATTACAATATAATATACATTTTAATACTACCACATTAACATCCATTACCTTTATATCAAACAAAACACATAAAGTTAATTTAATGCATATCAAGCAAATTACAATGAAATTAAACTGGAAAATATGTCAAAAGGATTAACTGAGAAAATACATCCAAAACGTATTCAACCTTCCTCTCCCCCCCCCAAAAAAAAAACCCCAAAAACAAAAAAAAAACTTCGATACCTTACTTTCTTCTCTGTCAAGATAGTCTTGACTAGCAGAAAACAACCTTGACAGTCAAAGAAAGACAACTTTTACTTCAAAATCGCGCAAAAACTGATCGGTAACCTGTAGTCCGAAATGTCAGACCCAAGCATACGACTTGGCGTGCTTAGGTTTGAAATTTCGGAATAGTTAGACTGGTACAGATTTTGTCCACGTCTTTTCCGTTGGGGTCGTCTGAATGTTGACCTGAAAGTATTTCTAGCTTCAAATCTACACCAATATATAATACGGAGAATGCATTTTATCTATACAGAAGTAGATAACGAAAATTCAAAAAGTAACTATTTGTTTACGAATGCAATGTACTATGATGTACTCAATACGATGTACGGTATATAATTATGGAGACTACACTGTGTAAAATTACAATTTTGTGTAAGAACACACATTATGCACCCGTTACGGAAACAGCCGAATAGTTACGATTGAGCAATCTTAGCCGGCCCACATGGTGCTACGCATCTTTTGAATATATTTGCTTAATGCAATGATAAGTTTCTGTGGTTGCCAAAGTTTTAGACTATGTCAGCTATAATAACAAAATTCAGCTAGAAAGTGTATGATCATTTCAATACTTCAGGATATGGTTTAGTTCTATCAGTCTGTTGTCAAGTTGTACATTAATGCTTTGTTTGCAGACTTAGGTGTCTGAGGTACATTTCTGTCTGACAATATGGTCAACAATTAAATCGTTAAAAGATTCTTATATTCTACTATAGATATGATGATATGTGTTACACAAACAGATTAAAACATTTATCATTTTTAAACTTATGCCAATATTTGTAAATGTCCCCGTCTATCTGTACTATAAGAGCTTTGATTTTTTTTTAGTTACAACAGAGGTCGAAATAGCGCCAAAAATTTCATTTGGGAATGGAATCGTAAGTCACAATACTTCTTGAGATAACTTCCTATATAGCGTATATAAAACATACAGCTGGTTAGTTATTTACAATACAATGAATATTAAGGCTACTCAGTTCAAAATCGCCAAATCAAATTATCCTAATGACAGAGACATAGCATTGTGTGGTATGTCTCTGCTAATGACAGAGACATAGCATTGTGTGGTATGTCTCTGCTAATGACAGAGACATAGCATTGTGTGGTATGTCTCTGCTAATGACAAAGACATAGCATTGTGTGGTATGTCTCTGCTAATGACAAAGACATAGCATTGTATGGTATGTCTCTGCTAATGACAGAGACATAGCATTGTGTGGTATGTCTCTGCTAATGACAGAGACATAGCATTGTGTGGTATGTCTCTGCTAATGACAGAGACATAGCATTGTGTGGTATGTCTCTGCTAATGACAGAGACATAGCATTGTATGGTATGTCTTATGCTAATGACAAAGACATACTACAATATGTGGCATGTCTTTCAAACTAATGAGATATATACCTATATCATATTTTATTTTCGACGGTCAAGATGCTGTACTATATTACATTGTTCATGGTGATATCACGGGGTTTTGTCTGTTTGCCCACGTGATTAGAGTTGTTCCTGAAATGATGACCAAGATGTTAAGAGTTTCATGCATTTATTCTCTTCGAGGTTCCCAGCAAAAGTGACGCCTTGGGACCCGAAACCACGCTTGTAAAAATGGTCTTGGTCAAGGTAGGGTACACGAAAGGATAATTGAGGTACACACCTTAGTGTGGCTTACGAATTACCCTTTAGGAGCATCTTACTAAATTTCTAAGAGTTAATCCATTGAGGCTTTAGACAGGTAAAACAGTACAGTACCCATAAAACAGGTATAGTCTAATATCATAATAAACCCTTCGAGAACCCCTGATCTGAAACAATAGACGGTAAAACCTAAAGATGTCATATAAGGGTAGATAGTGTCATAGGGGACGTATTTAATTGATAAGTGATTTATTGCGCAATTAGAGTAAACAAATTAAGTGCCTTATGAATAGAAGTTTGTTATACTGTTTACATTCCAGAATTATATTGTGTAATTGTCATGTCTTAGAAGTTATTCTAACAAACAATAGTGTAAGATTCTAAAATAAAGTTTATAAAATTAATTTTAAAAAAAGATTTTTAATATGATAAAGTAGATGTAACATTTTAAGAAAAAGTGAAGTGTATACGAAAAGTAATATGTATTCTCAAAAGTTATATTTATCATGATGATAGTGACACCCACAAAACTTTTTCTGACTGAAATTCAATTACTTGTTGCTGAAACCGTGAACTAGCAGCCTTTTGTTAATATTAAAATACAGAGTATACATTGTCGTATCTAGAATAAGCTTTAGAATAACTATAAGGTGGAGAGGATGGGATATTAGTGTCATTTGATAACTTTGATCACTTTTGATAAGAAAAATCAAAAGTTATCAAATGACATTAGTACTACTAGCTTGTAGAAGGGGTCAATACAATTTTTAAATCACAATGGCATTTCACTATTTTGGAACCCGACGAGATAAACTTATTGGAGCCTTAGACCCTCTTGAGTTTGTACACAGGATCACCGTAGAAATTGGGATGGGAAATTCCATTGGATACAAAGTAATATTTCCGAATTTTGATAAAAGTTCTGAATAGTACCTAAAATAATTTCCGAGCGCTTTTTAAATTTTATGATACTTGTAACACTGAGATAAAATTTCCAACGTTATTTGTGATTTCCTTTTCCTTTTTTTTTTTGTATGAAAGTCCAAAACGTTAGTGCAGGCGCTGACAAATCGAAGCAACTGAATTTTTATAAATACCTTGTGGTGGGATTCTAGTCTATTAACATTAGTAACTATTCAACTAAGGGAAATTTACAACAGGAAATCGAAAATCGCCATGTTTATCATAAATATTGGTATGAATTTTATTGTTGTCTTAATGTATAGGTCCAAGAAATGTGTTTCTGTATCACAAATACATGTATTGTCTTTGTTTAACTAAGTTCAGGTGGGTATATGTTATAGCTATGTATCTTTCAAACTCAGAGTTATCAATAACTAAGATGTCGTCAAGATATATGTACATGTAACTAGAGGTATCATCCAACATCTCAATAAGGTCGAATCGTTTAAAAAGATATTTGAAAAGAATACATGAAACCCCCACATAATGACATAGAAACAAATCTGTTATAAGAGGTGCACAGTTAGTACCCATATAGAAATCCCAACTATCTGCTCACAAATCTTGCCATTAAATTCAAGTAACAAATATGTCAGTTGTCTATGATTGAACTGATGAAGAACAGAAGATCATAATAACATAAACTGTTTTGTTATGTATAATTCTGGCGAGCGAAGATTGGAGTTTTATCACATATTTTCCCCCAAAGTATGATTTTAGATTACCCTAGTCTAGTGGAGACAGATTTTTTTTTCACAAGATTATTTTTAATCAAAATTAGAGCAAGATTTTTTTTTTCGAAAAATGCCCCCGCCCCCTTTCTCCCAGAATATCAAATGGACGGTGCCTAAATTCGTCACATTGTCCCATAATATGACATCAGTATTTGGTCATTGTTTTGCTCGAGAACAAAATCTAGGTGTATAAGGATGTGTGTCGTTGACCTATCTTTGTTTTCTAATTGTGGAATCTATAGGTCGTAAAAACCTCGCGAGGAGAAGCAGGCAATGCCCATCGGTAGGACCACCCATCACTGTTAGACAAAGCTTCATAACATTAATCAAATATTCCTTTATTTCACAAGCTTTATTTTGGAGCTCTGGTAGCTCAGTCGGTTAGACGGTTGGATGCATGACAGCTAGGTGATTCGGTACATAGATCATGGGTTCGAGTCCCCGTCGTAGAACGGATATAGGTGAAATATAGGGTGCCTTGTTAACTGTAGTATCTTTGTGCTTTACATTTTTGTCTAATTTGTCTTTATTTCTACGGGTATTTCTTCGGAGATCCAAGGTCCATTGTACTCCCGGGTGCTTCATTGTTTATATTTGTGCTTTATATGTTTATTTCAGGAACAGTGATTGTATTCTTTAAGAGGATCCGCCTACGTTTACGTCGGGTAAATTATCCCTTCACGTTCCGCGGCCGTGTTGCATGTTGTCATGCATACGATTAGCTAATGATTGGCTATTGGAGCTCGGGTATCTCAGTCGGTTAGATGGTCGGATGCATGACAGCTAGGTGACTCGGTACCATAGGTCGTAGGTTCGAGTCCTCGTCGGGGAACGAGGTGCCTTGTTAACTGTAGTGCCTTTGTGCTTTATATCTATATATGACAAAGGTGCCAAATGTCGTTTTAGTATTTCTAACATTTCTTTCCCGAGTAACAGCATGCAGTTTAGTCACAAGACTTGACCTTATTTTAATCCGTTGTGATACTTTTTAATTCAATTCTCTTGAATACTTTCCTAATGAAAGGTCATTTGATCTTTTCTTTGTCATAAAAGTGTAATTTCATATCAAAAGTGGCGGATCCAGGATTTCTGCGAAAGGGGTGGGGCACATGTGTTAGCCAAACTACCTACTGTCCGCGCCACTCACTTTGTAAACCGAAAAATCTGGATTTTCACTTATTTATCTTTAAAATAGTTTTACAAAATTAATATCAATCGACAGATCTTGTTTAGTCGTAACTTTTGGTGTATGTTATATGTTTCTACGAAGAAGCATTCGTATTTTATAGGGAAAAATCATTTTAGATGGGGCGTTTTCTATGTTAATTTTGACGTGACGTCGCCGATGTTTAACATTGAGTCTATGGGAAACTTGGCGACGTCACGTCAAAATTTAACATGGAAATCGCCCTATCTAAAATTGATATTTTTTTTCTATAAAATATGAACGCTTCTTCATACAAACATATAGCACTCACCAAAAGTTACGACTAAACAATAGGCCTATCTATCGAATGGCTATGCCTTTTTGAAATTATTCTGAAGATGAATAACTGAAAATCCAGATTTTCCAGTTTCCAGAGTGAATGGCGCGGACAGTAGTCATTTTGTGTGCCAAATCTGGTGCCATATGTACAAAGATTCGTAGATTTACGAGCACTCGTAGGGTTTACGAGTAACTTACGAAAAATCATATGTACAAAACAACTCGTAGCCTGGTACCCGCGGCCTTCCGATGTGTCAAAGCACGAATTCTCCTATGGGGGCAGCCATTCGGTACCCGCTTGGAAGGCGCGGACAGTAGTCATTTTGTGTGCCAAATCTGGTGCCATATGTACAAAGATTCGTAGATTTACGAGCACTCGTAGGGTTTACGAGTAACTTACGAAAAATCATATGTACAAAACAACTCGTAGCCTGGTACCCGCGGCCTTCCGATGTGTCAAAGCACGAATTCTCCTATGGGGGCAGCCATTCGGTACCCGCTTGGAAGGCCTCGGGTACCAGGCTAAATAACTCGTAGACGAGTTACGAACTCTTAACTTTACGAGTACTCTTACGCATGCGTTGTACATATACAGTACATGTATTTCACAGAAACAAATGACGCTTCATATATTTCAGGAGCCCGTTTCATCAACGTGTGTAAATGTTTGGCTTACTAATTCATATGCCAATCCCAGGCAATGGTGCAAGTCTACTTTACTTATATACATTCTTAGTTCAACGAAATGCGGGTTTCATCAACCGTTGTAAGTGTGTACGCACATGTACGTAAGGATCCGACTATAGCGAGTTGACTTAACTTTACGCAGCACAAATGCATGCATCATATTAAAGTCAAAGCGTACTTCTTACAGATGTATATAACTTTATGAATTTATGTGTGTGCATCTACACACGATGTGCTTGTAAACATGTAGGCCTACTGTAGTGACGTCATTGAATCGTAAGCAATACTTCGAAATACGTCATCAAAAGAAAGTGATAAAACTATCGCGATAAGCACATATATATGCCGCCACATACATGTACATCTATAATGTCACGAATTAAGACGAAATAGAAAAAAGAGAATCCTCCCTCTCCTCTCTGTCAATCTAGTATAATAATATACATGAGACACCTTCCTCAAGGCACCCCCCCCCCCTTTTTTTTTTCCTTGCTGAAAAATATTTTTAAAAAGTAAAACAGACTAGACTCTAATAAATATCAAATTAGAGAGATCTACATATTACATTTTCAGTACTCTATTTGAATTTTCGCGTGTTAAGTGTATATAAAATCTATGACTACGAATTTTCTTTTGAAAATATTTTTATAATAAATCTATCTAATAAAGCTTTTAAAATTTCTTCCGAGGAAGTCGAAATTCTTATTCATAACATCAAAATTAAACTAATTGATTAACAACAATTATCGAACACACTGACAGCAGAGAGGAAGCAAAGAGAGTGGTTTGTCATTACGGAAAAGTACGTATCACTAAATCACCACTGTACTCGTTCGCCATATTTTTAGATAAGAATGGCTTACGAGTCGTAGACGAGTTACGAACTCTTAACTTTACGAGTACTCTTACGCATGCGCTGTACATATACAGTACATGTATTTCACAGAAACAAATGACGCTTCATATATTTCAGGAGCCCGTTTCATCAACATGTGTAAATGTTTGGCTTACTAATTCATATGCCAATCCCGGGCAATGGTGCAAGTCTACTTTAATAAGTACTTATATACATTCTTAGTTCAAAGAAATGCGGGTTTCATCAACCGTTGTAAGTGTGTACGCACATGTACGTAAGGATCCGACTATAGCGAGTTGACGGTCAAAGAAAGGTAATTAACGAGAGCCGTGATTGGCTGATGTGGTGTAGGGAGAGAGGGACTACAATTTCAATGTATCAGGAGCTGTGATTGGATGAAATTATTTGATTTATGTATAAATAAAGATTGATTCTGCTGTAAAATCATGAATTTTTATCTCATTTCGCTAATGTAAAGATTTAATGACCTAAAAAGGGGTGGTTGTTTACATTTGAATTTTAGCCAATTTTGGGGGGTATCCCCCTTCCAGCATGATTTTCTCGAAATTAAGGTGGATAACCTATAGTAAACTGTTAAAATTCTGATAGAGGAGGGTCTGACAAACATTTTGATTTGTGGATTATATATAGCTAAAATGTAGGATGTTGTGTAAATCTTGCTGGAAGTTCGGTAATTTAACATGGGACCCTATGGGAAATGGAATTACTATGCTTTGACCTGACTTAACTTTACGCAGCACAAATGCATGCATCATATTAAAGTCAAAGCGTACTTCTTACAGATGTATATAACTGTATGAATTTATGTGTGTGCATCTACACACGATGTGCTTGTAAACATGTAGGCCTACTGTAGTGACGTCATTGAATCGTAAGCAATACTTCGAAATACGTCATCAAAAGAAAGTGATAAAACTATAAGCACATATATATGCCGCCACATACATGTACATCTATAATGTCAAGCGGATGTCACGAATTAAGACGAAATAGGAAAAAGAGAATCCTCCCTCTCCTCTCTGTCAATCAAGTATAATAATATACGTGAGACACCTTCCTCAAGGCAACCCCCCCCCCCCCTTTTTTTTCCCTGCTGAAAAATATTTTTAAAAAGTAAAACAGACTAGACTCTAATAAATATCAAATTAGAGAGATCTACATATTACATTTCCAGTACTCTATTTGAATTTTGCGTGTTACGTGTATATAAAATCTATGACTACGAATTTTCTTTTGAAAATATTTTTATAATAAATCTATCTAATAAAGCTTTTAAAATTTCTTCCGAGGAAGTCGAAATTCTTATTCATAACATCAAAATTAAACTAATTGATTAACAACAATTTTCGAACACATTGACAGCAGAGAGGAAGCAAAGAGAGTGGTTTGTCATTACGGAAAAGTACGTATCACTAAATCACCACTGTACTCGTTCGCCATATTTTTAGATAAGAATGGCTTACGAGTCATGCGCGGATACAGGGGGGGGGGGGGTGTTTGGGGGTCTGGCCCCCCCCCCCCCCTCCTGGAATCCGAAAATTTTTTTTAAAAAAAGGTAATATTTGGGCATTTTGGGGGTTGGACACCCCCCCCCCCCCCTCGTCTGAGAGAAAAATTTACCTTTTTTGGTAGGACCCCCTCTGACAAAAATTTCTGGATCCGCGCATGCGAGTGCTACTGTAGCACTCGTAGATTTACGAGTAGAATCACTCGTAAGTTACGTTTACGTAACTTTGTACATATGACGTCACTCGTAAATTTACGCTACGAGTGATATACGAGTACTCGTAGGGTTTACGAAGTTTTGTACATATGGGCCCAGCTGGAGTTTAACATGTAAATATGTGGCGAAAAGGGGGTCCCGGGCCGCCTCTAAATTCGCCACTGTATAGACCTATAGTCCTTGAATACAAGATACAAGAATAACATCAAATGTACGTTGAACGCATTCTCACTTTCACTGTTACTACACGTGAAGCCTAAACAACTGCTAAGACTTAACCTAGTGCACGTGATCAAGGTCAGGGTTACGATAGACAATTTCTAAATATAAGGTACAGTTATGTGGAAAATCCCTTCATCCGCTGACCAATCAAATTTCATCTTTTCTCGTTCACGTTAAATAGTTTGTTTTGATTGGGTAAATGTAGGTGATCATGCTTTGGTAGCATGCTTGTAAAATTTTGTACATATTATTCAATGTAATGCAGAAAGTAGACGTCTGATGGCTTCACCAGAAAGGATTCATTTAGTTGCTGGAGGGTGAGTGATGATTGATTATTTAAAATGCTAGAATCTGTGGATTTGATGCTAATATATATTTATGACTTGATATCTGTTGCGTTCAATGATTTGTAAACAGAGAGCATGCGGCAACCTTTAGCCCGAGGTTACATCGCCATGTTGACATACTACTGTTGTAGGCCTAGTTGAGATCATCATGTTTTAACTGTTTTATACTGTAGTATAGTAAAGTGATTGAAAATTTCACATCGAGGAACTGTCTTTAAGGGGATTGATATCAAATGACGAAACAGATTTCTGATATGTTATATAAATTTGTCATTTGTCTGATTTGATGCTCAGAGATTTTCCATGAAGTGAAGGGCATTCAACTGCACTGTGACTTACTATAATGTCTTAATTCTTATTGTCTACACTTGGTATTATGTTTTTCCCATGCTTGATAATACATTCTTTTCAAGCAATTTTCCCCTCTGTCTCTCATTAATTCTATATGTAAGTAGATTTTCATCTTCATTGAATGCATATGATGATATAATAATTGAATTATTTTCATCATCATGATTATGATTAATGTGTTCCATGCTTCAAGTTAAAGTCATAAAGGCATGCTTTATACAATTGACATTCATATTTCAATTTTGCATATTTTTTCACCTGAAATTGAAATTTGAATCTGCATTTTTTTTTTTGTTTTAAACTTTACAAAACAAGTATAGGTAAAGTCCTTACATATAAAATCTTACATAGCATTATAATAATAAAGGTAAAACTCCACCTAACCATTGAAACCATGAACTATGAGTACTGTAGTATCATATTAATTACATTATTTACTAGTACATGTACAAATGAAATTATGTAATACAGATGAACCATTGAATCAAACTCTCTATCATACAAAGTCTAATTTTCATTTACACAAATATATACACTAATGGTTCTGTAAGGTTACTGCAGATATTTTCACAAAGAATCTTACATAATTTGTTTCATGTACATACAAAATAAATCCTTAGGAAGACGTTAATGAATCCGTATAAGATAAAACTTGAGGAAAAACTTGCAATTCTTTGTGAAAATACTTGCTGATTCAGATTATAAGAGTAGGATTTTTTTTTATTTATAGCAAAGTGTTTTGAGTAATATATGTAATTTGATGTGGACCACAAGGTATATGTTACATATATATATTACATTTTACATAATTTTTAAGCAGGCATGCATAATCCTGTATTTGAAAATCATTGGAAATTCATTATTTAATATGGATAATCATTTCAAAATCTAACTCCAGTCCAGATCTGTTTGTTTTTACTGTTCATGACTATGTGCACAGGCTTTAAGTGAAGCAAAACCACTTGCATGTCAATCATGTTAATAGATTACCTGTGGTCCTTTCAAGGATATAATTTCCTGACAGCAACTGGGTCACTGAATGACTTATATGTCAGTTGTTCAACATGATATATACAACCAGAGTTCCTGAAAAAATTTTAACAGTTGCAGGACATGGGCCCTACTTAGTAGAAATGTTTGCAGAACTTACTGAATTTTTGTCAGACATTTTGGAAAATACTGTACAAACATATTCATAATGTTTATATTGTTTTAATCATGTTAATTCCATTCATCTCCAAGTTCATAAACAAAGTTTTTTAACAAGGACACCATTGACTGTCCACTCCTGGCGTTTTTGTCCCCCCCTTTTCACGAAAGCATAGGGACATTAAATCTCATTCATTTGTCTGTCCGTCTGTCACAAAAACTTTAACTTTGGTCATAACTTTTAAACTGTAAGACTTAGGGCCTTCATATTTGGCATGTGTGTCTCTCATTGCAATACCTTTCCATTGGTACCAAACTTTTTATCATGTGACCTTGACCGTGACCTTTGACCTACTTTAATTTAACTTTTTAAATGGAAGACGTAGGGCTTTCATATATGGCATGAGTGTCCCTAATTGCAATACCTTTCCATTGGTACCAGAATTTTTTATCATGTGACCTTGACCATGACAATTGACCTACTTCAATATAACTTTTTAAACGTAAGACGTAGGGCCTTCATATATGGCATGTGTGTCATGTCACAGATCACTGCACCCTTCCTGATGGAACTCCCAATACGGGGGACCACAATTCTCTGAATTTGCTTGTTCATTTTCATACTGTTTTCTTTTAACGCTTTTCCCTGGTTGTCTGTCTCTTTACGTTTTGACTTCTTACTTTCGCCAGATGGCCATTTTATCGGCCACTCCATAATTGTCCGAACAAGAGTTAAGTTTTTAAACAACATGTATTTAGTTGGGTTTTTTTTTTTATACTGGAAGTTACCATTTATTAACTTATTCATTGATGTCAGCAGTACCTAACAATAAAATCTGGAATGGCATTCATCCATAAGAAGTAAAAAATAGTTCTTATTGCAGGTCTGTTTGAGGAAATCATTATCTAACTTATAACTGACGTTTATTGCTAAAAGAAATTAATAATGAAGGCAGTAAATCCATTTTCTAGTATTTGGTTTCGAAATGTTTTTTTCGAGTATTTGGTTTTGAAAAAATTTTTTGGATGAATGTGGAACATTATCCAAAATGGCTTCATAGCTCTAATTTCCTACATATCAAAAACAGTAAACAAGTAAAAAGTAGATGATTAACAACTCCAACTCTTTACACGTACAGGTAACTTGCCAGTATATTTTGATTTTTATGCTCCCCGAAAACTTTCGGGGGAGCATATAGTCGCTGTTGTGTCCATGTGTCTGTCCGTCCGTCGGTCTGAGCCCATAATTCCTACACCTTTCATCAGAATTTGATCATACTTTACCAAAATATTATTTAGGTTAAGGGCTTTTTGACAAAGGTCATTTAAGGTCATTTCTGAAAGGTCAAGGCCTTTTTTTAATTATGACTTAAAATACCATGAAATATTTATATCTTTTACACCTTTCATCAGAATTTGATCATACTTCACCAAAGTATTATTTAGGTTAAGGGCTCTTGGACAAAGTTCACTCAAGGTCATTTCGGGAAGGTCAAAGTCACATATTGACTATGACTTAAAATACTATGAAGTACTTATTTTACTTACACCTTAATCATAATTTGATCATACTTAACCAAAAATTTTATTTAGGTTAACTTTAAGAGGTTTCAGACTAAGGTCACTCAGGGTCATTTCTGAAAGGTCATGACTCATGTTCACGATAAAAAGTTTTATTTCATAGCTAATCATGGTCAAGCTATACTGTGATCACTTGTTGTTCTACACTTGACTCAATTGGATATATATGATACATTGACTGATTGAGATTTGAAATAGTCATCAATTAATACAATGATTTTCTATATATTAAGTCCTTCATTATTGCTGTGCTTCTTTGAACATCCATCAGTTTTATGGGTTTTTTTGGTTTTTTTTTTTTATCAGAATTGAAGCATTAATTTCCTGCATTATAACTACCGGTCAGGGAGCATCCATCAGTTTTACTGATACTCTTGTTGTATTCAAGATTAACATGTATACTTTATTTTTCTTGTAGAATTGCAGGAACTGTTGGTGCTGTAGCAACATGTCCACTAGAAGTGGTGAAAACACGTCTACAATCTTCTGTATATACTCCAGGTTTTCAGACTACTTTTTTGGCAAATTATGCACCCATTAAATGTATTGATGGAATTAACACAGCGGCAGTAACACAAACGCATCGAGTATCAAAGTCTCTGGAACTCATAAGCTGTCTCAAGTAAGACTTTAAAATTTGGACAACCTCCATTATATTTGACGACCGGATGACTGCATTGTTGTTGTTGTCGTCCATAGACAAAAACTTTAACTTGGATAATGACTTTAGAACCATTAGAGACAGGGCTTTAATATTTCATATATGTATTCTTTTTGTCATGAACTTTCATTGGTACCGAAATCTTTTACCTTAACCTTGATGTTTGACCTGCTATTAAAAAACTTTTAACCTTGGTCATAACTTACGAACAGTAAGAGATAGGGCTTAAATATTTCATGTGTGTATTCCGTGTGACAAGACCTTTCATAGGGTGTTAAAAGTTTTTATGTTTTGACCTTCACCTACTTAGAAATAAATTTTGTGATTTAAATTTGGTTGCCACCGTCGAGCTCTATTGTCTTCTGATCGTGTCATGAATCTGAATTTTTTTTTAAATTTATAATTTACTATTTAATTTAGTCTGCCTGTTACATTTAGGTGCAAAGTAAAAGGATCAAAAGTGAATAAAATTTGGAAAGCAGAGTCTTTTCAGGTTTCCGTAATGACAAAGCAAATTTTCAAAGCCTTCAACAATTTCTTTTGGTCTAAACGACTAAAGGTTGTTTAAATTTATCAAATTGCAGTACATACCGGTACAAGAAGGAACAAACCAGTAGGCATTTGTTCCTTAACTGCCTGTAATTGATGAAATTTGGAGAGTAATTATTTATTAAAAAATGTTTTTTTTATATTTACAGGTCGATCGTTGAAAATGAAGGATACAGAGGGTTATTCAAGGGGTTGGGTCCTAATTTGGTGGGTGTTGCACCATCACGGTAAGAGACAGCTAGTTATGCTCCCGGATTGATAGATCAGGGGTGTGTTGTTTTTGTCCTGTCTGTTTGTTTTTTTGTTTTTCTGTCTGTTGTCAGCTTTAACCTTGGCTTTTACTTTTGAACCGTGAGGGATAAAGACTTCATATTTGACATGTGTACTTGACTAATGAAGTCCTTTTAAATAACACCAAGGTCGATGGCCTTTTGATCTTGACAATGACCTTCACGATAAAAATAACTTTTTGGACTTTGGTGCCATCGGGGGCATTATTGTTTCACAAATACAGCTTGTTTTTCCATTGATTTGATCACCACTAATTTTGTAGCCTCTATCTCAGACTTCTTCCTACCTTACCAGGGCTGCAACTTGGCAAAATTTTCTAGGGGCCATGTGGGCTACTGAATTTCAAAATTTAGGGGCCCACAAAAAAATCTAGGCTCTGATATAAGTTTTTGTCAATTTGAGCTGACTGAAACCTCTCTCAGCTCTCTCTCTTCGTGAAATTTGAGCCCGCAGTGTCGTGTTTTATACAACAAGCACAAGTCATTCCATTTTCAGTATCTACTAGCCAAGGATGATTTACTTTCCATTTTTCGTTGAATGAACGTGATCTCTTTCTGTCATAATCCTTGAAGTATTCACCCCTGTCCGCTTTCTTCCTTCCTTTTTCCTGGCCTAGATACTCCTTGTAAATATCGCTACATGATGTAAATTTCATTAACAACAGAGTCAGCAAGGTCAACAATGTCATTTAAACGTTTGAAATAATGATGACAGAGTTTCGTTTTAGCAAACTTTTTACTGATCGGGATTTAAGTGAACTTGGATCAAACAGAAAGAATAATTCAACCAGGAATTTCACGGTCGCCATGTGGCCGAATGAGATCGAAATTTTAGTCGTCCACATTGATTTTTTACTCGCATTGGCAAGTGGGTGAGCCGTAATTTGCAGCCCTGCTTACTGATTATCATATTTGCCATTGACATATTGCATCTTTTCATTATACTGAGTTAATTCCCATTTGAGCAGGCATTTTACATCAAGCCATGGTGACATCAACCACTTCAATGTCAACTGGTGTAAAATTATAGGAAATTATATGGAATTTGTATGACATCACTAGGGCTGTATATTGGTATTGAAATATTGAAGGTATTGATTCTGTGACTGTATCGATTCACCACCCCTAGAGTATCAATACACAAAAACCCTAATAAAGATATGTTAAAAACTGAACTTTAAGCCATTTACGTTTTTATGACCCTTTTATGTGTGTCTCCTTAACGTTTCCCTTTAGACTGCATACAAGTAGATTCATTGCAATTTCTATTGAAAAGGTCGGGGTGGTTGTGAAGTATGCACCCAACAGTTTCAATAGATATTAGATTCACTGGTGTTCTTGGGAAAAAAAACTGGCCCAAGAAAATATGTAAAATAATGCATTTCAACGGTTTATCTTCCTTAGACATCGTCACATTGTTCTTTTATGTTTTTAATCAATTTGGGGTTTGTTTTTTTTTTTTTTTTTTGCTCGCCAAAGGCTTTTCACATTTTTGACAACTTCTCAAGAATCTGTGTAACTTGATAGGAATAAAATACTCATTGTACCCTACAAGAGTTGTTGGTTTTTTTTGTCCAAATCCGTCAAGAGGTGGCACCACCACAGGCAAAAGTAGGTTACAGAGGGTATCCTCCTTTGACAAACTTCTTCTTCAGACGGGGTGCATACAGAGACAAATTGAATGCATAGGAATGATCTAGAGGGATGTGTTATAAAGTGTTCATGTTTTGGGTTCTGTTCGAAATCAAATTTCTGTTTTTGCAACGTTTTTGCAACATCATTTGGACTTAGTAATTTTATCTCAGTGTAGAAAAGCGTCATGTTTCTAAGTTAATTGATAATGATGATTTCTTACAGACTATTTTGATCATAATTATGGTTAGGAATATTATTATGAAGGAATTTTGGACTTTTTATGAATTTTTTAAGATTTCCAAAAAAGAAAAAAAAGAGTGGGTGGCCATTTTTAACATTTTCAACTTTTTCTGCAAAGTTGTTGGAAGGATTTTGATAAAACTTAGTAGAAATAAATAACTTATGACTCCGTTCAAATTTTGTTGTTTTCGTTTAGACCTCTGTACAGGGGGCACCACCACAGTCAAAAATAGGTCACAAAAGAGTACCCTCCTTTGACAATCTTCTTCTTCATACTGACTGTATACAGAGACCAACAGAATGCGTAGAAATGATCTAGAGGGATCAGAGAAGAAGTATTGCCATTTTGGTTCCCTTCAAAAATCAAATTTTTGTCCCCCACTTTTTGCGAAGGCATGGGGACATTAAATCTCAATCGTCTGTCCGTCTGTCACAAAAACTTAACCTTGGTCATAACTTTTAATCGTAAGACATAGGGCCTTCATATTTGGCATGTGTGTCCCCAATTGCAATACTTTTCTGAGGTACCAAAATTTTTATCATGTGACCTTGACTGTGACCTTTGACTTGCTTCAATGTAACTTTTTAACCGTAAGACGTAGGGCTTTCATATTTGACATGCGTGTCCCTTATTGCAATACCTTTCCGTTGGTACTAGAATTTTTTATCATGTGACCTTGACTTTGACCTTTGACCTACTTCAATGTAACTTTTGAACCATAAGATGTAGGGCCTTCATATTTGGCTTGTGTGTTTGTAGACATGCACAACCATGACAATATATCAAAGATCACTGCACTCTTACTGATAGAACCCCCAAAGAGGGGGACCACAATTCTCTGAATTTGCTTGTAGAAGTTTTTTCTACATTTTTTTTTTTTTTTTTGACTTGGTGAAAAGTGCAGAAAAGTGTCATATTTCCTAGTTAATTGATAATGATGATTTCTTACGGGTTATTTCGATCATAATTATGGTAAGCATGCAAAATCTTTCTCTGGGTCATAACTTCTTACTGCCATGTTGGATCTGACAATATTTGAATCAATTGTTGTTGATGACACACACTTGAAATCAGTCAGCAAAAGGCCCCACCTAAGAAAAATGACTACTTGTTGTCCTGAAATACATCTTGCAGAGACAAAGCAAATGCTTATTATCAAAATCATCTGAATGGATGTGCAAAAAAGTGTTGTTGTTTTTCATTCTGGTCTGAAATAAAATTTGACATATTTTCAGCATTTGCGTTAACTTAGTCACAGTAATGCAAAAATAAATGACTTCTTCCTTCCTGCATGACTAATCATCTAGGTACCGGTACTCAGATGAGCGATATAGGCTGACTTGGGCCTCTTGTTTTTTTATTACTTGTATAGGTGCAGGATTAAATTCTTTATATACCTATACTATGTAAGTAATGAAAAAAGTATAATATATGATATGCACATTTAGAGTTAGTCATTTGCACATATGATTTTAAAGGTGATGAAAAAAAGGTTTAAAATAACTCATTCTGGGGTTTTGCCCGTTTTTTTCATAGAAAGCATACATTAATCATAGAGAAATTGTAGAAAATCTGAATCACGTTTGAGACTTCATATCTAAAAATATTTCCTGTTATATATACTCTGATATAATAAAAAGGTGTATTGTATTGAAATATTGAGTATTGAAATGAAAAATATTGTACTGTACTGAAAAATTATTTTACAACCCTAGACGTCACAATGGTTTGATGTCAGATATCTGTTCTGTGGAAAATAACTCTATATGATGAAAAGACCCAATATGTTATTCACACATGACAAATACGGGGTTTAACATAGTAATGTCTAATTTACTACCAGTATATATTGCATATGTGTTTATCCTTTGTTGGGTTGGGGGAATGGTTTAGTGCTTGGCTTTGCAGTGCAGGCAATCTCAGTCTTCTCACACTTTTCTGAAGCACTAGCCCATAGGTAAATTTTACTAGCCCATTGTACATGTATATAATGCCCCCAATCAACCAACCAGCAGTTTATATTAATTCATTTTGTGAAAAGTAGACGGCCATGTGATTGTATTGTTCTTAGTTCTTTGTCTTATGAGGACAATTTGAAGTATGAAGTCTTCATATTTTATGACAAAGATTTAAAATTTCAAAGACTTAAATGTAATGTTTGGTTGCTAATTACATTTGACTTCTAGTCAGCCTCAGTATTCAGGATACCAGTGTTGACTTCTTTTTTTTAAAGAATTTTAACAGAATTTTCAGCATTGTTTATAAACAAGTGGAATTTGATTTTAAAGGTGTGCTTTGTCTTTATCAGATCTTTGTGATATTTTCTATATATTCTCTTATCTAAAGTATTTGATTTTTATAAATACACGTGTATTTAAAGTTAAAAAACATTTCTTTGGACCTTGACCAAATCTAAGTTCAACATAAAATTGGAGTAAATGCTCTTTACATGATCATGATCATTATTCCATTGACAAAAATAAGTTGGCCCTTTGCCAAAAAAGTTACTTGCTTTTTATTGTTCAGACTATTTAAAGTTTAATCCTTGACATGTAATTAAATCTCTACATAGCCTTTTTATCAAAGTTTGAACTGTTTCCCAATGTATTGATACTGTGTACATACATGTTTTACATACAGTACAGATTAATCGTCATTTGTCTGATTTGTCATATGCAGAGTATTGTCACAATGATGGGATCATACATTTAGAATGAAGAAGTAGAATCCATATGAATTTTTAAGATTTGATGTAAGGACCAAAGGTGTAAGTCACAAAGCATAATAAAGTATGGTACTTCATGTTCCTTGGAACACTTTTACTTCTGTTTATTTATAAATGTGTGTGTGTGTTTGTTTTTTTTGCAGGGCTATTTATTTCTTTACCTATGCCAACATGAAGAAGGTTTTGAATCAGAGGACTGTACATACAGATTCCCATCTCATTCACTCCGTTTCAGCTTTTGCTGCGGGTAATTTTTGTTTTGCATATCTCGAGTTATTTATGTATAGGAAAAGGAAAACAATTCATTTTCTTTTTTTTTTCTTATTTCTTGCATAGCATGAAATTCTTCCTGTTGTAGGCTCTATATAAATACTGGTTAACTGTGATACTGTTAAAGAGAAAAAAAAAGAAGTAAAGAAGTACAGTAACAGATAAGAAATTAATAGATATACAGTGAGAAATAATCCCAATTCTGACTAATATGCATATATAAAGAAATGATCAGAATTTTAAAATGCTCTTACAATTTAAAAAGGTGAGCATTTAAGACTTAATGCTCAGTTGGAATTCATGATTGTTATTATACAAGTGAGTTTTTATTTCATTTATATATGTCATGCATATATTTCCAAATTTCATTGAAAGTGTATAAATTAGTTCACAAAAATTAAAAAAATGAAGTCATATTTTGATTGAATTCCAATTAAGAAAAATGTTGATTTCGATTGTCTCCATGGAAACACAATCCTCAAAATAAGTATTTTCAGATAGATGTCATCACGTTAAAATTGTGGGCTGTGATTACAGTGATTAATACAACACAACAGTTTCGTTGTGTACTAGAGTTACCTCCCTCTAATCCTGTGCTTCTCACCAGAGGGCACATTCAGGGTACATGTAAAAGGTACAGTAAGGTTTATATGACTGTACAATATTGTCTTTATTTTATAAGAAGAAGGGCATTTCAGTTAATCTAAAACATGATAGTTTATTTGTTTCGTTCTTATGAAGCCATACTCATTTGTAAAAAAAGGCGTTTTTGGGGGTTTTTGGGTTTTTATTTTTTCTAAAGTTGAAGTTAGTATTGAATTGATTGATTCTTGAATGATTTTTCAAAGGTAATAAACAGTTATCACCTGTACAGATGTATTTTTCATAGACTTTGAATGAGTATGGTTGAAGCTTTAAATTAAAGATAATTCATTTAAAAATTTAAGATAGATAACATAAGAATTTTATACTGCAAGATTTTTCACGCATATTTGTATATATAACAGTGCTATTATTTTTATATATATATATTATGATGACAGTAATATGTCATTTAAATTTCTGGTTTGATTGCTATGGAGAATATCTTTGTGCAGTAGATTGAGTTTAATATTTCTGTTTCAGGTTTTGTATCCAGTACATTAACTAATCCCATTTGGTTCATAAAGACACGTCTTCAACTTGATCAAAAGTAAGTCTGTTCTAGCATGTTAATAAAAGAAATTTAGAGTGCCAGGAAAGTATGTTAGACCCCTTTCTTCAAACTTTGGAGCTGTAAGATTTAATGGCAAAATTATTAACATTCCCTCCAAATCGATCAGCAATATACTAAATTACCTTAAGATGTATAGAATTTGGAGAGAATTCAGTCAATTTGCTGTCGTATGTTACAGCTCCACAGTTAATGGAAAGAGGTCTATTTGATCTGAGCATATTTCTTCAATATGGATTAATGCAATTATAAAAATTTATCACTGGAGTCTTTCGATGATAGTGAAATCCACTAACCAGAGTTAAGTTAAGTTGATCCATGTTGAGGCTTGCAGAGATATTGATGGATAAATTTGACACTAGAAATCATTGTGGATTTGCAATTGATGATTATTCTTTCATTGCCATATTGCAACTTAATTTGAGCAAGTGTTTCTCATTTTGAGCTGGTTATAAAGATGGAAAAGTTAAATGCCATCTTGTGGCAATTTTTGTGTAACATCATAGAGACAGAAGCATCGAGACCATTTTCAAATCCTGAAACTGTCAGTTGTTGTAACTTATCTTCCACCCTCTGTGGGTGACAATGCTTTCCTGATAATTTTGTTGAAAACCATCGAGTAGAGCCAGCATAGCTCATTTGGTTGTGGACTTTATTCATAGCAAGGAGGACCTACGTCTAAGCCCGACAGCATCCTGTCTTTCAGATGAGACTGTAAAACTTGGGAATATACTTGATTGCTTAGAGTGGCTTTATTGCATAGGCTGAAGTATGAGGCAGATTCAGTGTAAATAAAGCAATCTTGATGTGATGTGGTAATTTGACATTATGTAAACAAACAAGCAAAACACTTGGAATAATTCACTTCTTTGCACATTTACTGATTTACATATTTTACTGCTTTACATATATGAAAAATATTGTATTATAGAAAGAACAACAGTTTGAATGTCAGACAATGTATTCAGAGAGTTTTTCATCAACATGGAATTCTTGGCTTCTGGAAGGGCCTTACTGCATCATATGCTGGGATTGCAGAGACTGTTATACATTTTGTGATCTATGAGAAAATCAAAGCCACTCTGCTGGAACAGAGTAGCTCTGATACTTCTAAAGTAACTGATTTTGCAAAGTGTATGCTAGCATCAGCATGTTCAAAAACCACAGCAACCTGTATTGCATATCCACATGGTAAGAAAATATAAAAACAAGAGCTAGAGAAAAATGTGCATATCTGTATGCTTGTATAGTAATAATGATGTGGGAAAGGTTTTTTATTTTGCTCCATGTATATCATACACTAAGAATGATGTTAATTGTTTTTATGCCCTGCATTTATTTATGATTTTATAAAGACGCCCCACAATTTTAGGGAAAGAAGGAAGCCATTGTAAATTTTGAAGTCCCTACGATGGCTTTCATCATTGTGACATTTTAGTTTAAAATATTGGGTATCAAAGAAAACCTTATACAACAATTAAAACTTGCTTTGAAGATTTTCAAATGTGAATTGAAGCAATAATTGACAAAAATCCATATGATTTCTTGTGTTTTTAAATATATTTAATACAAGTGAGGAATATTCTTTATTACAGAAGTTGCTAGGACAAGATTACGAGAAGAGGGTTCTAAATACAAGAGCTTTTTCCAGACATTAAGACTTGTTTATAAAGAGGAAAATGTAAAAGGGCTTTACCGTGGGATAACTACTCAACTAATCAGACAAATACCTAATACAGCATTAATGATGGCTACATATGAAGTAGTCGTATATTGTTATCATCAGTATGGATAGATACAAGAGTTCACTCCCTCCCAGGAAGTATAAATGGTGGATATTCTAATTAGAACCATCATTCACATCAACAATTCCAGATGTTATCAATGAGTGCCAAAGTCATCTTGTATTCTCAAGTAGGGAGATGTTACCAAGTCTTTCATTAGCTATGGAGTCGCTGAAAATGTCTAGTATCTTTTAATACTGACTCCCATTGGATTAGCATCATTTAATTGTCTGCTGTTCCTGCTTGAAGAGCCGTCAAGCTGCTTTTACATAGATGATAACCTTGGTGGTAAAACAAGTCCTAAAGTGTGTGATTAGTAATCTCAGTTTACATCCTTACATGCACATGTTTCACTGCAGTGTAATTGTTACAGTGCCATGTTTTTCGTAAAAGCTTGAACAGCTTTTAGCTAAAGTGTCAGTATGATCAATCTCGAGATTTTGCTATTCATTCATAAGACATGAAGCCATTGTTAAACTTGAGTATAATCTGATCCTGATTATGAACATGTTCATTTCCAAGTATAGTGTACGGGTTGTACATGTATGTACATACAGATGAGGAATTATCATAAAGAGGAAATTTTCAGCAACTGTTTATCATCTTCCATGAATATATTTGGTACCGGTAGTAAGGTTAAGTATATTTATTGAGAGTAAATATTCAGTTTATAATGTGTACTTAAATACTGAAGTTTTATGTTGGTTCATATTTTCTTTATATCTTGATAAGGAATTGGATTATAAGTTAGCGTCTTATGATGGCCTCTATGACATTTCATAGACTTAAATAGAGATATTGATCTGAAAGTATAAGTAGTTGATCCTTTTAATTAGTAGATCCACTTAGGTTGTGCTCTGTCAGTGGTTTCACATCTCAGTTATGGATATACATTTGTATGTATTTAATCTTTAAAATTTCAGTAAGTAGAATCTCTTTATGAGTTCAACATTTCTAAATTACTGCTATTAACAAGAAATTTTCTTTTCTTAATGTTAAAAGTAAATATGTAAGTTATGAAAAGGTTATATTCTTACAGTCTTTCTACAGAATGGTTTAGGAGGTTTCATTGGCTTGTGAAGTCTACAGTAGTATAACCCCATTAGTGCTAGTCATTATTTATCTTCAAAAGCCAACTGATTTTAGAGTAGGTTGAAAGACATCTCTGTCTAAATATATGATTAGGGGATAAACCCTCCTATGCACCAGTAGTACATATACATTGTTATTAGCGTTTTCTTATCCCATGATATTCTTTTCTCTATGCATACATGTAATTGCCTTTCACATATGCAATATTTACTCGTGTTCAAGCTAGTCAGTTTGATTTGGTTTTTTGGTAGGGTCCCATATTGCTTGCAACAATTACACATTAGTTTCAAGTCCTATCTCAAATAAGGAAGAAATAGGCTACCACCTACACAAAGTAGCCTTATAGGATATTAAAACTGAACTTCCTTTGTAGTATTTTTGGCCTCACAAAAAATTGCTTTGAATATTGTCTACATGTGTAGACATACGGTAGTCAGTAAAAGAGAAAGAATATCTGTCTCCTTTGCCAATTTGTCAACTGCAGGATTTTTGCAATTATTGTTCCAGATAAATGATGCTTCCAAAGAATTATTGTTCCAGATAAATGATGCTTCCAAAGAATCAATTAAATTGTACGTATAGAAATGGAATATAGAGGAAACAAATATTTATTGAACTTTACTGCAGTTTGTAATCTTTAGGATATATTTCATGATCTTCAGAATCTTTTAAGTCTGTGCATAATTTGCAATAGTGTTATGATTTTTGTCTGTGATGTTATTTTACTCTGCTCAATAATGGTTAGTGTAATTCCATTTAAAAATCACTTAAGTAACTATTTACTGCAAACTGTACTAAGAAAGTGTGATCGTATATTGTTCACAGGAAATCCCTGCATACTTGTTTGTAGGAGTATTGTAGTGTTACCACAGCAGTATCAAAATGCCATGGTACAGTGCATAGCAAAACAGAGAAATTGTACAACACAAAGATTAAACAACTCCAATTTCAAGTAATGTCTTTATTGAACTGATACAGTAATATTTCCCTTTTAAACACCATAAACTTATGGGAAGTGTGTACAGGTATTGATATAGATGTATTCTGTATTGTCAAGTGACATTACACTTGTAATTGGGAAATATAAGTTCATTCTCTAAAGCCATTTCAATCAAGTTGGAGCATTTTATGGTTTTGTTGTTCTACTTCGATTTGTTTTTAGTTATAGAAAGTGTATACCTCAGTTGTTATCCAAGTGGACCAGAATTATTTGATGAAAAAAAAATATATGGGATAAAAACTGATAGAATAATGTCTTCATAATAGTTTTTTTGTATAATGGATAAAGTTTTCGCAAATGAATCTCTAGAACAAATTCTTTTAGTAATTAGGCAAACATGTTTTTGTCAATGATTCGTAATTTTGACATCATTTCCATTTTTTTCCCTGAAGCCAGGAAATAAGTGTTAAGAAACAATATATCAAAGAGAAAAAGATAAAGGGAAAAAATTTAGAAGTAGATGAAATTGTATAGAATTTAAAATATACTATATAGTAATTATTCCAGATATAGTTGTGTGAGGTTTGTTTTAATGGCAATTTGTTTATTATTTTGTTCTGAAAAGAGCAAAGGTGCATTTATTTTTTTGTGTTGATGTTTATACATTTTGTATGTATGTATATAAACATGTATAATCCTATTGTTGAGATTTTAAAAATGACAATAAATAATTCAAATGCTAATTTCTTGTATTTTAAAGTTGAGAAAATTTATCAAAACTAATATACAGTTACTTTGTTTGAAAGCCTTATTGTTTTCAAAAATTCAGTTTGATGGGATTTGCATTCTGTGAAAAGGTGGTGTGATGTGATTTATGGTATTGACTATTGTGGCAAGATGGAGGAAAGTTTTATCTTAACTGTCCAACAAATTTAAACAGAGTGCTGTGGTTTGTTATTAATTAACTCACTTGAGCATAGATAAGTACAATACATCAAATACAGACAAAATTTTGATCTGTACATGTACTAATTTATAAATAATGTAGGATGCCTATTGATCTTGAAGAGAAAGTCACAGCATCTGAACTTAAGTGAAAATGATACGAAAACATGGTTTCTAGATGATAACTGGATTTCATAGATTGGATTCAAATAATGGATATAAATAGTTATGTTGGGAAGAAGATATTGTAGACTCTAAAGTGAAAGGTCAAGTAAGTGATAATTTGAATAAGAGCAACGTCTAGTGTGGCGTAATACACCCGTCGCTTAGTTTGAACAGTGACATATATGTGTATACATATGTCTCTGGTTTAAATGGGAGGATTTTTATACATCCGTCTTGAGACGGGGCGTATTATGTTATGACGTCCGTCCGGCATCCAGGATAAGCTTATCCAGGCTATTACTTCTTTCCCTGTGCACGGATTTCAATAATATTTCACAGAATTGTTGCTTAGGATCCAAAGCTGTGTCATGACCTTGACCACAGGTCAAGGTCACAACATGCAAAGTGAATAAAACCTTGTCCAGGCCATAACTTCTTCCCCTGTGCTTGTATTACAATAATATTTCACAGAATTGTTACTTGGGACCCAAGGGTGTGTTATGACCTTGATCGAAGGTCAAGGTCACAACATGGAAAGTTAGTCAAACCTTGTCAAGGATGTTACTTCTTGTCCTATGCATGGATTTCAATAATATTCCACAGAATTGTTACTTAGGACCCAAGGGTGTATCATGGCCTTGACCAAAGGTCAAGGTCACAACATGCAAAATGAGTAAAACCTTGTCTGGGCCATAACTTCTTCCCCTGTCCATGGATTTCAATACTATTTCACAGAATTGTTACTAAGGACCCAAGGGTGTCATAACCTTGACCCAAGGTCATAAGTCAAAGGTCAAGGTCACAACATGCAAAGCGAGTAAAACCTTGTCTGAGCCATGACTTCTTCCCCTGTGCATGGATTTCAATAATACTTCACAGAATTGTTTCTGAGGAACCAAGGGTGTGTCAAGACCTTGACCCAAGGTCAGTTGTCAAAGTCACAACATGCAAAGTGAGTAAAACCTTGTTCAGACCATTACTTCTTGCCCTGTGCATGGATTTCATTAATATTTTAGAGAATTGTTACCTAGGATCCAAGGGTGTGCCATGACCTTGACGCAAGGTCATAGGTCAAAGTCACAACATGCAAAGTGAATAAAATGTTCCAGCCATAACTTCTTGCCCTGTGTATCGATTTCAATATTTCACAGAACTGTTTCTTAGGACTCAAGGGTATGTCATGACCTTGACCCAAGGTCAGAGGTCAAAGGTCAAGGTCACAACATGCAAAGTGAGTAAAACCTTGTCTAGATTATTACTTCTTCCCCTATGCATGGATTTCAATAATAGTGCACAGAATTATTACTTAGGAGCCAAGGGTGTATCATGACCCTGACTTAAGGTTAAAGGTCAAGGTTGCAACATGCAAAGTGAGTAAAACCTTGTTCAGGCCACTACTTCTTGCCCTGTGCATGGATTTCAATAATATTTCGCAGAAGTTTTGGTTAGGACCAAAGGGTGTGTCATGACTTTGACCCAAGGTCAAAGGTCAAGGTCATAATATGCAAAGTGAATGAAACCTTGTCCAAGCCATAACTTCTTCCCCTGTGCATGGATTTCAATAATATTTCACAGTATTGTAATTTAGGACCCAAGGGTGTGTCATGACCTGACCCAAGGTCAAAGGTCAAGGTCACAACATGCAAAGTGAGTAAAACCTTGTTCAGGCCATTACTTCTTGCTTTGTGCATCGATTTCATTAATATTTCAGAGAATTGTTACTTAGGACTCAAGGCTACGTCATGACTTTGACCCAAGGTCAGAGGTCAAAGGTCAAGGTCACAACATGCAAAGTGAGTAAAAGCCTGCTCAGGCCATTACTTCTTGCCCTGTGCATGGATTTCAATGATATTTCACAGAATTGCTACACTTGAACCAAGGTCATAGGTCAAAGGCCAAGGTGACAACATGCAAAGTGAATAAAACCTTGTTCCGGCCATTACTTCTTCCCCTGTGCATAGATTTCAATATTTCACAGATTTGTTATACTTGACCCAAAGTCAAAGTCAAGGTCACAACATGCAAAGTGAGTAAAACATTTTTTGCACCATATCTTCTTCCCCTGTGCATGGATTTCAATAATATTTCACAGAATTGTTACACTTGACCCAAGGGTGTCAAAGGTCAAGGTCACATGCAAAGTGAATAAAACCTTGTTCGTGCCAGAACTTCTTCCCCTGAGCATGGGTTTCAATAATATTTCACAGAGTTTTTACTGAGGACCAAAGGATGTGTCATGACCTTGATCCAAGATCATAGGTCAAAGGTCAAGGTCACAACACGCAAAGTGAGTAAAAGCTTGTTCAGGCCATTACTTCTTGCCCTGTGCATGGATTTCAATAATATTTCGCAGAATTGTTACTTAGGACCAAAGGGTGTGTCATGACCTTGACCCAAGGTCATAGGTCAAGGTCACAACATGCAAAGTAAATAAAACCGTGTTACTATGATAAGATGCTATGGCGATGCTATGTAACGCGATAACTGAAGTAAACCTCAGTTGTTTTCACGAAACTTATACAGAATGCTTAAATAGAGTAAGGGAAACCACTTTACAGTTTTGAGCAAATTCCAGTTTGTTATTACAGAGTTATGGGACTTGGATCCCTCATTTTGGATTTCAATATTTCATAAAAGTATTACCAGAGACCCATGTTTGGGGGTAATTAAACCATACGTTCACATCCAAAGTAAGCGACGGGCGTATTAAGCCACGCTAGGCGTTGCTCGTTATACTTTGGGAACATTCCATTCTTAAATTGTTCCATTCCCAATAGTTAATTTTGTATCCTGCTTGCAAGGTTTTCTAACCTTTTCCTTTGACCTTTAACAACAATGAGTGTTTGTCTTGGCTTGAGGAGTAAGTGTGCCAAGTTTCACAGTCCTAGACCCAACGGTTTGGGCTGTATCCCGTCTACAAGGGTTTCATACTAAGTAGTATTACGACCTTGACCTTAAAAAAATAGGTGTTTTGTCTTAGTACATGTATAAGGAATAAAGGTACCAATTTTAACAGTCTTAGCCCTAATAGTTTGGTCTGTATCCTGCCTACAAGGTCCGAACAGACAGATCTCTGACCTTGAAAACCAATAGGTGTCTTTATCTTGGCATGAGGAGTAAGTGTACAAAGTTTGACAGTCCTAACCCCAACAGTTTGATCTGTATCTTGCCTACAAGGGTTTCCTACCAGTAAGTACTACGACCTTGATCTTTGACCTCTGACTTAAAAAACAATATGCATATTTGTCTTGGCATAAGGAGTAAAGGTTTGGTCTGTATCCTGCCTACAATGTCTGGACAGACAGACAATGCCATACCACAATATGTCGAGTCAATGACGAGCAGATAAAAATTGAGACCACAGGTCATTTTTTTCCTTTTTACATCGCAGCAAATACTGATACACTTGCATGTTTGTGTTGATGGCACCTGCCTGATGCATTTCAAAGAAATTTTTACTTATGTGATGGATCTATTGGAAGCAGTTGGGGATCTTTTACGTGCCAGTTTAACCTTGTATATGTTTTACAAATTAAACCAGGGACAGATTGGTCCAGTGATGTAACACTTCAGATCTGAGGGGCAGATTGGTCCAGTGATGTAACACTTCAGATCTGAGGGGCAGATTGGTCCAGTGATGTAACACTTCAGATCTGAGGGGCTGATTGGTCCAGTGATGTAACACTTCAGATCTGAGGGGCTGATTGGTCCAGTGATGTGACACTTCAGATCTGAGGGGCAGATTGGTCCAATGATGTAACACTTCAGATCTGAGGGGCAGATTGGTCCAGTGATGTAACACTTCAGATCTGAGGGGCAGATTGGTCCAGTGATGTGACACTTCAGATCTGAGGGGCAGATTGGTCCAGTGATGTAACACTTCAGATCTGAGGGGCAGATTGGTCCAGTGATGTAACACTTCAGATCTGAGGGGCTGATTGGTCCAGTGATGTGACACTTCAGATCTGAGGGGCAGATTGGTCCAGTGATGTGACACTTCAGATCTGAGGGGCTGATTGGTCCAGTGATGTGACACTTCAGATCTGAGGGGCAGATTGGTCCAGTGATGTAACACTTCAGATCTGAGGACCTGGGCTGATTACAGTTGTTGGTTCTGATTTTTCTATGATGCTTTATCATCTGATTTTTCTATGATGCTTTATCATCTGCCTCTTAATCCGTCTTTCAATGAGACATTATAAACCGAAGACCGGTGTTGCAGTGTAAAAGGGCAAATAAAAGATTCTTCACTTCTTTGATTGGTTTGTAGCACACAACAATATGATGAAGCAACAAATGAGGCTAGTACTTTAAGTGCAATAATTTTGTAGTGGGGTTGAACAAACTAAACATTCCTTAGTTATGGCTATAGAAAGATCAAATTTGATCATCACTGACCCTTTTTTCCTGGAGTTGTACTACTTCACAATGCACAAATTCTGGTTTATTAACTTTGTACCAAGAAGCAAATAGATGTTTAACTAGAAGAGCTCTGGTAATTGATCTTATTATAACAAGATTCAGATCTAGTTTGAGTTTGATCACTGTTGTCAAAATTTTAGCACAGTAGTGCCCTAATGCACAACTTCAGTTTTTGGACTTTTTTTTCTGGGATATACAACTGGATATTTGAATAAAACTTATGTGGCTTCCTTGTAGTAAGTTACATTTCAAGATCAAGTGCATTACAGATGGTCTACTTTTGTCTCAATTTGCTGGTAAAAATATGGGTCATTGCAATCCTTCAGCATTTTTTTCTGGATGATAAAATCATTCTAATAACAATCTAAACTATGATTCATCAAATAACATGTCACACATTCTATAATGTTTTGAGAACATATTCCTTAAAATGAGGAAATACAGAGGTTCAAGATGCCAGATTTTCTAACTTGTTGTGTATCATGTGTCGATCATTCCTGTAAATTTTCATCAAACCACTACAAAAACAAAAAGCAATGAAAACAGCAAAAGTTTCTGCTACTCAATGATAACACAAAATTAAGCAATAGACACCTTCTTTGTTAACAGTATAAAAATTTCATTGTTTATAAAGTGAAAGTGCCCTTAATTCTTAATTTGAAGAGCACTTTTTAAAAAGGAATAATGATAGAATGTCCATGAATGAACCAGGCATATTACCAGTACTTAGTCTGTAAATATAGATTATTGGTAAACATCACCAGAGGCACGAGTCATCAATAAAATCCTCTTAACTACTAGAACATAGTTCTATGTAGAATGCATTATATTTCATGCTATATCTTAACTACCAGGACATAGTTCTCTGTAGAATGCATTATATTTCATGCTATATCTTGACTACCAGGACATAGTTCTCTGTAGAATGCATTATATTTCATGCTATATCTTAACTACCAGGACATAGTTCTCCGTAGAATGCATTATATTTCATATATCTTAACTACCAGGACATAGTTCTCCGTAGAATGCATTATATTTCATGATATATCTTAACTACCAGGACATAGTTGTCCGTAGAATGCATTATATTTCATGCTATATCTTGACTACCAGGACATAGTTCTCCGTAGAATGCATTATATTTCATGATATATCTTAACTACCGGGACATAGTTGTCCGTAGAATGCATTATATTTCATGCTATATCTTAACTACCAGGACATAGTTGTCCGTAGAATGCATTATATTTCATGCTATATCTTAACTACCAGGACATAGTTCTCCGTAGAATGCATTATATTTCATGCTATATCTTAACTACCAGGACATAGTTCTCTGTAGAATGCATTATATTTCATGCTATATCTTAACTACCAGGACATAGTTCTCCGTAGAATGCATTATATTTCATGCTATATCTTAACTACCAGGACATAGTTCTCTGTAGAATGCATTATATTTCATGCTATATCTTAACTACCGGGACATAGTTGTCCGTAGAATGCATTATATTTCATGCTATATCTTAACTACCAGGACATAGTTCTCTGTAGAATGCATTATATTTCATGCTATATCTTGACTACCAGGACATAGTTCTCTGTAGAATGCATTATATTTCATGCTATATCTTAACTACCAGGACATAGTTCTCCGTAGAATGCATTATATTTCATATATCTTAACTACCAGGACATAGTTCTCCGTAGAATGCATTATATTTCATGATATATCTTAACTACCAGGACATAGTTGTCCGTAGAATGCATTATATTTCATGCTATATCTTGACTACCAGGACATAGTTCTCCGTAGAATGCATTATATTTCATGATATATCTTAACTACCAGGACATAGTTCTCCGTAGAATGCATTATATTTCATGCTATATCTTAACTACCAGGACATAGTTCTCCGTAGAATGCATTATATTTCATATATCTTAACTACCAGGACATAATTCTCTGTAGAATGCATTATATTTCATGCTATATCTTAACTACCAGGACATAGTTCTCCGTAGAATGCATTATATTTCATGCTATATCTTAACTACCGGGACATAGTTGTCCGTAGAATGCATTATATTTCATGCTATATCTTAACTACCAGGACATAGTTCTCCGTAGAATGCATTATATTTCATGCTATGTCTTAACTACCAGGACATAGTTCTCCGTAGAATGCATTATATTTCATATATCTTAACTACCAGGACATAGTTCTCCGTAGAATGCATTATATTTCATGATATATCTTAACTACCAGGACATAGTTGTCCGTAGAATGCATTATATTTCATGCTATATCTTGACTACCAGGACATAGTTGTCCGTAGAATGCATTATATTTCATGCTATATCTTAACTACCAGGACATAGTTCTCTGTAGAATGCATTATATTTCATGCTATATCTTGACTACCAGGACATAGTTCTCTGTAGAATGCATTATATTTCATGATATATCTTAACTACCAGGACATAGTTCTCCGTAGAATGCATTATATTTCATGCTATATCTTAACTACCAGGACATAGTTCTCCGTAGAATGCATTATATTTCATGATATATCTTAACTACCAGGACATAGTTCTCCGTAGAATGCATTATATTTCATGCTATATCTTAACTACCGGGACATAGTTGTCCGTAGAATGCATTATATTTCATGCTATATCTTAACTACCAGGACATAGTTCTCTGTAGAATGCATATTTCATGCTATATCTTAACTACCAGGACATAGTTCTCTGTAGAATGCATTATATTTCATGCTATATCTTAACTACCAGGACATAGTTCTCTGTAGAATGCATTATATTTCATGCTATATCTTAACTACCAGGACATAGTTCTCTGTAGAATGCATTATATTTCATGCTATATCTTAACTACCAGGACATAGTTCTCCGTAGAATGCATTATATTTCATGCTATATCTTAACTACCTGGACATAGTTCTCCGTAGAATGCATTATATTTCATGCTATATCTTAACTACCTGGACATAGTTCTCCGTAGAATGCATTATATTTCATGCTATATCTTAACTACCTGGACATAGTTCTCTGTAGAATGCATTATATTTCATGCTATATCTTAACTACAATGACATAGTTCTCTGTAGAATGCATTACATTTCATGCTATATCTTAAATGAAAATATAAGGGATAGGGCACAAGGGATAGTCTGTATCTGGTGGTCTAGGAGATGAGCCAGAATCTATTTCCTTCAGATTAGGAGACTATCCTAATTTGTTCTTATCAAAATCCATCTATATTCTAGAAATCTATTTCCGATAATGAAATACAGCAGAATGGTCCATAACCATACTTTTCAGACCATTTCTGGGCATGACTCCTCACAGGAGTCCTAAGGGAAACCCCCACCTTAACATTTTGCTAGGATCAATTAGCGGTAGAGACTTGTTGTTAGGTAATTATTTCAGAGAAATTCATCTAAATCTGTTTTGTATCTATGGAGTGGGTGCATTTATATCCCTAACACTGACAGGTGGATGATGCATGGATGATAAACAACACAATATGTATACGCGTAACTGCACGTCTTCCAATAGTTATAATCATTTTATATTGTGGAATTGTCTTTTAAACAATTTTATAAGACACCTGCATACTTTTATATCGACAGCGAAAAAATGTTTTAAAATATCAATGTTTTAAATAAGAATGAAATAAATATGTCCATTGCACTATTGGTTAAAATTCTTTCAGTTGTGACTAATACTGGAAACATATTTGCCCCGTTTTGAATTCACGCTCCAATCAGAGGGCGAAAATAAAACGAGGGTGAAATTTTCCCTGTATACAGTAGTGTAATTTATGTCCGAGTGTAAATATTACTGTATGTGTATTAACTGCATCTTATTTTTAATGTGCTATGTTTGGTATCAATAATTATTGATGGAAGTTTGATATTATGACACATATTTCAGGTCAGAGACTTATTTCAAATGACATGTTCTAATGAATAGTGCTTGTGAGGGATTATGCATAAATGGGTAAGGTAAAGCATCATACATACACAGCAAGACTGATATACACAGAACAGACAGAATGATTCCTTTACACCTTATATGCAGTTTTGCATTTACTACACAAATATTGAAAATGTATTCTGTAGGCAGCATAGATGAAATTTAGCAGACACAGTTCTGAAAACTTGATTTTAATTGTATTGTGAATAATGGAACATAAATATATATATATATATATATATATATATATATATATACATGTATATATATAACACGATGTTCTGTGAAGCCACAGATGCATTGTAAAGCAAAAAGTTACAAAGACATCCAAAACAGTCATGTATAGAAAGGAATGTACAACCTTGTAACGATGCGTCAAAAATATACTCGTATATGTACAGACAAATACATTTATCAAAACAAACAAGATACAAGAGCATTGTAAGTACTATATAATCACAGAGTCTGGAATGATTTAGAAAAGTTCTTTGTACTACATGTACTGACACAATGATCTTTTCGGCATTCCATAAGTAACGTTTTACAGAAATATAATCACAAGGGTTGTAAAAGTTTGTTGAATATATTGCTCAAATTTAACATCAACGCTTGGTTACTTCATACTGTTCTTGTAGTAACTGTCTTGTCAATGGAATAAGAATAGTTTGACCATTTGCCCAAAAGTGGCTCAAACCATGCTTGCTCTACTGACAGGACATTTAATGAACACAGTATGGGGTAACTGACTTATCACATATTATACATCATACACAGTATTATTTGTTTTGAAATTCAAGAGATAATAAAGAGAGCAGAGTGTTAGTTATCACAGGTGGTTACGGCTTGTTACAGTATTAGTACAAAAAATGAAAAGTCCATAAATATCACGAAATGAACAGTTTGCTTTGGTCTTTTACAGTACAAGGCTTTCAGTTCAGTCAAATCATGACATTGAAAGAAGAGATCTTTATAATCTCTCAACAACTAGGTCACTTGCACTAAAAGCATCTATCCACTGCAATCTGCCTGTCTCTATTCAATAATTGCATTAGTAATATTAGTAATGTGCCATACTGGTACATTTTATTCTTGAGTAAAATCACAGCCACAGCTCATTATTAATTACATGTATTAAAAATTCTATTTTTGAAATAAATCAAAGATGGTATCACTAATAAAGTTTGAAAAAAAAATATATCTAAATAAGTGCATAATAAGAATGAATTCTGCACATCTGAAAAGAAAAGTTAAAAAAAAAAAGGCTATGAGAGATACATATAAAATTTGAAGTCATGCAAGTATGTTCAAATAATTTGAAGAATCACTCAATTTCAAACAAATAATAGTACAGGGATTTATCTCCCATATATTATTAATGACACAGTAAAATTTCTTTATGTTTGATGGAAATGAAGGCATAATATTATATAAACCATTTATGACAGTGGTATAAGAAATACAGTACAATGATTTAATAAATTATTTTGATTGTGCGTATTGACTTGAACGAAACTAATTATTATTATGACAAGACTTGCACTCTAACACAGCTCACAACAGTAAATATGATATACTATGAATATTACTTATTGTACAATATACTAATGAAATTAATATCACATATGTAAAAGGTTTTAAAAAACAAAAATAAGAAATTGAATGACATATTAAATAGATTTATGTACTTTTTCTGTACATGTATAATTTGATCAACATGTAAAAGTCCATCACAGATCTTGATTATATACGTAAATCTCTCGGAGTTACAATTTAGTGTCCATGACAGATCTGGGTCTCTCTATCACCACATTCTCTGTATTACGACTAACATGTCTTCTCGTTTGACCTTCTGCCTTCAGATGAGGTCTATCCGTCCTATTTGTGTGAGGATTGACCAGTGCTGTCTGTGAAATGTCCAGTCTAGGTACAGGATAACCTCCTCTTGGACCATGTACAGTGTGCGGTTTATCACCTTTCTGAGCTTGGGCCAGGGCTACATGTAAGCACTGTACCCACTGTTCTATGTTTCTTTGATCTTTGGCTTTGAACGTGTATGTCTGATCACCTGTGAAAATCTCAAAGGCTTTAGGTATGTCTCGAATACCTTTCCTTACTGCCTTCACACTCTGTATCTTACTGACAGGTAAAGTCTCTTTCCTCTGAAATCAGATAACACTTGTACCAAATAAGACATGAATAATCATTGACAATCATGGATATTCATGATGTCTAGATCCATATATAGGCTTTACCTGTATTTCTACAACATATCAACTTTGTCAGATTGCTTTCATTTTTTTATTCATTATACATTACCCTGTAGGAATAATCCATTAACATCATATTTACTATATTTCCTTATAAAGAGTTTTAAAACTACAAAATTCACCACTTCTTACCGAATCACTTTTGCTATATGTGATCTGAGCTCCAGACAAAGTAAAGTAGCGAGTTTTCCAGCGCTTCAAAAACTTCCAGCGACCTTTCTTCTCTTTTAATTGTCCCTGTAAAGTATATTCATTACCAATTTAGTAATATTAGTATTACAGGATATTGGTAATCATAAAATTGGCTTGATTTAGTAAGCCTGAAATCCAAGTTCAAAATTATAAAAAAAATGTTTCATATAAATGTGCATTTGTAAGGTAGACCTGTAATTATGTCAAAGACTGGCTCATATCAGAAACAAAATAAATATATTCAAATGAGAAATTCATATTTTATATTGTAAAACTATGTTAACAATCTATTTATAGAAAAACAGAATACATGAAGACACAAGCAAACTCAAAGAATTGTGGTCCCCCGCTTTCGGGGTTCTGGCAGTAAGGGTGCAGTGATCTGTGACATATTGTCATGGTTGTGCATGTCTACATGTATCTGCAGCGCATTTAGGGACACACAAGCCAAATATGAAAGCCCCATGTCTTAATGTTAAAAATACGGCCCGCTAACGGGTGCATGATACGCCCACATCATGTTTTAATGTGGTCTACAAGCCACATCCTTTCATATGACACCATCAAAAATTTTGTTCCCCGTTTAGATAAGGAGTAGAAGCCGGGAAAACCTTTCCATCCCCGCTAATTTTCCCCTACCCCAGGAGCCTGACCCCAACTTTGAAACCCACATGCACAACTACAAGGCACAGCTTTTCATATGACACCATCAAAACTTTTGTTCCCTCTTTAGGTAAGGAGGAGAAGCCCGGACAAGCTTTTCCCACCCCACCCATTTTCCCCCACCCCAGGGGCCTGACCCCAACATTGAAACCCACATGCACAACTACAAGACACATCTTTTCATATGACACCATCAAAACTTTTGTTCCCCCTTTAGCTAAGGAGAAGGAGCCCGGACAAGCTTTTATGACCCCGCCCATTTTCCCCCACCCCAGGGGCCTGACCCTAATTTTGAAATCCACATGCACAACTACAAGCCACATTCTTTCATATGACACTGTCAAAAGTTTTGTTCCCCCTCTAGTTAAGGAGGAGAAGCCCGGACAAGTTTTTCCAACCCCACCCAAGGGGCCTGACCCCAACTTTGAAACCCACATGCACAACTGCAAGCCACATCCTTACATATGACACCATCAAAACTTCTGTTCCCCCTTTAGTTAAGGAGGAGGAGCCAGGACAAGGATGGATGGACAGACAGACGACAGCGGTATAGCATAATACACCCACATTTTTAAATGCGGGCGTATAAAAAGTTATGACTAAGTATAAAGTTTTTGTGACAGACGGACAGACAGAAAGACGGATGGACGAATTTCATGGCCCCACACTTTCACGAAAAACGGGAGCAATAAAATGTACATACTGCTATAACTGGGGTTCCATCCTGTAAAAAATCCCACATTTTCTCTGGATGGTTACACATAAAACATGCCCAATATTTCTTTGCTGCATTGAATTCGAATACATCAAAAAAACGAGCATAATGTAACTCCTGAATCAAAGCATCCTGATCCTGAAGAAACAAACATACAGTTAATAATACTTTGTTCGTAAATGTATATAGTTTTAACCATGAAGTTTATATATTACACTGTAAGTGTAAGACAAGGGACCTCAATGATTAGATGGGTTACAGTATACTGCTGAAACTCTCTTTGCACTCTTCCCTGAGAGCTATTTTCACATGGTTCTAAAAGGGTTCATAGGGTAGAAGACCTCCGTTTAAATTTGATTACAATCACTATCACATTACAGCATCTAACATGTAATTGACCATTCCATTTCACGGAAAATTTGTCGAATTGCGTGACGTCACAATATATTTTCAATGTTTGTCCGAGGTATGACCGAGGTGTAAAATTTTCTCTATTATGTCATGTGGTAAAAATTTCTGCTGAAAGTGCCGTTGTGATGTTAAATTACAACATCTCGGATATGCTTTTGGGATGACTACTGGCATATGGTATCTTGAATATACTTTTTTGATGACTATAACATTTAGTGCCAGTTCAGTTTTAAAAAGACGGATGGTTTTACATGAACAAGACAAACAGATAATTTAACACAACATTCACATGATGTACATGTATCATAAATTTGAATATCTTGTTACTTAAATTTTACTGAATGTCAGAATGAATGTGAAAAGACGAAGGAAAAAAGAAAATCTTAACAGACTGCTAAGACAATGAAAGTATTTAGTTGAGTACAAAGGATATGACAATACCTTGGCAGAAGGAAAGGAGGAGGTAACTAAGGCTAGAAAACCTCCACTGCCACGGCTGTCAGGAAGAAGTGAGTCCCAACAATGTTTAAGGCTGCTGATACTGGAATCTTGCTGACTAAGAGCTGAGGGAGCCTGAGCCTGTATAGCCAAAAACATTAAGTGGATCCATGTCTTGGGAACTTTAGTGTTGAATGTAAAAAATATCTTGTTGTAGAGACACTGTTCACCTTGACCTCCACAAAGAAAGTTCAAGCGGATATATCTTCTGTGCTTTCCATCTGAAAAAAAAGAACATTTAGTACCAACTACAGGCCTAACTTTAGAATAAAGGCAAGGTCCTTTTATTGAAATAACAATAAACAAGAGCAACGCCTAGCGTAGCATAATACGCCCGTTGCTTAATTCGGACAGGATCAATTCGCATTTGGCATGATTTTCATGAAAAACATCTGACGTTTACTGAAGTTAATTGCGTTTCATAGCGTTTGATCACAAGATAAGTCCCAGGGCAATAACTCCTGCAAAAATGGTCCTATCCAACCCATCTTGGAACTTGACCTCCAAAAAAAAAAAACTTGATATTTTTTAGGAACAAGCCCCCCAACACCTCCCCCCCCTCTAAAATGATAAATTTCTCAAAAATGAAGAAAAAGATATTAAAAACTGTAACATATGTGATACTTGGTACACTTTACTTGTTTCATGAGAAATTTCATAATGAAATAAAGCTATATACCAAATTTCAACTCAATATCTTGAAAGACGGCAAAAAAAAGTCCGGAAAACATGACCCCAGACGGACTGACAATGGACGGACCGACGCACAGCGTCATAACATAATAACGTCCCTTCTAATGACGGGCGTATAACAAAAAATCAAGATTACCACCATAGCAGTCATTTTCAATATCAGATGAGTCTTTTTTTTATTTGAGACTAACTTAAAATTATTCCCTATCATATAATTAAAAACCATTAGCAAAAGGATTTACTGTTCAAGGCAACATCCAATATCAAAAGAATTTACCATGTTGAAATAACAATGAAAAAAAATTAAAATTACCACCATGGCTGTCATTTCCAATATCAGATGGGTACTTTTTTTATTTAGGACTAACTTACGGTTATCCCCTATTATACAATCCAAGCCTATTTCTAAAAGGATTTACTGTTCAGGAGGAGTAAAGGTAACAACATTTTCAAAGTAGACAACATCCTGGTGATTTTGAGTGTTAAATGGATCAGATTTTCGTTTCCGAACTACTGCAAGTCATATCCTACCATCAAATCAAGGTCATACATAAAAAACACTTATCATTAAAGAGTAGTTCAGGAGTAGCAATAACACGATTTAAAAGATGGTCTGGATGGGTCAAATTATAATTGAAGGCAGACTACAGGTCATCCTTTTATCATCTGGTCCAGAGCCCATATCTCATACAAAAGCTGTTAGCATTAATAAGCACCCATATCTTTTCTAAAAAGGAGTTACCATTAATTAGAAATCATAGTCTTAGTCTTGCCAAAATCCTACTGCTTACTAAGCATTGATGTCACCTAGATCCAGTCTGCTGTCTACATTGGTTAAGTCTTATTGTTTACTAAGCAGTGATGTCACCTAGATCCTGTCTGCTGTCTGTATTGCTTCAGTCTTACTGGTTACTAAGCAGTGATGTCACCTAGATCCTGTCTGCTGTCTGCATTAGTTCAGTCTTACTGGTTACTAAGCATTGATGTCACCTAGATCCAGTCTGCTGTCTACATTGGTTCAGTCTTACTGCTTACTAAGCAGTGATGTCACATAGATCCTGTCTGCTGTCTGCATTGGTTCAGTCTTACTGCTTACTAAGCAGTGATGTCACCTAGATCCTGTCTGCTGTCTACATTGGATCAGTCTTACTACTTACTAAGCAGTAATGTCACCTAGATCCTGTCTGCTGTCTGCATTAGTTCAGTCTTACTGGTTACTAAGCATTGATGTCACCTAGATCCTGTCTGCTGTCTGTATTGGTTAAGTCTTATTGTTTACTAAGCAGTGATTTCACCTAGATCCTGTCTGCTGTCTGCATTAGTTCAGTCTTACTGGTTACTAAGCAGTGATGTCACATAGATCCTGTCTGCTGTCTGTATTGGTTCAGTCTTACTGCTTACTAAGCAGTGATGTCACCTAGATCCTGTCCGCTGTCTGTATTGGTTAAGTCTTACTGGTTACTAAGCAGTGATGTCACATAGATCCTGTCTGCTGTCTGTATTGGTTCAGTCTTACTACTTACTAAGCAGTGATGTCACCTAGATCCTGTCTGCTGTCTGCATTAGTTCAGTCTTATTGTTTACTAAGCAGTGATTTCACCTAGATCCTGTCTGCTGTCTGCATTAGTTCAGTCTTACTGGTTACTAAGCATTGATGTCACATAGATCCTGTCTGCTGTCTGTATTGGTTCAGTCTTACTGCTTACTAAGCAGTGATGTCACCTAGATCCTGTCCGCTGTCTGTATTGGTTAAGTCTTACTGGTTACTAAGCAGTGATGTCACATAGATCCTGTCTGCTGTCTGTATTGGTTCAGTCTTATTGTTTACTAAGCAGTGATGTCACCTAGATCCTGTCCGCTGTCTGTATTCGTTAAGTCTTACTGGTTACTAAGCAGTGATGTCACCTAGATCCTGTCTGCTGTCTGTATTGGTTCAGTCTTACTGCTTACTAAGCAGTGATGTCAAATAGATCCAGTCTGCCATCTGCATTGGTTCAGTCTTAATGGTTACTAAGCAGTGATGTCACATAGATCCTGTCTGCTGTCTGTATTGGTTAAGTCTTATTGTTCACTAAGCAGTGATGTCACCTAGATCTTGTCTGCTGTCTGTATTGGTTCAGTCTTACTGGTTACTAAGCAGTGATGTCACCTAGATCCTGTCTGCTATCTGCATTGGTTTATTCTTACTGGTTACTAAGCAGTGATGTCACCTAGATCCAGTCTGCTGTCTGCATTGGTTCAGTCTTACTGGTTAATAAGCAGTGATGTCACCTAGATCCTGTCTGCTGTCTGCATTGGTTTATTCTTACTGGTTACTAAGCAGTGATGTCACCTAGATCCTGTCTGCTGTCTGTATTGGTTCAGTCTTACTGGTTACTAAGCAGTGATGTCACCTAGATCCTGTCTGCTGTCTGCATTGGTTTATTCTTACTGGTTACTAAGCAGTGATGTCACCTAGATCCAGTCTTCTGTCTGCATTGGTTCAGTCTTACTGCTTACTAAGCAGTGATGTCACCTAGATCCTGTCTGCTGTCTGCATTGGTTTATTCTTACTGGTTTCTAAGCAGTGATGTTACCTAGATCCTGTCTGCTGTCTGCATTGGTTCAGTCTTACAGGTTACTAAGCAGTGATGTCACTTAGATCCTGTCTGCTGTCTGTATTGGTTCAGTCTTACTGGTTAATAAGCAGTGATGTCACCTAGATCCTGTCTGCTGTCTGCATTGGTTCAGTCTTACTGGTTACTAAGCAATGATGTCACATAGATCCTGTCTGCTGTCTGCATTGGTTCAGTCTTACAGGTTACTAAGCAGTGATGTCACCTAGATCCTGTCTGCTGTCTGTATTGGTTCAGTCTTACTGGTTAATAAGCAGTGATGTCACCTAGATCCTGTCTGCTGTCTGCATTGGTTCAGTCTTACTGGTTACTAAGCAATGATGTCACATAGATCCTGTCTGCTGTCTGCATTGGTTCAGTCTTACTGGTTACTAAGCAGTGATGTCACCTAGATCCTGTCTGCTGTCTGCATTGGTTCAGTCTTACTGGTTACTAAGCAGTGATGTCACATACTGTACTTGTACTTATTTTAGCAGGATTCATATTTTAGCGGAATTAGCGCTGCTCAAAGTGCGCTAATCCATGACTACGCTAATATAAAATATATGAGATCGATAGAATTAAATGGGCACTTCCGTTTCAACTCTATAGTTATGTCTATCAAATAAATATCAAGAACAAATTCATCATTTATTTTGATAAAGCATAAAGAGGACACAAGTAACAATCGATTAAAGATGTTTGCATTACCGGACACTGTCGATATGATTATCACAAAACCAACGCAAGAATTAAAAAAAACGTGGTTTGAAGTTTAGGAATTAACCCCCCGCTAAGCATATCGCTTCTACAATACCGTCTATTACGTAATTATAGACAAAGAGCAGTCAGCGATACAAGTAATTTATCTTATATCAACTTATGAAAACAATGGCTTCGTCCGTAAAACGTAAGAATGGCATTTTGTTTTCTATATGTCTTTCTTTAAAAAATTATTACTTATCATTATAACTAGGTGTTTTGCTTTCAATGATATGGTAGGTTATTGGATAAACATGAATGAAATGAGGTTGTATTTGATTCACTGCATATACTGTGAGTAAGGTAATTGACCTGACGCTTGTCATCCAAGCCAATCAACGGTTTAACAACTCCAGGTACATGTACTCGTTTATTATGTCCAATGGCAAATGTGTCATACCAGCCGATTCGATAATCGCACGTGTGGCATATATTTCAATTCCTCGTAATTTAGATACTTAAATGCACTATTTTTACTCAAAAACTGTTTTGAATGCGCCGATTTAATGGATAAATTGCGCTAATCGAACATGACAAATGCGCTAATTCATGACTACGCTAAAATACTGCCAACCCTTCCTTCGAGCATTTTGCGCTAAAATTTGATTGCGCTTATATATGTACACGTACAGTAGATCCTGTCTGCTGTCTGCATTGGTTCAGTCTTACTGCTTACTAAGCAGTGATGCCACATAGATCCTGTCCGCTGTCTGTATTGGTTCAGTCTTACTGCTTACTAAGCAGTGATGTCATATAGATCCTGTCTGCTGTCTGTATTGGTCAAGTCTTATTGTTTACTAAGCAGTGATGTCACCTAGATCCTGTCTGCTGTCTGTATTGGTTAAGTCTTACTGCTTACTAAGCAGTGATGTCATATAGATCCTGTCTGCTGTCTGTATTGGTCAAGTCTTATTGTTTACTAAGCAGTGATGTCACCTAGATCCTGTCTGCTGTCTGTATTGGTTAAGTCTTATTGTTTACTAAGCAGTGATGTGATTTAGATCCTGTCTGCTGTCTGTATTGGTTAAGTCTTATTGTTCACTAAGCAGTGATGTCACCTAGATCCTGTCTGCTGTCTGTATTGGTTCAGTCTTACTGGTTACTAAGCAGTGATGTCACCTAGATCCAGTCTGCTGACTGTATTGGTTAAGTCTTACTGGTTACTAAGCAGTGATGTCACCTGCTTTCAGTCTACTGTTTGTACATGTATTGGTTTGTTCAAGGTACTGTGTTTTATTAGCCCTCAGACTTATAGACAGTGTATAATGTTCCAATAAGAAACTCTTTAAGAATCCATAATGTTACAATCTTGTGTTACTTACTTATGATACTACACTTGACTGGAAGAGGTACTCGGGCTGATATGTGGCTGATGAAGTTTCGTATGGTAGACAAATGTTTCTCACAGAAATGCTGAACTCCATCCCTTAATGGTTCTGGCTGTTACAAATTCAAAATTTAGAGTTTAATTCTTTGAAAATATATATTGCATAAATTTAATTCCTCACATAACAAATCTTCAATTTTCATTTTTTGTACAAGTTCTAACCAGACTGCAAACCTAGCAAAGCATACTACTAAATTCATTCTATATCTTAACTGAATTTACAGCTTGTAAAAAATTGGTTTGAAATCCCTTCATTTAGACCAGCTGAAAATATTAAAAAATTTTAACAAAATTACAAAAATTTTCGATTATTTACTTTCTCAAAATCTCTGCACTAATACAGTAAACTTATCCAAACAACTAACTTAATTCATTTTTTGATAATCTCTACTGAGCAACAATATGTATGACCTTACAGGTAGTGAAGAGACAGTCTGACTTCCTACAGTAATAGCACTGGACATGGACATGTGGTCCGACATGAAGGTAGAGGCTGGGCTTCCTGGCCGCTCTGATATAAGTTTTACATTTGATGCACTATTTCTGAAAAGAAAATTATGAAGTCTTTCACATGTTCAATAAAAAAGAAAGGAATGAAAGAAAAAAGAAATGACTTAAAATTATTGTCAGACTGCTATGTATTGTATTATTGCTTTGTGTTGATCAAACTCGAAAAATATGTATATAAGCATTCCATTCTTTACATAAAAATCACAGATTTCATAATCAGAAGGTTTTTTAAAGGATACAATAGGAAAGTTAATTGATGATTGTCATTCCACTATATCACTTATGTAAAATAGATAATTAAAAGAATGATATACATTCAAAACTCATAACTTACATGTTCACATATTTATTGAATTTTAATATCAAAATAAACATTTGAACAATGTACTACATGCACTGTTTTGAAATATACAGTCATATTGTTTATATCTGTTTATTTACAGATAAAAATAAATTCTTGGGAAAAAGGTATTTTACTATTCACAGAATAAGGTGTATTACAAAATGAAAATATACAAAATTCATTATAAATCTGGTACAATATATTTTTATAAAAAGCCTGGTATGAATTATTACCCACTATGTGTTAATTACTTTTATGTGATACACATATCAATTGGTTTATGCCTATAATTATCATAGATACACAAATAAAGAATAATATCCAAATACATGCAGTTTACTGATAAATACTGCGAATTTCACAGAAAGCCAATCAAGAAGCTGTAAACAAGCATGTGTAATAAATTCTTTGTCATGTGCACTGTCTCAGACTCACAGAAACAACTACGATTTCAGACTTACTAACTAAGCAACTTCAAATCCAGACTTGAAAACCAACCTAAACATGACAGCTCACCTGAATGCGACAACAGTAAATGCAAGATGAAAGCTTATAACTATTCTGTCAAAACATGCATACATACAACTAAGAATAAGCTCTGGTGTACTTTAATATAATGAAAATGTGAGAGTGTTTGGAAACACATGCAAGATTTTACATATGCAAATAGCATGGTATAAAAGCAATGGCTTCTTTGAGTAAAATAAATCAGTTTCTTGCCTTGAAGTTGCTTTTTAACGGTATACATAAGATATACGTACATATAAAACAATATCACCCTGACCACAGAAAGGAAACTACATAAGACTGAACATTCCTTAACATTCAATGCCAAAACTAAAATATTCAAGCAAGTTTGATCTTATCCCAAATAAAACTGTTGTATGCATTATGCATAGCATTTGAAAAGAAAAAGAGATATATATACATGAACTACAATCTACTGCAACACTCTTGTCAGACTAGGGGGTCATTTTATTGATGAAAATGGCTATTCTTGTTGACAAAATTTCAAAAACGAATTTAGACAATTGAAAATCTGGCAATTTTATTTCATTACAGGTATCTGAAATACCTAGAAACAAAAACACTGCAAAAATGGGTACCAGTATCTCTTGACATGACCTTGAGAATCTACAAGATTCTTTTTGCTTCATAAATAAGAACAAGGCCCACATTGCATAACATGCCTGTCACTGAATTTCAGAATAGAAACTCTCTGCATTGAACAAAATTAACTCTTAATAAAGGGCAATAGCATGTGCAAAACAAGAGGCCCAAATGGGCCTATATCGCTCACCCGAGTACCTAGATGATCAGTCATGCAGGAAGGAAGAATTCATTTATTTTTGCATTACTGTGACTAAGTCAGCACAAATGTTGAAAATATGTCAAATTTTATGTCAGACCAAAATAAAAACAACACGTTTTTGCACATCCATTCAAGGGATTTTGATATTAAGCATTTGCTTTGTCTCGGCAAGATGTCATTCAGGGCAACAAGTTAGTCATTTTCTTTATGTGGGGCCTATTGTTGACTGATTTAAAGTCAGGGTCATGAACAACAATTGTTTCAAATATTGTCCAGATCCAACTTAAAATGGCCTAATTTCATATGTTGAGTGTTGAGAAATATCTAAAAACTTATTTAGATGTATGAAGAAATGAAAAAAACTAGAACGGGCCTATCGCTGAACGGAACTATCGGTGAACAGGAATTTTACGAGCCCCCACAGCAGAAATGTGTCGGTACGACAGGAATGTCCCCCACTGACAGCTATCCTTGAATACAAAATATTTTGAAGTTGACATAGAGAAATTCTAATAAACAGTTTAGGAGGATTTGCGATGACAAGATGTGGCCATCTGCAATGCACTTTTTCTAATTTCAAAGTCCCATGACTCCTGCAAAAATTTTCTGAGCAGAGTTGCCTCCTTTTATGCACATCTTCATATGCTGCCCTACCTATCTGTGAAGTTTGGTGAAATTCTGATGAACGGTTAAGGAGGAGTTGCAATGACAAGGTGTGGCCATGAGTAATTCACATTTTCAAGTTTCAAAGTCCCATAACTCCTGCAAAAATTATCTGAGCAGATTTACCTCCCTTCATGCACATCTTCATATGCTGCCCTACCTACCTGTGAAGTTTGGTGAAATTCTGATGAACGGTTTAGGAGGACTTGCGATGACAAGGTTCAAGCATATGCAATGCACATTCTAATTTCAAAGTCCCATTCCTCCCGCAAAAATTTTCTGAGCAGAGTTGCCTCCTTTTATGCACATCTTCATATGCTGCCCTACCTATCTGTGAAGTTTGGTGAAATTCTGATGAACGGTTAAGGAGGAGTTGCAATGACAAGGTGTGGCCATGAGTAATTCACATTTTCAAGTTTCAAAGTCCCATAACTCCTGCAAAAATTATCTGAGCAGATTTACCTCCCTTCATGCACATCTTCATATGCTGCCCTACCTATCTGTGAAGTTTGGTGAAATTCTGATGAACGGTTTAGGAGGAGTTGCAATGACAAGGTGTGGCCATGAGTAATTCACATTTTCAAGTTTCAAAGTCCCATAACTCCTGCAAAAATTTTCTGAGCAGAGTTGCCTCCCTTCATGCTCATCTTCATATGCTGCCCTACCTACCTGTGAAGTTTGGTGAAATTCTGATGAAAGGTTAAGGAGGAGTTGCGATGACAAGGTGTGGCCATGAAAAATTCACATATTCAAATTTCGAAGTCCTGTAACTCCTGCAAAAATTTTCTGAGCAGAGTTGTCTCCCTTCATGCAAATCTTCATAAGCTGCCCTACCTACCTGTGAAGTTTGGTGAAATTCTGATGAATGGTTTAGGAGGAGATGGGATGACAAGGTTCAAGCATATGCAATGTACATTTTCTAATTTCAAAGTCCCATACCGTAACTCCTGAAAAAAAATTCTGAGCAGAGTTGCCTCCCTTCATGCACATCTTTATATGCTGCCCTACCTACCTGTGAAGTTTGGTAAAATTCTGATGAACGGTTTCAGAGAAGAAGTCCAAAATGTGAAGAAGTTAACAACTGATGGACAGACGGACGACGACGACGATGGATAACGTACTAGTTTTCATTATAGGGCAAAAATGGGGGAATTGAGACAAAAATCATGCTTTATATGAAGGACCCTACTCATCACATACAAACTAATTTTCACATCAACATCTTGAAGAAGGAAAACTGATTATATTCAAATGGCAATGCCTCTTGTAAAATGAGGGAGGTCTATTCCAAAAAAGAAATCAAATTTCATATGTAGGACCTCATACTAAAGATATACACAAAATTTCACTTCAGTATCTTTCCAGAATAAAATGGCCTCTGACGGACAGAAAGTGCCATAACATAATATGTTCCGTCTTATAACAGGAATATCAGAAAAGAGAATTACAAAAATGTGTCTTCTAGAGTGTTCACAAGACCAGCAGGACATATGCATGGTCAAACTTATGAAGATGTATGAACAAATGAATGGACATATAGCACTTAATATTGTTACTATATCCCCACAACATGTTGTGCCACTGAATAACAAATGTCCAAAAACACAGATAAAGAAGGTTTTGAACTTCAATTACCAAATGGTAATCCTCCTAATGAGTCTAATATTCTCTATGAGAGAAATTCCATTGATGTGATATTTTCCTAAACTTGTCAGTGATTTCTTCTTGCTAATGAGAACATACCTACATGTAGCCAACACACAACAAGGCTTACTTTGTTACTGTCCAATAACACTGATAGCCCCTTTATTATAACATTTAGCAATCAGACTATATGTATCCCAATCGCAAATCTTTGGTACTATATGAACCACGCTCTAGTCATTTTCAGGAAAGTACTTTGTACCTTCTTGTGAAATATTCCAGTAGACCATCTAAACTCTCAAATGAAAAAGCTCTGAAAATCAGTAATTGAATGAAAATGAGTAAAATAGCTTAAGAAATTGATACTGTATACTTAATGATTTAACTGTATGAAAATATAAGTGCCTATAGCACTGTGTTGATCTTCTTACAAGATACTAAATGAGTAAAATTATGTATGAACCTTGTGGATACTCAATATATAGATTCCCAACTCCCACACAAAAGTAGAGATATTACATACAAGATGGATACTGTAATGAATTCTGGATATCTCATGCATATAGTATAATTCATGCAGCTTATGATATTCTATCAAATCAGTTGTACAGTATATGACTATTGAATCTGGGTATGTTCAATAGTGTAATATAATCTCTCGTTATGAATATTATGCTCTATGGGAAACAGCTTGAAATTTTAAACACACGTAAGATCTACAGACTTCCCTATACTGTACTTGGTTTTATCACGAAAGCAGAAGTGAGTTTATAATTCTGTACAAAAAGTACTTTGACTTAAAGTGGATGAGGGAAAATGAGATACATGTACTTCAATTTCAAAAATCATTTGTTACTTACTTACAAATTCAAAAAGTCACATAACAACTTTTTCTAAGTATTTCATCGTATCAGAGAAAAGAGTCATGATAAGAGGCCCAAAATGACATTATAGTACTTATCTGAGCACAATTTTTCCATTTGCAAATAAATGACTACAGTCGAACCTCCATAACTCGAAGTGCTCAGAACCTATGAAATCACCTCAAGTTTCGGTAGGTTCGATATTTGGAAGTTGCGGAAATTCGCGGATAATTAGAAAGGGAAAGATCGAACATTACCACCTACCTACATTTTGTAGCAAAAAGACGTTATAATATTCTCAATTTATTTGTATATCATGTCAAATATCATCTACGTATTTAATAAAACTAATATAATGTATAACATGGAGATCTTCCCTTATAAAGACATTCTATCTGCTTTGACTCTGTTCAACGATGTCAGGGGCTTGGCTCAATATCTTAGATGAAGTTGCTGTTTAAAATTTACAGCTTGTATAATTATTCAAGACAATTTTCAACATTAGCAGTTTTAACAAGTCCGTTAATCCGTCAAGCTTGGATGCAGTCAACCGTGTAATTTTAATCGCTGTGTAAACAAGCCATTTTGCTTTTTTATCCTGTTATATGATTAAAGCTTCCGATGGAAAAATTAGAGACATTGACTACTGAAATGCTTTGAGTTTTCGAAGATGAAATTAAGTACAAATCTGTACCGAAGTTCAATCAGTACTATTGTCATGCCAGGAGTCTGACTGGTGGAGACATATTACGGCCAGTCAAAGCTATCCACATGTAAAGAGTATTACATTCAATTAGTGCTATCGTAATGCCAGGAATCTGACTGGTGGAAACAAATTATGGCAAATCAAAGCTATCGTCATGTAAAAAATCTATTACATTCAATCAGTGCTATCGTCATGCCAGGAGTCTGACTGGTGAAGACATATTGTGGCCAATCAAAGCTATCGTCATGTCAAGAGTCTATTACGGTCAATCAGTGCTTCATGCCAGGAGTCTGAATGGTGGAGACATGTTATGGTCAAAGCTATTTTAAAAGACCACAATGACCACAAGTGGATTTCCTTGATTTTAAGCTACGGGTATTAGTGTTACTCCGCTAAGATAATATGTAATTTGTATTTATTGTATTTTTACCTGGCACAGTGATAAATTTTTGTTCTTAGAAAAAATGACACTTAAAGTTAACACATAAAAGTAAAAATTCAAGACCTGAACTTCACTTTGAAATAAAGGGAATTAAGCGACCCTGAGACAACAAAGTTTCAACAGATTTACATATCTCTACATATGGGGTGAATTTGATGTATGTATACGAGTTATCACCTTGAAATGCTTAAAATATATTTCCTATCTTCAGATGCTGCAACCTTGAACCCTAAGATTTAAACTAAATATGCATCATTTTTTCATCTGAACTGAGTATATCCAAAGGACCAGGGGTCACTAACTCCCTTTTTTAGCCTTGAGATTTTCAGAAATTAATTTGGGCTAAAATATGAATTTATTGGGGTGTTTGTCTCTATCTTTGGGGGATTAACAAGGAAAATATTTGATAAAGAACTTACTAAATCTTTACATTAAATACATATTTTGATCATGTATATGTAGAAGTATCATCTGAAAAGTAAATAATTATTCATAAAAGTAATTCAAATTAGGGTGTTAGTGAACCAAGTCTTTTGGTTTGAATCTGATGTATGGTACCCAGTGTCCCAGTGACATCATACCACTGGCCACCACAGATACACTGATTTATCTAGAATCATGAGTAATGAATCTGATGTATAGTACCCAGTGTCACAGTGACATCATACCACTCACCACCACAGATACACTTATTTATCTAGAATCATGAGTAATGGATCTGATGTATGGTACCCAGTGTCCCAGTGACATCATACCACTCGCCACCACAGATACACTGATTTATCTAGAATCATGAGTAATGAATCTGATATATAGTACCCAGTGTCACAGTGTCATTATACCACTCACCACCACAGATACACTTATTTAGAAACCTGTGTAATGATGGTATGACTGTCAGACAGACAGACAAATGGTAAAAAACATTTAATCCCTTCCGGCTATGCCAGAGAGGGACCAGGATATATTCTTTGCTGATCAGGTTTCTTTAAGATAATCACTGAGATTTAGAAAACCACCCGAGTTTACCATGAAGAGAACATCTTTCACTCTAAAATCTATAAACAGTGTACTTTTATTGCCACAATATATACCATAATTGACTAATGCTGTAAAATTTTCATATGTACCTCGAAGACTTTGCAAGACTCTGTTCACTGGACATGTTGCTGGAAGGAAGCTTGCGTTGCTGTACTGTGGCTACATTTCCGCTAGGGTATGTGGAGTTGGGTGGATTTCCCACTGTGATTATAGTGACTGTGCCTTCAGTTTGACTGGACACAGATTTCATTTCCTTTTCTGAACTTGAACTGCAACCAAAGTTAGTGTATCAGAATAGATCAGTTTAATAAAGTGATTAATCTCTTCTTGTTGAATTGTCCATCAAAGTGGAAAAGTATTGGTATGAAAGTTGTTGAATGACTGTAAATTCAAGCTATTGACCAAGGTGAGATATTGTCAGTCAAGCAACAGTCACAATTTTATACATAACCATAATATGCAGAATTCGGGAGAATTCTTTTCATGGGCAGACAAATCACCTTAATAACTTCTGTGAAAATAGTTGTTTTCTCAAAAAATAGAAGAATTATTTTATCATATCAATATATATTGTAACCTTTAACTCATGTTTTTCATCTTCACTTCAATTAAACTTTTGATCTAACTACTGCACTTTAAATAAACAGGATTTGACATACTTGTGCAACAAGTGACATCTGGCCCAGTACCAAACAATTAAAATAATAAATCATATGGTATGCCAAACCTTATATTTGTGATCCAATGCTCTAGAAATACTTTGTTAATTGACCATAAAATGTTATACAGGAAACCTGTATATAACGGACACTCAAGAGACTATTTGTCCATTATAGACAGGTGTCCGTTTAAACCAGGTTCACATAATAAAGCACCCAAGTAACATAATTGCACTAAAAGTCCTCCAAAATTTCCGCTTTGAAATGTCACTTGCTTGAGTTATTTCAGTTTCAAATTCTCTTGCCAATTCACGACATCCCTTTCCATTTGCCACAGAATTTATCAAATCTACCTTTACTTCAAATTGAATGATAACGCCTTTCTTTTGGACCCCATAGTTCAAACGGTCTTATTTTATTCCGAATCAACTCAGTTTTCTACTCTCAACAGCTCCGGGTATAAACACCCTATGATAATACAGTAAACATATACCATTATCGATTGATGCATATCAGTAAACAATCATTATCTACCTGTATATCCTGGTACATGTACAGGTAAAACTTAATTGGCTAATTATTGGCTTATCGATTTGAAGTTGTCACTGTGTGTACATTGTACAAGAAAACTTAATTGGTTAATCACCAGCTTGTGTTTGTAAAACAAACACACATGGTTGTTACACTGTCCGTTAAAACCAGGTCTTTTTTAAGTGATTTATTAGCGTATGGTATGGAAGAAGTGTCCGTTGTCCGAAATAGACAGTGTCCGCTATATAGAGAAATATTTTCAAGACTATATGAAGAAAAGAACTGGTTCTATTAAAACAATCTGTCCGTTATAAGTGAGTGTACGCTAATCCTGAGTGTCCGTTAGTCAACTCTAGCTACACTCAAAATCTTGATCTTTTACTCGACATAAAAAACTTAATCATTACTTTATATATAGATTTGATGCTCCGTTAATCTGGCCTCCAATTCTTCAGAAAAATCCAATTATCTAGACAAAAAGTGGGTGAAGGATTTCCCCAAAGTCATTTTGCAACAACTATCCCAAAATCTGTGTTCACTCTATTTATGTTACTATAATAATACATGTAGACCTCTTATTTGAACAAATTTTTTACCCTCTGAGCACAACTGCAGCATATTACCTTTTTAATCTATTGGTAAAGCCATGCTGTTTAATGCCCTGTCTCCCCTTTTAACACATCGACACTGCATTCATATCGTCAACTGTGTGTGGTACATGTATATATATTATCTGTGCTTCTTACAAAACACATCTTGAGATATAGTTGAGTGTTCAGTACAAGTTAAAAGTAATTTGATACATTGTACTGATAATGTACTGGTAGATACATTGCACTAATAATGTACTGGTAGATACATTACACTGATAATGTACTGGTTGATACATTGCACTGATAATGTACTGGTTGATACATTGCACTGATAATGTACTGGTTGATACACTGCACTGATAATGTACTGTTGATACATTGCACTGATAATGTACTGGTTGATACACTGCACTGATAATGTACTGTTGATACATTACACTGATAATGTACTGGTAGATACATTACACTGATAATGTACTGGTTGATACATTGCACTGATAATGTACTGGTTGATACATTACACTGATAATGTACTGGTAGATACATTACACTGATAATGTACTGGTTGATACACTGCACTGATAATGTACTGGTTGATACATTACACTGATAATTTACTGGTTGATACATTACACTGATAATGTACTGGTTGATACATTGCACTGATAATGTACTGGTTGATACATTACACTGATAATGTACTGGTTGATACACTGCACTGATAATGTACTGGTTGATACATTGTACTGATAATGTACTGGTTGATACATTGCACTGATAATGTACTGGTTGATACATTGTACTGATAATGTACTGGTTGATACATTGTACTGATAATGTACTGGTTGATACACTGCACTGATAATGTACTGGTTGATACACTGTACTGATAATGTACTGGTTGATACACTGCACTGATAATGTACTGGTTGATACACTGTACTGATAATGTACTGGTTGATACATTGCACTGATAATGTACTGGTTGATACATTGTACTGATAATGTACTGGTTGATACACTGCACTGATAATGTACTGGTTGATCAACTGCACTGATAATGTACTGGTTGATACATTGTACTGATAATGTACTGGTTGATACATTGCACTGATAATGTACTGGTTGATACATTGTACTGATAATGTACTGGTTGATACATTGTACTGATAATGTACTGGTTGATACACTGCACTGATAATGTACTGGTTGATACACTGTACTGATAATGTACTGGTTGATACACTGCACTGATAATGTACTGGTTGATACATTGTACTGATAATGTACTGGTTGATACACTGCACTGATAATGTACTGTTGATACATTGTACTGATAATGTACTGGTTGATACACTGCACTGATAATGTACTGGTTGATAAATTGTACTGATAATGTACTGGTTGATACATTGTACTGATAATGTACTGGTTGATACATTGCACTGATAATGTACTGGTTGATACATTACACTGATAATGTACTGGTTGATACATTGCACTGATAATGTACTGGTTGATACACTGCACTGATAATGTACTGTTGATACATTACAAAGAAATTTCAATCTATGTAACAGACACTCCATAGCATTAAGGGATCTTCTATGTACTGACGTTAACCGAGACATCGGACATCTATTTTACCGTCTTATTCAGGACACTAGAAATTGAATAAATGCCTAAGAGAACCAACCTGTGACCTCTTTGCAAGTATATACAGACAAAAAATTAATCAATTAAATGGGATAGTGCTTCCTGATATTTTAAGTTTTTTAAAAAAGATAAACGTTTTGTTTAATTATTCAAATAAATGCAGGTTTAGTGAGGCAGCTGTCAACTAGATGATGTTTTTTAATCAAAACAGATCTCTTCCCCACCCCCTCCCCAACTCCTGTTACCTCTCTCAAACTCATGTCTTAATTTACTGCACAGTACTTATTTTGGTTCCAATCTAAATCAGTATTTTTGAAAAGAAAAAAAATGCTTAAGATATTTATTTAAACTATGATATATATAATCAATATTAATCAAGAATAATAACAGAAGATTGATAGATAGATTGACTGACTGATTTTTGTTTAACGTCACACCACGAATATTTCATGTATATGGTGACAGCATCTGCCTGATGCAGGGCTTACAAATTTTGACCTTTGCAACGGACCCACCCGAAGCAGTGAGGGATCTTTAACGTGCCATGCATACCACGACACGGGGGCCTCAGTTTTTACTGTCTCATCCGAAAGACAGGACACCAGCATGATCAGAGCGGGAATCGAACCCCGGCCTCCCAATCAGGAGTCCAGCACAATACCAATAGCCCATGCCGGCTTAAAAACAGAAGAAAATGTGACCTTGACCTTGGATCAAGATGGTGTGAAACATATGGGTTATGATCAACAACATACTGCATAAATATGAAAGTGATAGGCTGTATGGCATGAAAGACATAACCCAGGCATGATTTGCAGACACTATTTCATCATAAAAGTTCAAAAAGGTCTTGACCTTGGTCACATGACCTTGGGACAAGGTGATGTGAAACCTTTAGGTCAACTAAAATATGAAAGTGAAAGGAAGTACGGTATGAAAGATATAGCTCAGACACAATTTCACCTTCAACTTCGTCACTTGACCTTGAGTCAAGGTGTTGAGAAATTTATGGGTCATGATCAACAATATACCAAAATATTAAACTGATAGGATGTACGGTATGAAAGATAGAGCTCAGACACAATCTGTGACAGACGGACAGACAGACAGAAGGATGACAATGGCAAAACCAGTATGTCTCCTCCTGTTGGGGGAAGACATAATACTACAGGACTTAAGAGTACTAATTTGGACAAATCAAACAGATTTTATCAGTTTGAAGATCAAATAGCTTTGGTATTTGTAAAGGTATTTAATGATAGATTTTAGAGACAGTGTTGCATAAAATAGTCATTCATATACGTAAGAAATTATCTCTTTCTATATATGAATATGCATAAGCACTATAAACAACTATAATGAAGTAACACTCCAAACAAATACACGAGTATAATGATACGATAGTCTAGGAAATCCATTATCGGGAAATACAGGCAAGGAACAATCATGTCCAGATTAATTGAGCATCACTAAACTTGCTTTTGTACTTACTACTTTTTATGATCTTCTTTTAATTGCTGGACAAGTATTCGGACAGCACTGGAGCCACTTTGCGCTAGTTTTCCTATATCTTCAATATTCTCTGCCAGCAGAGTGTTGTTACTCAGACTTAAAGCTTTGATCTCTTGCAATACTACAGTTAAGGCTGTCTGGTCAGTGAGACTTAGGTTAGATACAAAATACTTCATACTCTGCTTGGCTTGAATCTACAGACAGAATACATATATGTATTATAGACATTAACCATTTTAAGTATACCTATTTGACTGAAGTGCATTATACCCCTGGTCTGATACTGTGTGATTGTGACACTTTCTATACAATATTTATCCACATTCACATTGTGTAAGCAGTATTGAACTATTTATGCGTTGTAGGTTTTAGGTAGTCTTTGTGGAAGTGTCCTGCCAAATAGAAGATACCTACTTCTATTTTGCACTTAGTCTCACATCTGACAGGAGATGCATATTCCTCCTGGATATTCAGTCTTACCTCTGACAGGAGATTTTTTACCTCCTGGGCACCTAGTCTCACCTCTGACAGGAGATGTTTACTCCTCCTAGGCACCTAGTGTCACCTCTGATAGGAGATGGTTACTCCTCCTGGATATATATTCTTACCTCTGACAGTAGATGCCTACTCCTCTTGATCTTTTAGTCTCAGCTCCAAAAGGAGATGTTTACTCCTCCTGGGCACTTAGTCTCACCTCTGACAGAAGATGCTTACTCTTCCTGGATACTGTACGTGTACATATATTAGCGCAATCAAATTTTAGCACAAAATGCTCGAAAGAGGGGTCGGCAATATTTTAGCGTAGTCATGAATTAGCGCATTTGTCATGTTCGATTAGCGCAATTTATCCATTAAATCAGTGCATTCAAATCTGTTTTTTGTAAAAAAAAAGGTGTGTTTAAGTATCTTATTTACGAGGAATTGAAATATATGCCCGACGTGCGATTATCGAATCGGCTGGTATGACACGTTTGCCATTGGACATAATTAACGAGTACATATACCGGGAGTTGTTAAACCGTTGATTGGCTTGGATGACAAGCGTCGGGTCAATTACCTTACTCACAGTATATGCAGTGACTCAAATACAACCTCATTTCATTCATGTTTATCCAATAACCTACCATATTATTGAAAGCACAACATCTAGTTATAATGATAAGTAATAATTTTTTTTTAAACAAGGGGCCCAAGTGGGCCTATATCGCTCACCTGAGTACCTAGATGATCAGTCATGCATGAAGGAAGATATCATTTATTTTTGCATTAATGTGACTAAGTCAACACAGATGTTGAAAATATGTCAAATTTTATTTCAGGCTAGAATAAAAAACAAAAAAACAACACTTTTTTGCACTTCCACTCAGGTGATTTTGATATTAAGCATTTCCTTTGTCTCTGCAAGATGTCATTCAGGGCAACAAGTTAGTCATTTTCTTTAGGTGGGGCCTTTTGTTGACTGATTTCAAGTCTTGGTCATGAACAACAATTGTTTCAAATATTGTCCAGATCTAACTTAAAATTGCCTAATTTCATATGTTGAGTGTTGAGAAACATCTAAAAACTTATTTAGATGTGTAAAGAAATGAAAAAAAAATTTTTGACCACAGCTTGATTTGAACCGCTACTCTCCATATTTCAATTACCAAGTGGTATATGTACCATTGTGAGAACTGCTTTTTAGACATGGTGACATTATCTGTTAACCAATTTGGATGAAATTTACCATATTGATAGAGGACCTTTAGTACTTCATGTATTCCATGTTTCATTAAAATCTTTCATGCGGTATAACAGCAGAAGTGAAAAATGTAACTGAATTGTTCCTATACACCCTCATTTGGAAGTCTTAAAAAATTCATAGAAAATCCAAAAATTGAGATATTGACAAAATTCTTTCAAAGTAACAATCCTTACCATAATTATGATCACAATAGTCCATAAGAATCATCAATATCAATTAACTAGGAAATATGACACTTTTTTTCTGCATTGAATCACCAAGTCCAAATAAATGTCGAAAAAAAAATTCTAAAATTTGATTTTGGAAGGGAACCAAAATGACAATACGTCTTCACTCATCCCTCTAGATCATTTCTATGCATTCTGTTTGTCTCTGTATACAGCCCGTATGAAAAAGAATATTGTTAAAGGAGGGAACTCTTTTGTGACCTACTTTTGACTATGGTGGCGCCACCTGTAAAGAGGTCTGGACAAAAACAACAGAATTTGAAAAGGATCATAAGTGACTTATTTCTACCAAGATTTATTAAAATCCTTCCAACAGTTTTGTAGAAAAAGTTGAAAATGTGAAAAATGGCCCCCCCCTTTTTTTTTGAAGTCTTAAACGTAAAATTCCTAATTTCATATGTTGAGTGTTGAGAAACATCTAAAAACTTATTTAGATGTGTAAAAAAAAAAAAAATTTTTTTGACCACAGCTGGATTTGAACCGCTACTCTCCATATTTCAATTACCAAGTGGTATATGTACAATTGTGAGACCTAGTTTTTAGACATGGTGGCATTATCTATTAACCAATTTGGATGAAATTTACCAAATTGATAGAGGACATTTAGTACTTCATGTATTCCATGTTTCATTAAAATCTTTCATGTGGTTTTATAGAAAAAGTTGAAAATGTGAAAAATGGCCAACCCCCCCTTTTTTCTGGGAGTCTTAAAAAATTCATAAAAAATCCAAAAATTGAGATAACGACAAAATTCTTTCACAATAATATTCCTTACCACAACTGTGATCAAAATAGTCATTAAGAAATCATCGATATCAATTAACTGAAAAACATGACACTTTTCTTCATTGAAATGACTAAGTCCAGAAACACGTCAAAAAAGCGTAAATTTCTATTTGACGGATCTTAACCCCGAACACAATTTTTAATAACCCATCTTTATAGATTGTTGAAATGCAATTAGTTTCCCCATTTATGTACTGGTTCTGGAGAAAAAGATGTTTGAAGAGGGGTACCCTTTTGGGCACTTTTGGTCCCGCCCTGGATCCACCCCTGAGGGAATCTGGATCCCGAACACAAACTTGGTAGAGGACCTTGAGTACTTACTTCCTATGAGGTTTGATGAAATTCTGTGCAGCCAATCTGGAGAAGAAGTTGAAAATGTTTCAACCAATCAGAGCCAATGGCGGCCATCTTGGATCACGGACTGGTATAAAAAACACAAACTTCATAGACGACCTTGAGTACCAACTTCCTATGAAGTTTGGTGAAATTCTGTGCAGCTTTTCTGGAGGAGAAGTCGAAAATGTGTCAACCAATCAGAGCCAATGGCGGCCATTTTGGATCACGGATCGGCATAAAAAACACAAACTTGGTAGAGGACCTTGAGTACTTACTTCCTATGAAGTTTGGTGAAATTCTGTGCAGCAGTTCTGGAGAAGAAGTCGAAAATGTGTCAACCAATCAGAGCCAATGGCGGCCATCTTGGATTACGGATCAGCAAAAAAAGCACAAACTTGGTAGAGGACCTTGAGTACTTACTTCCTATGAAGTTTGGTGAAATTCTGTGCAGCAGTTCTGGAGGAGAAGTCGAAAATGTGTCAACCAATCAGAGCCAATGGCGGCCATCTTGGATCACGGATCGGCATAAAGAACACAAACTTTGTAGAGGACCTTGAGTACTTACTTCCTATGGAGTTTGGTAAAATTCTGTGCAGCAGTTCTGGAGAAGAAGTCGAAAATGTGTCAACCAATCAGAGCCAATGGTGGCCATCTTGGATTATGGATCGGCAAAAAAACACAAACTTGGTAGAGGACCTTGAGTACTTACTTCCTATGAAGTTTGGTGAAATTCTGTGCAGCAGTTCTGGAGGAGAAGTCGAAAATGTGTCAACCAATCAGAGCCAATGGCGGCCATCTTGGATCACGGATCGGCATAAAAAACACAAACTTTGTAGAGAACCTTGAGTACTTACTTCCTATGGAGTTTGGTGAAATTCTGTGCAGCAGTTCTGGAGGAGAAGTCGAAAATGTGTCAACCAATCAGAGCCAATGGCGGCCATCTTGGATCACGGATCGGCATAAAAAACACAAACTTTGTAGAGGACCTTGAGTATTTACTTCCTATGGAGTTTGGTGAAATTCTGTGCAGCGGTTCTGGAGGAGAAGTCGAAAATGTAGAAAAGTTAACGACGGACGACGGACGCTGCACTATGACAATAGCTCACTTGAGCTACGCTCAGGTGAGCTAAAAAAATACATATAGAAAAAAAATGCCATTCTTACGTTTTACGGACGAAGCCATTGTTTTCATAAGTTGATATGAGATAAATCACTTCTATCGCTGACCGCTCTTTGCCAATAATTACGTAATAGACGGTATTGTAGAAGCGATATGCATAGCGGGGGGTTAATTACTAAACTTCAAACCACGTTTTTATAATTCTTGCGTTGGTTTTGTGATAATCATGACGACAGTGTCCGGTAATGCAAACATCTTTAATCGATCGTTACTTATGTCCTCTTTATGCTTTATCAAAATAAATGATGAATTTGTTCCTGATTATTATCTGATGGACATATCTATAGAGTTGAAACTGAAGTGCCCATTTAATTCTACAATCTCATGTACTTTATATTAACGTAGTCATGAATTAGCGCACTTTGGACAGCACTAATTGCGCTAAAATATGAATCCCGCTAAAATAAGTACACGTACAGTATTCAGTCTTACCTCTGACAGGCGATGTTTACTCCTCCTAGGCACCTAGTGCCACCTCTGACAGGAGATGCCTACTCCTCCTGGATATTCAGTCTTACCTCTGACAGGAGATGTTTACTCCTCCTAGGCACCTAGTGTCACATCTGACAGGAGATGCTTACTCCTCCTGGATATTCAGTCTTACCTCTGACAGGAGATGTTTACTCCTCCTAGGCACCTACATGTAGTGTAACCTCTGAAAGGAGATGTTTACTCCTCCTGGGCACCTAGTCTCACCTCTGCTTTACATGAGTCAATGAATATTCACCTTGTACATTGTTGTGAGTGCAACTATCATGTTACATCAGCATCTTTTGTAATTACATTACGCATGATGTTCTATAATCTACATACAAGGCCCTATGACCTTGACCTTTGACTTTTAGATCACAAAATTTATAGGGCATATCCTTGGCTCAAGGGAGGTATGGGTATGAAGTTTCATTACTATTCCTAAATAATTGTAGGAGTTATAGAGTATGGAAATCATTTTCATTTATCAAGGCCCTATGACCCTGACCTTTGATCTTTTAATACTGTGATCAATAAAGCACATCCTCGGCTCATGGGGAGTGTGAGTATGAAATTTCATTACTATACATGTATCTAAATAGCTGTAGGAGTTAGAATCCAGAAACCAATCACATGTCACCCACCACCCATCCCACATCAAATTAAGAGTCGAGTTGCAAAACTTGACTAATTAATATTATGAAAATAAATTCATTAGCAATTGTATTTCAAGCTAGTACTGAACAGGGTCATTTGTCCTCCTTGTTTTCAAAAACATGTATAATATTTCACAAATTGGACTGAAAAAGACCTCAATGATATGATATACCAGGATAAAACATGTCTCAAAACTAATGCATCTTCAAAAAAAATTAGACTCAAAAACTTTTGGCAAATATTTCTATCCATGACAAAGTCAATACATGTAGTATTTACAATTAAATACTCTGTATACCAATATAAAACAAGTTTCTTATTTGCCAATGAATATTCAATTAAAATGAAAGATACCTGATACTAAAGTGTTATATTTCATTTGATTACACCATGTTTTGTCTGTTTGTTCAATTTTTCACAAGACTACATGTATTTCACTTAAGTATAAGAGGTACACTAGTAGACTTGCCCACTACCCCTACAAGGAGCAAGACATGAGAGATAACCATGAGCTCCACTGCAGTATTTCAGCCCCCTTAACCAAGAAGGACCTTATCTAAAATCATGAGATAAAGACTATGTGTAGTAACCAATAGAATACCACCACTTTTTATGAAGATACATAACAAAGAATGCATCAGTAGTCAAATATCTTTGACATAAATGTAAAGTCTCCTGATTTTTTGCTGAATTTCCCTTGCAGGAATTTTTTTTTCAGTATTTTCCCTACTTTCCAGAGTCCATGGACACTCTGTAAATTTATTATTTTATGCTTTTTCTCTAATTCCAAGAATACTCAGACTCTCAAATAAACTAAAGTATAGGTCTAGAAACCATTCACAAGTATTCAATAATATCTGATTAATTCTGCTCAAAATTAAAATATGATTTTTAAACTTTTCATTTGCTCTTACCTCATCTAATGTTCCAACTGCTCCTATAATTTGAAACACCTGAACCATTTGCATTGGTTGCTGCTCAGCATGTTTGCGTAGTTTTGCTACATGATTAACAAAAGGCTCAGGATTTGCTGTTGCCATATCAACAAACATAACCATGATTAGTGAAGCCAATGAAGGTGAAGAGAGGTAGTCACAAAACCGGGAAATATGAGTTTCTAGCACCTGAAAATAAAATATTAAAAAGGTTACAAAACACAAGCGAAGATTTACAGTTTATACCGGTAGTTGCTTATCTTGGTCTGTTAGTTACATGATACTGTACACATTTCCAGATAAAGTTTGTACCGGTACATCATTACTTTTCATTATTATTTTGCACAAAACTTTTCAGAACTTGAATACAGAAATAAAACATTTATTTTTGTTCTGTCAGCATGCTTTTGACATGCAATGAAATCAAGTATGAAATAAAGTAAACTATACTGAAAATAAATAAAAGATATTTCACTTTTGCATTTTTCTTTGCCATCAGTCCCATGACTTGAATTAAACTGGTTCTTTCAGATGTATCACAAGAGTCAAGAATCTCCACTAATTTATCTGTACTGTCAATGATGGGCTGTGGATTCTGAGTAAAGATCTGAGGGAGAACTGTGCTCAGAATGTAGTTTCCTACAATAGATGCAAGTTAACAACTAAGATAAATAGGAATAATTGTTAAACACTATGCTTACTCTTAAAGACAATCTTTATCAAAGGGTAAGTACAGTGGTAATATACCTTTCATGTATTGATATAAACTAAAATCTAGAAAGGTTTCACTATCATTAGTTTGTTTTTGTTTAAGTTTAACAAGACACCAGGATTATTACTTCTAAAATAGTGATTATAGCTGCCAGATGCATGACCTCAGAATTTTGATCTATGCTTCCAACTTAACTGATTTATCTTTTCATTTTTTTACGTCACCTCAAAATAATTTCTCATATTATGACAGCATCTACCAATACACTGCACAGAAATTTTACCTATGCAATGGACCCACTCACCGCAGTCTGGGATCCTTTATTTGATAACTTCTATAATGATTCAAGACCTTAGTTTGTACTGTTTCATTAAAAAGAAAGCAAACTGAACAACTCACCAGTTAAACCTCAGACTCCTTGGCCCTAGAGCAAACAGGCTACTAACAGTGTGCTATGCTGGCTCAAGATCTACCTGAACAGTGAAAGATCTCCTACATGCTGACATGATACATCTTCTATCTGACTATGACACAATAATTTCTATTTGTATCATCTTATATAGAAGAGAGGACACAGATGAGTGTTTGATAGAACTCAATCATATGGACCTCTTGGCTGCGATCCAAGATTGTTTTGAAGTTACTTAAAGGTACTGAATTCCCTAGTCTCTGAACAAACCTCTTAAAAGACTGCTACATGTAGTCTCTGAACAAACCTCTTAAAAGACTGCTACATGTAGTCTCTGAACAAACCTCTTAAAAGACTGCTAATGATTAGCTCCATGTGCTTGGCCAGGATATCTGCATTGTCAAGTGCAGCTAATGAGAGGTAACTTGACACATTACGACTAAGCTCTTTATTGTCAGAATTCAGGAAATTCACAACCACAGGTATCACAATCTTCATCACTTTTGCCTTCTCATAATGCTACAACAGAATAAAGTTGCAGGTATCTAATTCTGAAAATTGCAAAACAGCAAAAATACAACACTGGATTCAAAGTTAGAAGAAAATTACAAAAACTACTGATCAAAAGATGTTGAAAGCTTTCTTTCAAAAAATTTTTCTTCCACCCTATTACGGGAATGAAACCAAAGTCAATAAATTGGGATGGGAAAACTTGGGGAAATTGAATCCTTACAAAGAAAACTCTAAAAAATCACAAATAAATAGTACACACCTTAAATCTAAATGGACTCAGGATTCTTCAATTTAAATTAAATCATTGTTCTATTTTGGAATGAATATATGTTTACATACAAATGTTTAGAAATGCCTTTGGGCATAATTTTTTCTATTTACAGATTATCTAACACTATATAGTATATTATCCTGGATTAAATAGCAATTTTGGGCCAGCGGAACAACCAGAACCACAGAGAATTGAGCCATATAAGTGATATCAGTACTCTGACTAAAAATATCATTAAAATAATAAAGGTGCAATGGTTAACCAAATTAACCAAAAGCTGTGGTTCGATTTGACTTGTTTTACGATTTGGTTTGGTTTTTATTTTCACTCTCTTGTTGATGATATAGCTGATCTGCGAAACCAAATCTAATGGTCAATTACACAGGATATCAATACAATCTCAGAAAGAGACAAGCATTTTAAGACTTTTTTTCATCCAATCATATATTAAAAGAAGTTCCTCAAAAATTCTTATTTATCATTTGTAGCAAAGCAACTTAAGAACTTTCCAATTTAATGCTTTTTTGTAGAAACCTGATACATGTACTTATGTCTTTCACAATAATCAAACCAAAAAATAAACTTAAGAAAGTTCATACCATAAACAAGCAGCTCATAACATCTGATGCCACCTTAGCATGAGGTGGATCCCGCTCATGAGATGACGGATTAAGGTCATGTTTCTGACATAATTCCAGTAAGCTGACCAATGCAGGAGCATGCTGTTCTATCGTCTCAGTCTCCCTGTAAATATCATAGATACAGAATACAACCTTATTTGCTTAATACTGACCCATCGCTTTTGTGGAATATTAATTTTATTGAATTTGTGACATTTTCAATGTTTGTTCGAGGTATGACTGAGGTGGAAAGTACTGTGTCGTTAATAAATGCGCATAAATGGAAGGGTCAATTATGCATCCATGCGTATGCCAATTTGTGACAAATCTTTATCATAACATCCTCTTAACAAGAATTGTCAGAAGACAACAGAGCTCGCTGGTGGCAACCACATTTACACGTAAATAGCAAAAGTATTTTGTAAGTAAATTGTGTCGGTCAATCCTCAAGGTCACAAAGTCAAAAATTTTGGTACTCAATGAAAGATCATGGCACAAGGAATACACATGTGAAAATTAATGCCCTGTCTCTAATAGTTTTAAAGTTATGATCCAGGTTAAAGTTTTTGTCTACAGACAAGGAGGACGACCTCAACATTGCAGGAGGTATGACAATAGCTTTCCAGACATTCGTACCGGCAAGCTAAAAATGAATTAACTACATGTAGTAATAGTAGTAGTATACATGATGGTATTTTCAGCAGTAATGAGCGAAGTATATCAAGAATATTTCTTACAGAATGCTGACAAGCATACATTATATATTACATGATAATTAAACAGTATTGTATCATATCAAAATCATAGTCAAAAACTGTGGCCCTATATTTAGATTTGGTAAAAAGATACATGTCCATTTCTATCTCCCAAGCTGACAAAAAGATGAGAAAGTCTTTTTTCACACAAAATATACAAAATGATGTAGTTGACTTGATACAGTGCATGTGTATATACCAGTACATATACATGAATATGGAATTTACATGGGGTCAGTAAATTCCAGCTAACAGTAATAGTCAGGTCCATAATATATTAAAATTATAATATAATTTTGTTGTATAGTTTTCATAAAATGAAATCTGTCTTTAACATTTTACTATTATTGTGGATGACAAATTAATCTCTATCTTGTATCATACAATCTCCCTCTGAGTGATGTTACCCTAAGTACCAGTATGCACATTTAAGCAACTGGTTTTCTCATTAAACAACTTCTAAATACTGGTTAGTAACAAATTCCATGTAGGTAACATCAAAAACTTTTTTTTTAGTAAGTATGATTTTTATGAGTCAGTCATGTTGCTGCAAATCAACATAATTTTAAGAATTGTCTGATCAAATGTGCCAATTTTTTAAACTATGGCCTTATTTAGAGTTTATTTACAACATAACCTGAAAACAAGATTTCATCTTGCAGCTAAATGTAGTAAGCAACTTTTGAGTACACTTCGTATTGGAAGAAGGAGAAAAAGAAGCAGTAAAGACTAACACCAAAATAAGTCAGGACTCACATTGGACCCAAAAACTATATATATTGCAAAGTTTCATGGCTTCTTTTCAAACTATGAGTAAACAATGAAACTATAATGTGCATGTTTACAAAACTTAATATGGTATGTGTATCATTCTTAAACCAAAAAATGTACATGCTGCAAAATGTGACAAATGTGATGGGCAGTGTGAGCACTATAAACAAATTCTATTAGACTGAATTAGTGAATAATGCAGCCCCTATAGCTGCTCCCTGTAACACAACACAGCCGAACTTAAAGTGTCCAGAGACTGGATTATTCAGTCTTTTAAAACAATTCAGATCTAGAAGTAGAAAGAAGGTCATATGTAAACAATCAAATATAAATCTATATAAACATAATTCATGTGTTGGCATAAATAGTATAAATGTATACCATTGCATTTGTCATTATCATAATTCTATATTCATTAATTAAGCCGGCATGGCCTAGTGGTATCGCGTCGGACTCCTGATCGGGAGGCCGGGGTTCGAGTCCCGCTCTGGTCATGCCAGTGTCATGTCTTTCGGATGAGACAGTATAAACCGAGGCCCCGTGTCGTGGTTTGCATGGCACGTTAAAGATCCCTCACTGCTTCGGGTGGGTCCATTGCAAAAGGTCAAAATTTGTATGCTCCGCATCAGGCAGATGCCGTCACCATATACGTGAAATATTCGTGGTGTGACGTAAAACAATAATCAATCAATCAATCAATATATTCATTAATTCATAATTGATCATAAAAAAATATTAGCAGTGAACATTCTGAAGTAAAATTCTCAACCTATGGGCACACTTTATTGTAGAAAAAAAGAAAACATAATTCATTGGCCCAATATGTTTTGATAGAAATATATATTATATATATATGCATATTTTGAATCAAACAGTGTTTATACCTGATTGCTGTTGTCACTCTTGTCACACATATTTCCACCACACTCTGGTCATTATCAATCACAGAATAATCTTTGGTGTCTACAATCTCCCCAATCTTGGATAATACATCGCTCAGATCTTCGGCTATGTCGCCATCATCCAATGTAAAAAGCTCGCCTGCTTTTGACAAATCCTTCTGATTCAAAACTTTGGCAAACAATTCATGCATGGTTGCCTACAAACTGTTTGATGAATCATTAAACAACATAGTCTATCAGGCACTTCAAAATCGTACTTGATCCATCCCAGACACTTCATGGACATGACCCATAAATTATCTTAAACAGTCAGAGCAAATTCGCAATACACAATCTTACCAAAAAGATAAAATTGTTATTAAAATTAATGCAACATTTTCACTGAAATCCCTTTTTGTCGCTTGATAAGTAGCAAACTGTTGATGTACCTGGAAATCGTTCACAAACTGCATCTGTCGCAAAACAACGAAATTAGTCGTATCTTTCCTAGCAAATTCTTACATTCGCGTTTCGTAACTCGACAACTCAAGATATGTTTGACGGGATTGGATTTGTGGCAACCTCTGAATTAAGGAACAGAACTAGAGTTTAGTATATTTATGTTCAATTTATTTGCTACAAAAAAGAAGGAAAATTACAACCAGAGACAAAATAATAAAGTCTTAAATAGATATATATTATCAGAGGCATTTATACATGTATAGATATATGTCTCTGATAATATTTATTCATTGATTTATTCACTCTAGGAGGAAGACCTTAGGGGTGTGGCGCAATTGAATATAGCGAACAAGACACACGATTTATTATTATTATCATTACTAGTAGTAGTAGTTAGTTAGTTAGTTGGTTGGTCGGTCGGTCGGTCGGTCAGTCAGTCAGTCAGTCAGTTAGTTAGCTAGTAAAATATTTTTTGACAATATATTATAATTTCGATATATTTAAAATACACCGATCGTCCCATAGTAGATGTCCGTACAACATTCATTTGGGCGGTTTTGTCGATCATACAACATATACGGTTCGTGAAAATATACATACATGTATTTATTTACGGTATTTTCCTTATACATAGTTATGTACCCTTGAGTAAGTGTCTGACGTAGAATTACTGTGACGTAAACCAAACGTATGAAGACCATCTAGAAGTAAAATTGTGGGAGAATGGGAGTTGCCAATCCGTCTTGTTTATATAGATAGTTTTCGACTGCATGAAATTTAATTGGAGTTACTTCCCTTTTCCGCCATTATGGAGGTGACGCTGGAGCTGGAGTTTTTACTTCATATTCATTGAATGGAATGTCTTTTAGAAAGTTGTTTATATTTACACTCCTCTGAAAACATTTTGACGTTGTTCAATGGTTTTATTACTGCATAACAATAATAAAATTTCAAGACGCATCTTTATTTTGGAGAAATTTCTTACACAATATATGGTTGATTTATGCACAAATCTTCAGTCATATACCTCCAAGATGGTGGAAAAGGGAAGTAATGTCAGTTAAATTTATGCATCAGTGGGGGTTTGAGGGGGTTAGGGAAAACCCCTACAGATAACAAAAATCTTTAAAGTAAGCATAAAAAGTGGCCAATTTCTTGAAATTGGCATCCCCCCCCCCCCGACAGTCGTGCCAAGCATAGGTGCCCCGACGGTAATAGGACTATGCGTACACCGAATACACCGTCCACTGGCTTCACTGCCCATTGTTAACACCGTCCCCAGTTATTTGTAAATCTATTCCAGTGATAGTTCCCAGTCGGTTTATTCCCACTTAGCCAACATTCTGAAATCTTCATTTCCTATTTAGCCAACATTTTGATTTTACATATGAATGCACAACAGGTAAATTTACGCCATGGTCTATATCTATATAACCGAGTCGTGAATCGTAAAAAAACGGAAAATAAATACTATATAAAGTTAAGTGATATATATGACTGCGGAATTGTGTATTTTTTTTTTTAAATATTTTTAATGTTTTACTTCATATTTATTTAATTCATTCTGCTCAGAAATATAAACGTAAATTTGAAAGAATTTATTCAAAACAACATACTTGAATAATAAATTCTACGAAATAAGTCGGAAACCTTTTTTAATGATGTGCTGTGTGTTGTATTGAACGCATGTTCTCAAAATTCCAAACCTATATCATTGTTACGGCGGCATCATGAAACAAAATATATACATCAGTTATAGGAATGTGATGTAATTTAAAATAGTAACAGTAATTATGATTATGTATTTAGTGTATATTTCTTCCATATACATATTTCATTTGTATTTATGATGGAAAATATTCAAGTCGATGTAAATTACTTGGAGAATGGGAGAGGAGGGTTTTATTACTTCATACTTGATTTTAGTTTTCCGGCAAAACCAGACGTGGAAAACGGTGCTACTGGCGATGAAATGTTTTTCTTAATACTGAATGAGTTCATCTACCGTTTGATATGCAATAAAGAACTTGCTAATAGAAATTCGGAGCTTGTGTTTTAGAGAGAATATCTTTTACGAGCATGTAGGCTGTCGCCATCTATGTTAACATTTTAATTTAAAATTGATTGATGCAATATTAACATATGCCTATTATTAGTATTTCATATGAAATAACTAAATTTTTCTGTAATTCATGTTATGAAATACCAGAGGCATATATACACATATGTATATATGTCTCTGGAAATTCAAGTTATTTATGAATTTTTCAAATATTGATTGATACATTGTTTGTGTGTGTTTATTATACATTAAGTTAAATCATAAGGTTATATCGTGCTTTTCAAAAATAAAAGGCGGTGTAACCAATAATATACTAATCCAATGATATTTTATATAAATGAAGCAATTTGCAAACTTATACACAATACCAAGATTAAATCAACATTTCTTTATTATCAATAAATAGAATGAAGAAATATCAGTATTGCAATTTGTCTGAATTCTTGTTTGTTCCTTTTCAATGACAGTAAGTTGATAAAGACTATAGTTTTGATAGCAATAAATGCCTATTGTTCTCCAATGTACGCCGATTCCCACTTAGCCAACATTTTTTTCCTTACCTGAGCATACAAAATTTCAAAATGTTGGCTAAGTGGGAGCACACCTCCCAGTCTATACAAACATTGAACTTATTACGTAATCGATATACACCGTCACCTTCACCTAACAGTATCTGTTATAAACATTACAAATTTAGTTTTTTAGTAAATTTATCCTGCCTGTACTTAGTTTCAATACGTAACAATCGTTTCTGTGTTTATTTATTGTGATATTTATATTGAAATCCTCCCCCCCCCCCAAAAAAAAAAAATTATGTATTTGTTGATCATATTGTATTATCATTGATATTAACAGTGGATGGTTAGGCTACAGATAAAGTATAAGTAGTTAAATGTGACTTGATTTCTTTGCAAACGACGGATTGATAGACTACGGTTGGCGTAGATGGTAAAATTACTGGACGCATGGCACGGATCATCTGGGGACGCCAGAACTTGTCTGTGGACGGATATCGTCCACTGCCAGTGCCAAAGCAGTGGCGGATTTAGAGGGGGGGGGGGCGAGCCCCCTCCCCTTTTGGTCACCTATTTACTAGTAAAAATCCAGATTTTGTACCAAAAATGGCTGAGAAGTTTGGCTAATACCCATGCGCCCCCCCCCCCCCCTTCGGAAATCCTGGATCCGCCACTGCAGTGGGGGCCATTATGACAGTAATACTCACCTTTCTACATTCTTGAAGTCGGACTGGTCACATGACGTTATTTGCATCATATTTGTTGGGGATAAGTCTCTGGATTTATCATCGCTGTCTACAAAGAATCCGATGTTTTGAAATCTTATTTTTGCAAACTGCGGTCATATAAAATTCCAAGAAGAAAAGAAAGTCAATCGTCGTGAGATTCCTCAATGAATTTCAAAAGTTTTAAGACTCATGTAGCTCTTGTGCTCAAAATATAGTTCAGCAAATTTAAAGTTGCATTACGGTCTATGATAAACACCGAGTTTATCCCCAGGTCATCCTCGGAATGTTTCGGGGATTATCTTAATTTAGATCTTAGTGTGCTGTCACGCCGACTTCGAGAATCCGCCTTGAAAAGTTTAATACGTGAAACAAATTAATATATACACAAAAAGTGGCATTTTGAACTCATTCCATAATACAATCTGTTACTCTAAACAAACTGAGTTTGTTCTTCATTCAATTGAATATAATCTTGAGTGAAAAAGTGAGAAAATGACATAGACAGATCAGAGACATATATACACATGTATGTAGATATGTCTCTGGACAGATGCCTCCAAAATATGATACTTTTGCTCAATTTTATTTCAAAATTTTCTGGGGGGAGGCTTCCTGAAACCCCCTTATGGGAGGGGGACACCGGTCCCTCCCATAACCTCCCCAATCGGCCCTTCGAGCCTCGAATAGTGTGAAGCTCAGACAAGATCAGCAGGAGCCGATATTCAAATCCATGGATGACAACTAGGGTCAAACGCCTACTACGTCAACGCCAGAAATCCTTCAGGAAAGCACGGCACACAAAGAACCCTAAGGACCAGACCCGATATCGACAACTAAAGGCAGCAGCACAGAGGGAAATGAGGTCAGCTCATGATGAGTTCATAGACCAAACAGTATGTGGAGAGATGCAGAACAACAGCAAGAGATTCTGGTCATACCTGAAGAGCAAACGTCAGGACTCACAAGGAGTAGCCCCACTGAGGAAGACAGATGGACTCCTGTACAGTGATACTGAATCCAAAGCGGAAATACTCAACCAACAATTTCATTCCGTTACACGAGGGAGGATATCACATGGATGCCAAACAAAGGTGCAAGTCCTTATCCAGCGATGCCTTCAATCCAAGTCAGCCAAGCAGGAGTCCACAAGTTACTCAGGAACATCGACTCCCACAAAGCAACAGGAATCCAAGCCAGGCTTCTACATGAGTATGCAGACCAAATAGCTCCAGCATTGACCAAAGTCTTCCAGATCTCATTGGATTCAGGCACCATCCCAGATGACTGGAGATCAGCTTCTATTGTTCCAGTGTACAAGAAAGGTGATAAGCATCAGGCCTCCAACTACAGACCAGTCTCCCTGACCTCCATCTCCTGTAAATTACTGGAACACATCATCCACAGCCAGGTAATGGACCACTTCGACCAGCACTCTATCCTCAGCAACAGTCAACACGGCTTCAGATCCAAGCGTTCCTGTGAAACTCAGCTAGCCATCACCATAGACAGTATTGCCTGCACTTTAGACCAGAGGGGCCAAGTCGACATTGTTCTGCTAGACTTCTCGAAAGCATTTGACAAGGTGCCACATAAGAGATTGCTACATAAGCTGCAGTTCTATGGTGTACGAGACAACACTCTGCTATGGATTAAGGACTTCCTGAACAACAGACAACAACAAGTTCTTCTAGACGGCCATGCCTCATCTAGTGCAGATGTCCTATCAGGAGTACCACAGGGAACAGTACTTGGCCCGCTGCTCTTCCTCACATTCATCAATGACCTCCCAGAAGCCACCAAGTCAGAAACCAGGTTGTTCGCAGATGATTGTTTACTGTACCGCCCGATCAACAACACAGAGGACAGCAACAGGCTACAGCAAGACCTTACAGCACTTGAGAAGTGGGAAGAAGAGTGGCAGATGTCCCTCCATCCGGAGAAGTGCGTGGTCATACATGTCTCATCAAAGCGGAAAACAATCAGTGCAGACTACAGACTACACAGCCAACCAAGTAGTGGACTCGAGCAAGTACCTGGGAGTTACAATCAGCAGCAATATGAAGTGGAACAAGCACATTGATGCCATCACAGCGAAAGCCAATAGGACTCTAGCTTCCTGAAGCGAAATCTCCGAGGTTGCAGAACATCAGCAAGGGTTATAGCCTATGAAGCCATTGTGCGTCCAACGCTGGAGTATGCTGCCTCCATATGGGACCCTCACACTAGCGGACAGATCAACCAGATAGAGAAAGTCCAACGTAGAGCGGCACGATTCGCTACAAGGAACTACTGGGATAGGAAAGCAGGAAGTGTCACCAACATGGTCAACTCCCTGGGATGGGAACCACTACAGATCAGAAGAGTAAAGATCCGCCTTCTGTTGCTATTCAAGATCCAGCACAATCTAGTGGCCATTCCAGCAGAACAATACCTAATCCAGACAGACACCAGGACAAGGGGACAACATACCTTTCGCATCCCAACAGTGAAAAAGGATGTATACCGCTTCTCCTTCTACCCGCGAACCATCAGGGATTAGAACAGACTTCCATCAGCAATGACATCATCATGTTCCTTGGAGGACTACAGGACTGCAATGAGCAACATACCACCTGCCCACTTCAGCTTAGGATGAGGACAAAAGATTTTAACTTTTTAACTGTATCATACTGCCCTGAGAGGCTTTTATCTTGACTGCCACATGAAGTATAACGCTCAACTTTTGAGTACACTTCGTATTGGAAGGAGAAGAAGAAGAAGCCGGCGTGGCCTAGTGGTATCGCGTCGGACTCCTGATCGGGAGGCCGGGTTCGAGTTAATTCCGTTCTGGTCATGCCGGTGTCATGTCTTTCCGATGAGACAGTAAAAACCGAGGCTCCGTGTCGTGGTATGCATGGCACGGTAAAGATCCCTCACTGCTTCAGGTGGGTCCGTTGCAAAGGTCAAAATTTGTATGCCCTGCATCAGGCAGATGCCGTCACCATATACGTGTATTTTGGTTTTTAATTTAGTTCATTTATTATTATTTTTTAATATTTATTTACCTATTGATTATTTTGTGTGTGTGTGTGTGTGTGTGTGTGTGTGTGTGTGTGTGTGTGTTGTTTTAGTTTTTCTCCTAGCCTTTCATATAAAACACAAAGAGAGTCTTTTACAGCAAAAAGATAAAAATGGAATAAATGACCGTAAATTTGTGCGGACAAATTTGGGACGAAACAATATATGTACGAACGAATTAGACCGAAACGACCCTGTACTGTACACTAACAGTAACACATGGAAAGTAAACTGTAAGTATACGAAGATGCAAAAGAAGGGGATGTGTCCCTGTTCACTGGAGCAATTAAGATTATTTTCATTAATACAGCACATATTTGGTAATGTGTTATCTCAGTAGTTAAAAATGTTCCTTAATGTCTTGTTTTATTTCGTATAATAAACCACACTACGACTAGTACAGTACAGACTATTGAACAGGTTGGGCACATCTCTCTAAAGAGAGATATTCCCTGTTAAGAGAGATATTTCATTTGCATTAAAAAAATTGTTTCTCTAAAGAGGGATTTGTTCCAGCTTAATGCATCAGTTCCTAACAAGTTGGGTATAGGTTCAAATCGGGATATGCCTAAATGAAGAACACTAAAGAAAACTAGTTATACACAAAAGAAAAGAAAATTTCATTTCAATATGGGTGGTCAAAATTGAAAAATAATTTGATATTTTGATAAAGGGGGATTATACAATTCTAAAAATATATAGTTTATAAGGATTTAGTCTTCGAAAAATGGTTTAATTGATATTTGAAATTTTTTTTATTTACGCGCTACGCTGTGCGTATGATTACGCCACTTTGAAATACATGTAATCAGACTTATATAAACATGCCTCATTCGGCATCTTATTTTATTGATATAGTCATACGAATTCAAAATATATGGGTTATTTTGGTTAGACTTATTTTAAATATATTAGATTTTTAATAAAAATCAGAATTTAATATAGTAATTATGCAAGTTGGGCCTTACGAAAGAAATATAATCTAATATATCGATAACATCTTACATTATCAATTTGGATTTCTATTTGTCAACATATATATTTTTGAAATTATTAAGATTAGAATTCTTAGCTACCAAATAATATAAATAAAATATATATTCTTTAAAATATGTGTAGAACTCTTAGCCATGTGAATGTTTCTAAATCCTACGACGTTGGCTTGGTTTTACTTCAGGATCCATATACTTTTATTATTAATATTTAATCATTTATGTAAGGTATACCAGTATATTTATGTAGATAGATTAATGTTATAACAATAATGTAAATGTAGAACTCTTAGCCAATCATTGTTTTGACTGTTTCCAGATCCTACGACGTGGACGTGGTTCTAATTTCCAAATATATGAATTTTAAGAACAGTGTATCAGATTGCGCAATATATATATTAATATTTTACTAAAGTGATAGGGGCAGGTATGGTGTAGTGGTTAAGCGCTTAGCTTGCGGCGCCGACGATCCAGGTTCGATTCCCGGGTTGCGCTACTATGTTTAAGAGGTTGGTAACCTCCTGCTTCCATGTCGCGATATAACTGAAAAATTGTTGAAAGCGACGTAAAACACCAAATCCACCACCACCACTAAAGTGACAGTTTTCATGATTTATCTTTATTCATTTAACAAACCTACCAATTATGAAGATTCTAAATAGTCCTCCAAAGGGAAGTCCGGTACATTCAAAGTAAAAGAACCCAAACACTCTTTACTTTTTCTGTTCTTTTACTTTTAATCTGCCAATTATGGCTGAGCTCAATTGCGTAAAAAATGCAGATATATCGAAACGTGCCACGAAACATGCGCTTTTTGCAAGAAGAACTGCAAACTACACATGGTCATGAATGAACGCCGGATATATGTGTTTTACTCATTACTATGAGTAAGCAAATGTTTAAAGAATTGAATTTGGGGGGGGGGGGTTATATTTTTTGGAATCATTTGCTGACTTTAATCTGTATCAAAGAATTTCATTCCAACTTTTATTATTTTCATATATATGATATAAAATAATTAAAGATATTATTAAAAGCTGTAAAATGAGTAAATATCATGAGAATAATAGTATTTGAATAGATATATTTAATAGAAGTTAATAAAGTTGCCGATATCATGTTTATATAAGTCTAATTACATGTATTTCAATATGGCGTATACACGTGCAGCGTAGCGAGTAAATAAAGAATTTTTCAAATATCAATTAAACTATTTTTCTAAGACTAAACCCATATAAACTATACATTTTTGGAATTGTATGATCCCCCTTTATCAAAATATCAAATTATTTTTCAATTTTGACCACCCATATCGAAATGAAATTTTCTTTTCTTTTGTGTATAACTAGATTTCTTTAGTGTTCTTCATTTAGGCGCACCGCCAAGATCGAAGTAAAATACCCTGATCAAGGTATCAAAATTCCTCTCAAAAGAAATATTACTTCAAAATTTAAAATAAGAAATTACAGGTCACATCACATCACTAAAAGTGGAGAACTTTTATATAAGGCTTCCTGTTCTAATCCTTACCAGATCTGAGAAAATGAATGTCAAAAATCTCTTGTGGTATTACATTCTGTTTCTCAGATCTGAGTTATTAAATCCATTCTTCTGCTTTCTGTGCAATAATTTTTGCACTTGCTACCACTTTTATGGTGATAAAGCATGCCTGATGCATTGGTATAGAGATTTTGACATAGCAGCAGACTTAGCGAAAGCAGTGCACTGGGCCTTCAGATTTTTACTGTCTCATCTGAAAGACAAACCACTAATCCGACTCGTACCCAGGACTTCACGGAGCCAATTGATCTGTGATGGCTTTCATAGTTATTACAACAGTTATCAACACTTCAACACAGATAAATCATAAAAATTCATCTATTACCCTACACAGTATTAATATAGACCTCATCACAATATAGAACATGCTCCCAGAACCGCTTGCTTTGACAGAAAAGCATTCTCAATGAAGAGTTGCTAGGAATACCTGCAGTAGCAAATCCTGGAATTGAAGGAATTGAAAGGGATAAGAGCTTGGAGCAAAAAAGAGGAATATCATAAATACTGTATACAAATGTAGTATTATGATAAAATTTAAGTAATAGAAAGGGAGATAGTCCAGCTCCACCTTCTTAATCTGCCATTGACTGGTTTTCCAAACTCTAAAGGTATCCAAAAAAAATTACGTGGACAAAATTGTTGACTTGGTGGACCGAGTATGTTTTGATATGTTCCATATATACTGCAGATGTGTTAATTGTTAAAATGGTGCATGTACTGTGTTGTGTGTTGTTAGATTATATCAGCATGCAAATTCATCTTTGTGCAATCACGGTTAATGTCATATCTTTACAAACCATTCCTATTTCATTGAAAGAAGTATATGTAACATACTACTGTTCTGTATTTTGACAGGAGGAGAAAATGTCTTCACAATTATCTTCTCCCTCAAGTAAGAAAAGGTAAGTTTATAATGAAATATACAATTCCATGATACATAATATACATATCAATTTAATTTTTGTCACAAATGTTTAGCTGCATGTTTAATAGCTGCACTTTTGTGGTCAGTTTGAGAAATTAGTGAGATGGGGCAACAATCTTTCACTTGTAATTTTGTAATGCGTTACTGTATAAAAGTCAATGCTGTCTTACCTGTTAGTGTATGTAGTTTGTAGTCTGCCTACAACATGTAAATTAAACTTCTTGGAGTTCTCAAAAGCCAAAAAGCTGTAAGATGATTGTGCATTGAAATTAAGTCTGTAAAATTTTATAACAAAGTAAAAACAGGAGAAGGATTGTGAATTTCTTTGAAAAAACTTTGAAAAAGAGGTAAATAATTAGTACCTTATTGTTTATTACAAGGTATAACAGCTTGGGACAGATCTGCTATACAGATAAAGATTTTGAGATTATGTACAAGGCCAGTGCATATTAGTGAAATAATTATGGCATGGCGTTAAAGTATTAATTAAACCACCACCCCCTGAAATAGGGCCAATGATTTTCCGTTTCAAATTTGCTGAATTCCATTTTCAGTTTTCACAAATTCTGTTTTTTCCATTTTCATATCATTTTGACAGAACAGTTCAAAAACAGACTTGCACTAAATGTCTTGTTTTAACCTTGCTTCAATGAATTGTCAGCAACATTGCACTCAGTTGTGTATTTCTTATTGTTGAAAATCAGCTCTCATGAACTAAGATATAAAACCAGTGTCAAAGAATGATAAATGCCATTACAAAATATCAAATTACATAGTGACTTATTTCTTAGTCCCAATCATTGGCGGATTTAAGGGGAATGGAGGGGGCACTTCCACCACCTCCTGCATCGTATCAAAATCACGCACAGCAAGACTTTTGTTATTTCTTTCCCAATGCAGCTTAAATTTAGTTCATTCACTAGTATTCCAGTAAATTGTAAGTTTAAAACTACAATCCTTGATGGCGAAACTTGATGACTTTGAAAATGAAAACTAGGTGTTAAATTTTGTGTAAAAATCTATGGATGTTAGATTACATGATCTGAAACCTTTCATGTTTAAGTTGGAACTAAATTTTCTCCTATACACGTATATTAAATTGACCAGTTCTAAATATTCTTGTTGTTTTTTAATCTGGATGTGAATTGACCATTTGACATCTTATGGATCAGTCAGTAAATAATATGAATTATGCTAGTACATGTACATTACGAGAACACATACAAGTACATTGTACATGTGTATTTTCAATTTTTAGAAAAACAGGCTTTCTTTGAATATGTTGGCTCCATCATATTGGAATTTGATTATAAAAAATGTCATTTAGACTTGACTTTATTTAAACCAACTTCTTCCCAACACCTAGGCTGGATATCCATTTGAAGTATGTCAGTCTAATCTAAACTTTGCTCAGATTCATCTAACTATTAATGTAAGTCTGATTTGATTCCACATAATTACACATCTACATGTATTGGATATAAGCTAGCCTACATCTCACATTAAGTGATGTAACGCAATGAAGCTTAATATTACTTATAGTCAGTGTACATTAACACAATCAGACTTCCCCATTCAATAAATAATAATATCAACTGTCCTGAAATTTTTGATGCATACAGTTTCTGCGAACTCACCAGTTTTGAAAACTATGAGTCTCAATAAATTGTGTCCCATCTTAGGCTTATGTACATGTACATATGTACGCACTCTACCAAGAACTCTGCAGTACGTGTATATCAATTACACCAACCATGGGTGACCACACTATTGAAAATGGCGAACATAATCTCAATACAATTATAAATAAAGATTAAATTACCAAAAGACCTTGTTTTTATACGCCCGTCGGAAGACAGGACGTATTATGGTATGGCGATGTCCGTCTGCTATGGAATGCAATAACTTAAGTAAATGTCAGCTGTTTTTCATGAAACTCACACAGAATGCTTAAATAGTGTAGACGAGGCCGCCTTTTGATTTTGAGCAAATTCTGTTTTGTAGTTCCGGAGTTATGGGACTTGGATTTTATTTTTACCAAGAAAAGATGCTATGGAACTCGATAACTTACTTAAACGTCATCTGTTTTTCATGAAACTCATACAGAATGCTAAAATAGTGTAGAGGAAACCATCTTTTAATTTTGAGCAAATTCAGTTTTGTCGTCAGGAGTTATGGGACTTTGATTTTATTTATACTATGAAAAGATGCTATGGAATGCAATAACTTAAATAAACCTAAGCTGTTTTTCATAAAACTCATACACAATGCTTAGATAATGTAGGGGAAACCACCTTTTTATTTTAAGCAAATTTAGTTTTGTCGTTCCAGAGTTACGGGACTTGGATTTTATTTTTACTATAAGAAGATGCTATGTAACACGATAACTTAAGTAAATGTCAGTTGTTTTTCATGAAACTCATACAGAATGTTTAGACACTGTAGAGGAAGCCGCCTTTCAATTTTGAGCAAATTCCATTTTATCGTTCCGGAGTTATTGGACTTGGATTTTATTTTTGCTATAGTAAGATGCTATGGAATGCGATAACTTTAGTAAATGTCAGCTGTTTTTCATGAAACTAATACAGAATGCTTAAATAGGGTAGGAGAATTTTGATTATGAGCAAATTCTGTTTTGTCATTATGGAGTTATGGAACTTGGATTTTATTTTTACTATGATAAAATGCTATAGAGATGCTATGTAATGCGATAACTTACGTAAACCAGTTGTTTTTCATGAAGCTTATACAGAATGCTAAAAAAATGTAGGGAAAGCCACCTTTTTAGTTTTGAGCAAATTCCATTTCATTGTTACAGAGTTACAGGACTTGGATCCCACTTTGGTTTTCAATATTTCATAAAAGTATTGCTAAAGAGACCCAAGTTTGGGGGTAATTAATCCATATGTTCACATTGATCCCAACCAGAATAAGCGACAGGTGTATTAAGCCATGCTAGGCGTTGCCCTTGTTTGTAGAGTCACACAGAGAAACAGTCATTAAAATGACAAATGTTAAAATGTGCAAATTCCGTTTCAGACTTCTGATTTCAGATTCCATTCACAGTTCCACAATCGTGGAAGATCATTGGCACTACAGAAAATAAACAAACAAAATATTAAAAACACCATGAAAACCCCAAACAGCAACAAGAAAAAAGATGACAATTTCAGTAGATACATAACTTTATTTTGTAGAATGTTGATAGCTGATGAAGAGTTGAGAGATGAAAATGGTGACTCCAGAGTATGCAGCATTACAGAAATGAGTAGTCATAAAAGAAAGAAAAAAACACCATCTCCAAACAGAAAACGGAGACTTATGAGCGCTAGTAGTCCAAAAACTAAAAGGAAATTACACACAATGTCTAGCACTGAAGATGGTTCAAGTGACAATGGTACACATGGTGAGGCATCCAAGCAGCAGTCAATGTCAGCTATAGTGAGCTCATGTTTACATCATTCTAGTTCCTCTGAGGAAGGAAGCAATGATGACAATGAAATACCACCTTCACAGCCATCATTCCGAGAGTCATCATTTGTACACTTAAAAAATTCTAGCAAAGATAAAAACAAAGATGCAAGAAAGACATCAAATTCTTCAGACTCATGTACTGAAAAAAAAATTGATTTGAAGAAAGTGAAGATTAAATCATTGTTGGAGAAGAATAAATGTTCAGGAGATAGTTCAAGTTCCTCTGACTCCTCCAGTGAAAATGATGAAGACAACAATGATGAAAAAAGTAAACATTTGTCTGCAGGGAACAGAAGTTCTGAGATAATACAAAAAGTCATGAATAAGAATAAAAATTCAAAATTGAGTTCAAGTTCCTCTGATTCATCTAGTGAAAATGAAGATAACAACAGTAGTCTGAAAAAAAACTTGATTTCAGTGAAGAACAAAAGGTCTTTATTGACCAAAAAGATCGTGGATAAAAGGAAGGATTCAGAAGAGAGTTCTTCTGCTTCATCAAGTGAAAATGGAGACAATGATGATGTGAAAAGTAAACCTTTGTCTGCAAAAAACACAAATTCACAATTTACTGAAAAAGTTGTGGACAAAAGTAAATGTTCAAAGGAGAATTCAAGTTCATCTGACTCATCAAGTGAAAATGAAGATAATAACAGTAATTTGAAAAATAACCCTGTTTCAATGAAGAGCAAAAGTTCTCAATTAACAAAAAATGTTGTGGATAAAATTAAAAGTTTAAACGAGAGCTCCGGATCTTCTGATTCATCAAGTGAAATTACAGACCATGATGACGTGAAAAATAAACCTGTGTTAGTTGATAGGAATAAAAGCTTAAAAGAAATGTCAAGTTCCTCTGACTCATCCAGTGAAAATGATAAAAACAACAGTAATGAGAAAAGTAAACATTTGTCTGCAGAGAAAAAAAGTTCTGCATTAATCAAAAGAATAATGGATAAGAATAAAGCTTCAAATGAAAGTTCAAGTTCATCTGATTCATCAAGTGAAAATCGAGATAAAGTCAGTAATCTGAAAAATAAACTTGTTTCATTGAAGAACAAAGGCTCTCATATGACTAAAAAAGTTGTTGATAAAAGTAGGAATTCTAAAGAAAGTTCTTGTTCTTCAGACTCTTCCAGTGAAAATGAAGAAGACAACAATACAGAGAAAAATAAACTTGTGTCAGCAGAGAATCCAAGTTCTAAATTAGTTAAAAATATCTTGGATAAAATACAAGAACAGCCTTGCTTGGATGAAAGTAAAAGGAAAGCTACAGATGTGTATGACTTTGAAACATTGGATGAAAAAACAGATAAACCACTATCAAAACCAAACAATGGCTTTACCTCCAAACTACAGGAAACAAGTCCTCAGAAATCAGTACATGGGAACATGCCACATTCTGGTGGGTATAAATATAAATGAATGATCGACAATAAAGTACCCAACATGGAATATATATGTTTATTGTACAGCCTTCAAAGGGCAGTTCATCCTATCTGATATATGGATTCGGATCATAATTTTCACTAACTGGATAAGGCCACTGATAGGAAGAGGACATTAGATTCATAGTTGACTGGTTAAAATTCCATTCTGTCTCATACATTCATCCTAAATCTGATTACTGTTCCTGGACTAGTTTGTCATTATAAATCTAGTATTCCTCGAAATAAACATATACTAGTCAGGATGACCAGTCAGCCAACCAACCATAGATACACTAGACATGGACAAAGTAGCTACAAATATATCTAATAGCAAATGATATTATTATCAGAGTTGACTGGATGGTCTTACTGCACGTGTGAATCACTTGCCACCTGTGGGTGGATAAAAGACTATGCTCATGTAAAGTTAGGAGTTCTGGTTTACAACATCCTTATGTGCTCATAACATTGATGCATCAGCAGTGCTAAAAGATCTGAGGTCATCTTACTGAGTAATATGTTCTGTTCCCATATGGTTGAAATCTAAATACCAAAAAAAAAGACAGTAAACAGTACTGTAATAAATGTAATAAAACGCGATTAAACATACAAAATTTCTATTATGTTTCTATATTCAATGAAACCTACTGATATTGTTCCCATGTTAATAGTCACATTTGGTTATCTTAGCCATTATTATTTTGTTAAAATTTAAAAAAAGTCAACCTGTATTTACAATCGGAACTCCATCGCCATCATTTACAAAAATATTATTTGCATACAGAAATGATTAAGTTGTTACGATTGCCTACAACTAGATAACCTGCCTTAAATGGCTGGTTTATTTATGCAGGTCTACCTGTAGTCAGGAGAAATAGAGCAAATTCTTTTATTTTTGTATTATTCTCAATACAGAACAAGACCCTTAAATTTCAAAGAGTTTTGAAAAGATTTGTATCTTACTAAAGTTCACCTTTATAGTATAGTGTTTAGCACATTCATGGATGAATTTAAAGTCATGTTCTTTTCTTAAAATGTGGTATAAATGTCTGTGAGTACGTAGAATTGATAAATACATATAGTGTGTTTACACATGTGTTTTTTTTTTACTATTTAGCAGTTTTTCGGGTTTCTGAGGCAGACATGTTTGTTTCTGATGAGATATGTGAAGAGATTCACTTCAGTACCAAATTGCGTTTGAACCATGAAAAAGATGATATTTCAATGTTAGCAAAGAAAGGAATACAGGTAAAGTGCTTGAAAGTTACTCTCAGGTCTGCTAATAGGTACTTGGAAATCATCAGGTGTTCTATACACATTTTCCACAGTATAGATACTACATTTCAATTGAATGCTAGGCCCCTGGAACAATAGATTATATTAATATGGTACTGTCTGTCTGTCTGGAGAACTTTAACATTGAACATAACTTTTCAGCCATACCAGTCAGTGCATTTATATTGCACATGACATGTATTCCTTATGGCAAGATCTTTCCTTTGGTACTATAATTTATGATCTTGTGACCTTAACCATCAGCCTAATCAGGTTTGACTTGCATTACAAAAAATTAATCCTTAATGAATTTAGTACATGTAGTAACTTTTCAACCATAAGTCTTTCATATTTCACATGTGTGTTCCTTGTGGTGAGATCTTTCCATTGCTGTCATTATCTATGACCTTGTGACCTTGAATATCTAGTTGATCTACATTTGACCTAATAAAAAAAAATTATTATTGGCCTTCACATTTGCACAATGACAGATAGGGATTTGATATTTCACATGTCATGTGTTTTCCTTTGATTGAGACCTTTCCTTCCATACCATAATTTAGGACCTTTTGTACCTTGACTATCAACTTTGATCTTCATTTCAAATATCTCCTCATCAAGAATTTTGTTGCATAGTTGTTTCAGAAACATATCTTTTTTTTTTCATTTATAAATCTCTCAAGCCATCAGATTTTGCATTAAGTCCAGTCTGCACTGCATCTACATGTGTGTTACTGATGCTTTCAGACAGCATTTATCATGGTGTTATGTCAAACAATTAACATAAAAACCTATCATTTAGTGAAATTTTAGTATGAACTTTTTAAGACATGTCTTGCCTGGAATAAAGAATAGTAAAGCAGCAGTCTCGACTATAACATTTTATTATATTTTCTTATACATGTATGATCATTATGGAAGAGTGGAATTTCTAACCCACTTCATTAGACTTGCACCACTGCTCAGTTTAGATTTATTTCTTGATAGGTGAACTAGTGCTTAATTCAGCACAACCACATTGTAGCTCAAAGTGTAGAAAGTTTTAGAGTTCAGTTACATGTCATCTTCACGAGTCAAGGGGATGCGCTAAGTAAACTTCTCTCTCTGGATAGAGAAGTTTACATGAGGCAGATGTTCACATAGTACATCCCCTGACTCATGAAGATGCTTACATGTATGATGATGTAATCACAGTCATGAATCAGCTGAACTAGTTTTTCTAGCAGAATCATGAATAAGCACACAAAGGTAAACTCTGCTGTTAAGATGCTAATTTTGCTAAAATGGAACTTCTGCTAGTATGGTAGTTACTATATCAGTCATTGTAATGTTATATGATGGACAATAAGTACACCTATAGTAGTTACTATATCAATCCATGTAATGTTATATGATGGACAATAAGTACACCTACAGTAGTTACTATATCAGTCCATTTAATGTTATATGATGGACAATAAGTACACCTACAGTAGTTACTGTATCAGTCGGTGTAATGTTATATGATGGACAATAAGTACACCTACAGTAGTTACTATATCAGTCCATTTAATGTTATATGATGGACAATAAGTACACCTACAGTAGTTACTATATCAGTCCATTTAATGTTATATGATGGACAATAAGTACATCTACAGTAGTTACTATATCAGTCCATTTAATGTTATATGATGGACAATAAGTACACCTACAGTAGTTACTATATCAGTCGGTGTAATGTTATATCATGGACAATAAGTACACCTACAGTAATTACTATATCAGTCCGTGTAATGTAATATGATGGACAATAAGTACACCTACAGTAGTTACTATATCAGTCGGTGTAATGTTATATCATGGACAATAAGTACACCTACAGTAGTTACTATATCAGTCGGTGTAATGTTATATCATGGACAGTAAGTACACCTACAGTAGTTACTATATCAGTCCATGTACTGTTATGTGATGGACAATAAGTACACCTACAGTAGTTACTATTTCTGTCCATGTAATGTTATATGATGGACAATAAGTACATCTACCGTAGTTACTATATCAGTCCATTTAATGTTATATGATGGACAATAAGTACACCTACAGTAGTTACTATATCAGTCGGTGTAATGTTATATCATGGACAATAAGTACACCTACAGTAATTACTATATCAGTCCGTGTAATGTAATATGATGGACAATAAGTACACCTACAGTAGTTACTATATCAGTCGGTGTAATGTTATATCATGGACAATAAGTACACCTACAGTAGTTACTATATCAGTCGGTGTAATGTTATATCATGGACAGTAAGTACACCTACAGTAGTTACTATATCAGTCCATGTACTGTTATGTGATGGACAATAAGTACACCTACAGTAGTTACTATTTCTGTCCATGTAATGTTATATGATGGACAATAAGAACATTTACAGTAGTTACTATATCAGTCGGTGTAATGTTATATGACGGACAATAAGTACACCTACAGTAGTTACTATTTCTGTCCATGTAATGTTATATGATGGACAATAAGTACACCTACAGTAGTTACTATATCAGTCCATTTAATGTTATATGATGGACAATAAGTACACCTACAATAGTTACTGTATCAGTCCATGTAATGTTATGTGATGGACAGTAAGTACACCTACAGGAGTTACTATTTCTGTCCATGTAATGTTATGTGATGGACAATAAGTACACCTACAGTAGTTATTATATCAGTCCATGTAATGTTATATCATGGACAATAAGTACACCTACAGTAGTTACTATATCAGTCCATTTAATGTTATATGATGGACAATAAGTACACTTACAGTAGTTACTATTTCTGTCCGTGTAATGTTATATGACGGACAATAAGTACACCTACAGTAGTTACTATATCAGTCCGTGTAATGTTTTATCATGGACAATAAGTACACCTACAGTAGTTACTATTTCAGTCCGTGTAATGTTATATGATGGACAACAAGTACACCTACAGTAGTTACTATTTCTGTCCATGTAATGTTATATGATGGACAATAAGTACACCTACAGTAGTTACTATTTCAGTCCGTGTAATGTTATATGATGGACAATAAGTACACCTACTGTAGTTACTATATCAGTCCATGTAATGTTATATGACGGACAATAAGTACACCTACAGTAGCTACTATATCAGTGAATGTAGTGTTATATGATGGACAATAAGTACACCTACAGTAGTTACTATTTCAGTCCGTGTAATGTTATATGATGGACAATAAGTACACCTACTGTAGTTACTATATCAGTCCATGTAATGTTATATGATGGACAATAAGTACACCTACAGTAGTTACTATATCAATCTGTGTCATGTTATATGATGGACAATAAGTACACCTACAGTAGTTATTATATCAGTCCATGTAATGTTATATGATGGACAATAAGTACACCTACTGTAGTTACTGTATCAGTCGGTGTAATGTTATATGGACAATAAGTACACCTACAGTAGTTACTAATTCAGTCCATGTAATGTTATATGATGGACAGTAAGTACACCTACAGTAGTTACTATTTCTGTCCATGTAATGTTATATGATGGACAATAAGTACACCTACAGTAGTTACTATTTCAGTCCGTGTAATGTTATATGATGGACAATAAGTACACCTACTGTAGTTACTATATCAGTCCATGTAATGTTATATGATGGACAATAAGTACACCTACAGTAGTTACTATATCAGTCCATGTAATGTTATATGATGGACAATAAGTACACCTACTGTAGTTACTGTATCAGTCGGTGTAATGTTATATGGACAATAAGTACACCTACAGTAGTTACTATATCAGTCCATGTAATGTTATATGATGGACAATAAGTATACCTACTGTAGTTACTATATCAGTCCATGTAATGTTATATGATGGACAATAAGTACACCTACAGTAGTTACTATATCAGTCCCTGTAATGTTATATGACGGACAATAAGTACACCTACAGTAGTTACTATATCAGTCCATTTAATGTTATATGATGGACAATAAATACACCTACAGTAGTTACTATATCAGTCCATGTAATGTTATATGATGGACAATAAGTACACCTACAGTAGTTACTATTTCTGTCCATGTAATGCTATATGATGGACAATAAGTACACCTACAGTAGTTACTATATCAGTCCGTGTAATGTTATATGACGGACAATAAGTACACCTACAGTAGTTACTCTATCAGTCCATTTAATGTTATATGATGGACAATAAGTACACCTACTGTAGTTACTATATCAGTCCGTGTAACGTTATATGACGGACAATAAGTACACCTACAGTAGTTACTATTTCTGTCCATGTAATGTTATTAGATGGACAATAAGTACACCTACAGCAGTTACTATTTCTGTCCATGTAATGTTATATGATGGACAATAAATACATTTACAGTAGTTACTATATCAGTCGGTGTAATGTTATATGACGGACAATAAGTACACCTACAGTAGTTACTATATCAGTCGGTGTAATGTTATATGATGGACAATAAGTACACCTACAGTAGTTACTATTTCTGTCCATGTAATGTTATATGATGGACAATAAGTACACCTACAGTAGTTACTATTTCAGTCCGTGTAATGTTATATGATGGACAATAAGTACACCTACAGTAGTTACTATATCAGTCTGTGTCATGTTATGTGATGGACAATAAGTACACCTACAGTAGTTACTATATCAGTCCATGTAATGTTGTATGATGGACAATAAGTACACCTACTGTAGTTACTATATCAGTCGTTGTAATGTTATATGACGGACAATAAGTACACCTACAGTAGTTACTTTATCAGTCCATTTAATGTTATATGATGGACAACAAGTACACCTACAGTAGTTACTATATCAGTCCATGTAATGTTATATGACAGACAATAAGTACACCTACAGTAATTACTATATCAGTCCATGTAATGTTATATGATGGACAATAAGTACACCTACAGTAGTTACTAATTCAGTCCGTGTAATGTTATATGATGGACAATAAGTACACCTACAGTAGTTACTATTTCAGTCCGTGTAATATTAAGCCGGTGTGGCCTAGTGGATAAGGTGCTCGGTTCGTGATCGAGAGGTCGCAGGTTCGACTCCCGCCCGGGGCACACCGGTGTTCTGTCTTTCGGATGAGACAGTAAAAACCGAGGTCCCGTGTCACGGTAGGCGTGGCACGTAAAAGATCCCTCACTGCTTCGGGTGGGTCCGTTGCAAAGGTCTAAATTTGTATGCAATGCATCAGGCAGATGCCGTCACCATATACGTGAAATAATCGTGGAGTGACGTAAAACAATAATCAACCAATCCGTGTAATGTTATATGATGGACAATAAGTACACCTACAGTAGTTACTATTTCAGTCCGTGTAATGTTATATGACGGACAATAAGTACACCTACAGTAGTTACTATATCAGTCCATTTAATGTTATATGATGGACAATAAGTACACCTACAGTAGTTACTATATCAGTCCATGTAATGTTATATGATGGACAATAAGTACACCTACAGTAGTTACTATATCAGTCGGTGTAATGTTATATGATGGACAATAAGTACACCTACAGTAGTTACTATTTCTGTCAATATAATGTTATATGACGGACAATAAGTACACCTACAGTAGTTACTATATCTGTCCATGTAATGTTATATGATGGACAATAAGTACACCTACAGTAGTTACTATTTCAGTCCGTGTAATGTTATATGATGGACAATAAGTACACCTACAGTAGTTACTATTTCAGTCCGTGTAATGTTATATGATGGACAATAAGTACACCTACAGTAGTTACTATATCAGTCCATGTAATGTTATATGATGGACAATAAGTACACCTACGGTAGTTACTGTATCAGTCTATGTAACATTACAAAATGATGGATAATAACTATTATTTATTATTACTTTTGTATTTTAAATTTCTCAGGTTCGCACTGGTCATTGGCATACATTGGAAGAGGAACATCTTATTAAGAATTGGAATATATTGAAAGAAAAATATCCTGATTGTGTTAACCTTCTGCAGAATGGTTCAACAAAAAAAAGTGTGTTTTTTCAACATGTTGCTAAGAATTTAAATCGCTTAACTGGACGATGCTTCCTTATGTTGCAGCAGTTACTGGTAAGTGACAGATTAATAGAAGTATCATGCAGTAACGGATAGATTATTTTGTTGAACAGATTGCAAAGCAATTCTGGTCTATGAATTGGCAAAATCCATCCGTCCATCTGTCCGTCCGGCGTCAACATTTTACGTTTAGCATTTTTTAACCATATATTTGTATCAAAAGTTAGTTCAGATTTTGCCAAGGTGATTTTTCATCTTTATTCTCCCTGTCTGTACTTCAGAAGAGATAGTATAAACTGTTGGCACAAAAAGATCCTTCACTATTTCTGGATGGTCCATTGCATAGGTTTGAATTTCTGTGCAATACAACAGGCAGATGTTGCCACGATATAAATGAAATAATCTTGTAGTGGCAAAAGACAGTAACAAACAGATGTCTGATATAAATTCAGTTTATATATATCACCTTTTTTCATAATGATAACTATACTGTAGTAAAAGCATTTGTCACTAAAATCTGCTGTAAATGAACAAAATATCAGTCTCCTATCATGAAACATTTGCCTTTACCATTGAACTTGATGGTATTATTGACTTGTTCATGGTATTGGCAGTTACTATTATTTAGTCACATTGTATAAGAAAATAAAGGAAAACATGGTCATATGTAGCATTTCATTAAATAGGCATATTGCCTCACCCTTAATGCTGGATAATTCAGAGTATATTTAAAGCTCTGGCCTATGAAATCTTGTGGCTACACAGACATTAATTTCATTCAGGACATGAATTCATTCTTGACATAAATTTCATGCAGTAGATTTATAGACAGATAATGGAGCATGACATATTTCTTTTACCTGTATAAACTTCTATAATGTAGTAAATCATATTGAGTCAAGTCATGTCCATGCAATAACCTTTTGTATAACATTAACAGGGTGTCAATGGAAATGAAAGGGTTACTCCATTGATACCAAAAGAGAGGGTTACCCAGATGACCCCAAAACAAAAGTCCAAGGATATCAGCAGTAGCCCTGTGAAGAAAAGTCCTAGTGAGACATGTGGGAAGAAGTGGACTGAAGAGGAAGATAGTCAATTGATTCAGGCTATATTGCATGCAAAGAATATAAAGCATATCACAGAAAGTACAAACATCAGTGTAAGTAGATAAGGCTATTTAAACATACCCAGTAAAATCAATAAATCCAACTTACTTTTAGTTTGTCCTATGAAACCAGTTTTTAACTTTTCCTCACAAGGTGGATAAAAGCTGTGGTTTTAACTGATATTAAATGCTTTAAATTTCATTCTTTTCTATTCTTTTCTAATGTTTGAATTGTCTAATACAATTATTTTATCAAAATATAGATATAAAAATAGCCTGCTCTTTAACAGTGTGCTTGTTACATGAACAACTTCTCTTTAATATATTGTGTTGTTGAAAGCAGAGATTGATAGTATAGGGAAAACTCTAAGTAATATACCAGTTTTATGTATAATATTAAATTTATCATTATACTTCCAAAAAGAAAAAAAAAAACCCAAAGTTTCGAAAGGACATATAGGAATCCTGTCATCTGTCTATCTGTCTGCCCATCAGAGCTTGTCTGCTCCTTGTAATGTATTCATTGTCATTCATGACATAAAATGTGTCATTAGGATAAGATACCATAAAGAATGCAATGGTATGACACCAATTGGGTTTTTACAAGGTTCTTTGACCATAAGCCCATTTTTTGCTCACCGGTATGAAAGTCCGAACTGCAATTGTCATACCCCCAGTGTTGTCGTTGTTGGCGTCATCATCCGTAAACTTTAACCTTGGTCATACTTTGTGAATAACAAGGGATAGAACTTCCTTACTTTTTATGTGTATTCCTTGTGACAAGATTTTTCATGATGTACCAAGATTGTTTACCTTGTGACCTTGACCTTGATGTTTGACCTACTTTTAAAAAACTAACCTTGGTCATATTAAAACTTGTGAGCAACAAGATAGGGCTTCCGTACTTTATATGTGTATTCCTGGTGACATGAACTTGCATTGGGTACCAAAATTTTTTGCCTTGTGACCTTGACCTTGAAGTTTGACCTACTTACAAAAACTTTTGCTATTTGAATTTAGTTGTCACCAATGAGCTATGTTGTCTTCTGACAACTCTTGTTTTTACCTCACCTGAACCAAAGGCTCAAGTGAGCTATTGTGATCAATTGCCGTCCGTCGTCTGTCCGTTGTTAGCTTTTCTACATTTTCGACTGCTTCTCCAGAACCGCTGCACAGAATTTCACCAAACTTCATAGAAAGTAAGTACTCAAGGTTCTCTATCAAGTTTGTGCTTTTCGTGCCCATCCGTAATCCAAGATGGCTGCCATTGGCTCTGATTGGTTGACACATTTTCGACTTCTTCTCCAGAACAGCTGCACAGAATTCACCAAACCTCATAAGAAGTAAGTACTCAAGGTCCTCTACCAAGTCTGTGTTTTTTCGTGCTGATCCGTAATCCAAGATGGCCGCCATTGGCTCTGATTGGTGGACACATTTTCGACATCTTCTCCAGAACCGCTGCACAGAATTTCACCAAACCTCATAGGAAGTAAGTACTCAAGGTTCTCTACCAAGTTTGTGTTTTTCGTGCCCATCCGTTATCCAAGATGGCCGCCATTGGCTCTGATTGGTTGACTTATTTTGGACTTCTTCTCCAGAACTGCTGCACAGAATTTCACCAAAATTCATAGGAAGTAAGTACTCAAGGTCCTCTACCAAGTTTGTGTTTTTTGTGCCCATCGAGAATCCAGGATGGCTGCCATTGGCTCAGATTGGTTGACACATTTCAACTTCTTCTCCAGAGCGGCTGCACAGAATTCCACCAAACCTCATTGGAAGTAAGTACTCGAGGTCCTCTACAAAATTTGTGTTTTTTTCGTGCCGATCCGTAATCCAAGATGGTCGCCATTGGCTCTGATTGGTTGACGCATTTTCGACTGCTTCTCCAGAACCGCTACACAGAATTTCACTAAACTTCAAAAGAAGTAAGTACTCAAGGTCCTCTACCAAGTTTTTGCTTTTCGTGCCCATCCGTAATCCAGGATGGCTGCCATTGGCTCTGATTGGTTGACACATTTTCGACTTCTTCTCCAGAGCGGCTGCACAGAATTTCACCAAACCTCATAGGAAGTAAGTACTCAAGGTTCTCTACCAAGTTTGTATTTTTCGTGCCCATCCGTTATCCAAGATGGCCGCCATTGGCTCTGATTGGTTGACTTATTTTGGACTTCTTCTCCAGAACAGCTGCACAGAATTTCACCAAAATTCATAGGAAGTAAGTACTCAAGGTCCTCTACCAAGTTTGTGTTTTTTGTGCCCATCGAGAATCCAGGATGGCTGCCATTGGCTCAGATTGGTTGACACATTTCAACTTCTTCTCCAGAGCGGCTGCACAGAATTCCACCAAACCTCATTGGAAGTAAGTACTCGAGGTCCTCTACAAAATTTGTGTTTTTTTCGTGCCGATCCGTAATCCAAGATGGTCGCCATTGGCTCTGATTGGTTGACGCATTTTCGACTTCTTCTCCAGAACCGCTACACAGAATTTCACTAAACTTCAAAAGAAGTAAGTACTCAAGGTCCTCTACCAAGTTTTTGTTTTTCGTGCCAATCTGTAATCCAGGATGGCTGCCATTGGCTCTGATTGGTTGACACATTTTCGACTTCTTCTCCAGAGCGGCTGCACAGAGTTCCACCAAACCTCATAGGAAGTAAGTACTCATGGTCCTCTACCAAGTTTGTGTTTTTCGTGCCCATCCGCATTCCAAGATGGTCGCCATTGGCTCTGATTGGTTGACACATTTTGGACTTCTTCTCCAGAACAGCTGCACAGAATTCACCAAACTGCATAGAAAGTAAGTACTCAAGTTTCTCTACCAAGTTTGTGTTTTTCATGCTGATCCGTTATCCAAGAAGGCCGCCCTTTGGCTCTGATTGGTTGACACATTTTGGACTTCTTCTCCAGAACCGTTGCACAAAATTCACCAAACCTCATAGGAAGTAAGTACTCGAGGTCCTCTACAAAGTTTGTGTTTTTTGTGCCAATCTGTAATCCAAGATGGTCGCCATTCGCTCTGATTGATTGACGCATTTTCGACTTCTTCTCCAGAACTGCTGCACAGAATTTCACCAAACCTCATAGGAAGTAACTACTTATGGTTCTCTACAAAGTGTGTGTTTTTCTTGTGGATCCGTTATCCAAGATGGCTGCCATTGGCTCTGATTGGTTGACACATTTTCGACTTCTTCTCCAGAACCGCGGCACAGAATTCCACCAAACCTCATAGGAAGTAAGTAATCATGGTCCTCTACCAGGTTTGTGTTTTTCGTGCCCAACTATTTTGTGCACCACTATCTAGTGACGTTAAGATATTAATACAATTTGAATTTTGTTGATTTATCCAATACCTTAGCAGCATGTGAATGTAATGACATCATAAAAATCAAATTTAGTGCTTAATGCCATGTCATGAATGGATAACAGAGCAGATCTTAGGAAATTGTGGATAGTATGCAGTAATTCATTAATCAATGATTACTTCATTAAAATATAAGTGACAAGTTCTTGTGCTAGTGTTTTATCGTTGTTATAGGTGGTTGAAAACTGATGCCTTTGCAGTGTAGGAAAAATCCCAGAGGACTGACTCTTTTAAAAGGCATCTTTGCATTATATCTTTATACATCCGTCATAGATGGAAAAGTGTGGTGCATCTGTCATTCCACAGAGCTTCTGAAGAAGATCTATACTGAACCCAATGGGCTAGGACCGTCAGACTTGGTACACATACTCCATATTGCAAGAAGACAACACCATAACTTTAAAGGTCGTGGGCCAAAGGACAAGGTCACACTAAGTACTGTTGATAAACTTTGTAAACTAGGTAAAAACCAAACCACTTTGGCAAGTGCTCATATTACTAGTGCATTTATTTTTCAAGGTCAGAGGTCACAGTCACTTCCTTAACATTGTTGATAGATCTTAAAAACAAATAAAAAATCTGCACCGTTTGGGACAAGACAAACTAGTACATATACTTTTTAATTCATCTGAGCTGAAAGCGCAAGTGAGGTTTTTGTATCACCCATTGTCCATCCCTCTGTTGGTAAACTTTTAACATTTTCAACTTCTTTTTCAAAACTGCTTAAAGGATTTAGATGAAACTTAGTATACATGAAGTACTATAGGTGCTTTACCAAGTTTATTAATTTCATCCAAATCCATTGACAGATCGCACCACCATGGCTAAAAATAGTTTTTAGAGGGTAAAAATAAATCTTCTCCAGAACCATAGTATGGATAATAAAACTAATGGCATCTGAGTGATTTACAAGGATGTATGTTTAAAGTTTCTTCATTTTATTGAAATTGGATTTTTTTTTACATCTTTTCGGACTTAAACATTTTCATGCAAAATAGCATGATTTTCATCAATAATTTCGCTATTGTTGACTTTTGATGGGCTGAAATGCTTAATTTAGCCAGAATAGAATAGTAAAATGTTTGTTGGAAAGAGTTTTGACAAAATTTTAATTTTTGGATTTTTAATGAATTTTTGATTATTTCAAAAAAGGTAGAGTGGGGTATTTTTTTATTTTCAAATTTTATTCTGGAATTACTCAGTGGATTTTGATGAAACTTGTTTTACATGAAGTATTATAGGTCTTCTACCAAGTTTGTTCATTTCGTCCAAATCCGTTGACAGAGGGTGCCACCATGTCTAAAACATAGGTACTCCGAACGAAAACTTTGATACGACCTCTGCCTTTCAGCCTGTACTCTAGAGAATAGACTGAAAGGTAGGGGTCGTATCAAAGTTTTCGTTTTGAGTACCTATGGTCTAAAACAGGTCTCACGGGAGGGGGGGGGGGTTAGTTCATTTCATTGAAATGAGATAAATGATTTTTGACATTTAAAAAATTTTTTAACATCTTTTCAGATTTTCATGCAAAATAACATAATTTTTAGTTTGCTGAGACAAATGTTCGGAGAGCTATTGTTTTACCCCTGGTGTCATTGTTGTTGTCTATGTCTGTAGCAACTGCAACCTGGATCATAACTCTAAAACCATTTGAGACAGGGATTTAATATTTTGCATGTGTATTCCTTGTGCCAAGGTCTTTCATTGATTTTTACCTTGTGACCTTTACTTTAAAACTTTAACTTTAAAAAACTTTAAAACTTTAACCTTAGTCATATCTTATGAACAGTAAGAGATAGGGCTTAAATATTTCGTGTGTGTATTCCTTGTGACAAGAACTTTTAACATTTGATCTTGACCTTGAAAATTGACCTTCTTACAAAAAACTTTAGCTATTTAAAATTAAATTTGGTTGCTATGGGCAAGCTCTGTCATCTTCTGAAAATTCTTCATCAATATTTTCAATATGGTTGGCTTTTGATGCACTGAAAAGCTTATTTAACTAGGATATAGAAAAGGAATATTATTCTTAAATTTTGACAATATTTTTATTTTTGGATATTTCATGATTCTGTTAGGATTGCATAAAAGGTAGAGTGGGAGGAAGGGAGGGCGTTATTTTTATATGCAATGTTTCTATGTCTCAGTTGAGCGATTTAGGTTCACTTGGGCTTCCTGTTTTGACACCTTTTGTTTCCTCAAGGTCAGATGTCAAAAGTCAAGTCACATGCTTAACATTGTTCTTAAACCTTTTAAATAAAGTACAAACTTGGAAAAATATCAAACATTTTACACATATTCCATAATTTAAAGAAGAAAACATATTGTTTTCAATGTCAGAGAGAAGTTAAGGTCAAATGTTAAGCACTAGTGTAAACTGACTTCATAAACAATAAGAGACACAAGCATTGGAATTAGGATAGTCAAACTAAGTACACATACTCTGTATGACGAGAGGATGATGCCTGTTGTTTTCAAATTTGTAAATGTTACTGCATTCTAGTTCATAATTTTGCTCTTTGGTATTGCTCTTCTTTTGTATGGAAAGGTACTAGATCTGATTGACATATTCCACCATTTCCAACAAGCATGAAGTGTTGTAGCATATGAATATATTTAGCTTTTGTAACCATCAAATATATATAATAGAAGTATTGTGAAGAGTAGTGGTTCAGTTTGTAAATGGAAATCTATGGAAATTATACAGTTTGAATAAATAGCTTGTACCAGCAGTAGTTTGTAAATAATTGATATCCGTTTTCAGGGCTTACCTTGGAATTTTATTGCTAGGAGTGTTCCATATAGAACTGCTACCCAGTGTCGGCAACATTTCAATCTAACACTGTATCCCAAGATTATAAGTGGAGAGAAATTACGTTGGACAGAGGACAGTTTTGCTCAGTTAAGAGATGCTATCATCAAACAAAATGTCAAAGAAAGCATGCAGTTAAAGTAAGTAGTTCTAACAAGCTTTTCTTTACTTTTTCTCACTACTGATTATCAAGCAAAACTTAATTATGTTAGTCAGAACTTAAATCTGCTGACCAAAGTAAGATATTTAGATAAATGAAAAATTTGTAATGCTTTTCACGAGTCTTTCAACATAAACTAGAGCTGCCCTAACGGGACATCTCAAGGTACATCACTGGTACAAGTGTAATGGATGTTCCACTGGTACAATTTGAGAAACTTACTCTGTTAAAACTTCTTAATGGGACAGACGGATGGACAGGATGATTCTTATAAACCCCACTCCTGCTTCTAACTCTTCTAATTCCCATTCATGGTCTTAAAAAGTTGATTTTAGTGATTTAACCATTTTAGGTAAATTGTTCATATAAAGAAGTTTATTCACAAACCAGTCTTGCATTCTTTTACAGTTGGGGAAAAGTTCGTCAAGAACTTGGGACACATATTACAATACATACCTTAAAGTCAAAATGGACCATTTTGACCCGAAGAGTGGAGAATTACCGGAGATTGTCCTTCAGGGAATTGTTACGTGAAGTTAATGTTTTAAATTTATCTACTTTGAACACTTAATCTTAAAATTCTGAAGTAGTTTCTTAGTGTTGAGTATACTAGTGATATACTTGTTTTCTCAGGTGTGTATTGCCAGTGTAAATATCTGCACTCCATCATCTGGAAATCTTCTAATCAGATAATACAAATACAACCAAGAATGTATTGAATTTTCCAGTTTCGTTCTCTGTCAGAGGAACTATGAACACGACAGTATTTGAATCTCCATGTATTACAGTACATGCCAAAATTTGAATTGCTTTAGTATCTGAACTACTATAGTATACAAACAGAATATGATGTACATACATGAAATATCAGTAGTGATATGCATAAAAATGTTAATAAACATAGATATAGCATTTTTCTGTTATTTCTTTAAACAACTTGTTAATCTCATTATCAAGTAAAAGAACTTGTACTACACGTACAGTTTCTCTTGAAAGTTTATTCCAAAGTGTAGGCAATGCAGTGGGTTAGTAAAAGGTACCATGCTAGTATAAAACAAAATAAGAAAATAACTGGCGACACATGATGAACAAGACTTTGCTTTCATAGCCTCATTGTGTGAAACCCACGGGGTAGATCATATCTCACAAACCCGTGGAACAATACATACAGAAACTTTCAGGAAGGTGTCCGAAATCCTACGATCTCATTTGTCCACTATAACACTGTGATGGTCCAATGAAACGACACCTAATATCAGCAACAGATAGTTATGTTACCTTGTAATATGGCAGCGTTCGAAGATATGAATTATACCAAGCTTAAAGTGCTGCAAGATTTCAAATTAAAAAGAATCACAAGATTTTCAGAAACATGCTTTGCAAGCTTTGGTTGTGGAGAGACGTGATGTCTTCATATCTGTCAAAACAGGAATTCAAACATTTCCTTTCGTATGTAGGATTGATTTGATTGGTTGTGGGGCAGTGTCTGATGACATGAATATCAATGAGTTTCGAAGGTTTTTGTTTGTATGGTCCCAGGGGGTTTTTGAGGTACGATCTACACCGTGGGTTTCACACAATGTCATAGCCTTGAAAATATAAAGATTTCACATTTCACTTGTACATTCCTAGTAATAAGACCTTGCCATTGCTACATCATTTTTGATCTCACAACCTTAACCTTGATGTTTGAGCTATTTTCAAAAAAATTTAACCTCGCCCATAGCTCGTCAACTACTGGACTTGACCTTCAGTTAAGCAAAGATTGAAAGAACATGCTTTCCCTCTGACAATGCCCAGCCCGCGAGCTATATTGTCTTCTGACAACTCTTGCTAATGCTCCCTAATAAATATCAGAGTCTTAAGGGTTTTCTATCTGATAGAGTCGTCCAATGCAGTTCGAAGCATCCATCAACTTCACTGATTTCATTGTTTGTAGGGACTATAACCATCAAGTTTAAATACCAAGGTATTAAAGCAGGTTCATTACCAGATTTACAATGTGGTTACATATATGGAACAAATAGTTTTTTTAACATAATTTCAGTGTCTCCTTGTAGCAGAAATGATGTGTTTGTTTGCGTCTTGTTTCACATCACACCAAGATTATTTCACTTAGAAATGTAGGCCAATGCAAAAGGCCCACTCCAAGCAATGAGGAATCCTGTATCTGCTGACATCTACCATTACTTTAGTTTTCACTGTCTCGTGCAAATAACAAGACAATAATGAACCGCCAGCAGGACTTGCCATAGACTTTATCATGAGGCAAGCATGCTACCAACTGATCTAAGCTAGTCAGTATAATTTATTATCACAATTATTTTGGGGTAAATGGCAAGTGGTAACTCAAAAAATCAAAAAGCCCAAATGGGCTCTTATTCCTCACCAGAACACCTAGAGCACAAAAAGCAAGAGGCCCAAGTTGACCTATATTGCTAACCTGAGCACAGTTTACTTATTTATGAACAAATGACAGCTCAATTTTGATAGAAGACTTTGAGTACTCATTTCTGTAATGTTTAGTGAAATTCTGTGCAGTTGAAAAAGAAGTCAAAAATGTGTCGGCCAAAATCAGAGCTCTTGAGAACCAGCATGTATAACAAGTCAAAAGATGAAAATTTGGTAAAGAACCTTTAGTACTTACTTTCTATAACATTTGGTAAAATTCCGTTCATGAAAAATAGGTCAGTCAATCATGCTCTTGGCAGCCATCTTGAATGACAGATTGGGTCGAAAGATACAATTTTGGTATGGGACCTTGATGAATTACTTCCTGTAAGGTTCGGTGATACTCTGTATAGCTGTTGCTGAAAAGAAGTCAAAAATGTGGCAGACATCTTGGATGACTGATCTTGTCGAAAAATACAATTTTTGTAGAGGACCTTGTGTACTTATATCCTGTAAGATTTGGCGAAATTCTGTGAAGCTGTTAATGAAAAGAAGGTGAAAATGTGTTAACCAGTCAAAGTCCTTAGTGGCCATCTTGGATGATGAATTAGATCATAAGATACAATTTTGGTAGAGGATCTCGAGTACTTACTGTGAGGTTTGGTGACATTTTGTGTAGAGAAGAGAAGTTGAAAATGTCTCAGCCAATCAGAGCCCATGATGACCATCTTGGATCAAGGATCTGGTCAAAAAACACAAACTAGGTAGAGGACCTTGAGTACTTACTTCTTGTAAAGTTTGATTAACTTCTGTTATGTGGTTACAGAGGAGAAGTCGAAAATGTGGAAAGTTTATGATAGACGATGGACAGTGGACAGCTTGATAAGACTAAGTTGAACTGAAAGTAAATGAAAAGTATAAGGTAGCTTTCCTATGCCAGATGTGTGGGCATCAAGAATTGCCAAATTGGACAGCATTTTGATTCTTGCAGCAATTGTTACAAAGTTGAAAATGCTTAAGGTTTGGACAAATTCATCACCGTGACTTCAACTCACTTCTAAGAGACTGAGTATTCCCTACCTGTCAATTTTCATCAAAACTGAGTTCAACTCGCAGTAAATATACCTAAAAATATGTTCACACATATAACAAGAGCAATGCCTTGCTTGGCAAAATGCACCCTTCGCCTAGTTTGAAGGGGAGGATTTTGAAAGTATGGAAATATTTCCCCCTTAAATTGTTCCATCCCCAATAGATCATTCTGTATTCTGTCTACAAGGTTTTCTAACCAAGAGGTACTACAACCTTTACCTTTGACTTGAAAAACAATAGGCATTTTTGTCTTGACATGAGGAGTAAAGGTACCCTAGCCCCATTGGTTTGATCTGTATCCTGCCTACAAGGGTTTCCTCCCAAGTAGTACTACGACCTTGACCTTTGACCTCGAAAAACAATAGGCATCTTTGTGTTGGCATGAGGAGTAAGTGTAGCAAGTTTAACAGTCTTGGCCCCGATGGTTTGGTCTGTATCCTGCCCACAAGGTTTGACAGACGGATAACGCTAAACCATAATACATCCCTCAAAAACGTGTGTATGAAAAATGGACAGTAAAGTTAGTGTCAATAATTTTTTTGCACAACTCCTCTGCAATATCATCAATTCCCTTCTAAAACTAAAAAAATTAATAATAAACGATACTGTCTCACAATAAAGTAAGTTTATGAGGCAACACAATATGTAAACATGAATGAATTCAGTATGTAAACAAGGGTTTTTAGTATTAACCATTTCTAGTAGATTTCAGAGGTGATACCCTACAATTTATAAATCCCGGAAGGTTTGAAATCACCACTGGTGTACTGAAACATGAGGTAAATCATAAATATTACAATACATAATTAGCATTTTATTTGTAAGAAGATAAACTATGGCTTTTTGTCACATTGAACAATTTGTCATCATTAATTTATGATAATAAATATATAGCTTATACTAATTCAGACAAGTACACATTAAATGAGTACTGAAGATTTTAATTATCAATAAATACAGGTATTCTCTATCATTTAGATTATGCACATGCAGCATTATATGAAGAAATTCCAACAAGTTTTAGATGGTTTTTAGCAAAGAGCTGAAAATGTTTCAGTCGACACATGCCGTCTATAAAAGTTTTACAAAATTGCAATTTTTGAGTGACATCAAGTCCATTATAAACAACACGTATGAAATGATGGCTCTTGCCATTTTCCATACGCCCATACATTTCTATGCTAAGGCGAGATGCATATGGGGGCCATTTTCCATCATAAATTCCTATCAAAGTCAGGAAAGGAGTCAATGTAATATCATGTCCAGAGTATAGAGCAAACCTGACAGGTGTTCGCTGTTTTGTCACATTAATCATACGCTGAAGTATCTCATTCAGCAGTGGATGGAATGATAGGTGAGAATACCTGAGGTAGTCTTTGTTTTTCATTCTTGCCTTGATTCCTTCCTCTTCTACCAGACTCCAAATAATATCTACTATGGATTTGTCCACACACTTTCCTGTTATCCCACATTTTAGTGGAATCTTATGACAAGCCTGTCCCATTAAGATGTCCATCACTTGTGTACTGTATGGAATTTGTTCTAATGGAAGATCATAAACTTCTGCCAAATACCTCCGTATATCAATGTGAGAAACTCTATTTCGGTTCAAATATCCTGCAAACTTTTCTGAATTTACTAAATATTTCATTTTACCAGGACAATCACACTTACACCTTGAGAGTTTCTGAGAACAAAAGTTTGTAGGTGATTTTTTCACAATAAGTTCAGAAAAATTAAATTTAGGCAAAAATCCAAACATGAAAGCTAAAGAACTTTGATATGTTCTTGACACTTCTGAGCTTTTGACCATGATGGCTTTCTTGCTGGTAGACCCTTTGAATAATTTCCATTTATGATCATATTTGTAAAAAAAGTTTCTACCATTCATCAGATGCTGAACAGCTCCAACTGGAGTCAGTTTGGAGGCATCACAGCTTTGTTCATTAGGAAAAGTATCCCAGAATGCAAAGTCACTAGCTGGATGGTGTCTTTTAGAATTGTGAGTAAGATGCTTGATGTAGCGTTTGATGATGTCATCTTTATTTTTCAGCTGGGTGTCAAATTTACAAGAGACTGGGGGGTTGGGATGTAATCCAATCTTGTGGATAGGTGTTCTGTCACCATGGCGTATTATAACTTGCACCAACTCTAACTTGTAGTTTCCAGGAACTTCACCTTCAAGTTAAAATAAGATGTATGATATATAATGTATCTGGATACAGAAGTATATGTACAAATTCAGTAACTTCACGTGTGTAGAACAGCACATATTGTGGTGCAAGTCACTAGATCACTCTGATAAGAGGGTTTAGTAAAATGTGATTATACAGCAATGTCTTACACTCAAGTGTAACTCACTTAACTGCCCAAGGAGAAAATCAGAAAGAAGTTATCTATAAACTTCTTTGATCTTTCAGTATGAATATATTTTCATGAAGAGAATGAAAAGTTCATTGTTTGGAATTTGGGTGATTTAAAGGTATTAGACCAATTATAGAAGGTTGGGGATCAGACATGACCCAAGAGTCCTCTCCATTTGTGTCGATGAACTTTTCTTGACACAAGGAACAAAAATTTACCTGGTTTGAGAGTGGACACTTCAGTTGTTTTTAAGATAATTGGACATTTTTAAAGAAAAGAGGCCCAAGTGGGCCAATTTTGGTAACGTGAGACAGAGAAAACATTGCACATAAAAATACCATCCACTCTACCTATATTTCAAACAAAACATGGATGAAAAATCCAGAAAAATTAAAATTTTGTCATAATTCTTTTTAAAAAATTCTGTGATATTCTGACTGAAATAAACTTTTCAGTGCATAAAAATCAAGGGAAATCTTGATGAAAATTGTAAAGTCCAAAAAGATGGCTAAACACGTTAAAAATTATTCATCTAATTTCAACAAAATGAACAAAGTAGCAACATACATCCTTCTATATCACTCAGAAGCCATTAGTTATAAGATCCAGACAATGGTTCTGGGGATGAAAATTATCAAAACGAAGTACCTTCTGAAGCATATTTTTAGCCACGGTGGCACCACCTGGCAATGGGTTTGGATGAAATAAACAATCTAATAAAGGACTTATAGCACTTCAAGTTTACCAAGTTTCCAATCTGATTAAAACCATATCTTTATTCCATTTCTCTATTTGTCCTATTGGGGTCATTTTCTGGTGAACTCTGATTTCCAGCCAATCAGTGGATCGGCTACAAATTCCTACAAAATGAAATTAACATCTCCAGCGTGCGTGACCCACAAGATAGTTTTTGAACAATGTGTTACACATTGCATCACTATCACATGCCTAGCCGAGTCATTGATTGGCTATGGGAATTAACAGTTTCGGTGACTGAAACGTCATCAGAATTCACCAGAACATGACCCCTTACAGAGTTTCGCCAGATCTTTATCCACAATGGGACAAATAGAGAAGTGGAATAAAGATATGGTTTTAATAAGATTGCCAAGTGTCATCAAAATCCATTGACTCATTCCAAAGTAAAATTAGAAAATGTGAATATATACCCCCCATTCTATCTTTTTTGCTATCTTTAAAAATTTATGAAAAGTCTAACCATTAAAATTGATCAAGCCATGGTTGTGCCAATTGTAGACAGATTTGGATGAAATGAACAAACCTGGTAGAGGGTTTATAGTTTATGTATACAAAGTTTCATCAAAATCCTTTAAGCAGTTCTGAAGAAGTGGAAAATGTTACACGAATGGAGACGGAGAGTCAGTCAGATGGACGGACAAGGACCCACAGATTGCCAGAATAGCTCACTTGAGGTTTCATGGACCATAAATATTACCAGTAGTGGCCTTGCCTTTTGACAGACTGACCGTAAAATCTATAAACATCCTTCCCTTTTGATAAAATTTTAAATTACCTCTGTTTAAAAGAAATTGACTTGTAAAATACATGAAATATGATCAAATCCTGATGAGCAGTCAATGATATATAATAATATATATGAAAATTACATTTCACTTTTATCTATCAGCTATGACCTGACTTTTGACCCTAAATCAATAGGATTCTTCCTCTCTTGATATATATGTAAGCATATATCCAAATTTGGTTTTAATATAATGAAAGGTACTTGAGTAATCATCAGGAAACCAATAATTACAGTCCATTTTCATCAGCTGTGACCTTGAACTTTAACCTTTTGACACCAAAATCAATAGGGTTCATTCTCTTTTGATATGTAAGTATATGTCCAAATTTTGTTTCAATATGACGAAACCTACATGAGTTATCATCTGGAAATCAAATGTTTGACAGAAGGATGGACAAAGCAAACACTTGACGGTAAATACCCCTGCCACATCTGGTGGTGGAATAAAAAGAAAACAAAAAAAAGACTTTCCAAACCACTGGGAATGTAAATGATCTAGATGTAAATAAAGCAATTAACATTAAACTAACAAATACTAAAGCATTTTTTTTCTTTTACCTTCATCTCCAAGCACCAGAGTATCTGGTGGGTTACAATACTCTCGTACACTGGTCAAGGAGAGATAGTCAGTATCCTTTTGTTTTGTAATAAAAGAAATAATGGATTTATTGTCCACTGTCTTGAACCTTTGTTCCTTCCTTCCAACACTGCCATAGAGAATGTCTTCCTGGTCTCTATCTGGTTTAGATGCACCCATATCTGAAAACAAATTATAAAATCATAAAAAAAAAATTATTTGACTTTTCAACTTTTTATTATACAAAACTTTTTATATTTTATCTGAAATATAATATATGTCTTTTCTATTTAATTTTACACTGAACTTTTTAGATCATTAAGTCATTCAAATAACACAAATTAAAGTGGTGTTTTCTAAAGAGCCAAATGTGACATGACCATTATTCAGAGCAAAAAATGAAAAGATACAAGACAAAAATATCCTAAAAGTTCACTATGCAGAAAATGCAGAGAATGATGAGCATTCAAAGCATAAATGCATTGCATCTCCTTGGAGATAAGCCTTACTCAGCTCTGGTTTAAGTTATCCAGATAATATTAGCTCAATGCACATTTAAACTTTTCTGTATTTCCACTCTAAATTCCTCATTAATAAATTGCTTGAGTAAAAACTTTCACTTTTTCTAATATTATGTAAAATTAAACAAAATTTAATCATTTGTTGGTGGGGGTTTTTTTGTAATAAGTTCACTTATTTGTATTTCAGATTTGATATACTGGGAAATACTAACGTAGCAATGAAAAAATTCAAACTGGTTTCAGAAAATAACATGAGAGTAAAAGAGACTTATAGACCCTATTTATAAACAGAAGCAGAAAAGGGAGCACTTTAACATACATACCATTTCTGTGAAATATTAAGAATGTAATAAATATGTTAAGTTTTTACCTGATAATCATCTCATTTTATAAATGCGACAACTGAACATGCTGATCGAACAAAAGTAAAACTTGACAAGATTTCTGGCAATGAAACCAAACCACTATACAACATCTAATGCATATGTTTTCTGAGTATGCAATATATGTTTTTCAGAGGTGAAATATGGGTGAAAGTAGTGTGTTACTTATTGACCCAACCCCATGCAACAGAGAGAAAAAGTAATCTGGGGATTTGGATCAGGAACTTCCATTTTGTAGTGTAACAGCAAAACTGATCTACCCAAAAGGGGTACATGGGACATTTCGCCATAAATCTTTTGTTGTGTATATACAAAATACTGAATATTAAAAGATCTAATCACATACTCCTGGTATTGTACCCCACTTTATGACAACTATAGCTTAAGCACTGTCAAGACAGCTGTTGGTGGGGTTTAGTTAGGACACAAACCTGTAGTTTCCCTGATCCTCTCAAGAAGTCTGTGATAAACACAGTTAATACATATATTTTGGTCAAGCACATTTTTATGCAACATTTACATTGCCCCTTCATAAAATCTTTGCGACTAAGTAGTAAGTAATGCCATTCAGCATTGCTTTCGTCTAGATATTAGATAAGCATATCAGTGTGGTGTTTTTCATATTTACTATTCACATGCACATCTGTCAGCAAAAATTAAAGGTACCTACATAAAAGCCATATCAGGTAGAATACAAAAGCGAATGCACCGAGAACTCCAAACTTTTTCAATGACTTCCTCATGCTGGGAGCAGAAAAACATTTCGCAATCAGAGAAGCAGACATAACATATCTTAATCGATATATTACTAGCTAAATATGCAGAGAAAGAGTGACATATGTCACAAAACATGTGCAAATCTTGTGATCAGTTCACTGACTTCATAATGCCTAAATATATAATCAATCATTCTACTTTCAGTTTTAAGAAAGAGACCGAATCCGATTCAAAAATTAATATCGCCTTGAACCGGTCAAACAGAAAGTTGCACGTTTTCGAGGAGTCGGTCGAAACGGCTGTCTAGCGTTGATTAAAAGTTATTGTAGTGAATTTTGTCTCCTACAACATGCCTACCATTGGAGTAGATAAGAATGAACTGTTCAATAGTCTCGGCAAAAAATACGGTTAGTTATTTTACCTTCCGTTTTCCGTACAAACATGACATTTATGTCATGTCCTTGTCATGTACTGATTTACATCGAGATTTCATCATGCTTATACGTTATAGCTTAGCAGTGAACTAGTAATAAACTCAGGATGCTGTTATTATGTATATTGTATCAATAATAAACTTGTATGGAGCACTGCAATGTTGATGGTAATTTACCTTCACCATGAGCCGACCGTTTCAATAGAAATTATGTTGATGGTAATTCCTGTTGAACGGTCGGGCTTAATCTCTTTTGAGATTCTTTTGGCCGTTTCATTATACTGTCGTTTACCATTGCCACTCTGTAAAAGACAGTATAATAAAATGGCCATGTGCAAGAATCTCAAAAGAGATTAGGTCGGGCTCGTAGTTATGTTTAGGCCTAGAGGCTAGACTGGGAGCCAGGTAGCGCATTTGGTTGTACGCTTGTTTCTCACCAGTGCGACCCGTGTTCATTTCCCAGTGTGGTACATGAGATGGTGAGGCTTTCACCAACCTGGCTTCGTGGGTTTTTTACGGGTACTCTGGTTTCCTCCCACACAGACGACAGCCTTACGCCAAGATCCGTGCCAATGAGCAAGATTTATATAAGTTGTTTACTTGTTTCTTAATAGTTGTAAAATAAATAAAGTTTAAAAAATGGTCGATTTTCACATATTTCTGCCACCAATCAATGGCCATAACACCTATATTCTAGAAGCTGGCGTGGCATAGTGGTATTGCACGCCCCCTGAATGGGGGGGGCCGGGTTCGAGTCCCGCTCTGGTCATGCCGGTGTTCTGTCTTTCAGATGAGACAGTAAAAACAGAGGCGCAGTGTCATGGTATGCATGACACATTAAAGATCCCTCACTGCTTCCGGTGGGTCCATTGCATAGGTCAAAATTTGTATGCCCCGCATCAGGCAGATGCGGTCACCATATACATGAAATATTCAGGGGGTGACGTTAAACAAAAATCAATCAATCAATTAAAAACCTTTATTTTATACATGTCTACTTACTTTGAGTCACTTTATATCCTAAACATGTCTTTTCCATGTGAATTCTTTGCTTATGTACTGATGAAGTGAAATCCAAATCGAAAATTGCTGCTTTCAGGTTGGTCAGCTATACAGATTTTGCTGTATTTATTTCCTGCAATGTGATTGGTTGACCTACCAGTAGATATGTATGTTATAAAGTTGCTTTGATTGATTGGTGGCAGAAATGCATGAAAATCGACCAATGTTTCTGCGTGACCAAATTAACCACAATAGATTAGAGAGGTAATTAGATTCAGTCCCTTGCATAGCAACATATCAGTAATGGGAGCTACCAGATACGAGATTATTCAATCTAATTTGGGCCAGGTTGGATCCAATGCCAATAGAGCAACTAAAGCCTGATCAATCTATTTTTTCTTGTTCTGGATATATCTAGCGCATCACGATCTGACCATAGACCAGATTGGGATATACATCAGATTCCAGATAAAGTATTTATTCGAATATAATACACACTTTTTTTAGCCAATTTGACTCATCATTTTTTCACTGCGTATTATACATAGGGTTAGAAATCTGGAATTTTTTTCCATGCTTTTAAGCTTCAGTGGCGGATTAAGAAGGGTGCATGTGTCAGTTAAAGTATCGAAAGCCGTCAGTCGAACCCCAAGGCATGAGATATGTCTATTTTCTGTATACTGTCTGCTTCTCGTAATAAATGCCCAAGGCAATAACAGGAGTAATGTCTACAGTGTGCCATTCAATGAACACGATAGAATACTTGCGTTGTGTTATTTAGCAATGGTTTCTAATTAGCAAATTGTACGGGTGATACAATGATTTAGCCTTAATTGGTTAACTAATAGTTACGAAACAGGTGAAACTACTTGACCGTAATGGAACGAGCATCAACAGTTTGGATAACACTCATTCATTCATTCTTTCTTTATTTTGTCCTCACAAACATTGGCGACCTCCGTGTAAAGTACACGTAATATAGTAGACATGCATGTTCATTTTAACGAGAAAAAATAATTGAAGCAGTTGTTTTGGGATGAGGGTACTAGTTAATAAATTTGAAACCTATGCAAGTTTGATTGTAAATGAAATAAAAGAGAGAAAAGTGTTGATATCACACGATGAATAAAGGCTGGTCATTCTGTGCCGCATTTGATAATAATACATGTTACACGATTACATTGTAAAAGGCAAATTCAGTTGACAACATCATTGATGTCATATATATGTGCTGAAAATCTCAATTGCGTCTCACGGTCTTGCTGTTTCAACACGAAATTGACATTTTGTTTTGGATTTTCCCCCTGCATATTATACTCGGAGTTAGGTGTTTTTTCATGATTTTCAAGGTCATTTTTAAGGTGTGTATTATACTCAGATGCATTTTATATTCGAGTAAATATGGTAAGACTAATATGGCCTGATCAGGATATACATTCTATAGCCAAATTGGTTTTGGACTCAACCTGATACTGTGCCAGTCTGTGATGGTGAAGTATGAGCCCAACTGTTTCAACAGAAATTATATCTAATGGGCAATTACCTTTTGTTTTTTTTTGCCTAGCAGTCTCTACCAATTTTTTTTTATAACATTGGCATATATTTTATAACTTGAATGTACCTTTGCATTAACATCTTCTTTCTTTTCAGTTTTCGAAGAATTTGATGAGTTATGTTTTGAATTTGGAATAGAACCAGAGGAAGCGGTGAGATATTAGCATGATAATTAAGCTGAATAAAGAACTGAGATATTATTACATTTTCAGTAGGTAATTTAATTGAGGAACAGTAAAACATATAATGTTTGAAAAGTTTAAAAACATCATATGAGAATAATATTATCAAGTAGTTTCTTATTGCAAAGATATCGATTTTGTAGGATGAGGAAGAGATAGCTGCGAACCCTGATGCAGCTAATCAGTGGAAAATAGAAATTGGTGCTAACAGGTACAATCTGTTCAACTTCATTACTTGTTTGTGCTGGATCAAATAGTTATAACTATGACTTCATTACTTGTTTGTGCTGCATCTAATAGTTATAACTATGACTTCATTACTTGTTTGTGCTGCATCTAATAGTTATAACTCTGACTTCATTATTGGTTTGTGCTGTATCTAATAGTTATAACTATGACTTCATTACTTGTTTGTGCTGTATCTAATAGTTATAACTCTGACTTCATTACTTGTTTGTGCTGTATCTAATAGTTATAACTCTGACTTCATTACTTGTTTGTGCTGTATCTAATAGTTATAACTCTGACTTCATTACTTGTTTGTGCTGTATCTAATAGTTATAAATTAAATATGATAACTAGCCTTCAAATAATATTTCAGTTTGATTATGTATGAGTGTTTGTGTAATCTTTGTCCATTTTGTGGAATTTGGAGAGTTGAGATTCTATAAAAAAGACATAAAAGTAAAGGGTAGACAATTTTTATCTCCTGTTTCACCACAGAATTAATAATGGTGAGAAAAGTTTTAATAAGTCACTGTACATTTCAACACTTGGTGAATGGTTCGGTCACCTGTTGTCTGTATTTATAAACTGTGTACAAGTTTACAATTTGTAAACATTTACTTTAGAATTTTTTCTTAAAAAATGAAATCTTAAGCTTTTTAGCTCACCTGAGCCAAAGGCTCAAGTGAGCTATTGTGATCAATCACCGTCCGTCGTCTGTCGTCCGTCGTCCATCGTTAACTTTTCACATTTTCGACTTCTTCTCCAGAACCACTGAACAGAATTTGATGAAACTTGATAAGCATGTAGAACTCATGTTCCCCTACAAGTGTTGTTGTTTTTCGTCCGGATTCATCAATAGGTGGCGCCACCACAGGCAAAAGTAGGTCAAAGAGGGTACCCTCCTTTGACAAACTTCTTCTTCAGACCGGGGGCATACAGAGACAAACCGAATGCATAGGAATGATCTAGAGGGATGTGTGAAGAAGTGTTGTTATTTTTGGTTCCGTTCCGAAATCAAATTTTTGACGTTTTTTTGTACTTGGTAGTTTTAATGCAGAAAAGAGGTATTTTTTTCTTTTAGTAAAAATTGATGCATTAATTTGGTTTAATTTGATCATTTTGATGGTAAGAAATACTACTGCGAAGAAAATTTTTCAATATTTAATGTTTTGGATTTTTTATGAATTTTTTAAGACTTTCAAGAAAAAGGGGGGTGGGATAATTGGTGTAAACATTTCACAGTTTGAACTTTTTCTTCGGAACCACTTGCTGGAATTCAATGAAACTTGGCATGCATCAAAAACTCAAGGTCCCCGACAAATGTGGTCATCTTTGTCAGGATCCATGAACAGGTGGCACCACCACAGACAAAAGTAGGTCACAGAGGGTACCCTCCTTTGACAAACTTCTTATTCAGATCGGGTGCATACAGCGACAAACCGACTGCATAGGAATGATTTAGAGGCATATGGGAAGAAGTGTTGATATTTTTGGTTCCATTCCGAAATCAAATTTTTGACGTTTTTTCATTTTTATTTTGGACTTTGTTATTTTAATGCATTAAAGAGTTATTATTTTCTTTTAGTAAACATTGATGCATTCATTTGGTTTCATTTAATCATTTCTATGGTAAGGAATGCTGGTGCGAAGGAATTTTTTCAATATCTCGATTTTTGAATTTTTTATGAATTTTTTAAGACTTCCAAGAAAAGGGGGGGGGGGGGACAATTTTTCATATCTTCAACTTGATCTACAGAACAACTTGAAGGATTGTGATAAAACTGGGTAGGATGCAAGTACTCATAGTCCTTTTCAAAGGTTTTGTTTTTTGTGCGGATCATCCAAATTGGTTAACAGATAATGCCACCATGTCTAAAAGTAGGTCTCACAATGGTACATATACCACTTGGTAATTGAAATATGGAGAGTAGCGGTTCAAATCCAGCTGTGGTCAAAAATTTTTTTTTTTTTTTTTTACACATCTAAATAAGTTTTTAGATGTTTCTCAACACTCAACATATGAAATTAGGAATTTTACGTTTAAGACTTCCAAAAAAAAAAGGGGGGGGGGGGGTGGTTTTGGCCATTTTTCACATTTTCAACTTTTTCTTGATCCTCTTCAAATTCTGTTGTTTTCGTCCAGACCTCTTTACAGGTGGTGCCACCATAGTCAAGAGTAGGTCACAAAAGAGTTCCCTCGTTTAACAATATTCTTTTTCATACGGGCTGTATACAGAGACAAACAGAATGCATAGAAATGATCTAGAGGGATGAGTGAAGATGTATTGTCATTTTGGTTCCCTTCCAAAATCAAATTTTAGAATTTTTTTCGACATTTCTTTGGACTTGGTGATTCAATGCAGAAAAAAGTGTCATATTTCCTAGTTAATTGATAATGATGATTTCTTATGGACTATTGTGATCATAATTATGGTAAGGATTGTTACTTTGAAAGAATTTTGTCAATATCTCAATTTTTGGATTTTCTATGAATTTTTTAAGACTTCCAAATGAGGGTGTATAGGAACAATTCAATCACATTTTTCACTTCTGCTGTTATACCACATGAAAGATTTTAATGAAACATGGAATACATGAAGTACTAAAAGTCCTCTATCAATTTGGTAAATTTCATTCAAATTGGTTAACAGATAATGCCACCATGTCTAAAAAGCAGTTCTCACAATAGTACATATACCACTTGGTAATTGAAATATGGAGAGTAGCGGTTCAAATCCAGCTGTGGTCAAAATTTTTTTTTCATTTCTTTACACATCTAAATAAGTTTTTAGATGTTTCTCAACACTCAACATATGAAATTAGGCAATTTTAAGTTAGATCTGGACAATATTTGAAACAATTGTTGTTCATGACCCAGACTTGAAATCAGTCAACAAAAGGCCCCACCTAAAGAAAATGACTAACTTGTTGCCCTGAATGACTTCTTGCAGAGACAAAGGAAATGCTTAATATCAAAATCACCTGAATGGATGTGCAAAAAAGTGTTGTTTTTTATTATAGCCTGAAATAAAATTTGACATATTTTCAATATCTGTGTTGACTTAGTCACATTAATGCAAAAATAAATGAATTCTTCCTTCATGCATGACTGATAATCTAGGTACTCAGGTGAGCGATATAGGCCCACTTGGGCCTCTTGTTATAAAAAGTCTTAATGGTTTTTTTTGGGTATTTTATTTTGTATTTTTGTTTTGTTTTGTTGTTGTTGTTTTTTTTTTTTGCTAATTATCAAAAGAAGAGAAACTCATTATTCTGACACTCTAAAATTTGGTTTGAGACCTTAAATTTAGTATAAAAGTGAAAATGATTGATCATTGATTGAAGCATTTTCATATTCTTCAAGAAAAAAGGACACTTATTCAAAAATGAGTATATAATTGATGTCATAATGGTTTCTTTCTTCAATATTTCACATTGCAGACATTCTAAAGCTTACCATTAACACCATTATTCCATAACCATTTTCTTGTTTGATCATTGTAGATATGATTTGTTATGCATCGAAGGCATCAGTCGTGGACTATTGGTTTTCCAGGAAAAGTTAGTATTACTTTCTTTAGTATTTTTAAACACTGCAGAAACTAAAATATTTAATTGTTATTTGGATTACAAACAGACCTTTGTATGATCTTTGTGACATTGTAATGCATTTGGTGTGCTGGGATTATTGTAAAGAGAATAGTTGTGTGGCATCTAAAACTTGCCAAGCCTTAACTGTCATTTGTTAGTATATGTATAAACAAATACACATGAATTATTATGTTATTACTGAATTCAACAATGATTTGTGTCTTCTTAAGATACACTGTAGATATACTAAATTTGTAGTGCACATATTGGAGGAAATGTAGATAAAAAGTATGTACCATGTATATAATATACTCGATAGAGATCAATGGAAACATAGCAATATCATAGTTTTGTCTTGTCTATAACTAAGAAAATATAAAAAGTATTGTGATTGTATACTTTAGTATTGCATATGTTTCTGATATTGTTTACATGATATTCTAGATTGAAAGCCCCTCGTTACAAAGTAGTACCACCATGTACAGGAAATATGCAGCAGCTTATAATAGAGCCAGTGGTAAATAGTTTATCTGTTATGGTTGTAACTACTAAGATCTAATATTAAGTATGTATTGTTTAAATTTAATTTGGAACATTCATTTGTAGTTTTTTAGCTTTACAAAAGAGAGACCGTTTTTGAAGTATATGTATTACCCCTCTGACCTTTCTAATATCATTTTGCACCACGAAGTGCTGCTCTTTAATTAGTTTCCATTACCTATTGCATCCACACACCGCTACTGCTGAACCAATAAAAACCAATCTTTATATATTTTATAAGTATCTTGCATGTTTTCTTTGGTCTCTTCCCTCTGGGTGCCCTCCATAATTAAGTCAAAAGTTGCCATGTAGAGGGTGTATGTAACGAGAGCAGAACTATATCAGTATCACATGACAAGAGGAATTACATGCAGTGGTTAGCTGCATATAAGGGAAATGCAGTATGAATGTTAATATTTTGAAATGTTGACCAGAGAAAGTGAATATGATTTGATTTGTGGGAATTTTTAGATGTGATAAACTTCTGTATATTCCATCTGAAGATAAAATATAAAAAGTGTAATGAGCAAACTAAACAACACACAATAATGGCTTTATTAGATCCCAAGTCTGTAACTTGACACTTTGACATTGAGGACATCTTACTAATTGCCTTCATGAAAGGCCATATTAGGACTGTCCCCCGTCTTATTTATGGTGATTATTGGCCAGTGTGCAATAGATAATACATATTAATACTGTAAATGTATTACATTGTTATATGCTACATCATTGTTTATTGTTTGGCCACCATGATCATATGTCCCATGGACTTATATATGTAAACTGATAAGAAAAACTTGTTTTAATTATTCTGCTGTTATTACATGAAAGACAATGTATTTCATTTAGTGTGTAACATATGTAAATATGATTTTAGCCTGAACCATGTCTTTAATTTGTCATGAATACCTTTATTTTATACAATGATATAAAAAATCTTGTAACTTGTTCTTTATTGTAATATAAATACTCTGTTGTTTAGATTAAACAGTATCTCACTCCTAGTGCCATACACTAGTGTTATTACCAGTAGTAGTCAAATATACATGTGCTTTCAGCTGCATCACTTTTGATATAAATTTTTTCGTTGCAGACTGCTCAGGTTCGGCCCCATGCAGTAGGAGCTATTCTCAGGAATATTATATTTACTCCTGTAAGTGTTCATGTTCTAGCTGTTACAGTGTAACTTCTGTAATGTGACAATATATCACTTTATCTATCCATATTCCATTTTGGTTTATCTAATATATGACATACTTTATCTATCCATATTCCATTTTGGTTTATCTAATATATGACATACTTTATTTTTGTGTTTTCTAAATTTTGTGGTTTTACTACGAAATACAGATTCAGTAGTTCTTTACTCTGTGGAATGCACATCTGGCTAGCAAAAAGCAAACCTAAAAGTCAGTATACACCAAAGTGCTAGGTGTAGATAATGGAGTTGCAAGAATGGCTGGAAAGTGTGTGCACAGTTGATCAATTTGATTCATTGAATAGATTCCAAGCTTTGGCATTGTGCATATGATTTTAAGATTAAGGTACATGAATGTCTTTCAGTGGCAGATGGCATTACATAAGCTTAGCCTGCAATTAGAGGATCTTTTATGTTGATACATGTATTTTATTATGATTCATGAAACATAAATTTTTGAATGCAAGCAACCATGAAAACAAGAGCCCTATTTATAACATACTTTGTTCGTATCTGCTTTCTACAGGAAATGTACAAAAGCTTCATAGATCTCCAGGACAAGCTACACCAGAACATTTGCAGGTGAGCTATGTAATCAATATTTGTTCACTTCTTTTATACACACCGTATTTTTCCGTTTTGTTTCATAAGTGGTGTATAAATTGATTTAACAATTTAAGTTTAATTTAAGTTTAAGACAAAGTTCAAGCTTTGAGCACAGGATTGAATTGATTTTGAGGATAGAAGTAAATGCCTGTCTCATTTTTCCGACTGAATTTGGATGAATAGTATTTAAAATGGGATTAATTCTGTGTTTGAAATGAAAAGAAAACAGGAGAGTTAATTTCTATGGATACTCTACATATTTGTTTTTTTGTAGAAAGAGGTCTTTGGTCGCAATAGGTACACATGATCTTGACACAATTCAAGGACCTTTCATCTACACTGCTAAACCCCCATCAGAAATCAAATTCAAATCACTAAATCAAACAGAGGAGATGACTGCTCCAGAAATGATGCAGCTATTTTCAGTAAGTCCAGGTTTATCATGGAGTTTTAGCGTGACATGTAGTAAGCTGTTACAGTTAATATAAACATAAGAATGTGAAGATATTGATTTTTGTCTATGTAAATTTATTTTTGAATATTAATATTCTTCAAGAGTCTTTATGTAATGTATTTATTGAATTTATTAGTTTGGCTTGATTCTTTTCACATTTAGAATTTCTGTTTTGTTTGATGAACTATTGACAAATTATTCAGTGAGGTGATTAAAGATATCAGAAATAAGTATAAGAAAATATACACCCTAAACAAATACAGGGTTTTTTAGGGTCTCTAGAAGGCTGAAATTTGGTCCCGTTCCCAATGCCCAAATGTGCTACTTTTTCCTAATTTCAGACAGGAAAATTTTCAATTGATTATTCCCTACCTCAACTTAAGGAATTTACTTGCTTTATTGTTAAACATTTAATTAACAGGATATTACAAATTAACAATAAGTGTATGGCAATATCCACGCACTCAAGTTTAGATCACAGCTGATCTAATAGTATTTGTCATACAGGCATTTGGTTTCATTCTTCTCTTGATGGAAGCCAACCAATCGAATGATCACTAGTGGTTTCGTTCCTTCATTCAAAATGGTAAAAGCGTCAAAGTTCATTTGTGTGATTGAAAATGATATCTCTGTCTGTGAACCATCAACTTCAAAATCAGAGGAAATTCAACAATAAAGTCCTCAACAAAGACAACAATATTGAAACTATAGCCTTGTTAACATCAAAAAAAATAGATAAAATGGTACATAAAGTGATAGAAGAAATTTTCCCAATTTCAGGAAAAAGATTGCAAAATTCCCAATTTGAATGGCCGTGCCCCCTGGTAAAAAAACCCCTGAATATAAAGTTGGTGCACCAGATGTTTTCTTTCTAATACTATGTCTTCAGAAATGCTCAGTGTTGAAATTATAGGAGTCCAGAGCACACTTGTTATAGAATTAGCTCATGAGGTAGTATCAAAAACCTCCCTACAGACAGAGATATACATGAGGAAGTGATCCTTAGTTTTGATAGATTTGCATAATATTATGATTTTTTAAGAATGTATTTCATATCAGTCCTGAAGCACTGAAAACTAGGCTGGTGATACCCTAGGGCCGAACAGTCCACCACAGTGGTGTCCATAAGCGAAACTGGACTGGTGATACCTTCAAGGCCGGACAGTCCACCACAGTGGTGTCCATAAGCAAAACTGGACTGATGATACCTTCAGAGTCCGTCAGTCCACCACAGTGGTGTACATAAGCGAAACTGGACTGATGATACCTTCAGAGTCCGTCAGTCCACCACAGTGGTGTCCATAAGTGAAAAGGACTGATGATACCTTCAGGGCCGAACAGTCCACCACAGTGGTGTCCATAAGCGAAACTGGACTGATGATACCTTCAGGGTCGGACAGTCCACCACAGTGGTGTCCATAAGCAAAACTGGACTGATGATACCTTCAGGGCCGGACAGTCCACCACAGTGGTGTACATAAGCGAAACTGGACTGATGATACCTTCAGGGCCAGACAGTCCACCACAGTGGTGTCCATAAGCAAAACTGGACTGATGATACCTTCAGAGTCTGTCAGTCCACCACAGTGGTGTACATAAGCGAAACTGGACTGATGATACCTTCAGAGTCCATCAGTGCACCACAGTGGTGTCCATAAGTGAAAAGGACTGATGATACCTTCAGGGCCGAACAGTCCACCACAGTGGTGTCCATAAGCGAAACTGGACTGATGATACCTTCAGGGTCGGACAGTCCACCACAGTGGTGTCCATAAGCAAAACTGGACTGATGATACCTTTAGAGTCGGACAGTCCACCACAGTGGTGTACATAAGGGAAACTGGACTGATGATACCTTCAGGGCCGAACAGTCCACCACAGTGGTGTCCATAAGCGAAACTGGACTGATGATACCTTCAGGGTCGGACAGTCCACCACAGTGGTGTCCATAAGCAAAACTGGACTGATGATACCTTTAGAGTCGGACAGTCCACCACAGTGGTGTACATAAGGGAAACTGGACTGATGATACCTTCAGGGCGGAACAGTCCACCACAGTGGTGTCCATAAGCAAAACTGGACTGATGATACCTTCAGAGTCGGACAGTCCACCACAGTGGTGTACATAAGCGAAACTGGACTGATGATACCTTCAGGGCCGGACAGTCCATCACAGTGGGGTCCATAAGTGAAAAGGACTGATGATACCGTCAGGGTCGAACAGTCCACCACAGTGGTGTCCATGAGCGAAACTGGACTGATGATACCTTCAGGGCCGGACAGTCCACCACAGTGGTGTCCATAAGCGAAACTGGACTGATGATACCTTCAGGGTCGGTCAGTCCACCACAGTGGTGTTCGTAAGTGGACATGTACTTGTCCTCTGGACTGGACTGGTGATACCTTCAGAGCTGGACAGTCCATCACAGTGATGTTCATAATTGAAACTGAACTGATGATACCCTCTGGGTCAGACAGTCCACTACAGTGGTGTCCATAAGTGAGCTACACTAAAACCAAAGTTTACAAAGAGTACGAGAAGAAAGAAGATTTCTTTGTAAATTTAAAAAACGCAATACCACACGGATTTAACTATGTAAGTCTTAGATATATTTCCATATATTTATAAATATAGCAAGCAAAAGTTTAGATCTAAGTGAAATATTCATTTTGTTGTAGGGAGAGAGTCATCTTAAACAATACCTGCATATTATAGAAGACAAACCAGTGTATCCAGTAATATATGACCAGAAAGGGGTAGTCCTTTCTATGCCTCCTATCATAAATGGTAATTGTTCTCTCCATGCCTCCTATCATTAATGGTAATTACCCTCCATGCTTCCCACCATTAATGGTAATTTTTCTCTTCATGCATCCTTTTATAAGTGGTAATTGTCCTCTCCATCCCCAATATCATTAATGGTAATTGTCCTCTCCATGCTTCATATCATTAATGGTAATTGTCCTCTCCATGCCTCCTATCATTAATGGCAATTGTCCTCTCCATGCCTCCTATCATTACTGGCAATTGTCCTCTCCATGCCTCCTATCAGTAATGGTAATTGTCCTTTCCATTCTTCCTATCATAAATTGTAATTTCCTTTGTAGGCGATCATAGTAAAATAACTTTCCATGCCTCCTATCATTAATGGTAATTGTGCTCTCCATGCCTTTTGTCAGTAATGGTAATTGTCCTTTCCATGCCTCCTGTCATAAATGGTAATTGTCCTCTCCATGCCTCCTATCATAAATGGTAATTGTCCTTTCCATGCCTCCTATCATTAATAGTAATTGTCCTCTCTATGCCTCATTTCATATATGGTAATTGTCCTCTCCAAGCCTCTTTTCATTAATGCTAATTGTCCTCTCTATACCAAATTTTGTTAAATAAAAGGGTCTAGTATGAACATTAATCTTGACCAAGATGAATAATAAAATATGATAATCAGTGCTCCCTTCCATATTACTTAGATAATCAGCTTCCATTTTCACCAAAATAGTGTGTCTCAGTATTCACTGAATTTATATGTAGGGTTAAAATATGCATTAAGTGTATTGTACATTTTCTTTGTAGGCGATCATAGTAAAATAACTTTAGAGACACGAAATGTATTCATTGAATGCACAGCAACAGACCTCCATAAGGCTAAGATTGTACTGGATACGCTAGTGACCATGTTCAGTCAGTACTGTGAAATACCTTACCAGTTAGTATGGAAATTATAGTTTGGAGACTGAAATACATGTATATCAATCACTACATAAATTATGATTAGTAAAATTAGTGAAAAAGATTAGTGAAAATGTCATTAAGGTTTGTAAAAAATATATGTATATTTTATTTAAACTTTAAGATACATAGAGTGTATGTATCATTCGCTGCAAAGTACAGAATATGTTGCTGTAAATATTACATGTATACAGAAGGCTTAGTGAGATTTTCTGATGCATGTATTTGTCTGTCTAACCTGTGTAGCAGGTGCTTGTAAGTTTGGATACCACAACACTCTGGATTATGTCAGATTAACATTGAACCAATACTTAACTTAATGTGTTATTAGATCACTGACCATTCATAATGAGGATATGCATTAAATTACAATAAATACCATAGTGTTAATGAGTGTTAGACTGCTTTGTAAGTTAATTGTATACAGTCAAATACTTTTAGTTGATTTCACTATGCTATCTAATGCCAAGTTTTTATTTTTCTTGTTCTGTTAAGCAGGCTATTAAATATAGTAGATATTCTTTTATTACGAGATGTAAAGATTATATATCTGATTATTTCAGGGGCATTGAGCCAGTAGAAGTTATACAACCCAATGGCACAAGAGTTATGTATCCGGTAATTAAATTATATGTACTTCAGTATTTCTGACCTGGTTTTTATTTTGTTGCCAAGTTGCATAAAAGTTTCACTGAATGAGGTTGAATAAAAAAATTTGTGTTTCCATTTACCCAACTGTCACTAATATGTGGTGGCCATTTCACCATCCCTTGCATTCTTTTCAGGATTTTGGCAAAGTAATTAATTTTTCTCAAAGCAGATTCCTCTTGCAGTATAGGCTTTCATATTTCACACACACACATTCACCATAACAAGATCTACATTTTGATACCAGATCATTTTATTAGTGACCTTGAACTTTGACTTAGTACATGTAATAATAATTTGGTTAAGAAAGCAGTTATAATGTATGAGACAAGGATTGATTATACCTCTTGAACAGTAAGGGTTAGGGTTTTAATATATGGCACAAATCAATATCATGACCTTGACCTACAATAACTGTTAGTCTATGAACAAATTTGTTGTTATTCAACTTTGCTGCCACGAGGGTATTTGTCCCAATAGGACAAATCTAGTTTGTTTTGGACAAAGTACAAGTTTAACAGTTGCCAAACTAATACCAGTGGTTCAGTATGAGATGCTGAGTTCAGTTCATGATTTGTATGCTGCATCTGACTTACTTGTACTGCTTGCGTGACTCTTAAGTTTATTTTTGGACAGAGTAGAAGTGTTGCTGTACAGTTATAAAACTGGCACCAAAGATCATCTTGAGATGCTAATTTTAGTATATGACAAAGTACAAGTACTACACAGACTTAAAATTCTTTAGAAGTTCATTTTGGGATATTTTACCTCTGATATTGCAGCAATTATAGTCCATCGATAATTTCATTGGTTGAAATCTAAATATGTCTATGAATATTTACTTCCTTAAAATAGGGTATTCACATTTCATACACATATTCTCAGTGACTAATGTTTTCATTTGAAGCCTTCAAATTTATATTTTGTCCTTAAACAACCCTTATTTTCTCCTTGATTTTGATTTTTATGTTTGACTGACAAACATGCTATGAAGGTAAGATTTATGCTAAAGATATGCTTCATCAATGATGGCAGAATTTTTAGAGCTCAGGAAGCACTTATGTATCTGATGATGGTCAGGAATCTTGTGTATTCACATGATGACACATCACTTTTCATAGAAATTATTTACTATAGTTACAGAAAAGTTATTATCACAAAGGACATCTTTTCATGTTCTGTGCAATGATGTACTGTTTATATGAGAAAGTAGGTAAGGGCCAAAAACAAAAACCCAGCTGACATCCTTACCCTAATTTGAAAATTGATGTAATAAAAAACACACTTAGTTTTGAAGGCCTTATTGGTTTGATGCTAATTGGACAAGTGTCAACATTGTCCTTATTGGATATTTTTCTGTGGAAAGTCGGAAAACCTATTGGTGTTTTAGTAGGTACATTAAAGGTCAAGGTGGTTGTATAATGAATAATTGGATATATCACACCCATTCAAATATTAATTTATCTCTAGTTTTATGTATTTGACCTTTGCCAAAATGGAAAAATTAGAACATTCTAGGGAAGATTTGTCAATTCAAACCAAACTTCTAAGTCTCTCAGGCATTTCTCTTGTATATCACAATCTTTTTCTTTAAGCTTTTTGCAGTAAAATTTGTAGGCAATGAAATAAGTATGTGTACAGTATATTGGATGTATTTTGTAGGAATTGCCATACAGATTTGAAGAAGTAGATGTTGCAGACATCAACAAGAAAGTAGGGATTAAGTAAGTCTATACTGAAGTTTATACATTTTATTTATATGTCAGACTTGCAATCTACAAAGTTACAACAATTGTGAACAAATGTTATTTATTCTGAGATCATCCTCTTCACTGGGGCAGATTTTTTCTATTTAAATTTTGTTCAATTAGGCATTCATCATGATTTTAAATTTCAGTATTGAGGCTTCTGAAATGGCCAGATTACTCACCAAGATGTGTTTAGAATCAGAAGTTGTTGAAAATGGAGCGAAAGTGAAAGTAGAAATACCACCTACACGTCATGATATCCTTTAGCATTTATGACTGGCTCTGTTGTTCACATTTTTATTGAAAGATCTTCTTAAACAACTATATGACCAATTATTACTTGAAATTACATGAAAATCACAGGAAAAGAGTATGAGAAGGTGACAGTCTAAAGCAGGTAATTGCTGAAATACCGTAAGTGGACATTATGACTGGTGTATCTATAAGCTGACCAGGCCTAAGTAAGCTGTTGTGATGACTCCTTGTCCAGCATCTGTCTGTCCATCTATCTATGCAGCATAAACATTTTGTACTTTTGACTTTTTCAGAAATGCAGAAAGAAATTTGATGAACTTGGTAGGGATGAATTACTCAAAGTCCCCAGCTGGTGTTGTTTCATTTTCAGCAAGATCTGTCAAGTTTTGATTTAGGGCAGGGCAGCAAAGTTCCCAAAGGGTACCTTCCTTTGACAAATTCTTATTCAGACCAGCTGTATAGAACAAACAGAATGGATCGGAGTTATCTAAGAGGGTGTCTTAAAAAAGGTTGTAGGTTTGGTTCCATACCAAATTAATTTTTAGCTCATCGGGATGAATGTCTGGAGAGTTATTGTCATACCCCTGGCAGCATCATGGCCTGTAGACTAAAATTTAACCTGGATTATAACTTTAGACCCATTTGAGACAGTGATTTAATATTTCACATGATTATTCCTTGTGCCAAAGCCTTTCATTTGGTACCAAATTTTTTACCTTGTGACGTAAGCCAGCGTGGCCTAGTGGTATTGCGTCAAGTCCCGTTCTGGTCATGCTGGTGTCATGTCTTTCGGATGAGACAGTAAAAACTGAAGCCCCATGTCGTGGTATGCATGGCACGTTAAATATCCCTCACTGCTTCGTGTGGGTCCGTTGCAAAGGTGGGGCTTAAATAGTTCATATGTGTATTCCTTGTGACAAGACCTTTCATTACATAAAATTTATTATGTATTGACTTTGACCTTGAAGATTGACCTACTTACAAATTACTTTTGCTATTCACATTTGGTTGCCACTGGAGAACTCTGTTGGCTTTTGACAACTCTTGTTTACATCTTCTGTCAACTTTTTAGACTTGTCATTTTTGCACATTTCAAGGTCATTACTTCCCTGTTGTCATTGAAAAGGAAAAGGTTGCACTATTGCAGGTTATACAATGTATTTGTTAATTAAGCTACTTCCTCGGAACAAATGGAAATATTTTGATGAAACTTAATAGATATAAAGTGTTTTTGTATTTTGTCTAGGTCTTCTGGGTGTAGATCCAAAGTAGGGCAAAGTAGATTAGACTAGATTCAAAGTGAACATAATGCTTGAGAAAGGTTAAATACTTTCCAACATGCTCAAATAAGCGATATAGGCCTGGTTGTGTATAAGAACTCATTCATTAATTTTTATCCGAATCTGTGTGTTGCATTGAAATAAGTTTTATATTTATCCACGTATATAAAACGTTTAAGCAAATGTAAATTTTTATGCTCCCCGAATACTTTTGGGGGATCATATAGTCGCTGTCATGTCTGTCCGTCCGCCCATCTGTCCGTCTGAGTTCATATTTCCTAGACCTTTCATCAGAATTTGATCTTACTTCACCAAAATATTATTTAGGTTAAGGGCTTTTGGACAAAGGTCATTCAAGGTAATTTCCAAAATGTCAAGGTCACTTATTAACTATGACTTAGAATACCATGAAGTACGTATATCTCCTACATCTTTCATCAGAATTTGATCATACTTACAAAATATTATTTAAGTTAAGAGTTTTGGGACAAAGGTCACTCAAGGTCATTTCTGAAAGGTCAAGGTCACTTATTAACTATGACTTAAAATACCAAGCAGTAAGCAAATCTGCTACACCTTTTATCAGAATTTAATCAAATTTCACCAAAATGTTATTCAGGTTAAGGACTTTTGGACGAAGTTCACTCAAGGTCATTTCTGAAAGTCAAGGTCACTTATTAACTATGACTTAAAATACCATGAAGTACTTATATCTCCTACACCTTTCATCAGAATTTGATCTTACTTCACCATAATGTTATTAAGGTTAAGAGCTTTTGGATAAAGGTCACTCAAGTTCATCTCTGAAAGGTCATGTTCACGATAAAAATTTTATTTCATAACTAATCAAAATCAAGCTTACCAGTACTCATTTTAGTTTAAGATACTGTGATCACTTGTTGTTCTAAAGTTTTACTCAGTTGGATATCCATGTGATACATTGAGATTTGAAATCGTCCTTAATGCAATGGATATCCATGTGATACATTGAGATTTGAAATCGTCCTTAATGCAATGATTTTCTGTATACTGATTCATTCATTTCCTTCATTATTGCTGTGCTTCTTGGAGCATCCATCAGTTTTACTGATTTTTTGTATATAAATTGAGTCATCAATTTCCTGCATCATGACTGCCATTGGGGAGCATACATCAGTTTTACTGATACTTTTGTTTATTACAATTCTATACTTTTTATGTTCCCCTTAGAAGAACAGGGGGTATATTGCTTTGCTGCTGTAGGTCAGTAGGTCCATAACCTGAACAGTTTCTGTTCATTATCTCCGCAACAGGTGCATATACTTATATGAAATTTGTCATACAGATACATCAAGAAAATATCTAAGTCAGGTTTGAATTTGAATACCATCAAACAATTTTTGACAGAGTTTCACCTTTTGAACTTAGAAAATTTCCAGTAATTCACAGTTTCCATTCATTATCTCGGAAATGGGAGCATATTATATTGAAATGAAATTGGGATATGTGAGTTGATAATGAGTAGTAGATTACCCCTATTGATTCTCAGGTGAAAAAGTCAAAGGTCTCCGAGTGCAAGTAGTACTTTATACAGTTGAACAATATAGTACCAGAAGGAGGGTATATAATGTTTTACAAACATCGCTTGTTAAATTCTTGAATATTAAATTCTTTTGAAAATTTTCTGAATGTGGTATTAATTAGAAACTTAACATCTCATATGAACTATTTCCCTGATATCATATTTAGGCAATTTTACAATTTTCCTTAATTCAAATTCACATGTAATACATGCCTGTGATATTATGGAAGATGTGGCCATTGCTTATGGTTTCAATAATATCAAAAGGACCATTCCCAATACTAACTGTGTCTCCAACCAGTTCCCTATCAACAAACTCTCAGATTTATTACGACAAGAAATTGCAGCAGCTGGATTCACAGAAGTTCTCACATTTGCTCTGGTAATTATTAATTTTGAAATCTTTGAAACTGTTTTTAATTTTTTACTCAGATTCGGTAAAGATTGTTCCTATGAGAGCTTCAGGTTTATCAATTATTTTTTCTATTGGTCCCCAACTGGAGGAAAAGGGATATAGATTTCCTTTTTGTCTGTCTTCTGTCAATCACTTTTGTTTTCTAGAATATTTTCAATGGACTTTGAATATAAGAATTGACTCTATTTGCTGTCTCATTTAAATGTAAAGCTCAGATTTCACATCACAAATTGTATAAACCTTATATGTGTGACCTCCTGTATCATAAAGAAATAATTCTGAGTCACTAGATAATCTAAGTAGATTATCAAAGGGATCATGTGACAGCATAAAATGCAAATGATATTGGAATATAACACTGTATCAGCATTATCGCTATTATTTCAATGTATTTGTACTTGTATTTGATTAAAATTTAGCATACTGCTGTGTATAGCAGAGTTACAAACCAAGTTTTGTTTAGCAGATTTTGTTACTTTCTTACTTAATTATGGCACTTTATAAGCAACTGCAATTGTTTTAAGTTAAACTTTGAGATATCTGATTAAAACTTAGTACTCTGTTGCATATAGCAGGGTTCACATTTTGTGAGATTTCATCAATTTTTGACTGAATTGGCCAAATACTGAGTTGATGAAAATTCTGTTTTGCAGATTTCTATTAGTAAATCTTTTAGATATTTGATTAAATTTTAATGAATGTTGTAGATAGCAGAGCTGCAGATCAAGCGTGCGTTTTGCTGAATTCCATCAATACGCCTGTCTGTTATACAAATGTCCATTTGTCCTTCCGTCATTCATACATCACACCATATCTTGAGAATGCTTACTTCAGAATTCACACAGTTGTGTTTTATGATAACCTCACTATCTATATACATTTTGGTTAAAATTACAGCATTTCTTTCTTGTGAAATGGGACTTTATTCATGAAATTTTGACCAATGTTTCACATATCCCACTTTATCTTAGGACTGCTTGCTGTAAACTACTTCAAACTTCACACGTTTGTTGGATAACCTTATGGTCTATATCCTTTTTATTGAATATCATTTTTTCGTCAGGGAGTTATCGGACTTTATTTGTCAAATTGTTGCCATATTAATACTTTTAAATGTGCTGTAAATGCAGAACATCTTAATTCCTACTTCACTTCTTCTATATAAATCCATATAAGCTAAATCTAAAGAAATAAACTGAGTTAAGGTCACAAATTTGCTCTTATCTACTGATTATCAAGCACTTGTTTAAGCAATACACCTCAAATTGCTTGTTTCACATGGACTATTTGCCATATGCCAGTATGTGCACATATCTATTGTGTCTACAATAGAGAAGTATACTGGAGTCATACTGGTTAATACCAAAATGTAATAAACAAGCATACCCGGTATTTAAGAATTTATGACCTTAATGTTTCTCTTGTCTGTATGTTTACATACATTGATTATATCGCTGATCATTATTATAAGTATTTGTTCCTCTCTTTGTCTTTTTTTTTCAGAAAAATGTACATTATGGCTGTTTTTAATAATATTTAGATATAAGAATGGTTACTGAGTGTACTTTGATGATAAACTGTATTCTAGTGTTCAAGAGAAGATATAGCAGAGAAGCTTGGCAAAAACATTAAAGAAACCAAAGCTGTACATATAGCTAATCCTAAAACCTTAGAATTCCAGGTGAGTGCTGTAAAAATTGCATATTCATTGAATACACTTCAGTTTCATAAATAGTTGGTAATGGAAATTTGTTTATAGGGGTGTTATTTTTATGTACAAAAGTGAATGTATGTTCTGACAACATTGTTTGAAGAGGGATATAAATTTTGTAGTATACATTTGTGTTTATGTGTGTGTGTATATGAAGGGCTAAATTTGGATGATTTGTATGATGACCCCTGATATGTCTTTGAACTATTGTTGTGATTTCTTTATTGACCTTTTTTTGTCAGAGTAATGGCCCTTTGTCATTTAATCCTAGTTTAATTCTCATAAAGGCAATTACACATTTATCTTTTGATGAATTTCTTTCTTTACTAAGATGATGACCCTTCATATCACAGTAATTATTTATGTCAGAGTTGGGGTCTTCTTTGACTAAATTTGTTTCAACTTCACACTTGGCAATATCCATGTACTCTTCAAGAGATAAAACCATAAGTTAAAACTATTCATATATTATAGCATCAATTTATAGTGTATAGTGTAATTGTTTAATCTCATTTGAGTGACCCTGAGCTATTTTGATATTTTTATATACATATAATTATTTAAGGATATACAATGTACTGGTTTCACCCTGTGTGTCTGTCACTCTGTTTCCATCCATGAACAGTGTTTCGAGGCAATAGCTTTTCATTCTCACATAGCATGTCTTTGACTAAAGAAGGATGAGAGTTGTTTTACGGATCAAAAGAACAAAGTGACAGGAATTTGTTCTTTGGAAAGTGTTTCTGAAAATGGTTCCTTTTAACCTAGATTATGATACTTCTTACACAATGCTTATGATCTAAAGATCTCTGTTTTTATGTTATTAGTTTTTGGGGGAGTGGGGGAGGGGTTCACACAGTCAAATGTGAATGCATTTCTAAACTTTTCAATTCAGAGTCATGATATACGATATCATGATTTTTCCAGCATAAGATGCCACAAATTTCCTTTAACTCAAGAGCTTTTTATTACCTTCACCTTCATATCAAACGTCAAGGTCACATTGAATGACAAAATTTGTAATTGTACAATTTCAGTGCCATAGGTGGTTGTATTTGTTCCGTTAGGACTGTTCTAGTTGTTTCAGTGTGTTACTCAACAGTTCATTTTCAAATAATAGGTAGGAAGGACCACTTTATTACCTGGAATACTCAAGACAATTGGCAATAATATGGGCATGCCTCTTCCTCTTAGACTGTTTGAGATATCAGATGTCATGTTTTGTGATGACAAAAAAGGTTAGTACATGAGATGTTCAGTGATGTCATTAAATGTTCATGTATCTTGTCATGTGCTGTACATGAAATGTTACTGTGTACTGTTCTATAATGCCATGAAATGTTAATGCATTCTGTCGTACTGTGTGATGCCATGAAATGTTAATGCATTCTGTCGTACTGTGTGATGCCATGAAATGTTAATACATTGTGTTAGCTGTGTGATGCCATGAAATGTTAATGCATTCTGTCATACTGTATGATGCCATGAAATGTCAATGCATTCTGTCATACTGCGTGATGCCATGAAATGTTAATGCATTCTGTCATACTGTGTGATGCCTTGAAATGTCAATGCATTCTGTCGTACTGTGTGATGCCATGAAATGTTAATGTATTTTGTCATACTGTGTGATGCCATAAGGTGTTAAATGTCAAATGCAAAGGTAATTTTCCCTTTATTTGTCTATTCAGTCAATGGTGTTTGCCTCATCAGTCTTGGATCATTTATTGTTAGCATGATAAACAATGCATGAAAGGCATATTTACCTATAAAATCTATACACTGATCAATCAGGGTTGTGGTATCATCTCAAAACAGTTTCACATTTTACATTGCAAGTTAGCAAAAACAAAAATAGATACAACTCAAGATACATATACATAGATGAACATATTTTTGTTTAACATGTGACTTGTCGCAATCGTTAACAAGGTCAAATTACCTGGACCATAAAGTGACAAGACACTGTAAAACAAACATCAATAACAAAAACTACTTTCTTATTCATGTTAAGATATTTACATACTATATTGTTAAGTTACATGTAAATCCACCAATTTTATTGTTATTTAAAGATTTCACTTTTGATGTATCCAGTCAAGTTCTGATAAGGCATAGAATTATAATGTATTCTGTCATGTTCTGTTATGTCATGATCATGGCATGTTCTTTTGTCATGATCCTGTCATGTTCTGTTATGTCATGATCATGTCATGTCATGATCATGTCATGTTCTGTTATGTCACGATCATGTTCTGTTATGTCATGATCATGGTATGTTCTGTTATGTCATGATCATGTCATGTTCTATTATGTCATGATCATGGCATGTTCTGTCTTATCATGATCATGTTCTGTTATGTCATGATCATGGTATGTTCTGTTATGTCATGATCATGTCATCTTCTGTTATGTCATCATCATGTCATGTTCTGTTATTTTATGATCCTGTCATGTTCTGTTATGTCATGATCATGTCATGCACTGTTACGTCATGATCATGCCTTATTCTGTTGTGTCATGATCATGCCATGTTCTGTTTCGTCATGATCATGTCAATTTCTGTTATGTCATTATCATGTCATGTTCTGTTATGTCATGATCATGTCATGTTCTGTTATGCCATGATATACAGTATAATGTATCCTATCTTGTTCTGCAATGTCATGACATGTAAATGTTGTATTCTGTAAAGTTTTGTAATGCCACGATATATAAATGCATCCTGTAATATTCACTGATTCCATGAAATATTTATGCTTTTGTCATGTTATATGATGTATAGTGAAGCCATAACGTGTTGATGTATGCTGTCATGTTCATTGATGCCATAAAATGTTGATTGTATTGTTGTACATGGACATTACAGCACTTCTTTTTTATCCCTTAATGAGTTTTTATTACCCATACTTGACTGATGTGTGTGTAATATCATGTACAATATGTGGTCTATTATGTATGGCACTTATTACTATCATCCCCATACAAAACATAATATAGATCAATATATTGCTTGGTGTTTCAGTTATGTAAGCATGATGAAAATACTTTAAAACAAGTAATACATGTAGAATATATGACAGATGTAGGAGCAAGAAATGAGCGCCACATATGTGCTGTGAATTACAGTACCTCATCAGGATTTGAGGTGATTCAAGGATTACTTGACCGTATCATGCAGCTCCTAGAAGTACCTTTCTCGAAATCTGGACCCAATTCTTACTACATTAAAGCCACGAATGGTAAGTACAAGTATATTTCAGTTTAATTCGGTCTATTTCTTGTTTCTCCTAATCCATTCTACGATTTTTAAAATATTTTTTTCAGTTTCAAAGTTTACTCAGGAATGAATCAATGGAATTTGATTAAACTTGGTATACATAACGTACTATAAGTCATCTACCAACTCTATTCATTTCATCTAAATTTGTGACAGGATTTGCCACTTTGGATAAAAATAGGTCTTAGTGGGTACCCCTCTGAAAATATTCTTCAGAACCACTATATGAATAATAAAACTAACGGTATCTGGGTGATCTAGAGGGATGTATGTTTCAAATTTGTTCATTTCATTGATATCGGAAAAATAATATATGACATTTTTTTTTTTTTTGACATCTTGGTTTAAATATTATTTATTAATTTCATATACATAAATCAATCAACAATTAAAAACTATCAGGATTTGGCAACAAGGTAATGATCTTATGTTAAGCCATCTCCTGGACTTTAACATTTTCATGGAAATTAGCATGGTATTCATCAGTATTTTCCCTATGGTTGACTTTTGATGCACTGAAATGCTTATTTTAGCCAGAATTTAGTACAGGAATGTTCTTTTAAAAGAATTTTGACAAACTTTCAATTTTGGATATATCATGAATTTTTATGTCCCCCATTATGTAGAGCAAGGGGGCATTTAGAGTTTCGGTGTCTGTCTGTCTGTCATTCTGTCCTGCTTTCATTAAAAGAGACATACCATTGTAAATGTAATTGATTGGAGTTTCATATTTCACATGTATATTTCTGTGGGAAGACCTTTCTTTTTGTACAGTAATATTTAACCTTCTGGTCTGGACCTCATAATTAGACCTTACTTTAGGGAAAAAGCCTTATGTTATAATTTTTGAATGCTAAGTGATAAAGCTTTGAAATTTCGCATTTGCATATCTTGAGGGAATACCTTTCTATTAGTACAACAAATTTTTTACCTTGTGACCTTTACCTTGGAGTTTGATCTAAATTTAGGAAAAAAATAATTCATGCTTTAAATTTTAAATGGTATGTGATAGGACTTAAATATTTCATATGCATAATCCTTAAGACCTTTCCCTCAGTACCGTAACTTTTTACCGGTACCTCTTGACATTTACTGTGACCTTTGACCTACATTTTAAAAACATTAACATTGGTTATACCTTTTGAATCGTAAGAGATAAGGCTTTCATATTTCACATTTGTATCCCTTGTAACATGACCTTTTCGTTGGTGTAGTAATTTTTGACCTTGAGAATTTACTATGACGTTTTACTTACTTTTCAAAAACTTAAACATTGGTTATAATTTTTGATTCGTAAGAGGTAGGGCATTCATATTTCACATGCATGTTTCTTGTGACAAGACTTTTCCGTCAGAACTATAATTCTTGATCTTGTGACCTGGACCGTGATGTTTGACCTACATTTAAAAAACTTAAACATGGTTTGTAATTTAGGAATATAAGAGGCAGGGTTACCATATTTCATTTGTGTATTCCCATGTGGTGGGTTGTAATCAAGATATAGGACATTTCAAAATTTGCCTTATTTGGATTTTTGTTCCTGCCGGGGGCATTCATGTTTCACAAATGCATCTTGTGTAAGATTGCGAAAAGTAGAGTGGGGGGCGTTTTTCATGTGCAATGTTTTCTTTATCTTCTATTGATTTTGGGTCAAAAGGTCAAAGGTCAAGAACATAGCTGACGGAAATAGACTAATTTTTGGTTTGTGGATGATAACTCAAGTACCATTTATTATAATCAAAATATATATAAACCAAATTTAGACATTGCTTTCTTAGCAAGAGAGGTAGAACTCTATCGATTTTTTGGTTTAAAAGGTTAAAAGTCAAGGTCACACCTGACGAAAATGGACTGTAATTATTGGTTTCCATGTGAATTTCTTACATTATCATATATCATTAACTGCTTATCAGAACTTGATCATATTTCATCGGTTTTACAAGTTAGGTTTTTATGCCCCGCCAGGTATGGCAGAGGGCATTAAGTGTTTGCTTTGTTCATCCTAACGTTCTTCTGTCACACATTGGTTTCCGGATGATAACTCAAGTACCTTTCATCATATTCAAATCAAATTTCAAAATATGCTTTCTTATCAAGAGAGGAATAACCTTAATGATTTTGGGGTCAAAAGGTCAAAGTCACAGCTAATGAAAATAGTTTGTTATTATTGGTTTTTGGATGATTACTCAAGTACCTGTCATCATACCGGTATTCAAGCCAAATTTCGATATATGCTTACTTATCAAGAGAGGAAGAACCCTTTTGATTTTAGGGTAATGAGGTGACACAAAGGTCAAGGTCACAGCTGATAGAAAAGGCTGAAATTATTGGTTTCCAGGTGATTCTCATGTATTATTATGTATTATTAAATGCTCCTCAGAATTTTATCATATTTCGCATATTTTACAGGTCAGGCTCTTTTAAACAGTTATTTAAAATCTTGTTAAAAGGGTAGGATGCCTATAGATTTGAGGATCAAAATGTCAGAAGGCAATACTTCACTACTGTTAATATTTATAGGAGTTATGGCCCATGAAACTTATAATTCAGGAAAGTTTGTTGCTGTTATGAATTAACGCCACAAGGGGGCATATGTTTTACAAACATGCTCTAGTTTTATTCAGCGATAATTTAAGTTGCTGCTATGGAATAAGCCCACAGTAAGGGCATTGTTTCACAAACATACTCTAGTTTTGATTAATCTAATATATTAAGAGGAGCCATAAAGCATTTACTTGCAAAAATTTGCTATGCAAAAGCTGGGGATCTGATAAATAACACATAATTACTGTAAATAAATCATCAAATGAAATTGCTTTGTTGGGATTTCAAATGAAAGTACATGCATTGATTCATAACTTTCTATTTATTTCTTTGTGTAGGATACCATGATATGAAAATTTGTGCATATATATGTACATTTTAATTAAATAGAAAAAATATAGTTACCATGTGCTTTCAAATATAGAATACATACATTTATATGTATCAATATATACAGTAAATGTTTTGTTTATTGAGAACTTATTATTTCTGATTTGTTCCATGTATTTCACTTGGAACCAATCAAATTTTAAATTAAGAGCCCAACTTTTTAATAATAACTTTTGTCAAGGGTTTGTGTGAGAAACTGAATCACAAAGTCTGGACATTGTGAAGATGTGTCTTGATTTGATTAATGTAGAGAAGCAGGTTTACACTCGTTCATCAGTTGTCAAGAGAACATATGTGTTAGTAAAATCTTTAAGCAGTCTGTTGTTTGTGAATGAGCAAATTTTGCGTACAGGTGCCAGTCACTGGAAAACTTCATACACGGAATGATCATAAGATTTACTTAAGTCTTTCTTAATTTATACTTTAGGGTCACTTTCAGAACAATGACATTGTTCTACTGTACTTATAGAATCTAAGAATTGATACAAGGAAAACATATCTACAAGCCCAGTTGAACAATTCCATATCTGTACTACTACTGCAATGCATGTTAGACCTATGGTGAAATATAAATGATAACTTAATCATTCCAGATGCCACATATTTCTCTGGACAATGTGCTGATATCATGTATCAAGGCAAGTCTATCGGAAAGATTGGTGTGCTGCATCCAGATGTTGTTACTAAATACGATTTGAACAATCCATGTGCAGCATTTGAAATAAATTTAGAACAAATAATGTGATAATAAAATCTTTGATATCTGTTAAAAAATTTCTTGTAGTATATTTTATATTTGGTCCTTTTTAAAAGAAATGAACATTATAATTTATGTTTGTTTGTTTCCTTTTTCATATTTTGTTGCAAGTATCCTTTGATATATTGTAGTAGATATGCACTCTTTACCGTTTGTGTTGAGCAGTTGAGAAGATAGGCAGTGTCATCTTCTAAAGGTCATTTAGATTACTTGTAGTTCTGTAGTTTATTTTATCATTAAAACTTCCAGCTTGTATAGGTAATATATTCCTTGTAGTGGCTTAAACAATCATTTTATGTCAGAAAAAAAGGAGATTTTATAATTGATCATGCATTCCATTGATTTAGGAACTTTTACTCATAATATCATTCCAATACAAAATATGACATTATGTAATGTAATCTTAAATATTGACAAGCAGGAAAAATCTATGAATTTATCATGTTTTGGATTTTTCTAACAAAACAAGTGTTATGTTGTCATTATAGCCTCTATCTAAAATCGTAATATAATTCACGTTTTCTTTAATTTTGATGGCTTATGTATTGAAACTTAACAGAGATCTCCTCATGATACACAACAAACATAATCCGGTGTAGCTCAGTGCTCGTCTCGTGACCGAAAGGGCCCGGGTTTGACTACCGCCGCCTGCAAACTGATGTTCTGTCTTTTAGATAAGACGGTGAAATCCGAGGTCATGTGTCACAATAGGCGTGGCTTGGTTCGTAACAAATCCCTCACTGTCTCGAGTTGGTCCGTTGCAAATGTATAAATTTCTGTGCATCGCACCAGACAGATACCTTCACTATATAAGTAATGTACTGGTGGAGTGACCTAGAACAATAATCACAGCAAACAAACAAAAAAGCCCGCTACTTAAAGTTGCGAGTTCCGAAATGAGAATATTTAATCAATTATGGTTAACATTGTAGTCATTTAGAATTTATTTATTGATTGATTGATTGTTGTTTTACGTCACTCCACGATTATTTCACGTATATGGTGACGGCATCTGCCTGATGCATTGCATACAAATTTAGACCTTTGCAACGGACCCACCCGAAGCAGTGAGGGATCTTTTATGTGCCACGCCTACCGTGACACGGGACCTCGGTTTTTACTGTCTCATCCGAAAGCCAGAACACCGGTGTGCCCCGGACGGGAGTCGAACCCGCGACCTCTCGATCACGAGCCGAGCACCTTATCCACTAGGCCACATCGGCTTCATTTAGAATTTAAAAAGATGTATCTCCTCCATCATATTCTACCATGTCTACTTTGTTTGTTAAAAAGTTTGTTGCAGAATATCTATAAAAATGACAACGTCATCGTATTAAAGGTCGCAATATATAAACATTTCAACAGAATTGATCAGATCCTTCTGAAAGGAAGTGAGAAATGATTAGATAACAAGAAACACTCGATGTCAGTAGTTTCAGCCACTTGACTCTTATCATTTATTTATTTATGTATTTCAATAGTATATAAAATGACTGCGTTTTCGTTTACCAAATTTCGCAATACATCTATCTTTTAACGCCATACGAAATGACAACATTTCTATCTACAATGTTAACTGTGATTAATTATCTGGTCTGATTTATACGAGGAAGTTGCCTAAACCTTTATAACATGTCCTTATTACAAGCGATTTGAGTAGTTTGTTTTCCCGTTCATACTTCTGAGGAAATGTCAAATGAAGTACTTTCCGGAAAGATTATATGGCATCATTTGCATATAAATCATAGATATGATCCTTGGATCTTTGCTCGGGATTTGATGATTCCTCTGGGATAATGTTCTGTTTTGTAGTGCCTGTGTCGGCATGGAGCAATTACCTGAAGGGATGTGCACTGACTCGACATTATCAACTATTTAAGCACATGTCTTTGCAAAGTGCAGCACTATTCTTGATTGACTGTCTTTGAATTTCTGTATCATACAACTGTTTTCGAATAATATGAAGCTAGACAGTTAATTATGGTGTTATTTTTTCGCGAAACCCAATACGGCAACAAAAGATGTTTCAGCACACCACCAAATTTACGTTTAAAACTATGCTAAAGCCGACATATACAGGCCAAAAATACGACATTAACTGACAACATAATGTACAATACGACATTTACTGATAACATAATGTACAGTACGACATTTAGTGAAAACATAATGTACAATACGATGTTTACTGACAATGCACAATACGACGTTTACTGACAACAGTTACTGATAACAAATGTACGATACGACATTTACTGACTACATCATGTACGACATTTAATGTCTACATAATGTATATTACCAAGGATGTATATTTTAAGAACTATACTTCCCCGATATTACGACATTTACTTTCTACATTAAGTACGATACGACATTTACTGACTACACCATGTACATTACGAAGGCTACTTGTTCTATATCATCAGGTTGGACATTCATATATGTAGGCCCCTGAAAATCACACTTCAAATCACGTGTCCGGTAAGAGTGAGATTTGACCAGCCACGTCGACCAGAAAACATATAAATAGTCATGCTGTTAAGATCAGATGGAAATGGAGATTCTCTTAGTCAAATATGACCGCCAATGACTCTGATTGGCTGATGTAATTCCATTCTTTGAATCAGCTTAATGAGTCTGGACAGTATGGTGGCCAATCAAGAACTGGAGCGTTGTTGTGAGTCAGAAAGACACGACAAATCCTAGCAACATGGGGCCTTGCGTTGTCTTGCTGCATTGTTAAGTTACATTGGTGGATAAGAGGAAGGAGGTGTGGCCCTAAGACTGATCCCGATATGTTATTGCTGTAAGATTGCCATGGAGAACCACAAGAGGTGTTTCCACACCGTGAGATATCCCGCCCATACCTTGACCAAGGACATAAACAAGAGTCTTTGCCTTAACATCCCCCCCCCCTGAGTGTGTCTCTTTCCACTATGCAAGCGTCAGAATATCGCTCATCACGACGTCGATAGAGTATGACCGAGCGTGAAGCGAGACTCGTCAGTGAACAACACAAACGAAACCGATTAGGCGCCTCACAGGGAATACGCATGTGAAATATGAGAGCCTACCTGTAACGGTTGGAAAGTTATGGCCAATGTTAAAGTTTCCATAAATGTTGGCCAAAGGTCGTGTAGGACGTCATTACGTCACAAATTTAGGAATCACCTGAAAGGACTCGTCTTAAGGAATATATATACATGTATATGAAATACGAAATCCCTGCTTGTAACGGTTGGAAAGAAAAGGCTAATGTTAATGTTTTCAAAAAGTAGGTCAAACTCCAAGGTCAAGGTCACAAATGATAGGTTTCATCACAAGGAATCTATATGTGAAGTTTCAGAGACCTTCACCTTTTAGTACAAAAGATACAGCAAAAGTTAAAGTTTTTGAAGAGTAGGTCAAGGTCACTAGGTCAAAAGTAAATGGTCTCAAATGAAAGGTCTCATCACAAGGAATCTATATGTGAGGTTTCAAAGCCTTACACCTTTCGGTACAAACGATATAGTCAACTTGATGTTTTGCCACAGAGTCAGAGTCACAGACATATATAAAAACTAGGTGCCCCCAAATTTCATTCCGGGGGCATAAAAACGAACTTCTGTTTTGTTTTGTTTTTTTTTCTTCGCTAGTATATATATATATATATATATATATATATATATATATATATATATATATATATATATATATATATATATATTCCTCGGATGACTCGTGATCGAGAGGTCCCGGGTTCGACTCCCTCCCGGGGCGCACCGGTGTTCTGTCTTTCGGATGACACAGTAAAAACCGAGGTCCCGTATCACGGCTGCTTCAGGTGGGTCCGTTGCAAAGGTCTAAATTTCTATGCAGTGTATGAGGCAGATGCCGTCATCATATACGTGAAATAATCGTGGAGTGACGCAAAACAATATTCAATCAACGGTCTACTGATACCAACATTTGTATACCCCCCCCCCCGCAAAAAAAAAAAACGGGGGTGTATAGAAATAACCCCGGGCGTATGTCTGCCTGTCTGTCCATCAATCTTGTCCGTGCCATAACTTCTTCTCTTTATGTTGGAGGGAGATAATATTTAATACAATTGTTGTCCATGACTCAAAGGTGGGTCATGATTTTAACCAAGGTCATATATACAAGGTCGAGGTCACAGTGCACACACAGCAAGAATTCTTGTCCGAGCCTTTACTTCTGTCTGTTATGTTGGAGGGAGACTATATTTTACACAATTATTGTACATGACTCAAGGGTGTGTTATGACCTTGAACTAAAGTCCTATCTACAAGGTTAAGGTCACAGTGCACACACAGCCAGAATTATTGTCCGGGTCCTCTTCCTCCTCTTACGTTGAAAGGAGATTATATTTTACACAATTGCTGTCCATGGCCAAAGGGTGTGTCATGATTTTGAATCAAGGTTATATCTACAAGGCCAAGGTCACGGTGCACACACAGCCAGAATCCTTGTCCGGACCAGAACTTCCTTCTGTTTCATTGCAAGGAGATTATATTTCACCGAAATGTTGTCCATTACCCAAGGGTGTGTTATGACCTTGATCTACAAAGTCAAGGTCACAGTGCAGGCTTCGTGCCTGCGTGTGTCTGTGAAAAAAAATCCGCACCTTTAACCCTAATGAGTTCATACTTCACATATAGCTTAAGTATAAAAGAGAGGAAGATCCCTATCGATTTTGGGTTAAAAGGTAAAATGTTAAGGTCACTAGAGATCATCATAGAAACATCTTGTAGGCAATATAGAGGACACAATTTTAGCACTATTTGGTTGGTTTATACTTCAGTCTGATTAAAACAATATCTTTATTCTATTTCTCTATTTGTCACGTTTATCCGCAATGGGACAAATAGAGAAGCGGAAAAAATATGGTTTTAATCAGATTGTTTCATACTTCACATATAGCTTTAGTATAATGAGAGGAAGATCCCTATTGATTTTGGGGTTCAAAGGTCAAGGTCAGCGAAGTGCCATGTATTTGCTGCCGTGCGAGGGGGGGGGATGCCTCGTTCGGCGTTGCTCGGTTTTATTCCTGTCTTTTCTTTCTTACTTTTTTTTTGTTAATTGCTTCGATGATTTTTTTTTCTTAATTTCTTCGATGATTTCATTGTTAAATCTCTCAACCTACAACAATCCCCTAGACAATTTGCTCCTTGTTTGATCATATCGATTCTCACGGCTCACCATTTCAATGTTTGGTCTTCTGCTGCATCGTGCGGAAGTGATTGTATGAGTAGCCTTCTGTCAATGTCTATTATGCGTAGACCTCACTTCCTGTCACGGGAAATCGGAAATAATATTTTAAATACTTAGAATCGCGTATCATATCAAATGCAGATGAATCAGTTCCATTTCAGCATATAATACGGTCCATTTCACTTGGGACTTTTGTTACGAAGAAACTGCTACTAAAGGCGGAATGGCCGGATTGAGAAGCGTTGACAATTATTGAAAGCAAAATGTGTTTTGAATCCCTATGCCCACAAAAGCACTAGAGTGCAATATAATCTATTTGGTATAAAAAAAACTTCCTGTAATTGACTTATACTCTAATATGCATTCTACACTGAAATTGGGTATTGAAGGTCAAGAACCAACAGGTTGCAACGGATACAGCTCATCAATAACCAACCATATGTAAGATTTGAAAGATCTAATTCTTATGGTCTAACTTCGTTGTGGGGAAATAATTATGTAATCGACCTTGAGATGAGGACTCTTTAAGGTCAAGGCCAAAAGGTCATTAAGGGATACAGCCCATCGAGGTCTATCTACATGTGTGGTATGAAAGATCTCGTTCTCATGATCGCTCTGTAATTGAACTAAACTTAAATATGCTTTTGACCTTAAATTGGGAACCTTCAAGGTCAAAGCCACAAAAGAAAGTCACTAGTAATAGTGCTCATCATTGTCAGTTTATGTGTGAGGTTTGAAAGACATAAAAGCCGGCGTGGCCTAGTGGTATCGCACTCGCCTCCTGATCGGGGGACCGGGGTTCGAGTCCCGCTCTGGTCATGCTGGTGTCCTGTCTTTCGGATGAGACAGTAAAACCGAGCGCCCCCTGTCGTGATATGCATTGCACGTTAAAGATCCCTCACTGCTTAGGGTGGGTCCTTTGCAAAGTTTAGAAATTTGTATGCCCCGCATCAGGCAGATGCCGTCACCATATACGTGAAATATTCGTGGTGTGAAGTTAAACAAAAATCAATCAATCGATCAATGAAAGACATAACTCTCACAGTCATTCTGTAATTGAACTAAAGTGAATTACATATTTGACATTGAAACAGGGAACCCTCAAGGTCAAGGTCACAAACAATGGTTTCAATTGACAAAACTCATCAAGGTCTATCTAAATGTGGTGTATGAAAGGGTTTTTGTCTATGGTCTTTAAACTAAATTCATTTACACATTTGATCTTGAAACTGGGAACCTTTAAGGTCGAGGTCATAAGAAAAGGTTTCAATGAATAGAATTTATCAAGGTCTATCTACATGTGGAGTTTAAAAGACAAAACTATCACGGTCTTTCTGTAAATTAAACTAAAGTCGACTACACCTTTGACCTTGAAACAGGTAACTTTCAGGGTCAAGGTCACAAACAAAGGTGAAGTTATTGTCAATGGTCTTTCTGCAATGAACTTAAACAGAAGAGCTAGACCAGAATGTTGACGCAGACGGACAGACAGACAGATAACATCACCATGTCATAGACTGAATTTTACGTCACAATCCGGCCAAAATTCACTATTTTCATTTGGCAAAATAACCACCAAAATTATCTACATGTAGTGTGCGTGTGCACGCACATACCTATGTATGATAATAATAATAATAATGATGATGATGATGATGATGATGATGATGATAATAATAATAATAATAATAATAATAATAATAATAATAATAATAATAATAATAATAATAATGTTTCCGATATACGAGAAAAAAGAAAAGGTTTTTCTTGTCTTCGTGTACTTGGAATTGCTGTCCATTTATGCCTATGTGTAGCCCAAGATTCTCTGTCCTCTCATTTTTTGATATTGCCCCGTAAACAGAAGGACAGAATCTCGGATTGGCCTATGGGTAGATTTAAAGTAGATTTAACAGGAAATTATTGTATTTCATTGTGCACTTATCACTGCGCTACCCGTATAGCAGACCGCTTGTAGTCTACGTAAATCCCTCGTTGTCGGCATCTTGACATCTTATTCGCTCTAGATATCTATGTAAAATGAAGGGCCCTGAGTGTTCAAGTTCAAGGTTGCAACGTGTAAACATGACAAGGTCTTTACGAGAAGGAAGTTCGAAGTAATTATGACATTTATGACCATAAACAGAGGTATAAGAGACGACAGCGATCTACACACCTGATTCACGAATTCGATGCCTTCCGATGTGATTGGCTGGGTTACGAGAATAGCTTGACCTTCACTTTAATTGCTATAGATGATTGACCTTCACCTTCATCCGCGTTCTCCTCAACATGGTTACCTGTCATGGTTATTTATCATGGTCTGCATGCTGAGATGTTGATTCTGTTCGATTGGACTCTTCAATTTAGTCAGTAGTCTCTTCGTTAGAGGGCAACACAGTGGCATTTCCAATTTCTTCCTGCATCAAATCTGCTAAAAATGCGTGAGGAATATCTAGCAATGCTTTAGGTCGAGCCATGGGTTATTCAACACGAGCGAGAAAACAACCATGTTCCATCCACTATAAACATTTGAAGTACATGTAGTTTAAAGTTCAAAGAACGTATCATATCAGGGGTCAGATTATACATTTAGAAAAAGATATACAAGACATTTGCCTGATTTGGTCTAAATATCTTCAGTGTCGTCATACATCGTTAATTCATGCATATTTACATATGTGTGTAAATTTTTCTATGTTTTAGGCTACTTTGTATATTTTTCGCAGATGTTTAAAATTCAGTAATACACATATAACATATACAATAAGAGCACCAAATTTGCATAGCAGTAATTAAATATTACACAATTTAACATTGTGTCTCTCTTCTTCTTTCTAAAATTGCCTGTAAAATATAATAATTAAATCTCTATGATATTATACAAAATACTTGGTTTAATGATAATGAGGAAAGGGTCGTTTGGACTATGGCGTTTGTGGTAGAAGAAAATATTGGGCCGTTTTGACTATCATATATATAGTGAAAACATTGGCAATTTTTGTGGTAAGGTTGGGCTGTTTTGACACGGGCCGTTTTAGAAATGGATTATTTTGACCATACACCTCCTTTCTCAGACTGCTCCAGATCTGGACATCCCGATAGCTCGACAGTCCGATAGTCCGACGCTTCGATAGACCGACCGTCCGATCTTCCGACAGTCCAACAATTCTTGTCTCAAGGAACATAAAAGTTTAATAAATTAAGTTCAGTGAGCTGTTGTGAGAGCGCACCGTCCATCTTTTCGTACATTAACTTTTCATTTTGGACCTCCTCTCCAGATCGATCCGCTGTATGGATTTTGATAAAACTTTGTTAAGATGAAGTACTCATAGTCCTCTGCAAGTGTTGTTTGTTTTCGGTGAGATCCGCCAAGGAGTGGATCCCCGGGGAACGTTGCATTTATGGACATTGTCTGGAAGCAAAAGTCACGTGTAAAAGCTCAGGTGAGCGATTTAGATCTACATGGCCTCTTCTTGTATGTGACGTCACACTTACGTTGGCCCGTTTTCATAACTAAAATTTTTGATGGAAATTAGTAGTTTCCGCTATTTTCAATAGATATGGTGACTTAACATGCGATAAATTAATCTATATAAATGATTTAATAAAGTAGGGAACATATAAATCTCGTTGCGATTTGTTTGTCCTTTTGTTTACGCTGCTGTGAGTTTAGTAGGAAGGTTAAGCACATAGGCTGGTTAACCACACCGACTGAGAGATTTGTCGTTTCGGTACCGCAACTGCTATATTTTGTAATGTCTGTTTCTGCATGCATTTTGATGCATATGTGGCAATCTTTTTTATACAGCCGAGTTAGATCTCTTTTCCTTTCTCTCATATCCCTTACAAAAGGTCCAGGAATATGTACCGTATTATTTTGGGAAATCATGTTCTTATTCGCTTCATATGCAACACGCATTAAATTACATTCGATTTGCGGCATTAAAAAATCATGCCTTGTCTTGAAATAACCTACGCCGACGTCACGTCCTTAGCAACGGCGTGTAGTGAAGTAAAACTGCCTTGAAAATGCGTTTTATTAGAGTGATATAGAGTGGAGATAGCACATTTCTGTTTGAAATAATTTACAGGCATACATTGTATCATTTTATACTTGCAAATACATTTGTCATGGGATTTTCTCTAGTTTTAGAAGAATAAAAAGCAGTTTTGAGCCGATAACAGAGGGGAAAAACGGAAAGTAGCCTACCGTAGCGCCCTCTGTAGGCCTACGGTAAGTGAGAGTTTGCGTATATGGAACAAATAGAGAAGCGGAATAAAAGATATGGTTTTAATCAGATTGAGTTTGCATCGACGGTTTACCATGAAACGAAAATCTGGATGTTGTTCGTTTGCATGGCTTGCTCTATTTCTCTTGGAAACAGGGGCCCAAACCACGGGTTGGGGGTGGGGGGGATTATCACTTACAGATATTTAGCTGGAGTCGTTAATAGCACCATTTCCTCTGAGATCTATTCGTATATCTGGCAAAATTTTATCAGGCACATGTCAGAACAAAACCATTTCCATAAAATTGTAAGCTGTCAATCTGTAGCAGTTTCTTCAAGGAAGGTACCCTGATGCTGCATATTTTCCCATTACCGGCCTGGATCAACCCCAAAACTGATTCAGCAAAAACAGGCCCAAAGGTCTTTATCGCCGTATATCGCTTGCCTGAGCTATTTTGTGATATTGTTTCATCTCTAGGGTTACCATGCGAGTGTTTTGCAAAAACTGACAGGGTATCGGCGAATACCCTGTCAGAAATTGTGTTTCACTGTGAGGCGTTAGCCGACACCCTGTCAGTTTTTGTAAAACACAAGTATGGTAACCCCATTCAAATGCATTTGATAAAAGTTATTACAATACGCACACAGAGTTACAGTTTTCTAAACCAAGTCGCTAATCATAGAGACGTCATATCAAGAACTGTAGGGTATCGTGAGGTCACAAGTCAAAAACTGCAGGGTATTATTTAATATATATGGGGCAGGCTTGGTGTAGTGATTTTAAAAGCGCTTTGCCTGCGGCGCCGACGATCCGGTTTCGATTCCCGGGTTGCGCCACTAGACCTATGTTTAAGAGGTTGGTAACCTCCTGCTTCCATGTCGCGATATAACTGAAATATTGTTGAAAGCGACGTAAAAAACCAATCAACCAACCAACTAACCAAAGATAAATATTCGGGATCTGTTATCAGTGCCTCGTCCAGAAGTTGCCGTTCCTGGCTAACAGTGCTCAAGTCAAGTGTTGCAGTGCAGTGACAGAGTGCTCTTTGTTCAAAATGAGTATGCATATATAAAAAATGCATTTGAATTAGACTTACACGTCTTTCTTATTTATACGGTAAGAATAAAAAATTTAACTTATAAAAGTGCATTTTGACTGAATTTCCTCTGACTGTTAAACTTTAACAAGAGTCAAGATAATCTCTTTGATTCTTGGCGAGTGGCAATACGATGCTGTCCGGTAAGTCTGCGCACTTAAGACATTTGGAGTTTGTTTGCGGTATTAATTCAGTTGAACATGAAAGAAACTGTACATCAAAATAAACAGTGAGATCTCATTATACTATAAAAAGTAAAACAATTGACAAACTAGCCTTTTAATAAACGCCTTTCATGCCTAGAAGGTACTTACCCAAGCGTATCTCGAATTGTTTACATTTCCGGTAAGTCTGCGCAGTGTAGAGGTTTGTCATTTTCTGAAAGCTTTTTCAAAAGTTACGGCAGAAACTAGGCCAACCATAAGTATTTATGAATATTTATTAGGCTGATTGTAAACATTGACAACACGTGTTACTTGTACGCTTGTTTACACACGTTTTGGACTTATTAACGGAGAAACTTTATCATATACACATTGAAAACACTTACCTTGATTGATTTTTTCTGTACTTGATAAAAATGCTACAACTTTCAAGACAAAATGGATTTCTAAAGAGCCGCCGTTGATTTTATACAGCCGGAAATTAACCGTATTGTTGATGCCCAGACTTCCTGGACACGCAGACTTACTGGACACGACTGTAGTAGGTCCGCTCAATTCTTCTTCATAAAAACAACGCAGTTTCAAATATAATAATTATTTAAGCGTATAAAAACTTGTTTCTTTGTGTGAATTTCACATTATTTTGACCATCTTTTTAGTCCCCTACCGGCATCGCTGAAGGGGACTATAGGTTTGCACTCCATCCGTCTGTCCATCAGGCCGTCAGTCACACTCATGTTTTCCGGACTTTTTTTCTAAACGCTTGTAGATATTCATCCAATTTTTGGTGTGTGAATATACCACCATGAGTTACAGATCAAGTTCGAGTTTCGTTACGATCCGCTGATTTTTGACGGAAGTACGGCCCTTGGAATTAGAAAATTTCTTTAAAATGGCAGTTTTCCGGACTTTTTTTCTAAATTCTTGTAGATATTCATCCAATTTTTGGTGTGTGAGTCTACCACCATGAGTTACAGACCAAGATCGAGTTCCATTTTGGTTCACTGATTTTTGACGGAATTATGGCCCTTGGAATTAGAAAATTTCTTTAAAATGGCAGTATTCCTGACTTTTTTTCTAAACGCTTGTAGATATTCATCCAATTTTTGGTGTGTGAGTATACTACCATGAGTTACAGATCAAGTTCGAGTTTCGTTACGGTCCGCTGATTTTTGACAGAATTACGGCCCTCGGAATTAGAAAATTTCTTTAAAGGTTGTGATCAAATACTTAACTTGCTGGCAGCCTGAAAGACAGTATGTTGTGTGTGTGTGTGTGTGTGTTTGTAGGTGTGTGGGGGGGGTTTGGGGGTCTTAGTTTTCCATTTGCCGGTAGGGAACTTAGTATTGCCTAAGCAATACTTTCAGAATGCTTGTTTCCATACATGTACTATGCTGTCGGCTTATTCTGCGCCACCTAAACTCACTTGACGGTCAACCGTATGTATATTTTATATGAAACTGAATTAGGCCATCCATGATACTGAGGCATTTACAACAGTACAACACATTGTTTGGTTCTCCTATTAGTTATTTGTTTAATATTCATGAAATATTGTTGATTGATCAAATGGAATATACACGAGACATTCTAAGTTTATAATCATGGAGTCAGGAGTGAGTTTTGCCAAAGGCCATAAGCCGAACAGTAGACATATAGGCGTAAACTTTTTAACTTTTGTACAGACATAAATTGCATTTTTCTTGTAGTGCCTAAACTCAGTTGTTAACGTTGCGAAAGGTGTAAGTTCTTCTTCTTCTTCCATTACGAAGTGTACTCATAAATGAGTGTCATACTTCATGTGGCAGTCAAGATAAAAGCCTCAGAAGGCAGTCAAAAAAAAAAAAAAAAAAAGAGTAAGGTTTTAGATGGAAAAGATGAGCCCCTTTTCGCGTTTCGCTAGTTAGAAGACTCTGTTAATAGAATGTTGGGTATTGATAGTAAGGTTTTTAATGTTAGATGAGAGGGGAGCCCCTTTTCGCAATACGCTAGTTGGAAGGCTCCTGTTAGAGACAATGGTGCATGAGTGAGGTACATGTAGGAAGTTTTGTGTGTGCTCGGGTTTGTTAGGTTTCAGGGTCTGGACCCCTTTTCGCGTTGCGCTAGTTAGAAGGCCCGGTTAGTTGTGTGAAAAGGTCAGGGTGTTACAATTAAAACAATAAAATCTTAACTCCTCACTCTGTACTAAACTGAGCTGGTGGTAAGTTGCTGAGTGCTGTCCGGTACTCCTCAAAAGAATAGGATGATGTTACTGATGATGGTAGTTTATTCCAATCCCTGATGGTGCGTGGGAAGAAAGAGAACCGGTATACATTCCTCCTTGTTGTTGGTATTCGTATGGTGTGCTTTCCCATGGTTCTGATGTCAGTCTGGATGAGATACTGCTCTGCTGGGATGGCCACTAGGTTGTGCTGGATCTTGAAGAACAGTAGAAGGCGGATCCTTGCTCTTCTTATCTGTAGTGGTTCCCATCCTAACGAGTTGACCATGTTGGTGACACTGCCTGGTGTCCTGTCCCAGTAATTTCTTGTGGCAAAACGTGCAGCTCTTCGTTGGACTTTCTCTATCTGGTTGATCTGTTCGATGGAGTGTGGGTCCCAGATAGAGGCAGCATATTCCAGGGTTGGACATACAATGGCTTCATAATCTCTGACCTGTGCTGTTGTTCCGCATCCTCTGAGGTTTCGTTGGAGAAAGCCCAGGGTCCTGTTTGCCTTGGCTGTAATGGCATTTCTCAAGGAACTTTTTAGCGAGGATACATAATATTACTTAATGAAGTTTACGTATATATATATGTTTGGGCCTACGTCTTTTAGTAAAATTAACCCATGAATCTATAGGACTAAGTGTCACCTGTTTGGCTAGTCACATTTGCTGTCTCATGTCACACACAGACTAAAATATAGTGAATAAGTCACTCAAATGTATGTACCAAAATATCTTTTTAGTGTACCGAAGCGTCCTTTTCATCGCACCAAAACGTCTTTACTTGTACCGAAACATTGTTCTTATGTATCAAAATGTCCTTGTACCTAAAAGTCTAGCATTCTTAGCTGATACCCTGTCAGGTTTTGTAAGACACTAAGACACTAACATGGTAACCTAATTCTGATTTTTTGACCTGAAAAAAAGCTTACACATTAGTTTTGAATGACGTTGTCAAAGACATTGCCAAGGGGCGTGCGATGTCATAGCAAAAACTACAGTGAAAGGTGAATTCCCTTGCAGTTTTTAGCTCACCTCACAAAGTGAGAAGGAGCTTATGCTATCACCCCGTCGTCGGTGTCTGTCTGGGCAATAACTCGCGAACTATTGTAGCTAGGAAGTTTAAACTTATATGGATGATGTAGATGATGTGTAGATGTGCATGCCTGTCTCAGATTTAGGTCATAACCTATATTTTCCAATCCAGTGCACATGTTCGGAAAATTTGAGTAAAATGTTAAAAAGTTTTATTTTTTAATTTGGACAGTAAGGAAGTCCAAACTTGCACAAATGATGTATCTATATATGCAAAAATGGATGCTGGTTTCAGATTTAGGTAATGACCTATACTTTCCGATCCAGCGCACATGTTTGGAAAAAGTGAGTAAAATGTTAAAAAGTTTTATTTTTTTATTTGGACGGTTAAAAAGTCCAAACTTGCACAAATGATGGATGCTGGCTTCAGATTTAGGTCATGATCTTTGTTTTCCGCTCCAATGCACTTGTTAGGAAAATTTAAGTAAAACATTGTAAAAGTTTTATTTTTTGATTTGGACATCTAGGAAGTCCAAACTTGCACAAATGATGTATCTATGAATGCAAAGATGGATGCTGGTTTCAGATTAAGGTCATGACCTATATTTTCCGCTCCAGTGCACTTGTTTGGAAAAATTGAGCAAAATGTTAAAATGTTTTATTTTTTCATTTGGACAGCTAGGAAATCCAAACTTGCACAAATGATGTATCTATGAATGCAAAGATGGATGCTAGTTTTAGATTTAGGTCATGACCTATATTTTCTGCTTCAGTGCACTTGTAAGAAAAATTGGAACAAAATTTTAAAAAGATTTATTTTTCCTTTTGAACAGCTAGGAAGTTCAAACTTGCACAATTGATGTAATTATGATTGCAAAGATGGATGTGGTTTCAGATTAAGGTCATGATTTATATTTTCCACTTCAGTGTAAGAAAAATTTTAGCATAATGTTAAAAAGTTTTATTTTTATACTTAGACAGCTAGGAAGTCCAAACTTGCACAAATGCTGTATCTTTGTATGTAGAGATGGATTAAGTTTCAGATCTAGGTAATGACTTATATTTTACGCTTCAGTGCACTTGTTGAGAAGAAAGCAACATGTGAAAAAGATTTATATATTTTTTATTTGGACAGCTGCCAAAGTTTCTTAGTTCTGCTATATAGATTATATTATGTTTTATTGGCAAATATGCTATGAGGTGAGCTTTGTAATCTTTGATTACTCTATGTTGAAACATTTTATCAACCAGAATGTGTGTTGTAAACAGAGTGCATTAAAATGTACAGTAATGTTGGACAGGCAGGACGGCAGATTAATTAATGTTCCTTCCAAATTTATTACATCTGACATAATATAGTTTGACATCATTCTGATCGATTTGAATGGATCGATAATTATTTTGCCTTCCAATCTTACAGCTCCACAGTAGGGCTGGGATGGTTCTGAATTTCTTTGATTCGGTTTCGAATCACAATCTCTTGGTTCTAGTATTTTCGGTTTGGTTCGAATTTATAATATAGTTACCGGTGTATTTATTACCAGTATATATTAAGTCATAAAATATGAAATTTCCTGAAGTACTTTTTAGAAAATAAAACAAAAAATTACCAATCCACCAATGTTTACCTGTCATCTGTAGACAAAAATTTTAACCTGGATCATAACTTTAGAACCATTAGAGACAGGACTTTAATATTTCACATGTGTATTTCTTGTGCCAGGACCTTTCATTGGGTACCAAAATGTTTGACCTTGTAACCTTGACCTCAAAGTTTGACCTACTTTTAAAAAACTTTAACCTTAGTCACAACTCATAAACAGATAAGGCTTAAATATTTCATGTGTGTATTCTCTGTGATAAGACCTTTCATTACATTTCAAAATTTGTATGTTTTTAGCTTGACCTTTAAGATTTACCTTCTTAGACAAAAACATAAACTTGGGTCATAACTTTAGAACCATTAGAAACAAGGCTTCACATATGTATTCATTGTGCCAAGATCTTTAACTGGATACCAAAATTTTTACTGTGTGACCTTTACCTTGAAGTTTGATGTACTTACAGAAAACTTGCGTTTTAAGTTTGGTTGCCACGGACGAGTTTCTTTGTCTTCCGACAACTCTTGTTCAAAACTTTTGGCATAGATTATCATTATACAAAGTGAAATTGGCAAATAACTTTTATCTCCTACCTGAGCATGTACTGACCTAGTGAAAAGCAATCATCTATGACAGCTAAGGTTACATTTGTATGGAAAGCCATAGCTGTCCTAAGAATAAGATTACATAATTAACAATAAATAGTCATTTTACAATAGCATGACGTCAAAACAGTATACCATTAAGTAGGCAAAACTTAAATACGTAGAGGGTGCCATTCCTGGTAAACCCTTAAAAAGGAAAACGGATGTAGATCATAAGGAAAAGGCCAAGAAATACGAATAGAACAGGTCAGTGTCATGGAAAGTGGGTCGACCCTGGTTGGAGTATAATACTGAAACGAACGTTATGACTTGCAGTGTGTGCACATCATAAACTAGTGTGCATATTTTTGTTATAGAATTATTACTAAGGAAATAAATTACAGAATGTGTGCGAGTTTAATAAAGTGACTTCTAAAATATTTATATTGCATTGTGTTGATTTTTTTTCCGGTCAGATGCTTTTCCTTTCGGTCCTATGTGATCGTCCAAACTGTCTGACCGAATGTCCTATGCACTGAAAAAAACTTTCGCGTAGACTGTAAGATTACATAATTAACAATAAATAGTCATTTTACAACAGCATGACGTCAAAACAGTATACCATTAAGTAGTTTTTATATCATATGAAGTCAAACAAATATGATGTGAAGTCGAAATAGTGTGTTATGATGTCAAAGCATTACGTTATGAAGTCTCAAAGGCATGTTATGGAGTCAAAATAGTATGTTATAAAGTAAAAACATTACGTTATGAAGTCACACAAATACGTTTTGGGGTCAAAATAATATGTTATGAAGTCAAAGCATCATATTATGAAGTCACATATTACGTAATGGAGTCAAAATACTATGTTATGAAGTCATCGAAGTATGTTATGAAGTCAGAACATTACGTTATGAAGTCACAAAAATACAGTATGGAGTCAAAATAATATGTTATGAAGTCATCGAAGTATGTTATTAAGTCACACAATACATTACGGAGTCAAAATAGTATGTTATGAAATCTAAAGATTAAAGTACGTTATGAAATCAAAACATTACGTTATGAAGTCACAAAAATACGTTATGGAGTCAAAATAGTATGTTACGAAGTCATTAAAGTACGTTATGAAGTCAAACATTACGTTATGAAGTCAGAACATGACTTTATGAAGTCATAAAGTATTTTATAGAGTAATAAAGCATGTTATGAAGTCATAGCAACACATTATGATATAATGTCATCGTTGTTATGCCTTCTTAACATGCTTTATTACTTCATAAAATACTTTAATGACTTCATAATGTAATGTTTTGACTTCATAACATAATATTCTCACTGCATAGTGTATTTTTGTGACTTCATAACTTAATGTTTTGACTTCATAACGTACTTTAATGACTTCATAACATACTATTTTGACTCCATAACATATATTTGTGACTTCATAAGGTAATGTTTTGACTTCATAACATACTATTTTGACTGCATTCCGTAATTTTGTGACTTCATAACGTAATGTTTTACTTCATAAAGTACTTTGATGACTTCATAACATAGTATTTTGACTCCATAACGTAATGTGTGACTCCATAACATAATGCTTTGACTTCATAACATATTATTTTGAATCCATAACGTATTTTTGTGACTTCATAATATAATGTTTTGACTTCATAACATTCAATTTTGACTCCATGACATGCTTTTGTGACTTCATAACTTAATGCTTTGAGCTCATAACGCACTATTTCGACTTCACATCATACAGTGAAACCTGTCTTAGCGGCCACCTCTATTAAGAGGTCACCTGTCTATAAAGGTCACATTTTAACTTCCCAATTTCTATGTTTTCCTAAATAATTGAGCTCTGTTTAAAGGTCACCTGTCTATAAAGGCCACTTTTGACTCTTCCCTTAGCTGACCTTAATACACAGGTTTGACTGTATTTGTTTGACTTCCTATAATATAAAAACTACTTAATGGTATACTGTTTTGATGTCATGCTATTGTGAAATGACTATTTATTGTAAATAATGTAATCTTAAGACAGCTATGGCGTTCCATACATTTGATTTTACCCAAGCTGTTAGATGGACAGGCAATGAATATATCACACTCAAGTGAGGAGATAAATGTAGTGTTGACCTGTTAAAAAATCAAAAGTTGCAGTAAGCTACATGACTTCATAAATCAATTAAAAAGGTCAATTTGATAAACAGCTTGAGAGTTATACCATAAATGTGTTCCAATTAGCTGATGGATTTTACCGTTATTTTTCTGTGTTTTGGGTTTTTTTTTTTTTTTTTCAAAGGTGCCTGTACCTTTTGCATGTGGGAATTTTTTGTCTCATTTGCTTAATGTGTAAAGATCAATGTTTGGGAAAAATTTAGTCAAGTCTTAGGAAAAGTCAATGAAATTTCCATTGGGAAGGGTCCTTAGAATGGAAAAATGGAAACAGAAAAAAAAAACCTGCTGTTTTGGAAATCTGTTCCCAAATTTTTCCTCTGGATCCTGTATGTGGATTTCTGGATTATCAGTGTAAATTAACATATAGGAAATCTGTTCCCATACTTTTTGTCTGGATAAGCAGATTTTCCAGATAACCAGAGCCAGAATTAACAGAGCTCCACTTCAGCATTTCATTGGACAATTTATATGTGTAAATAGTATTACATGTAGCAGTAAGACAAATAGAATTTATTGTAAGATTGAAAAGCTAGTTTGATGCTCAAGTGAGTCTAGTACAAGGTAACGCTTAGTTTAAACCTAAAGAGAGATTTACGTTTTGGAATGTCTCCTAAAAAGATAACAAAGCAATGATCTGAGCAGTTCTGTGTGTTCTTTCCACAAATTGTAATTCCATTGACTGGTAAAAATGCTCCTAACCACAGCCCACACTTAATAAGCTCTGTGTAAGAGTCCCAACCCAGTCAAGGTCAGGAAGGAGAATGAGGTAGAAGTTCTTTTTATATTCAGTGAATGACATGGCTAACCTTTGGAACTTACTTACAACTCACCACCATGGCATGGTCTCTCATAGAACTTCTCAAACTACATGTGCATGTAGTACAGATTGCTCCAGTCTTGCCATTGCACACAGCAAGTTGTGAACTTGTATCTAGCCAGCAAAATTTGAATGTTACAGAACAGCATAATTTTTTGTCACCACTGTTGTGTCACAGGCTCCTTAGAAGTTAAGAGGGAAGCTGGAAGGACAAATTATTGATTCTGAGACTGTCCTTTGAAGATTCCACTGACTCAAAAATGAATCAAAATCAATATCACTACTAAAACCAACTAAATGACGTGTGTACATGCTTTGTTATCTTACCCAAACAAATGATAATATTTATAATGGCTGAGAAAAGAAGTTGATAAATTGGTATTTCATTTTATTTTCAGCAATTTGTACCATACAAAATGCAATTCCATGTGTTCCTTGCATTAGAGTCTGATTTACAGTGAACACTGCATGGATAAATTTTGGACTGTTGATTTGATCCTCTCATATTATTTTGAATTCTCTCATAGAGATTCAACATTTGGTAAATTCTCTCATTGAAAATGGTCAAAAATCTAAGTTTCTCTCATAACAAAAAATAAGCAGAATTATCCCTGATACTGTTTCGAATCTATGACGTTTTTTTTCAAATTTTATTCAAAACTCATGTATTTGGAACCATGGCACATTGTTGTCCCAGCACATGGGACCATTGTCACACTCACCTCATAGCCCATCTACATTGCTGAAATTGGTTTCTGGTGTAGAATTTATGACCAAGGTTAATGTTTTTGTCCACAGACAAAGACGATGCTGATACTGGTATAACAATACATGTAGCTCTCTGAACATTTTGCATCTATACAGGGGTCTTTATCCTTGGGCACAAACCAAAATGAAGCTGAAGGCTTCATTGAGGTACATGTATGTAGCACTGATAGGGTAAGTGCTGGAGGGGGTCAAATCCACCACTGCTATCTATATTCTATCAGTATGGCTAATAATATTATAGCAAACATAAGATCCAAACACGTCTAAATTGAAAAATACGATGTCTACATCATCTCTACATCTACGTGTCAAGTTATGTCATGAAGTGATGAATGTAGATATCATATTTTTTCAATTGTTACAATTTTTTATGAGTTGATACAATGTAAGTACGGGTATTATCTTTTAATGCATAATTATTGAAATGAATGAGTTTCATGCAAATGATGGCCAGATCTATTCTACCTGTAAATATAAAAGTGATACAAGCAAGGCTTACTGTATATAGTCTTGATTTACAATGATCTTTGACTGCATTGTCCTAAATGTGCAAATGAATGATGGAAAAAATTAGGGTATGCAGAGGTAGTAATAATAAATTAGAATGATTCTCAATTGACCGTCCTATGTCAGAATTGCAATATTTTTGTAATGTCATAATTGCATGTAATTCAATACTTGTTACCAAGTTTTATTGTACATCTTCTTGGTGACTTCTGCCCTGCAGCTAAATCAGATGTCTTTCCCTTTCCCTTTTACCTTTGTTATCCAATAAAAATTGTTTAAATGCCATTAATTGTCCTTTCTATTATCTATACTTATTCTCAGAAGTGCACTTAACAGCAAAATAAATCAATAAAGACATTAAAGTAAATTAATAGTTTTCACCAGCAATTGTTTAGGTGTGGAAAAAATATCATTTCATAACTGGTGATATTAATTAAATGGAAACACTTACTGGTATATTTATAGATACATGTATATTAATCAGTATATGAATATGTGTCTTATACAATCACATTCAGGAAAAATCAGGACATTTATTAAAATTTCAACAGTGAATGCAACTTTTACATTTTTATATGCCCATTTTAGGGGGACATATTATGGTATGGCGTTTTGGGTCTGTTGGTCAGTGGGCCTTTTGGTCTGTCTGCACCTTGTTAATACGATACAGACCATACCGTTTAGGTGTTTAGGTTAGGACTTTCAAACTTAATAAACTTTTTTCTTATAGCATGAGGACAAACCCTTTTGATTTTCAATATCAAGGTTAAAAGTCAAGGTCATTTTTGGGGCAAAAAATAGCAAAAGTTTGAGAATGTTGTTTGCAAACAAGGTACACACCAAACTGTTTGTGCTAGAAAATTTAAACTTTGCACACTTATTTCTTGATTTTCAAGGTCATATCTGCAAGGTTAAGGTCACAGTGCTTATGTTAGATTCTTGTCCAGGCCATAACTTTTTACACCTTGAATATTTGAATATTTCATAGAATTGTTGCACAGGACAAAAAGGTTTGTCATGACCTGACTCAAATGTCATATCTGCAAGGTCTAGGTCACAGTGCATATAATGGTTAAATCTTTTTTTCACTGACATGGAAATAATATTTCACAGGATTGTGGCAAAGGGAGAATGTTTCCATACTTTCATATTTCATTTCATCAAACTACGCAACAAGCGTATTATGCCATGCTAGGCTTTGCTCTTGTTTACATGAGAATTTAGATTTTAATTATGTTGTGATTTTGATTCAGTATTAGTTACATGTAAATATGCCTCTGAACATTCATGGACATCATGTTTAAAAAGCCAAATAAGATGTGTAACATAGTCTATCACAGAGTCATCAAAAGTTTGATTCAAATAGTTATTTTATATCACTGAAATTAATTAGTGTAATTATACACTCAGTTTGTTTTATTAACTGTAGTGTATGTGTGAGGAAATAGAATGACTTTGACTTCCAGACAAACAATACACGTTGGGTTCATGAACCATCTGGTACATGTATATTCTTGGAGTAGTATGGTATAAGCAGTGATTAGTGATGGGTAATCTGTAACCTCAGCTCTGTATTCTCCCAAAGATACTGTATATAATACATGTTGCTTGCAACATATCTTCTTTGTAAAAAGGGAAATGTGACTTCTCTTAAAACCTGTGGCATTGCTTTGTTGTAACAGTTACATCATAATTTCCTTTTGAATTTGTTCTTTAACATTTGAGTGAGGCAAACTGCCATCAGTAGACTAGACCATTAGGCAGCACAGACATTATTAGACTGTAACAGACACTCTGATCATGTTGATTGACTACCGGTACTTAGTGATTTTTATAGATCATATGCATTTTAACAGGTTTGGCAATTTGCCGAGGTGGGTTATGTACTAGGCACCATCAATGGGATTGTCAAGAGTGGATCAAACTATATAGGGTGTTTAGCTATAGAGATACATATATACTTTACATACCATTTATATGTGCATAATTGAAATTTAGAGATGACAATGAAACCACTAGGATACACATAGTTTAATTCAAAAGAGTTGAAAAACAGCATACATGTAACATTTTAATGTAGAGGATAATCCATTCTACAAGGTGACTTAACTGTACTCCGCATTAATTGATGTAATTATACTTTCTCCCACTACTGAGATTTTATATCTTGACCATAGCAAGTTCTCTTTATTGTGATGTTTAAAAAAATTTTTGTCAGAATATTTTAGTCAATAAATTTCCATTTACAATAATTCATTTCACAATTAGATTGTTGAAAAGGAAAACTTGAGTATGAGTGTTGGATGTATGTACAAAACTTAATGAATTATGCTGTGAAACTTTTTTTTCAGATTGAAAGAATTAAGTTGTGGAGAGAAAACATGTCTTTTCAAAATACGGACCTTCTATGAGACCATGTAAGAAGAGTCATGGACTTTTGGGTTTTGCTAACAACTACACTTCTGTTGTTTTATACACGGGTATGTTGAAATATTGCTAAATGGAAATATGTTTTACTAATGTATTATTTAATGTTAATATAAGACCATTACAATGAAACTGATTGTACTTACCAAGTTATAAGAGATAACAAAATGGATATGGACTAGTAATAATGGCAGTAGTAAGTCTGCTGTTCCTTTTGGCAACTTCTTTTCTTTGTCTATGACCTGAAGTTAATAACAACTGCAAGGGCCAGCCAATGCTGTTACAGTAGAGCTCATCAACATAGAACACCTGTGCCTGACTTTGAATTTTATATCAATTTAAATCTTTGTATGAATACATAGGTAGTAAATTGGAAGCATTAATTTTTAAACTGTCAGTCATTTACATGATTATGATCTGCTTCCAGGTTTCACCTTCACTATGTGTTCCCGTAAGTTGTCCCAAACCCTATGAAATGTATGTGCAGCGTACAAAATACCTGTTCTGCAGAAAGGTGTACAACTGTCTTCCAGGTAAGAAGCATACCACAAACACTAAGTTTTCTCCTGAATAGCTTGTTGATTCTTCACTTGTTGTGTGGCATGTGGAGCAAAGGTGTATTTATAAGTATAACAGTGTACCCCTATCCTGACTCTCTGCAATTTTTACTTTCTCAGTAGTCAGGTTAGGACCACAAGGCTGCCCTATTTGACTCTTCATTACAGTGAATGTGAATTATGTTCGGCAGCAAAAAATTTCTACATATCCTATTGTTGCATTATTGTTTTGGTAAAATCATAACAAGTCATTTTAAGTCTTGTTGTTCCTTTTATTAATCCTTTATAGATCCTTTGAAATCTTGCATAATCCACTTGTAGGATATTTGATGATTTTTTTGTCCATTTTCTGTCTTTCTTATCATCCATATGTGATACCTCTCAGGAAGTGTTTTATCTAAATCAAACGAGCATGATGCTGCAACATGCCTCAAACTGGAGGCACATCTGACATTGGTGTCCTGTTTTTGATGAGACAGTAAAAAACTTTTCCATACTATGGGATACGTAGCACATAAAGATAACTCCTGCTTTAGATTGGTCCATTGCAAATGTCTAAATTCCAGTCTTTTACAGTGCATCTTCCCCAAATTTTTTTTGCTGAAAACATAATTTCCAAAGTTTTCGTAACTGATGTTAATATTCACACCACCACATTAGAAATTTAGAGAAGTAGAGGAATAATGCAGAGATAGCATACCAACTTCTGAGCATATAAAACAAGTTTGAAAGGAATTAAATGATAAGGAATAATGTATTTTGCTTTTCATTGGATGGAGGTATACCAAGAAAAGAAGGACGGAAAAATCATGTGTCATGCGCTACATGCAATGATGCAGTTTTCTTTGCTTTTTTTCTTTGTGATACAATGTATACCTCCATCCAACGAAAAACAAATTACATTAATTCCTTAAGTGAAAGGATAATGATTCTGAAGAGAAGGTGGAATTCAAAATTCTTAATGAAATATTGTTAAGTATCACAATTACTTGGAGAAAAAAATTACTTTTAATATATTTAGTAATTTATAATTCTTCTGCAAACAAAAGTCATTCCATAAGATGCCTTGCACATGAAATTCACAGTACAAAATACTCTTTCAGTGGTAAAATATTTTTGCCCTTTATGAATACTAGATTTATTATTAATCGGTAATAGTAAGCTTTGCAGGGAGCATGTATGTTCCTTATAACATTACATTGTAGTTTATATGAGTTTACATGATGTATGGGCAAATCAGCGTCTGGTTGTCCAGCAATAGACAATAATTTATGAATAACAGCAGAGACTGTTTAATATAGATAGCCATCAATCTTACTGTTTGTCAAGAATGTGGTGTAATTGTGCTTGTGTGATTTAGCTCTGGTCTTTTTCTCTAAATAAGTCTATCTAGTCTTGAATGTGGTCTTGCCTTATTGTGGCAGTGATTTTGATGAAACTGTACAGGAATGATGAACTTATGATACCTGACAAATATATGTGATAAAATGGTGTTGTTTAATCCAGTCTGGCTTTGATGGATGCCATCTTGAAAGTTTTGTATTTTCTTTACAATTATGCTGAGACGCTACTGGAATGATCTACTCAACATAATTGTCAAAGGTATTTGATAAGATAATGTTGGGTAATCTAATATGCAGATGAATGGATTTTCTCTCTCATATAAACAGCAATTATGATTAAACTTCGTAAGAACGAAATACTCAAGATACCTATCAAATGCATGCCAAAAGTGATATTCTGTAACCCAATTTTGAAACCATTGCAGCCCTCTTGAAAACATTAAATTAGAATTTCTCTACAATTTTCATAGTAATTTGTATGATACTTTATAGGTATGATTTGTGGTCATTCTTTTTGCTAACATTGATTGCACTGAGATAATTTTAGTTTACCATTAAACCAATTGAAAAAGGCCAGGTGTTGAAAATATGTGGAATGTGAGTGTTTGTGGTTATTTATACTTGATGAATGTTTTTAAAAAATGTTGGTAACATCCAATGTAACCTCTATGGCAGCCAAATCAATGATCTTAAATCTAGGTCTTCCCTCTTATAGTCAGCAGTTTTGAAGAAATTTTACAGGGATACTGTAAACCGTGTTTTATTCACGAGCGTATTATTTTCGCGATATTCGCGAAGAGGATCGTTTCGCGAAAATAAAACGCTGCGAACATGTCCAAGTTTGACTATCATGCTCTAAAGTATTCAACACAAGATAAAACGATATGTTTATATTACATTGATTTCATCCAAACTTCTAAAACCTACTTGATTTTCTAAACTTAATGTCCCCTATCTAAATGTTGGCAGCCGCCTTTGTCTACCGTATACCTCGCGCTTGACTAATTTCACTTCTATCGCGATTGGAGTATTTATCTAACATCCTGCTGTTTTATAAATTTAGCACTGGAAAAAATCTATCGGGATAAATTTATAAAATGTACATGTTTCAGATATAAAAATTTTCTATAACTAAAAAATAGAACAATAAGTAAAAGTTAAAAAGTATTATTACAAAATAATGTAATGAACACAGATTAGCACTAAGTAAGGATACGTTATTAATGATCAATTTCTGGAAGAAGAGTGACACTACCTAGAGTTTAGTTACAATTCAAAGCCTCAATATTTAATTAACAATGTAAAATGTGAAGTCAACAATTCACTTTTATTTACTATCATTCAAATAACAGTAATCTTCATATCTAACATGACGGTTGACTACACCCCAAGTGGTCAATTTTTAAATGGATAGTTAATTAACATACCATAGATAGGTGACCAGGTAAACGTGTCATTTGACTGTTGAACAAACAATCTATCAGTGCTGAAAGGAGATAAACAGTGTGGCTTCATGTATTAATCAAATCGTGGTTATATGCTTCAGCTACGTTCTGAAAGCAATATTTTGTCTGGATTATTGGAGCAAACTTAAAGTACTTTTGGAATTCTGTACCCGTATTTCCTTGTCCGGATCCGGAATGTGGATTTCCGGAATATCGGATCAAAATATCATTTGTGAAATTTGCTCCCACACCTTCTTGTCCGGAAAGTGAATTTTTACAGAGCCCAGATTATCGGAGCATCACTGTACAAGAAAAATGTTTTAGAGGATTCGTTTATTGCGAATGTAAAACGCTGCAAACAGGTCTAAGGGATCTAATTCGCGAAATTAAATCGTCGCGAATAATAAAAGACGGTTTACAGTAATCTACTCAAATATACTGACCTCTGTATGTAAGAAAATGTTTTTTAATAAATTATGCCATATTATATGGCCATCATTCCATTCACATCTAATTGTCCTCAGCAAACACAGATTAATACAGACAGTTAGGTAATGTGAACAACCTTTGTCCATTGAATGTGAATTTCATGTTTTATTCTCCTAGGCTATGAAATTCTGCCTTGTTCAGAAAATTGTCAAAAAGAAAAATGTGTGAAATGTCAGACAGGCAAGGTTCAACCAGACCTTATTCACTCTGATTCAGCTGATGAGCAGCGAAGGTGTTTCACTCCAAAACCTGATATGTGTGATGGAATAAGTAAGTAGAAGTGGAATTAAATATGGTTTGTGGAATGATCTTGGTTAAACTTATCTCTTTAATTTGATTAATACATGTAGTTAAAATCTAATAATTTGATTGTTTAGCAAGTTGTTGTACAATAAGTTAAATGTTTATAGGAATTAATAAGTAATAAATAAGTATGAATGCATTTATAATATAGATATCTTTTGTTCTGCTATGTCTGATAAGACTTGTAACTTTTTATTTACCAGCTGTACAGGATAAACCAGAAGGGGTAGCAATGATCACATGTTCCCGTGACAAATTCTGTAAATGTGCTCTGCAGGAATGTTTCTATGGAAGTGATGCTTGCTCTTGCTCCAGAAAATGGGATAAATGTGGTGTTAATTATACTTTAATAGAAACTGGAGGTAAGTTTAAAAGTAACTATAAAACTCACTGGTGAACATGAGGATTTTTGGTAAAATGGTTAAGATGTCAGACTCTTATATGAAGAATATTGTTATTTTCATAATCTGTATTGTATGGTTTTTAGACGGGTCTATTTCAATGAAACAACCGTCTGTTTCTGAGCTTTTCATTGTAGATGTTGATTTGATAGTATCTCTATTCAGAGATATAGTTCAGAAAATACAATTCAAATACTCATTGAGAAGCTGTTGTAAAAACTGTATGATTACAGATATTGGAATATACAAATAGTGATTATTCATTTACAAACTTATGTTAGTTTGTATTAATTTCATGGAAATTTTCTAATGAAATATTTATGCTTACACTTAATGAGGTATTAATGCATGTGATTTACAGTAGGGAAATACATTGCAAATATTCCACACACTTGTAGTAAAATTCCTTTATCACCTGCATATGGTGTCTGTGTGTCTCAGCTGATCAGATATGCTAGAGCTTCTGACTACATTTCCTTCATTTACCAAGGCAAATTACCTACTGAAAAGTTAATATCACAAAGATGAAATAAAACATCTTAATTTGACATTCCGCAAATTTTATGGATGATATGAAAATCCTGTGTACAGTTATACAATTATCAGACATCATTGTCTAACATGTTGACTTCCTTATTCAGTTGAAAATGTTGTTTATCATTTAGATTGTGGTAGATTTCTATCACAATAACAATTCTGATCGTGACGTTTTACCATATGTGACTATGATATTATACCGTTTACTGACTGTAACTTTGACTTTATAATAACTCAACTTATGGCATCACGGCAGGTGTGACAGGTTGGGGGAGGCTTACTCCTCCATGACACTTAATCCCACCACTGGATTTTTCTGGGTGTTTGTGATTGCCTTTATGGTACTCATCATTTTGTCTTTATGCCCCCATTAGGTATGGCAGAGGGCATTAAGTTTTTGCTTTGTCCATCCTAGCATCCTTCCGTCCTTCTGTCCTTCCGTCACACATTGGTTTCCGGATGATAACTCAAATACCTTTCAATATATTCAAACCAAATTTGGATGTATGCTTACTTATCAAGAGAGGAAGAACTGGATAGACCTTGGGGTCAAAAGGTCAAAGGTCAAGGTCACAGCTGATGAAAATAGACTGTAATTATTGGTTTTCGGATGATAACTCAAGTACCTTTCAACATGTATAAACCAAATCTGGATATATACCTACGTATTAAGAGAGGAAGAATCCTATTGATCTTGGGGTCAAAAGTTCTAAGGTAATAGCTGATGAAAATCGTCTGTAATTATTGGTTTTTTGATGATTAAAGAAGTACCTTTCATCATATTCAAACCAAATTTGGATATATTCTTACTTATCAAGAGAGGAAAAACCTGATTGATTTTGGGGTCAAAAGGTCAAATTTCACAGTTGATGAAAATAGTCTGTTAGTATTGGTTTTTAGATGGTTATTAAACTACCTTTCATCATATTCAAATGAAATTTGGAGATGTGCTTATTTATAAAGAGAGGAGGTACCCTATTGATTTTGGGGTCATAAGTCAGAGGTCAAGCTCAAAACTGATAGAAAAGGCTGAAATTATTGGTTTCCAGGTGATTCTCTTATATTATCATATAAAATATTATGAAATGCTCATCAGAATTTGATCATATTTTACAGGTCAAGTTCTTTTAAATTAAACAGAGGTAATTTAAATATTATTAAAAGGGAAGGATGCCAATAGATCTGAGGGTCAGTATGTCAAAAGGCAATTCTACACTACTGGTAATTAGCCGGGCTTAATGCTGAAGGCATAAGCCAAGGCTATAGCCGCCGTGCACGATTCTCAAAACGAGGCAGTCTAATTATAAGTTTTTTAGCCCTCTTTGTCACTCAATGTGTTCTTGTGCTTCAAAACATAATCTCTGATGTAATTCCTAATATTATACTATTCAGAACGTATTGTTACTTTATTGGATCATTAATTATATGTAACATTGCAAATACATATATACATGTGTATTTTCGTGTACTGTGTAGACTAAAGTTACCTGCACTTGCTTGATATCACTACGCGAAGAACTAGTGTTAATTATAGCACAGGCCGTATGGAGAGATAACAAGCAGTACACACTGCATGTAGATGTAATATGTCTGCAGTAGCATACACAACATTATTATACAGTATTTAATTTAATTTATGAGAGGCGCGTGGTGTTTAGCATCGACAAGTTTAGATATATACCTCTCTGGCGTCGAGGATGTAATTAATTATCAATATTTGTTGATTCTAAATGAATAAAACAAAACGAAATCCAGTGATAATAAAATAACCGATAACACATCACTTGAAACTCAATCAGTCTCGTTATGGTCACTGATATTTTAAGATCTGGACAGGCATGGCATTGCCAACTGGTCTAATATTTGTGTACATGTGTATGTGAGGGGTTTCCCTTTGTCTATTTTTGCCGATTGAAGCATATGTCTAATTCAAGCGTCAAGCATAAACATTGGTATAGCATTGTGTATTGCTCATTACCTTATCGCTTGGCACATGTATTGTTCCTTGTGCTGATTAGCATGTCTGACATTATTCTTAAATCGACGTCATTTCCAACAAAGCAGTAATCAAGATGTAGTTTAATCTAATGTCGCTGGTTCATGAATGGAGACAAATAAACCCAAGTATCATTTCAGGTTTTCTCTCGGATTTGCTCTGTAACATCTAAATTTTTGCAATTTTGACAAAAAGGCGATAATTGAATTTTGTTTTCATGCAATACTCTTCGAACCGTCGGCATAAAATTATTCCTATTTTCGTGTGGGCCGTTTTATTTTTAGGCCGTTTTGACTATTATACACTAACCATGAAGAAAAGTTATAACTATGCTCTCTATAGCGATAGGAGATGACAGATATATATATATTGTTATATTCAAGAGAATAAAGCATGACAGGGGCAGTGTAACTTTTAAAACAGTAATGAATCTATGGTTTCCATCATGATTCCATGCCTCACGAGATATTTTATCAAAGTTATCCAATGATAAACTTTATTTCACTATTACTTAAGAATTGTTCTTCCATAACGAAATGTGTAAATTCTTCTGTCCTTGAATTTGTTATCAACTGTATTGTAAGTCCAATTTAATCTTTTGCTACTTGATCAGTTACTAAAAGCCCGGCTACCAGTACTGTAAGTACTTTGATATTTATAAGAGTTATGGCTCATGAAACTTATAATTTAAGAAAGTTTATTGCTGCTGTGAATTAAGCCCACTGGAGGGGGGGGGCATATATTTTGCAAACATGCTCTGATTTTACATTGATTTTTCCTTTGGAACATTACTCATTGTCTTACTGTTTTACTCTCAGTGGCAGAGTTATGCTAGGTGGTATATGCTATTTTAATAAGCGGGGATATGGTATTGTTCTATCAATATGTTAATTAGTTGCAGAAGAATGTTTTGTTTGCAAATTCTTGGGATCTGAAGTACATTTTTGTTTGACAATATGCTTAACAAATCCCTATGGAAGCCTGATATTCTACCATAGATATAATGATGTGTACAGTACATTAAATTCAGATGTGAAAATGGCAACAACTTTATATTCTCCTGCACTAAGGAAATGACCAATATTGTTTAAATGAACCCATCTTTATATACTACTAGTTCTTTGATTCCTGTGTCCTTGTCCATCTTTAATTGGAGTGAGAAAGTTTGGGCATTGGCAAAACTAAATCCTATAGAAACTATTAGAGATACAGTCATCATACATCATAAATAGACATCAAGTTATTTCATATCCTGATTGCTCTAGATTTCTAATCCAACATGAGGCATAAAGTCCCTGCTGTGAGAAGGAATTTTTTCTTAGTTTCCTATTTGTACTTAGTGGTGGTAAAAAGCAAAGTATGCCAACATGTAAAAGATTTCTCTTTGTCTCAGATCAGTCCATTTTGGTAAAAATTTTGAATCTGTACATCAGGCAGGCTTCATATGTACATATGTAAATGAAATTTTATATGTTGTTATTATTAGAAATGATAAATAAATAATGATAACATTCTCAAATCAATTTTCATAAAAATACAAAAATAACTGGTGTCACATGACTATGGCACTAACAACAATTTACCACAGTGGACATTCACGGACCCCTGAAATTCAGAGGTGAGACCAGGTGCCCGGGAGGAATGTGCATCTCCTGTTTGGCTAGCCACACCCACCATGAATGTCCTGACATACAGACGAAACAATATAATTCAGCACTGTATATATATACATGGATGTGAACAAACACTGTGTAGAAAGTGTCACAGCCACATGATACATATATCAGGAAAAAGGTTATAATAATACTTAAGTCAAACCCTCCGCGGGGAACTTTTTTACGAGCTCCACACTACAAAGGGAATAAGTGTGACGTTCATGTAAAATACGAAAATAACTGGTGTCACATGACTGTGGCACTAACAGCAATGTACCACAGTGGACATTCACGGACCCCTGAAATTCAGAGGTGAGACCAGGTGCCGGGGAGGAGTGAGCGTCTCCTGTTTGGCTAGCCACACCCACCGTGAAAGCCCTGACATACAGACGAAACAATATAATTATGAACATTTCAATCATTATAGATTTTTTTAACCTTGATTTTTCAATTTGCTTATGACCTTTAATATACATTGTACTTCTTTATTAACTGAAGTAAATTGATTCTAGACTTCTTGCTGTAATTTCATGGGTGTGTATTATACATGTACATTTGATCTAAACCAAACCAATTTTTTTCTGTCAAAAATGATATTTTTGCAAGAATGTCATCTAAATTCAATCATTAATCAAAAATAGATATAAATTTCAGGGTGTAGAAAACAATAGTATATACTCAATTTCCTTCTAGGTAAGAAAAGGGAGAACAGAAATGATTTGTATGAAATTGGTAATATCAACTTTCTGATTCTAAATTTTTCAGAATGTGTTCCATGTGGAAAGGATAGCTACAAAACTTCAGTAGGTTGCCAGTCGTGCTTTAAGTTAGACCCATACTCTGACCAGGTTGTTGATCCTACTACTCCAGTTCATACTACAACTGTTGTTACTGTCACAGGTAAAGTACTCATCATACCTGTCATCTGACTGCATATTGATAGGTCACATCCAAAATCTTGGCTTCCTATTCACGTATTGTGGTGTCTGTTATAATTTGTAATTAGATATCCATAAGTCATGTCAGACTCTTAAAAGTCATGAGAATTATTCCATTGAAGCCTCATCTTATGTAGAGACATACTGAAGAATTAACTCTTTCCATTTAGCAATTTTATTTGCATATTGTGATGGAGACAGGGATGTGTATTTGATTCTGAATTTGTGGCCCCTGATGGAATACAGTAACTGTATGTAATCAAATATTTTTGTAATATGTAAAGATATGTCATGAAAATTAAGAGTTCCTTAAATTATTGAATTTTTTTTTCATTAGATAAACCAACAGAGAAAACAACAAAAAGCAACAAGTCAACAACAAAGTATGTGAAGGAATCTTCATCAACCTCCACATCTTCAATTTTACCTGGAAGTACCGATGGTGTTGTGTCTGAGGAAGGAGAGCCTGAGATGAAATACACTGTAATAGTGTAAGAGTACTTTATGAGATGGGAATACTTTTTAGCTTGCCAGGACAAATGTCAGGAAAGCTAATGTCATACCTCTGGCATCCACTGTCTGCAAACCTCTGATCTGTGCCATAACTTTTGAACCATAAAAGATAGGACTTAGAAATTTCAGAAGTAGATTCATCATGACCAGGGTCCGGCTCCATAAACTAAGAATATACTTAAGTCAAATTTTCATATTCTTCTGTTCATCAAAGAATTAATAACTGGGATTTGGATTTTATTTAGTTTTATTCTTTTGATAAATAGAATTAAATCACTCTGCATGAGAATTTATTTGAACGTTTGACAATGGAATAAATTAAAATGAAATATTTGACTTAAGTATATTCTCATTTTATGGCGCCGGACCCAGAGCTTTTATTTAGTTCCGTCACTTTTGATCTCTTGACCTTGGACTTTGATATACTTTTCAAAAACTTTAATCTTGGCAGTATCTTTTGAACCATTAGAGATAGGACTTTGATATTTGACACGTAGATTCCTCTTGACCAGATGTTTCATTTGGTGCCATCACTTTTGACATTGTAACCTACTTTTCAGAAACTTTAACCTTGACTTCTTTTTAACTGTTAGAGATAGAACTTTGATATTTCTCATGTAGATTCCTTATGATGAAAACTTTTTGCTATATTGTTGCTATATTTTTTTACCTTTTGGCCATGACTTTAGACTTTTCAAAAACTTTAACCTGGGCTTTATCTTCTAAACTGCTAGAGAAAGGATTTTTGATATTTTACACATATATTTTTTACGACCAAAGGTTCATTTGTTGCCATTATTTTTTACCTCATTACCTTAATCTTGGACTTTGACCTACTTTACAAAAACTTAAACTTTGGCTATATCTTTTCAATGATTAGGGATAGGGCTTTGATATTTTACATTTAGATAACTTTTTAGGTCATGACCTTGACCTTCGACCCTTACTTACTTTTCAAAAACATTAACGTTGGCTATATCTTTTCAACCATTAGAGATGGTGCTTTGATATTTCGCAAGTAGATTTCTTATGATGAGAACTTTCATTTGGTGCCATTACTTCAGGCCTTGGACTTTTACCTAATTTTCAAAAACTTTATTATGGGTTTGATCGTTTGAACAGTTAGAGATAAGGCTTTGATATTTTATGTGTAAATTCCTTCTGACCAGAGCTTTTATTTGGTGCCATCTCTTTTTGCCTCATGACCTTAACCTACTTTTCAAAAACTTTATTCTGGGTTTTATTGTTTGAACCGTTAGAGTCAGGGCTTTGATATTTCATGTGTAGTTTCCTTATGACCAGATATTTCATCACTTTTCACTTCATGACCTTGAACTTTGACTTACTTTTCAAAACACATTACAAATTTATATATCTTAGCTTTTAATGTCCATGAGATGACTATGACCTACACCAGGGAGCTATGTTGTCTTCTCATTTCGGTATCAAATGGAGCAAATATCAAACATATATGAACGTTAAGCAAATGATTGGCAATCATGAATGATAACTTACTTCCGATCTGTCGTCTGATAGCTCCACACATGTTTTTCCCCAACCTTTGTCAGATTTTCTGGTTTGTTTATATGTAGTTTGAATCATTCCCATGTTTGATTTTGCTACCGAGATGCAGTTATAAAATGCACTACTGGTAATATTTATAGGAGTTATGGCCCATGAAACTTATAATTGTCGGAAAGTTTGTTGCTATTATGAATTCAGCCCTCGCAAGGGTATATGTTTTACAAACATGCTCTAGTTTTGATGGGACAAAATTTTGTCCATGTCTTTTGCAATGGGTTGTTTTCTAACTTCAAATCTACGACAAGATAAAGTAGGGAGAATGCATCTTACTTTTCACTCAATACCAACACAGAAGTAGAAATTGTGATTATGAAAATTCAAATACATGTAGTAACTATTTAACTCTCTATTAACGAATGCATGTACATGTACTAAGATGTGATGATGTACTCAAAACAATGTACATGTGGAAACTACATAAGATTACAATTCTGTGTAAGAATTCGCATTAAGCATCTGTTATGGAAAATATCCCAGTAGTTAGAGCAGTCTGTACCGTCTCTGGTGTAGTGGCTAAGCACTTGGATTGCGGCGCCAATGATATTGGTTCGATTCCCGGGTTATGCCACTATGCTTAAGAGGTTGGTCACCTCCTGCTGCCATGTTGCGATATAACTGAAAAATTGTTGAAAGCGACGTAAAAACACCAGTCAACCAACCAACTTTACCGTCTCTGATGTAAATGCTAGTTTTTAGATTGGGTCAGCTGTAAGTAACAAAATTCAGCTAGATAGTGTATTTCAATACTTCATGATATGGTTTAGTTCTATCAGTCTATTGTCGAGTTTGCAGATTTATAAGGTCTGAGGTACATTTCTGTCTGATAATGTGGTCAACAATTAAATCACTAAGAGATCCTGATATTCTACTATAGATATTAGGGTTGAGTGGTTTTATTGCCAAACCAGTATATTGCAATTTTCTGCTTCCCGATACATACTGCGGTATTTTTTTTCAAAAACTGGTTCGAAATTGATTTTCATATATTTGTACTTTTGTTTCGTTTACTGCTAGATAGCGAGTGAACGGGAGTTTGTTCATAATAAAAAGACCAAATATGGAATAAATGTGTTGTTTTGAGGGTTTGGAAAAGAGTCAGCAGACTTTAAAATGTTGTTTGTTATTGTCTTAGCATTTCTGTTTTCTTTTGTTGAAGTTGTATTAAAGATTTACTGATAGTGAGATGACTTTAAATTTTGTCATCATATAAATATCACAATTTATTGCAATATTTTTTTGAGTATGGCAATATTTCGCAATACACATTTTGATTAACAATACTCATCCCTAGTAGATATGATGATATGTGTTACATCAAAAATTTAAAACATTATTATTTTTAAACCTTAACCAATATTGGTAAATGTCCTTGTCTATCTGGACTATAAGTACATGTACATGTACATGACATGTTCTTGTCACAACAGAAAGCAAACTTCACATTTTTAGCTCACCTGAACTGAAAGCTCAGTTAAGCTCTTCTGATACCTGTTATCCATGTCCATTCACCCGTCTGTCTATTAACTTTTAACATTTTTGACTTCTTTAAAACTGCTTGAAGGATTTTGATGAAGTTTAAAATACATGAAGTACTATAGGTCTTGTACAAATTTTGTTCAGGTGGCACCACCATGGCTAAAAGTAAGTCTCAGAGGGTACCCCTCTTTGAAAATCTTCTTCTCCACAACCTCTATATATGGATAACAAAATCTATTGCGTCTGAGTGATATAAACAGATGTATGTTTCAGTTTGTTCATACTGTTGAAATTGGATGAATGATTTTAACACAATTTTACATCTTCTTGAACTTCAACATTTTCATGCAAAATAGCATGGTTTTCATCAATATTTTCCCTATGGTTGACTATTGATGTACTGAAATGCTTATTTTAGCCAGAATAAAGTAAAGGAATTTTTGTGATACAAAGTGTTACTCTGTTATCATCAGCGTTCTGGGTGCTGCCATATTGAATTCTTGGGATTGACCCCTTTACTCATGCATTCCTACAGTAAGGAAATAGGTCCTTGGTGATCTGCATTAAATATGCATATATTCATGAAAAATTGATACTGTTTGTATGTTAAGAACTACATATTCATCAAATTATTTAGAAAGATATATGAAAAGTATATACCAGAGTTGAACAAACAAGATGATTATTTTTGAGACTTACTGGCATGTAACCTATGTTTTCATCCAGTCCTTGATTACTATGCACTGATCTCACATTTTTGGACCTTTCCGATGACCCTTGCCAACCTCAATAACAAAATGCTTTTGAGGATGTTGTGCCAAAAAATTGATATTTTAATTGATTTAAGTGGGACAACAGACTGTATAAGTTAAATTTATTCCTTTTCGTATTGTAAACATTCTATGTAAGCTTCACCAGAGTTAGGTGTTAATGTGGCCTACATTTGCAACCTGCATTTTCCCAATTTGCATATATAGAGAAACAAAACATGTCGTGCAATAATCTTTCATTTCAGAAATTCTAAAGGTTAAATATTTATAACTTGTTTCAGATTTAATCGTTAAAATAACAACAAAGATATTGCATGGAGTAAAATAATTTATATGCAGTGTGAAATGGTTGATTGATTGATTGATTAATTTTTGTTTTACGTCACACCACAAATATTGCACGTATATGGTGACGGCATCTGGCTGATGCAGGGCATACAAATTTTGACCTTTGCAACGGACCCACCCGAAGCAGTGAGGGATCTTTAACATGCCATGCATACCACGACAAGGGGCCTCATCCGAAAGACATGACACCGGCATGACCAGAGCGGGACTCGAACCCCGGCCTCCCAATCAGGAGTCTGACGCGATACCACTAGGCCACGCCGGCTTAGTGTGAAATGGCTGGACATAGAGTTGAGTACAGAGAAGGTTTATCCGGGTATTTTCATATGTGGAGCACGTTGACAAAGATCGAAGATGATCTGGTGCTATAGGCCTGACATCCGCAACCTTTTGACTTGTTTGGAAAACTCTGTTCTGGACAACCTACAAATGCTGCAAGTAGCAAACATCTTGGGATATAGACTGATTGCATGCTTTGGATGCTGCATGTGACAAAATTATTCAGCTTGAGTGACATAGTTTACCTTTTGGGGTACCTCAATTCTGGACAAGCTAAAAGTACCAAGCTTGCACTAACTAGTTATTCATCTTGGGATGAACTCGAAAACATGTTTCAAGCTGTACTTGACATACATTGTCTGTTTGAGTCATTTTGGTAACCTGTTTGGGGCACGAGTATCACAGTTACGGACAGTACAAGTACCAAACTTCCACCAATGATTCATCTATGGGATGCACACCAAAGTACCTATTTCGGTTGCTTCATGTGACATTATTTCCACTTGAGTGATTTGGTTAACCTGTTGGGGGTACCTCAGTTTGCGACAAACTAGAAAAAAAATAAAAGACTTCTGACTCGGCCATATGCCTCGAATAAACAGTGGAAATTTGTGGAAATTTGGCAGATATTAAGTAAAGGTGGTCCTGTACAATTTCAGATGTTTTTAAAGTTTTAAAGAAACTAAAGACTTAGTCACCTTCAAACATTGTTGTTTAATATCATTATGTGCAATGTATTTTTGGGTCTCAAGTGAACAGTATAAGCCAACTTGGGTCTTTTTTTTGTATTTAAAATGGTTTTATTGATTGCCCAAAAATTAACAATTTGATTGATTATCTTTCAGAATTCCTGTAGTAATTCTTGTGGTAATAATTGTTGTAATAGTCATAGTGATCATTGTCCTCTGCAAGACAGGTCGGTGTGGTCGCTTTAAAGAGAGGCTTCGTATTTATGGTAAGTGTTGTCGTATGTATATAAAAGTAATTTATCCATTGTTTGAAATAATGACATTTTTCATCTATGTACACTGCTATTTTAAATATTTACAGTAGTTTTGTCAACTATATTGACTACTAATATCTTGAATATGTGCATTTTTGTTATATGTAGACAATTTCTAATTATTCACCATTATTTGACAATTTTTAATTCAAACTTACATGAAATACCTGTACATTTGTACATAGGGTTCTAGTCAGTTGAAAGATCAGAGCTCAAAGTTAAAAAGAAAGAAATACTTTTTTATTAGAATCCCAAACTGTGTATTGATAGAGATTGTTCATCAGAATTCTTATTAAATGTGATGAATGAACAGAACATAGTGCTTTTAGACATTTACTAAAGAAGTGGTAAAAAGTGGCATTTCATACACAACAGAGGTCACAAATTCAACATAATACATTTATTTGATGAATTAGGTTTCTTTGTACTTAATATAAGGAATTGTGGTTACAATAGTATAAAAAGAAAGTTATAAATTTAATTACAGGTTATATTTTTCCTTTTTTTCCCTTTCTGCCATATATAGCTGTGGCATATAATATTGAATCTCACCATCATTCCATCATTTTGTCATGCATTTTGTCTTTCCAATCACCCCTAAACCCTTGGGAAGATTTTAATGAAACTTTGTATAAACAAAGATCACAATATGCAGATATGCATAATTTAAGGGAAATGCCATCTAAAAGGTTTTACAGGAGTTATAGCCCTTGAACATAGATCTCTATGCATATATAATAAATTCACCTTGTAAGGTAGAATGCTGTCCAAAAAGTTTTACAAGAGTTATGGCCCTTGGACTTGGATTTCTACGCATATATAGTAAATTCACCTATTCAAAATGCATACTTAAAAAATTTTGCTGCGGGCTGGGGCATTCATGGTGCACAGATACATCTTATTTTTTTAAAGAGTTTTGAATAGTGTACACTAAGATAATATTGTAATGTAATATGTTGAGGATTATGTGCATTAATCATTATTTTCATGAATGTTTTAATGATGAATTTCTTTCACAATATAGGCTAAAGTGTATTTAAGTTATAAAAGCTTATTTGTTTACGTATAAATAGGACCATAAGATGAAAAGTATTTTGCTGACCCATTAATTTATACTGTCTTCTAGAGGTAGGGTATTTAGTGATCCACATGTTTGTCTATAGATCCATTTCAGTAAAAGGTATCAAATGATTAAAGAAATACTTATATCTTTCTATCTGTAAAAACCAACTTGCAAACTATGATAAATAGTTAAATTTTTAATACAATCAAATTTTGATAACTTAAATACTGAAAAGCTAAAAAAAACATCACAGAAAATTGAAGTGATTTCAGTGTTATACCCCAACTCAAATTTGATGAATTGAAACAAGAAAGCTTGGAAAACTCCAGTCATTTTCAAGGTCCACAAATAGATCTGTACTGTACTTCATGCACAGAAACTTCGAAAAAACCCATGGGAAATAATTAATTTGCTTGTACATTGATTACAAATATCAATTTCTGTGCATCCATGTGTGATAGTCTTATGTACTTATACAATGATACATACCCGTATGATAATTTCTTAGCAATAGAAACCATGAGACCGCCTATTCCCCCAACCAACTGTTTTGAAATGAGACAATCCAACACCAGTGATCCGTATAAGATCGTTAAAGTGTAAACAAAAGGATATTTTTGTCTATTAATTTACTTATTATTAATACGGAGGATAGTGTATGCTTAGAATTCTTTGATTCTCATTTCCATTTTTTACTACATAGTATGTAAAGTTCAGTAAATGTTAGTAACTAATATATGATTGACAGTATGTAATAGGAATAAAATGATATATAATACTTGTAAAATTATATAATTCCTTTTAATACATTCATGACAGAACAGTCTGATTTCGCCCTTGTGTTTCTTTGTTTTTATAAATTTACGACACATAAACTTTGGACTGAAACCTACCGAAACTTGAAGTGATTTCAATGGTTCCTGAAAGTGTAAATTATTGAAGTTCAACTACTGTCATTTTCATTATTCCAGAATGATGGCTGTTGGCAGCTGTATCATCTTTGATACTTTCGGGGGGAGCATATAGTTGCTGTTGTGTCTGTTTGTCTGTCTGTCCGTCTGAGCTCATATCTCCTATACCTTTCATCAGAATTTGATCATACTTCACCAAAATGTGATTTTGGTTAAGGGCTTTGGGACAAAGGTCACTCAAAGTCATTTCTGAAAGGTAAAGGCCACTTATTAACTATGACTTAAAATACCATGAAGAACTTATATCTCCTACACTTTTCATCAGAAGTTGATCATACTTCACGAAAATGTTATTTAGGTTAAGGACTTTGGGACAAAGGTCACTCAGAGTCATTTCTGAAAAGTCAAGGTCGTTTATTAACTATGACTTAAAGTGCTTTGAAGTACTTAAATCTCCTACACCTTTCATCAGAATTTGTTCATACTTCACTGAAAAAAATGTTATTTAGATTAAGGGCTTTTGGACAAAGGTCACTCAAAGTCATTTCTGAAAGGTCAAGGTCACGACAAAAAGTTTTATTTCATAACTATTCAAGGTCAAACTTACTCATTTTAGTTTAAGATATTGTGATCACTTGTTGTTCTACAGTTGACTCAATTGAATATCCATATGATACATTGAGATTTGAAATCGTCATCGATTAATACCATGATTTCCTATATAATGAGTCATTCATTTCCTTCATTCTTGATGAGCTTCATGGAGCATCCATTAGTTTTACTGATTTTTTTTTATATGAATTGAGTCATCAATTTCCTGCATTATAGCTGCCGTTCAGGGAGCGTCCATCACTTTCACTGATACTCTTGTATTAGTTTAATATTTTAAAATACTGTATCTAATGTAATGGATTTTAAAGAATGATTAAAAGAGAATGTTTCACTGATAGAATACCTGGAGATGAGTTACCTTTAAGACAATGCTTTTGGATGCTCCTGCAAAGCAAAGCTTTACATGGGAATCACTGTCCATTGCCTTTATGCTTGTCCATCTGTAAAACCATTGTTTTGCTTATGTTTGTTGGTAGCACATTCCTTTATATACTTAGCTGATGTCATTCTTATATGACTATGAAAAATAAAGTAAATCTTAAAAGTATTAGATTATATGATCATATTGTGCATCAAGCTGTGTACATCTAAACTTCATGAAAACCTTATCATCATTTGTTACCAAATTGGTAAAAAGTATCTTTAGGATAAAAGGAACATGATATCTGTATCCCTGGGCCTAAGGAACAGAGTCAGAACTGCCAAAACAAAGACCTATTCTCAAAAATCTTCTCTTCTGCACACCTAGGGAAAAGTGAATACATTATAAGAAACAACTGCCTTTTACTAAAGTTGTAAATTTCATTATATACCTGTCATTCCAAGGAATGTATTATGTAACCTTGATGTCTGTCCGTCCGTCCATCTATCTGTCCGTAACATTGTTCAAGGCATACTACATGCTTTTTTGGATTAACATCATACTTGGTACAAATGGTCATTAGAGGAAGGTGGTGTGTCATGACCTTGAACCAAGGTCATATCTGCAAGGTCAAGGTTACAATACATATCATGGATAAATCCTACATGATTTTCAGTGTACTGTAATCTGGTTGAGCTTGTCGTTTACATTTCATTATGTCGTCCACTCACCTCTATATATTATATTTAAGAAATAACAAGTACCCAGCCATGGTTTATAGTCCAATAATTCCCCTCATCACATGAACCAATCAAATTATCACCTTGTTGCGAGAGCCGCCTCTATTTCTCCTCTAATATGTTTCTGCAGACAACAAATTTGATTACATAAAAATCAATAATTCAGTTTTCAGAAAATGAAATGGGCGGAGCATCAAGAATTGTGGTTGTATAGTAAGCTTTGTGTATCTGAGTAGGAATATGCTGGAGAAAAATCACTGGGTGATGTTCTATGGAACATATAGGGAGAAAATCTCAAAAGAATTGGGAGTAATGATACTCATATAACTCAGAGCACTATAGAGTCTCTGTGTACAGTTATTCATAATGTTACATAGCGTAGAGATTCAGAAAAAAATATAGCTGGTTTTCTGGTTTTTTACTCAGTTTATGATATTTTTATCTCGTGTTAAATTTTTATTTTGAGATTGAAATTCCATAAGCAATTTCAATCCTATAGGCACTATAAGGCAGAAATATTTTGGAAATTCCCCGTGAAAAGTGGAATTTTGAGAACAACTTCAGTCTTTTCTTGTGAGAAAGTAGTGGATGTTTGTTAAATAAAATATTTTTCTGTTCATCATAAGTATAACTCACACTCTAACATAGTTGATTCAACATAGATTTGGTCAGATAAGAAAAAGACATTTTTAAAGGTTGCAACATTTTTTAATTGCATAAACATGTGATTATTGTGTAGTAACTATGTGTGAGAAGAAAAAGATACCTTTAAAGATTACAACATTTTTAGATAGGAAAAACACAATTATTAGGCAGTAGCTATGTGTAAGTGTACACAGTCATTTATTCATAGCTCTCTATTTATAATGAGTGTTATTTTTAGCATATTGAATCAATGAAATCACAGGATCTCTTCAAAAAACAGTTTTTGATTTGTTTTGGCAGCCTATTCCCTCAATGATTAAGGATACACACAAAATAAATTTTAACTTGCATTTATTCTTCTAGATAAGTAATCTTCAGTTCTAAAATCCTGACAACAAATTACACTGTATAAAAGTCAAAAGGAAAATGTTAATACAAGATTTAGAATGAGCTAGACAAAATAACCACTTTTATTTTCTTCTATGCATTTGATTTTGCTTTTTAGCATGCTATATTTGGTATATTCACAAACGTAGAGAAAATTTTAGTTCTCGATATGATCGTGTAAAAAAGTGGGGAGGATAGAAAACAAATAAAATGATAATTCTTAATGCAAGCTGTAGTAATATATTTTACAATTTCCCTATTTTTACTGAATTTGTTATCGCATCTTGTAAGTTTAACCTTTGATAATACAAAGCAGTTTGTTAATGTGTACAGCTGTGGATGAATATCAAGATGAAAGTTTAAATATACAAGTCTCTGGCATGTTCCTAGTCTGTGTTTTCTTATTTATTTTATTATGACTAGTCATCATGTATCAACATGTACAAAGTTTGATAGCCATTATAATTCAGTTAAGTTTTACATTTATATGTACTTGCATTTCCTATCCTCAGGACTATCAGTCCTTTCATTTTAATTTTAGGAGCCAGAAGGAATGAAGGAGCAAGATATGTTGTGCATAATAATGGTAATGTAGAGTTTAATAGACCAGAAGAGTGTGAGGAGCCTAATGGACCACCTACTCCTGAGATTATAACTGCCAATACACCCCCTCCTGCTGTGATGCATTCTGGAAGACAAGAGACCATTCCAGTACAGGAAGAGAACCCTCCAGATTCACCTGGATGTGAAATAGAGCCTTTACTGTCTCCAAGCTCCCCTGGGGTTAATACTCAAGAACCATCTCTACAGTAAGAATGTGGTCCAAAACAATATAAATCAATTATTAAAGTTTGTGTATTTTTAAGCCTACAGTTTGCTATGTTAAAATAAATCAATTAGAAAAACATGGTTAAGCACTTCAGCCATAACAAAATTTCATGATTTTGACTTCGACTTAATTTGTATTTAGGTTTTGGTTTAAGGGCATTACAGTATATAATTATGTATAAGTATAGTAATTTATTGAAGACTTTACTAGACATAAGGAATAGGAATGATGTTATTCATATTTATTATATTGTTCCTTAGCTAACCTCCCAGCTGTCTGGTTATGTTCTTACAGTTTTATAACTTATTTAAATTTTTTTAGTAATGGTAGAACGTTTAAAGTTTTTAGAGATAGATGATACTGTCTTTGTAGAAAAGGATTTAGTGAGATTGTAAATATTGAAATTCAGTTATCAGAATATGATTTATTTGTTTACAGTCTAATTCAAAAACAGATGGAAGCTAAAGAGGGAGGAAAGATTAGTCTTGAGTCTTGTAATTCTGGTACTTCATCAGGATCTATCCAAACACCAGTACCGGAGACAGGACCTTCTCCAGTCGCACATCCCTTGGAGAATGTTTCAGAATATATCAGATCTATAAGTAGAGGTCAGTAAATCAAGATAACCAACAGCAATTCTGAAGGCCTTTCTTCTTCTTCTTCTCCTTATCAAGGAGTATCTTACTGTTATCAAGTTCAAAGTTCAAAGGTAAGATTTACGTCCACCCAACCATAACCTTTGAAGAAATAGTACGATGTCTGTGTCAATGTTTGTCTATTTTAGTGAGGACAGCTGTGATGATGTAATTGATTCAGTGTAAGAGTCTTTCTTAAAAATAAGTTTTGACCACAGTCGTGTGAATTCTTTTTAAAAACGTCCCCTCCCCCACCAAGGTGAAAGCGATGGTGTTTGAATTTATGTGCATCAGTCTATTCTCACGATCAACATTCATGGTGACCAACATTCGTGTAATCTTCGACTTCTTCGCCTCTTCTCTTTTCTCTTAATTTTCACGCTTTGAAAATGAAATGGTTTTTTTTCGTACATTTCACATAATAACTAGAGCTGTCCTAACGGGACAAATACCCCCCGTGGCAACAAAGTGGAGACATGCAATAAGTCATCCCTTTATGACAACCCATGAGGCATTGATAGAGCAGGTATAGCTAGGTTTTACCCATTGTGTCTATTGTGACCTTCACCTTTGGTTTAATAAAGATAAAACATTTCAAACTACAGATGTATAACAATGTGTTTTATGAACTATATGTTTTTTTTCGTACTTTCTTTCACCCAAACTATGGTCAAATCAAGTTGGGTAGGTACTACTTTACAGTTTTCATTGTAGTCCCGGTTTCTCTGCCCTTCTTCTACTTTTGATATTGGCAGTTTGTGGGAGAGGGCCAGAGGGACTTTGTTCATCTCAAGTTGGAATTTCCACAAACCACCAATATCAAAAGTAGGAGGGCAGAGAATCTCGTATAATTTTCATTGCAATACACTGTCGTTACTGAGAATTAAGGACATATGTGGAAAACATCATAACCCAATATGTAGCCTTCATTAAAGGGATAATGTGTTGTGTGGAAAACTGTTGCTTTTATCTCATCAGTCTCATCGCATAATTTGAATAACCAATGTAGCCTTTAAATATACAAATCAGTATTAAAAAAGAAATAAAAACACCTAACTAGAAAAGATGGACACTCCATGCAGTGGCGGATCCAGGATTTCCGGAAAAGGAGGGGAGGGGGGCACATGTGTATTAGCCAAACTGCTCAGCCATTTTTGGTGCCAAATCTGGATTTTTACTTGTAAATATGTGGCGGAAGGGGGGATATGGAATTGGATACTATTGAACAATTTTGGACAGAGTTACACCCCTTGAACTTTCGAAGTTTCCAATAATTCACAGTTTCCATTCATTATCTCTGCAATGAGTGCAGATATTGAAATTAAAATTTTAATATGTGGGTTGATCATGAGTAGTAGATTACCCCTATTGATTTTCAGGTCAACAGGTCAAAGGTCATCAAGTGCAATGTAGAATTGAGTAAACTATTGTGTCTGCCCATTATCTTAAGAATCCCTTGCTTGATAGATAAGATATTTCGTATATGGGTTGGTCATGAGTGGTAGGTGACCCCAATTGATTCTCAGATGAAAAGGTCAAAGGTCACTGAATGTATGTAGTACTTGATACAATTGTTCAGTATATTACCAGAAAGAGGGCATATGTGTTTTACTTTTACAAATATCTCTTGTTTATGCAATGTATCAGCCAGTGATGCAAGACAGCCTTTTCTCTCATTACTCAAATAAAGGATTCTAAAACTGATGCTGAGTCATGAAGTAAAGATCTTATACATACTATAAATAAGAATCGTTTATATTCCACTGATGTACTGGTACATAGAATTGCCCTTGCAATGCAGTCTAATAGAAATATGTTTGATTAAGGAATTAAGCATGTTAAAACTTGACATTTCAAACTAAGGGTATCAATATCTTACACTTCAAAGTCTGAAATAACATAAAACACATACCGGTAATAAACATAGAACAAACAAAGTGAATAAGTAATATCATATTATATGTAATGCCTAGTATGTAATGTCTGTATTTTTCTATCCAAGAAAAATGGTGATATCTTGGATTAAAAATATTTTAAAAGGGTTAGATTATAACATGTATATGATTTGAACCTTTGTAGAGAAAAATCCCATTGAGCTGCCTGTTGATATAGAAGTAGAGACCACAAATTGTAATGCTGCAAATACTGGTAATCCCCATCATATTGGGAGTACTGATATAAATGTTAGCAGTCATACCACAGTCTTCCCCTTGTCAATCAACTCTTCTTCAAGTCCTTCAGCAGTAGTGTCAGATTCCATACAAACGGTAGGAACAGATGATCACAGAGTATCGGCCATCACTCCAGACACAAACATGCGTAAGAAACATCCTTTCTTCTCCACTGTATTTATGATTAATCCAAAAGTTTATTTTTATAGCTCACTTTGTTTAAGGTACATCTTAGTTTATTTCCTTTCATTTTTATACTTATAACTACTGATTGAAGAAATTGGTTGAGGAAAGAGTATGATTCTTTTTGCTTCAAAAAAAATCATGGTTCCAGTACATAAAAACTTTTCAAATTTAGCTATATAAAAATCATAACTTGTGTAATTAGGCATGGGTTTATTATTGAGTTTGTCTATTGTTTTCCATTGAGGTGCTTTCATAACCCAAGAAGAATTTGACCCACACTTTGGTTGTCAAGTCTTTTGAATGTAGGAAATAAAAAAAATGTTTTAATCTTAATTGACCAGATTACAAAGCAAGTCCAGTCTATAAATTGGCAAAGTCTGTCTGTCTGTCAGGTGTCAACAATTTGTTTTAAGCTTGACTTCTTGCATACCATTAATGATACCTACAGGCTACAGGTTTGTAGAATTTGATGAGTTCTTCTTGACTAATGCAAGAATTGATGACTTTGATGTCATGCTTCAGTGAGCACAGTGATTTTTTGTAGGCTGGATTGCAAGGTAAAATCTGGTCTATGAAATGATGATGTTTGTTCTGTCTGTCCATCTGTGTCAACAGTGTGGTTTAGCTCTTACGTTTAAGTTCATTGTAAAAAGACCATTAGCAATAACGCTTTCAAACTTCACATGTAGATAGACCTTGATGAGGTCTATTGATTGTAACCTTTGTTTGTGACCTTGGACTTGAAGGATCACAGTTTCGAGGTCAAATGTGTAATCAACTTTAGTTCAATTACAGAAAGACCGTGAGAGTTATGTCTTTTAAACTTCACTTGTAGATAGATATTGATGAGCTCTATCCATTGAAATTTTGTTTGTGACCTTGTTCCCAGTTTCAAGGTCAAATGCCTAATTGAATTAAGTTGAAAGACCATAGACAAAAACTGTTTCAACCTTCACATGTAGATAGACCTTCATAAGCTTTATCCATTGAAAATTTTTGTAATCTTGACTTTGAAGGTTCTCAGTTTCAAGGTCAAATGTACAACTGACTTTAGTTCAATTACAGAATGACTGTGATATTTATGTCTTTCTACCCTCACTCCTGGATTGACTTTGATGAGCACTATTCCTGGTGACTTTTATTTTTGACCTTGCCCAGTTTGAAGGTCAAAAGCATATTTAAGTTTAGTTCAATTATAGAAAGATCATAAGATTTAGATCTTTCAAACCCCACACATAAATAGGCCTTGATGGGCTGTATCCCTGAATGACCTTAAGACCTGACCTTAAAGGTTCCTCATTTCAAGGTCAAATGCATAATTATTCCCCTCCCCTCAATGAACTTAGACCATAAGAATTAGATCTTTCAAATCTCGCACATAGTTGGTTATTGATGAGTTCTATCCATTTGCAACCTTTTGGACCTTAACCCTCAGTACCCAGTACTCAGTTTCAAGGTCAAATGCATATTAAAGTATAAATCAATAACAATTACAGAAAGATCATTTGAATTAGATCCTTTAAACTTGGCACACAGATGGACATTGATGAACACTATACCTGGCCACCTTTGTGACCTTGAGCTTGAATGTTCCCAGTTTCCAGGTTGAATGTATATTTGAATTTAGTCAATTACATAAAGACCGTGAGACTTAGAGTCTTTTAACCTATACGAGTAAATGAGAGCAAGTGTCCTAATTTGGCTAAGGGGTCCATATTTCGCAACAGTTTACCAAAATGGTCAGCAATGTCTATGAGCAGATTTGGATAGTTCATATGAAGTTGTAGGATAAAACTTGTTATAGTTTACTGACACAAAATGAAGAAAATGTTTCTTTATAAAAAGGGAAAATTTGTAGTGTAATGCATGTTTCAACAAAAGTCCATCGAATGTGTAAAGAAGATAATGAAAGATTAATATCAGGCTTGTAGTTTTTCTCTGTCAGGTTATACAATCATTTGTCTGTTGTTGCACCACAAGGGGTAAAGACACCTTCATGCTATGCATGCTCTTTCAACCAATGAGGCTTTTGCAGATGTAACAGAGTTAAATGACTTTGTAACTTGGTCCTTTATACTAAAGTAGATCATATTGCACTCTGTTGCTTCTGTGAGCATAGTGTTTCGGAATACTTTCTGCTGTCAATAATTGTCAACGCTTAGTAATCGGGCCATACCGCCTATGGCGATATCTTGTTAAGCTTGATTTCTTGCATACCATTGATGATACTTATATCAAACCAAGTAGGTCTGTAGATACTGATGAGTTCTTTCTTACCTTGGTGACCTTGACCTTGATGTCAAATCAGACATGTACCTTGACAAGATTTTTGCAGGTGAGCTCTGAATAATAGTGGTTTTTGCTTTGCAATCCAGTCATACCATCTTTTGACAGTTTTCTGTTTTCTTTCTACATTCATGCATGGAACTCTTTAATTGTTCAAAATGCCTGAGTTACACTATGCTCTGGTGAAATCTTATATATGATACTGACATTTATTCATTTTTCAGTTTTACCCAAAATCCCTGAACAGAGTATGTGCACTGCCTCGTTAAGCAGTGACTGTGCTGACAATACACATAACTTGGACCTTTTACAGCCAGATGATGCTGTTGAAGAGGATTATAGATATCAGAGCAGCCATCACTCAGGAAAGGTCAGTAACAAAGACTCCATGTGCGAACTCAAGAAAAAAAATAAAACTACTGAGGATGATAACAGCTGATAGAAGTGTTACTCTGCTATCTATGTCACTGTATACCAGTGGAATCTCTGACCATATTTTTACCAAGAGATTGGAGACAGGACATAAAACTGTCATTATTTAATTACGAAATACGAATTATGTATAAATTGTAGGCAGCTTCTAGAACTCTTCACCTTACCCAGCAAAAAGTGAAGTAGCTGGATACATAAAATATTAAAAAGAGGACAGCTTGAGGTGTCACTTTGAGGATAAAGTATAATAAAGAGGGTATTTTTAGGTGTCTCTTTGAGGATACAGTATAATAAGAGAACAGCTTGAGGTGTCTCTTTGAGGATACAATATAATAAGAGGACAGCTTGAGGTGTCTCTTTGAGGATACAGTATAATAAAGAGGACAGCTTGAGGTGTCACTTTGAGGATAAAGTATAATAAAGAGGGCATTTTGAGGTGTCTCTTTGAGGATACAGTATAATAAAGAGGACAGCTTGAGGTGTCACTTTTAGGATACAGCATAATGAAGAGGACAGCTTGAGGTTTCATTTTGAGGATAAAGTATACCGTAATAAAGAGGACAGCTTGAGGTGTCATGTTAAGGATAAAATATAATAAAGAGGACAGCTTGAGATGTCACTTTGAGGATAAAATTATAACTTTGTTGAAGAGAGAAATATTTTATCAGGAGTTTCTTTCTTTTCTTGAGAAGAAAAGGATTTTCTGCATGTGGAGGGAATCACATATAGAAGAGCTGTGGACTAGTAGTACATGTAGTACTTCTCATACCACAGATTAGTGAAATCAGTGATAAGTCCCACCTACATTGAACATAGAAATGTTAATGTGATCCCCATACAGTGATTGACACTGATGCTGGACATGTGATGTCAATCAAAGTAGACTTCTGGGATCATGATCTAGCTCATGTGATGTGATGATAGAGAAGACTTCAGTAATCATTTTTATCCACTATGGAAAATTATTTTTGGAATGCAAGTATATGCAGTTATTAGAGACTTCATCAAATGATTTTGGTTCTGTTACATATTACAGTGGATAGGTGTATTTTTCCTATCTGAGGTTATTTATGGATGAATGTCAGAAGACCAGAGTATGCTTAGAGAAGACTATTAATAAAAGAGACCCATTGATTATGGTCTTGTTTGCATGTCAGAACTACTATGTCTTGATTTTACACTGCCAGCTTATTTTTCATGTATACTACACATGATATATATTATAAATGTATCTATCATTTAGTTGTATCTTACTGGAATGTCATATATCAATATTCATCTATTGTTTTGTTGTATGCTATTGAAGAGATATGTGCCTTGAACTGAAGATTTGTTCTTTGTTTTGAATTTCAGCCTTTCTTTGTGATAGCTTCTTGAAGCATTGTAGTGATTTAAAACAAAAATAAAATGGATTTCTTTAAAAAATGAAATTCTCCCTTAGTTGCTGATGCTTAAGGCAGACAAGCAAGCAATAAATGGCATTTTAGATTTTACCATTATGCTGTATCCTGTATCATTAAGAGTAGTAATAGTGTATCACTTTAGCAAGAACCTTTTTGAGTGGTTTTAATACTGTTTTATATTGTTCATTCTTTATAGATAATTTCTAAATCATATACTTTGTATGGCATTGTAAATGTATAGTTATATCAGTTATCCTAGACTTGAATTGTTCCATTCTCGGGCTTGGAGGTCTTGCTGTATCTCCATGCATTGAGACTAGTGGCAAGGTATTTTACAAGAATCCGTGAAATATTAAGTTTTGTATTGACATTTGTGTCTAAATGATCTTAATAACTATGGTTATACTGTTACTACAATTATTTTGTTTGAGGTCAGTAGGTATCTTGATGATACACGTTACAAAAAGTGAAAATATCAATTTGATGATTTGTTTTTAGTACAATGTATATTTTATATACATGTATATGAAATTGTAAAATACATTGCAATGAATGTTTAATGTATACTGTCCATGTGTACATAATAGTGCAATATTTTCTTATATTGAATGTTTTCGTCTTTTTGTTGCCATATAACATAATGTTATGTATTTTCAAAAGGTTGTTCTTCTTCAACATGAGATTTTACTTCTACAATTATGGTATTAAAAAGCTTGAAGAAGGTACAAGTCAATTATTTTTTAATTCTCATTTTTGATTTGTTAACACAGCATACTACTTACTGTGTTTATCAATACATGTATAGAAAATAATCTGTAACAGTGTAAATCATGTTATCTTGTTGGCATTGTAAATTGCTCAAGTTACTTAACTATATAGAAAGCTATTGTGGGGTCAGGAAATTTTTGCAGACCTAGAATGAAAGAGACACTGGAAAAGTTAGTATACTTCTTTTTAATTTGGCACAGTATAGAATTAGATGCCAGAATAAAAAATAACGGTAAGATCTACAATTTTATGGTACCAGTGCTCAAAAAAAAAAACACCTGTATTTACAAGAATTTCTGTTTTCATTTACCATTTATACAAGTACTTTAAAATGCAGTTTTCTATCCCCAAAAGGAATTATTTTGCCTTACAATAAAAAACAAAAAAAAAATAATATTCGAAGTCTTATTGCATGAGTTTTATAGGACAACTGCCAAGTAGACATAAGTACTTAATTTTGCTATTACAATGGACATTATGATAGGATGCTATATCTAACCTATTTCTAGGCCCCGCTTCATAAGCAGGTGCCCTATAGTATTCGTCTGTCCATTAGCAAAAAACATTAACATTGGCCATTTCTAATACACTGTCAAAGGTAGAGCTTTCATATTTGGCAAGTGCATTCCTTATGACAAGACCTTTCTGCTAGTACCAAACTAAGGTCAAGGTCATGGTGACAGGTATCTTGCGAGGCCATTCTTACTTTGTCAATTTTCTAGTTCCATGTCAGTGATTTTGTTTAAACTCCTTATTTAAGACAGTTTTGAAATTTTACAATGTAATTTGGCATTCTTCAGACAGTGTGTTATTTTTGCATATGCCAAATAAACCAAATTTTGTATTGTGCCATAACAACCAGTAGTACAGTATTTCCAGAAAATGAGTCGATAAATTTTTGCATAGAAAAAGTATTTTGATGATTATTAGGTTTTTCCATCTGTGCTGTCAATGATATTTTCTTTCATTCTGTGGGGTATTTTTTGTTCTTCATTTTGCTTTTATTTTATATGTGCTTTTTGGTAAAAAAAAAAGGTATATAAGGCATTCTATACAATGTTTTAATTGTTTGGTAATCTTTAGACAACATTTTAACTTTATTTTGTGATTTGTTGGTGTACGGATTTATCTCTATATTTTTGAAAATCAGATGTGTGGGGATAGAAGGGATTACTGTTTGGATTTGCGACAATGATCCAAAAAGACAAAACACTAATATGAAATATGTTGTATGCATAGCTTTTGTTTTAAATAATATTATTCTTAAAAATTTAAAGCTCAGTGATGTTATTATTTTCCTTTAGAAAAAGACTGGAATTTTACTACTGTGCAGTTATCAGTTACTGCAACAAATAGTCACTTTTATTTTTAATTATGGGGAAAACATTTGTGGTTGGGTCACCTGGATTAAAAAAAGATACAAAATCACTGTTATACTTTTCTAAAGTCAGGAAAATTTGGTCGGCTGATCCGTAAACTAACAAATTATAAATTGTGGCTTTATTAGACTCTAACTTTTTTACTTCCAGTGATAGACTTGGCAACATCTGTATCTTATCACTTCTTGATTCTTATGTATTTCAGGAGAAAATAGGGCATTCTGTGATCTTTATTGGATTATTCAGTCAAGTTTTTGTTATCCCTTGTCATACTTGTATGCTTGATTGTGATAGCATCTGCTTTCATGACATGTAGTAGAGTTTTGATAGACCAAATATGATCCCTGAAGTCTTGTGGATTCTGACCAGCTATTAACGGGTTTTACTCCAAGAACACTTTAAGGGCACATATCCAGAAATGTTATTTATGCATATGAGAACCTTAACAAAAATTTGCAATGGCTTTTTATGGCATTTCTCTGAATATGATTTTGTAATATTCTGGTCAATCTTGACTTCATTTCCTTAGGACCTGACATCCTGTAAAACCCATGTTCAGAAGAATTTATATTCACCTCCCAAGATGAGGTAGATTTTAATGAAAGTTATCAAGACTGGAGTACTAATTCAATTCTGCATCCACTTTTTCTTCTTCCATTACAAAGTGTACTCATAAGTTGAGTGTTATACTTAAGTTGATTCTAATTAAAAGTGAATTAATTCCCCAAAGGCCTGTATTTGACCATATATATATTTGTTGGAAAGGATTCCCTTTAAGATGACATCCAGGGCCCACACTGAGTCATTTCATGAAATGTTCACAGTCAGTAGAGTGTTTGTTTCATAATATCAGTATCTTTCATTTGTACCAAAAAAGTGTGTAAGAATTATTCAAGTGGATATTTGCATATGTATTTCATGTTTTGATGTCCAAGTTTCTATGATGAGAATGTAACTAATTCACATTTATACTGTAATGAGTCTGGTGCAGTTAAATCACTAAATGTCTCTTTGTATTTGTATTGCAGATTATCAAAAGTCATGGATAATTGATATGTAATGCTTTTGCAGTGATAAGTGCTGTAGAGTATGTTGAGTTTGATATATAGTTTAAACTATGATATTTGTGCAAATTGAAGTGCTTAATTGTTTCCTCAGTATAAAATTTGTTAAATATATCATTATTAGGTGTAAGTGAACTTGATACAATGTCATTTATTGCTATTACCATGATATCATCGCGATAAAGTTGAGAGGAACTTATGCTATACCCCCGGCATTTGTGTTCTCGTCCATGTCCGATAAGTAGTTTGGGGTAACTCAGTATTAGAGAAAGTATAGATGCTACAGTTATCAAACTTGCACCTTAGGTTCATTTTGGAATGCTGACTTAAGCTCATGCATCCAATGATGCATCTGACTTACATTTTCTGTATGAATGATTCAGTTAAATAGTTTGGGGTAATTCAGTACTGGAGAAAGTATAGGTGCTACAGTTACCAAACTTGCATCATAGGTTCATCTTGGGATGCTGACTTAAGTGCATGCATCCTATGATGCAAATGACTTATATTTTCCGCTTGAGTGATTCATTTAAGCAACTGGAGATAATTCGGTATTGAAGAAAGTATATTGAGGTGAGCGTGGTAATCTTTGATACATGTAACACTACGTCGACATTTAAAGAGAGAGTGTATTAAATCCAAGATATAACCAATGTCACCCCTTTCAGTTTTGTGTCAAATTTCATTTTTCAGTCCAATGAGGTTTATGTTGCACAATGGTACATGACCTGCTGTTGTTTGTTTCTATGTTATAATGATGACCCAAGGTTTTCCAATTTGAGACATAAGACCACTTTTAAAAAAGAAGTCTATGTGTCCGATGATACATAGTCAGTTATTAATACTGGAAAATACAAGAAATTAAGCAACAGGCTTATAATGTAAGGTAGGTGTAACTCTTCTTACATATTGATACACCATGTATTCAACTTGACATGTTCTAAGCTTATTGATATTATTGTGTGTTTGTTCACAGCATTGTTATGTAGAATGTGTATCGATGCAAATCTATCGGTTATGTTTATATATGTGCCTCATATTTTATGTTGAACAATTGTTTTAAATTTTGATTTCATATAAACCATCTGAATAATGTAGTACAAGCTGATAATAAAATGATTTGGTTACAAAGCATTATACTAGTATTGTTTTTATGATATAATCATTCATGGTATTTTGTTTACCTGATGTGGATGATAAACCTCACCCCAACCCTCTAGCCAATTCTAAAACACAATCAGTAATTCATTGAGTGAAATTAACAACACTTTCCATGTCCATTATACAGTTGTAATAATATAACTCAGATGTTTTACACAATTTGTGATGCATCAGCTAAAAAAAAGCTAAAAGTTATCCAAGTTCATTGTAGTCAGAAAGATCTGACCAAATACCACTTCTCAGATGATAATCGGATGGCTTTGGTAAGAAAACAAATCTGTATGAAACTATCAAAGTGTCACAATTCTCCAAAAAAACTGAGGTCAGGGGCCGATCCAAATTCTGAGTTTGAAAAAGGGGGTGTGTGAAGTCCGTTTGTTTGTCTGGTAGGAGTCAATGGATAGCAGAAGAAGTGAAATTCTAAAATTCAGGTTTATCCTGTTTAACTCGCCTGAGCTAATGACTCAAGGGATCTATGAATGTCGTAGTATGCAGTCCATCATCGTCTGTAATCCAAGATAGCTGCCATCGGCTCTGATAGGTTAACACATTTTCGACTTCTCCTCTGCAACAGCTCCACATGATTTCACCAGCCCTTACAACAAGTAAGTAATGAAGGTCTTCTACCAAGGATATAGTTTTTTTTACCTGATCTATAATCCAAGATGGCCACTATGGACTCTGATTGGTTGACACATTTTTGTACTGCTGTACAGAATTTTACCAAATCTTGTAGGAAATAAGTACTTGGGGTCCACTACCAAAATTGTATCTTTCGACCTGATCCTTCATCCAAGATTCTTGTAGGAAGTAAGTACTCAAGGTCTTCTACCTAAATTATATCTTTCAACCTGATCCTTCATCCAAGATGGCCGCCAAGGGCTCTGATTTGCTAACACATTTTCACCCTCTTTTCATTAAGAGCTTCACAGAATTTCACCAAATCTTACAGGATATAAGTACTCAAGGTCCTTTACCAATGCTGTATCTTTTGACCAGATCAGTCATCTAAGATGGCTACCAAGGGCTCCGATTGACTGTCACATTTTTTACTTCTTTTCAGCAACTGCTGCACAGAGTATCGCTCAAAAACAACCATACAGGAAGTCGGTTAACAAGGTCCCATATCAAAATTGAATCTTTTGACCCACTTAGTCATTCAAGATGGCCACCAAGAGCTATGATTGGCGCACATATTTTTCTACTTCTTTGCAAAGAATTTCACCAAATCTTATAGAAAGAAAGAAATTGAGGTGCTTCAACAAATTTTTATCTTTTGACCTGATCTGTCATCAAAGATGGCTCCCGAGGGCTTCGATTGGTTGACAATTTTTTTACTTCTTTTAAGTAACAGTTGCACAGAATTTCATATAAAAATAAATACTTAAAATCTCCTACCAAAATTGAGCTCTTAAATTGTTTGTGAATAAGCAAATTGTGCTCAGGTGAGTGATATGGGCCTCTTGTTAACAAATTATAATGACAGTTTAGAAGAATGACTGATTGCAATAATTGTTGCTAGATGAGATCATACAGATGGGAAAAGTTAAGGTATATGTGAACAATCTGTACATGATTCACATACAAACTAAGCCATATTTTAACTGAAAAAGTTTGTGTCTTAATTTGGTAATATTTATATGATCTTATCATGTTTATAAATTACTTCAGTATATGATAAATAATTTAGTTGTGCTTTTGAGACGAAGCTGTAAAATTATGTAAGATTAAGTCTAAGCGCAAAATAGAGAAACCAAGGATGGTGGAGGTGATTGAACAAGATGTAAAAAATGATCAAAAGACAAAAACTTCAGACATTCTCTAGTCTGTTTTACATGCAGTTCCCAGACTTTTTTAAAGGTTTTCAGCAAACAAATTTCAGTGTTACAGGTGACAAAAATGAAGAAAATTTTATACTTTGCATGATTTGCCCTTTATACATACCATACGTAGATTTTCAGTACTTTAATAACTGTTCATTCTCCCCGGATATCAGATAACCGTTATAGGTTAGCGTGTTACCGGATATCCTGTGCGGTCTTCTGAGTCTCGACGTGGAATTACCTATATGATTGATAATTGTTGGTGTTTTCAAGGATGCTGTAGCAGGTCTCATTGCTGATTAGAATAAAGGTGTTGTTGTATTTCTAGAATCAAAAGTGCAATAATAAGGGTTTACTTTTTGGCTCGAATTTACTCAGACACAGTTTACGTTTACCGGTTACCCGATTGAGGTAAAATACCCTGATAAGGGAATCAAATTTCTCATCAAAAGTATGGTTACTTCTAAATTTCAAAGATGTAATTACAGGTCGCATCTTGTCACTAAAAGTGGAAGAACTTTTATACAGAAATTTCTGTTCTAATTTTTACCAGATCTGAGAAACAGAATATAATACCACAAGAGATTTTTGACATTCATTTTCTCAGATCTGGTAAGGTTAGAACAGGGGGCCTTATATAAAAGTTTTCCACTTTAAGTGATGTGATGCGACTTGTCAAATCATGAAAAACTAGAATACACAAAAAAGGACTGACAAGAAATTCTGGCGAGTGGCAATAGTAAACCACAGCATAATAAAATGGCCACATTCAAAAATCTCAAAAGAGATTAAAGGTTTTGTACTGTTAAGCCTTGAGGTTTGAGCAGTAGTTAGCAAGTATATTAGAGCAATCTACATACAATACGGTCGCCGTGGAACTTAATTTTCCCCACGAAGAAACGTGGGCTCGTGGGCATTAAATTTACCTGTAGATGTCCACACTTTATCGGCTGAATTTTAATTTGTGATTAGCAATTCAACGGTTTTTCCCGGGCAGGGTGATACATGAAGTTTGAGCGTGGTCACAATACACTCATCTCATTTAAATAACAATGCATCCTATTGACAAATTTTAAATTTGAGCTGACTATTTATGTTGTAAGTGTAAGTGCAATATCAACTTCCTTCATTTGAAAGTCCAATCGACCTGCTGTCAAGGTAAACCATGTAATCATTGATTATCCTTTGTTTTACTAGTGATGTAACACAGAGTTCAAAATATAACTTCTTGTTTACAGTGAAATCCAAGAAAAATCTCCATTATGACTGATATAGGATCATCAGGAGCAACATCTAGTGGAGGTGTTTCTCAGTTCTTTAGAAAAATCAGCCTTGTAAGTTTAATTACATACATGTACATGTAAATAAATGTCAAAATAATTTTTTTTGTTTTACTAAAAAAATTCACACTTTTCTCTTTTTGGCTTTTTTTCTGTTAATATATTCCTTTGAAATTTATTTTTCTTTGTAATACATAACTATTATCTTTCTTAAGAACTTTTAAGAAAATGTAACAGTATTATTTTTATCAAATTACAATTAAAATAAATATGATTCTTTTTCTCAGTTCCACCAAAATTTATTGGATAAAGCTACACCCCATCTTGCTGCCCGATGGATCTTTACAGCAACACTTTCTGTATTGTACGGAATTAGAGTTTTCATACTTCAGGTGGGTAGATATTATATACAGTGTTCCATATATTTATATTTATGAATTTGAAGGCAGGGTTTTCATGCTTCAGGTGGGTACCCGGTAAATCTTACATACAGTGTTCCATATATCTGCATTTACGATTCTGTTGGGCAGTGTTGAGATGGAAGCAGGTTCAGCTGATTATAGAAAGTGTGTAGCTTTTGAATTCATTAAATCATTTCATGTGAACATCTGATAGTTTGGATATAGAGCTGTAGCCCTAGCTATTGATTTGCATGATAATGATAAAGTTACGATTATAAAAAGGTACATAGATGTCTCTATCAACATGATCAAAGGGACAATTTGTAATATGTTATTTCATGTAGAGGGGGGTTTATGCAGTGATATTTGTTACTAAATGTGTGATAACAATGAAATGAAAATTGCATTATTTCCTAATTTTCTTAAATTTAATGCATCAAATTTTAAATTGTATGAAATAATTTTTATTTCCTTAGTTTGTTATAATCAACATTTCTTCAATAAAGAATTTTAAAATCCAATTTCTCCTCCAAGTCAATTTTTTTTCACAAATATATGAAGTGTGACTGGTTATTAGAATTACTTTATTCCTATTCTTATATGGTTATAAGTATTGAATAAATTTCCAATCTGTAAACTTCTTTATTTTGGAAATCACTGGTTCTGAAAGGCCCTCATTTTACATTAATGATCATCAGTCTTTTTCAGTATTTATAGAAAAAAATTTAGCAAGGGTATGACACACAGAAAAGGGGCATGGTGTTATATAGAAAGGACATGGTGCTTCATCATGTTTATTTGCTTTAGATAAAATCTTTGATGGCTGACAAGTTAAAAATTCCTATATGTACATAATGAAGATATTTAATGCAAGTAAAAATTGAAGACATACTGAGGTATTACCACCATTGATTGATGTAAGGGAAGGTAGCACAGCAAAACCTCTGTGCCTTTGTTTCTTCTCTTTAAACAGTTTACATTACTGTCACTTGTCTTTATTACTCTCTGAGAAAATGATTGAATGTCCTACTTAATATTCTTACATGATAAAAAAATAAATCTTTCAGCTTACAGTACAGTTGAAGTGTTTTTTGGAATTTTTACACAAAACACGGGTGTCTTAATCCTGATGTAGATTAAGACATAAGACATTTTATACAAAGATGTGTATGTGTACCAGAAAAATTAGATTTACATCTGAATCCTCACTGTTTTTCCCCGTAATTCTCCAAAACAGCTGCATGTGCCATTATGGGTAGTTTTATCCAGGTACCGTAGTCTGGCTTCAGCACCACTAAGCTTTAGCCTAACTGCTATCATAAAATGATAGATGTCAGACAGTCCTGCTAAGGCAGTCAATATTATTATTACTAGTCCGAGATTCTCTGACCTTCTCTCACTTTTGATATTAGCAGTTTGTAGACAAACCGCCGATATCAAAAGTGGGAGAAGAGCAGAGAATCTCAGACTGTATTATTACATGATGGAGATACTTTGATGAATTACTGTTTATTATGTGTTTCAGGGTTGGTACATTGTAACATATGCTCTAGGAATATATCTGTTGAACCTTTTCATAGCCTTCTTAACACCACAAGTTAATCCTGCATTCCAATTGGATGACGAAATGAATGAAGGTATGTATAGTACATTCACTTGAGCCACTCCTTTGGTATGTAGTATATAGCCTAGGATCAGTTAGCTGCTCCTATACATGTATCATGATATATGTATACATGGACATGTGAAATTTCATTTAAGTTTATAATATGACAGTTCAGGCACAACCTAGAGCCCATTTGTTTTGTTTGGACTTTTGGGTGTAGAAATTGTGCTACAAAAATAACAGGCAAAAGATCAATTATTTGCTATTCTTTCGTATTGAAAGGACAATTTTGAGTCTTTGCTACACCTTTTTTTCAAAGGTTCATATATTATTGCAATTTTTATGTCCCCAGAATCAGAGATTCGGGCATCTAGTTTTTGGTCTGTCTTCTTGTTTGTCAATTTGTTTGTGACAAATAAAAAACTTAAACATTGCACATAACTTTCCAGTTGTGAGAAACAGAGCTTTCATATTTCACTTGCATATTACTTGTGACAAGATCTTTCTGTCAGTACAATAATTTTGTCCTTGTGACCTTAACTGTGACCTTTGACCTACATTTCAAAAACTATAGAATTGGGTATATTTGAATGCTAGGCGATAGGGCTTTTATATTTCACATATGTATTGTGACAAGACCTTTTCATTGGTACTAAAATTTTGACCATATGATCTTGACCTTGGAGTATGACCCAGTTTAGGATAATAATAACTAACAGCTTATACTGACAAAGTTGCAACCAGAAGCATTGGTATTTCACAAATACATCTTGTTCTACAGGTCATACATGTACTTCAGAAAGAAAATCTTACACGCTTTGATCATTCAAATCAAATAAATAGACTTTATCCTATCTCGATAGAAATCATTCCGTAATGGTTCACTACAATTTTAAGTAAGGATGATTAATCAAATATGACAATACTTGTCTCAACGCTACTCATCCAGAACAACAAGTCTTACACTGTGGGTCTCTGACAAGATGATGGGTATAACCTCATTAAAAATCAAAACCATCCAATATTGAAAATGGTGGCCTTGCTCAAGTTGCTTGACCAGATGATAATAACTCGATATGACTCATAATTGATCCTAAATGAAAATCTTGCACACCCAATATTGAAAATGGCCACCAAATACCACCATTTTGAAAATTGTATTAGTAAATTTCCTCCTGAACAGAAAGTCATTGTGGGACTCTGATCAAATCCAATTTTAAGTTTTCAGTATTTGTTGTTTTGTCATATCAAGAATTAATTTAAATCTTTTCAATAAACAAATGTATATATGATTATAATAGTGTATAAAGTGAGAAAATATACTAGTAATTCATGTACAGGTATATGGATATTTATATAGTATTATACATAACCTTTGCATGGTGTTTAATTCTAGATCTTGTATATTACAGAAGATGGGCCCTCACTACCCACTAAAGCAAATGAAGAGTTCAGACCTTTTATGAGAAGATTACCAGAATTCAAATTTTGGTATGTTTCTTAGTATTGTTGGCAATTAACTGTAATGAACTAATGCTCTATGTTTAAAACAGTCACCACTTTGGCTCAAATGCAAGATTTGATGTGCTGATAGAAATCAGATGAGTAATAAATGAAACTGATTTTCTGACTTTCTTTTCACAAATGAAAACTCTGATTTCAAATATGTATATAATTAAATATGAAAATGTAAATGCTGCCAGCTCTTTAGGCTTGTTCAAACTGATTGGTATAGACTTTGTGCAACAGAAAATATCAGTTGTCTTGTCTTAGAAATTCATTACAAGATTTGACTGTCTTTACATTATGTATATCAATATAATATATTGTAGTGATAAGTAATATCTTATTTCAGAATTGTATCAGTGCAAATCTTGACTGCAAAAGATTTGGTATTGCTCACATTATTACATATATTTTGTTAATCACATTATTTATGAGTCATCTATTACTTGAAGAGAGCATACCTTAGATTAGTGTTGGTTATGCTGTATACCAGTGTGTATTTACACCAATATTCCTGTAAATATAGTCAAACTTTGATATCTCAAAGTCAAAGGACCACAGAAAAGATATAGATACATGTATTGAGATATGGGTTGTTCGAGGTATTCAAATTTCCACTTTATGACCATAAATTTGGGATGTATGTTAGACATACACCCTTTTATCATTATTTTATGAGACTTATCAGTTGATAAATACATGTACATGAGCAAATTATTTTTAAATCATTAATCTGATTAATCACACAGTTTATTGATAACATTTGATAAAATATCTTCTGAGGAAAGAGAAATTGTGTTTTATTCTTCAAGTTTGAATATTAAGTTTATAAATTGAAATTAAAAACAAGCTGGTGTGGCCTAGTGGATGAGGTGCTCGGCTCCTGATCGAGAGGTCCTGGGTTTGACTCCCGCCCTGGGCACACTGGTGTTCTGTCTTTCGGATGAGACAGTAAAAACCGAGGTCATGGTAGGTGTGGCACGTAAAAGATCCCTCACTACCTCGGGCGGGTCTGATGCAAAAGTCTAAATTTGTATGCAATACATCAGGCAGATGCCGTCACCATATACGTGAAATAGTCGTGGAGTGGCATAAAACAATAATCAGTCGATCAGTCAGTGAAATTAAAAACAGAAAATGAGTATAAATGTCATTGACATCATTATTGTTTGAGTGCAATGGATTCATGTACCATAATGCAAGTCTGACCCTATGTGCAGACATGGTTAGTTAATCATGCTATGCCCTTAGTCAACCAATCAGATAAAAACACTGGCAAGTATGTCAATAAAAAACTTTGAGGAAAAACAGGTAACCACATTCCAGATGAATTTAATAAAAAACCAAAGCAAGCATTTCATTTTGAGATACCTTGGATGTTTAAGATACCAAAATTTAACTGTTTGTTATTTTATTTAAGGTAATATTAAATTGTTGAAAGCCCTGGAAGGTGTCTTTGAAAAATTGGTAGAAACCAATCGTCAAATCTTCCATTTAAGCTTCAGACAATGTGCATGTTTTCTAGTTAAGGAGATGATTACAACTTGTTATGTCTATTTATAATTTTAGGTACAGTGCATCAAAAGCCATCACCATAGCAATGATTTGTACATTTTTTGAAGCACTAAATATACCTGTGTTTTGGCCAATTCTAGTGATGTATTTCATTATCCTGTTTGTCATAACTATGAAGCGTCAGATAAGGGTAAGTCTTCATTAAACTGAAAGCCAACTTGTCAGTATTATGAAGTGTATCAGACAAGGTCTTGGATTTTATGTCACTTATAAAATAGTCACTTTATGCAGCAAAACTGTTGAATAACAAAGTAGGTCTATATTCTTCTCTTCAGTATCTTTAACTCAAAATATCAGAATAATACCCAAATGCAAAAGGCATTCCTCTGTACAACCAAGATATCTTTAGTTTATATTTTCTGTAGCTTATTTGAAATTTATTTTCACAAAGAAGGGGATGCAGGGTTGGTGTAGTGGTTAAGTGCTTGGCTTGCAGCTAGATGATCCAGGTTCGACTCCTAGGTTGCACCACTATGTTTAAGAGGCTAGTATGTGCTGCTTCCATGTCACCATATAACTGAGAAACTGTTTAAAGTGATGTAAAACGCCATTCACCAACTAACACAAAGAAAGGTGCCCTCCTGGATCTACTTTGACCCTACACAGGATTTATATTTGAACAGATCTAGTCAAAATACAACAACACTTGCACAGGACCTTGAGAAATTTTATTTCTGTCAAGTTTCATAAAAATTCTGAAGTTCTATTGAACCCAATAAACCTGCAATAGTGCACACTCTTCCATTTTAAATCTTAAAGAATACAATTTAGCAATCCAAATCTTAATACTAACACTTACTAATCTAAAACGTTAATTGATATCTGAAACATATGTGTGTAGAGGTAATGGGTACAATGTGTTCTACAACTAAGAAATCACCTGCAAATAAGCAGAACTTTCCAAGTCCAAAAAGTCATGAAATAAACTCTCATAAGATATGAAATCAAGTCCAAAAAGTTATAGATAAACTTTTAGATGTATTTGATGCATTTCGCTTGTCAGTCTGCACTCTTAGGCTTATGTTGCCCCACACTGTATCCACTCTTGAAGGATGACAATGAGTACTTCATTCCAATCAAGATTGAGCAGAATCCTGTGGTTACTGGCATTAGTATGAAAGATGTCCATCAGAGTTGAATATAACATACAAATAGAGCACCCCTTTCCTTATTTAATCTTACAAAGTTGTAAAATATATATCCTGTGGCAGAATTTTTTTTTTTGCATTTGGATTCTTTACAGTAACTTTCATTTGCAGATAAAATGCACAAAATTAATGCATTATAAGGAATGCATGATAAGAAAATCATAGAAATCATGTCAATACATGAAGGAAAATCTTTAAATGTGTTTTTAAGGCGTCGAGCATTTGCTCGACAGTCTTCTAGTGATTGTAAAAATTTTACCTCTGCACCGCCTTTTTAATTCACGTAACAAAGTAGTACCTTCTTTAAAGTACTTAAAGTAGTAAAAGTTCATGCAAAACCCACTTTGTTATCCTTGTTATTGAAATTTCATTGCACAGAAATAGGTTTAAGCATATGTCTGCTAAACTTAAATTATCATTATATTGCCCTAAAAGACTCATTATTCTGTCGCTTATTGTGTGTGTTGAAATATTCATTCGCCATAAATGACGCAAGCCGACTATGAATTACAATCGCACTTCATGGGAATTTTTCCAAATATGGGGAAGACCACGTGACATATTGCCTTATTTGGAGAAATCGTAGTAGAACGCTTGTAACACACGTGCACGCGATCAAGGCCTAATTTGACATATGAGCGCCAATATGGAAACTGATCGCGCGATCTTAGAAATATATATAATAATATAATAATAATAATAATAAATTTAGATATAAATTTCAGTTAAAAAAGAAACAAATAAAATATTTCATAGAATCCTAAATATAGACTGGCAATGCGTGTCACAAAGATCTTAAAATATCTAGACAAGTGACCGCTAATCCATAACGAAGCTGACCTAGGTTCAAGTGACGCGTTATCGGTTATTTTTATCTCACTGGATTACGTTTTGTTTCATTTATTTGATCTAAAATCAACAAATATCGAAAAAATTAATTACATCCTCAAGTTAAAAGATCGACCCTCTCGTAAATTACATCAGGTACTGTATACCTATGATGTGTGTGCTACTGCAGATGAATTTTAAAAATATCTACTGTACACGCAGTGTGTACAGCTTCTTATCTGCCCTTACCGCCTGTGCTATAAATAACATGTGCTGGAAAGGGAATAGCCTCTACAGAATGGCGGTGCTCGCTTGTCTCTTCGCGCAGCGATAGCAAACAAGATCAAGTAACTCCAATCTATCTTAAATAAAGGTGACGTGTATATATTACATGGTCTTCCTATATTTGGAAAAGTTCCCACGATGGCATAGAAATGGCAGCCGTGAAAGTTTTCAAATCGCCTACAAAATTTAATGCGGATGTAAAGGACGGTAGCATGGATTAAGACAGAATTTTATATTTTAAGTATGAAAAATAAATTAAGTAGAACTCCCATGTGAAGATTTTATTCCAAATCAACCGATAAAGTGCGATTGACGATTTGTGATTCACAATCGACTTGCGTAATTATGGCGAACGGCATGGCGTTGTAGCCCTTACACGTGCACATACAATAAACGATTGAATAATAACTAGTGTGTTAGGACGATATATAGAAACTGTTAGCCCTACTGTCAATGTTAATAGCGTAGACAAAAACTGTAACCTAGACCATATCTTAAAACAAATTAAGCATAAGGCTTCCATATTTTACAAGCAATAGTACCAATTCGTCCATTTCTATCTTTGTAAAAAAAATGGCAATGGTGTTCGATTGATTTCACATGTACATTCTTTGTGATAAGACATTTGACATATTTCTGCAAGAATGACATAAAGAACAATAAAATGTTATAATGATGTCATAATCAATACCACTTATAACCCTTGACTTCCTCGTGACAACGGACCCCATCAGGAAACTGTTTACCCAATCTTATTAAAACGCGACTTGTATTTCGCTCCTCTACGATACTCTCCATGTACAAGATCTTACAACTGCCGATTCAAGGTCATCTCAGGATGACCTTTCAGAACAGCCAATCAGAATTGGAGTTAGAGATCTTTCGGTGTTATATTACATACAAACAATACCGAAAGATCTCTAACTCAAATTCTGATTGGCTGTACTGAAAGGTCATCCTGAGATGACCTCGAATCAGCAGTTGTAAGATGTTGTACATGGACAGTAGCGTAGAGGAACGAAGTACAAGTCGCCTTTCAATAAGATTGCTGTTTACCATACATCTTACTTTATAACAAAGCCCCGCCGGAAAGTTGCCCACTGACAATTTTCATTCACATTTTGATATTATTATTATATATGGCTGTTGGTCCTTAAGCTTTTATTCTTACTCTATTCCAAAAATAATCGGAATTCAACAAAAGTGATGAACACAACTGGTCAATTTCTGCTACTTTTGACAGCTTTAAATCAAATTTAGCTCGACGCCTTTGTGGCTTTTCAAGCCTTTGATTGTAAAAAATGTGCCAGAACTTTCATAAACAAGTAACTCATTGGACTAACTGCAAACATGCTAACTTTTAAGGTAGAAATGATAAATGTTTAAGTATGATTTACAGAGACCATTAGGAAATGATTATATAAACCCTGTAACACCAAAGTCATGATACATGTAAATATTGTACAAGACAGGAAGATGAGGTAATTCCAAATTTTTGCTCTCCAAAATTTCATTTTCAAACAATATTGTGATGGGGAATAAAAAATACATTATAACCTCACTAGAATGAACTTTGAATACACTTTTATTTATACTGGGGCCATTACAATTAGTTGAGTTTTAGAAAATGTGTCATAAAATATGGGCATATTATGCTATCCTGCTGCCGTACGTCTGCCCCACAACTATTGTATTTGCAACTCCTCCTAAACCCTTGGGGGGATTTCAATGAAAATTGGTACAATGAAAGAACATCATTTGACGATGTGCATATTGCAAGTGGAATGCTGTCCAAAAAAAATTCCAGGAGTTATGGCCCTTGAACTTAGATTTTCTTGAAAAAAACCTTGTCTTCACAACTCCTCCTAAACCAATAAGGGCATTTGATGAAACCTGGTACAAAGTAAGAGCATCCTATGAAAATGTCCATATTGGAAGGGGAATGCTGCCCCCCCCCCCAAAAAAAAACAATTACAAGAGTTATGGCCATTGAACTTAAGAGTTTCTTAGAAATTTCTATGCAAAATATCTGGTCTTTGCAACTCTTCCTAAACCCTTTGGTGGATTTTGATGAAACATGGTACAAAGAAATATCATTTTACCAAGATGTGCATATGAGAAGGGGAATGCTGTCCCACAAAATTTACACGAGTTATGACCCTTGGACTTAAGATTTTTCTATGCAAAATATCTTGTTTTTACAACTCTTCCTAAACCCTCTGGTGGATTTTAATGAATTGGTACAAAGAAAGATCACATCATGAAAATGTGCATATTGAACAGGAATTTTCTTATCTCAATATTTAATACAATTGTAGTCAGTGTATTTGGGTAGGGAAGGGAAATGGTGAATGTGCAAAGATTGATTAACCTACAAACACTTGAAAGAGAGAACTGAACAATTTTACCAGTATCAAGGGTAATCTACATTACTAAATTAGATAAGATGTTTAGTTCTAGTTTGTATGACCCGTAGGATAATAAAGTGTGGGCATATTATGTGGGATTTAATGGTGTCCTTTTTTTTTTTTATACCTCATGTTATCAAGTTCTAATTGTGGAATTGTTATTTAGCTTCGTAAAATAAGTATATTTGAAGAATAAAAATGGAAATGCTGATATATCATAGTGTTTAATTTTGCTATATTAAGTACATGCACATATACCTTGCATGTATGTATGTTTAAGCATACATGTGTATACAGTTACAACTACAATCATAGGCATTTCCATTATCAACAAATCTTTTGTTAGTTTATTATCCAATTTCTATCAGTTCCAATGTCCATTGTAAAAGAAATGTCACATGACTGGCAGTAATCTTATTTCAGCACATGATCAAATACAGATACCTACCTTTCTCTACTGGAAAGAAAACATATGAGGGCAAAGAAGATACAGGAACTGTTGTAGCCCCTTCCTAAATCAACACTTCATGATGCTAACTCAAAATGCACTCAACTGTTCGGGCAGATTTTCAACTTTCTTCTAGACTGTTAATGTTCAGTTGATAACATATCACAGTATTATCCATTGAGCAGTGAGCGTTTGATTTCAGTTATTACATTTCTTAAATGTTATTTTGGTTATGACTCTTATCTTTTTGCAGCATATGATAAAGTACAGATATCTGCCATTTTCTCATGGGAAGAAGAAGTACCAAGGGAAAGAAGATACAGGCAAAGTTGTTCCCCCTCAATAATGACATCATCCACTAGTTGTTGCATCAAACCCATGTGTAGATATGTCACCTTTATTCATCTGTCCAGATTACCTATCTTATAAATATTTATAATACACATGTATATACTAGAAGAATGTGTGAGGGATGCATGTGTAGTGATTCAATGATTGATATGTAAGCCGCAATATCAAAATGACGAGGGCTCATAATGAAGATGTCACTACCATTACATGTATAGTAGTGTTGAAATCATACTTTTACCGTAGCCTAAAGTAATATTATATCAGTATGGTCATCTATAGTGTTGTAGGCAACTGTGGGCCATAGTTACTTCTGTATTGGTATATATTTACTACTGTAATATTGCTTTGACCAAGATTATTTCCATCGTTATTGTGGCCCATAATGGCATCAACATGGCTATAGTATAAATACAGCTTGTAAGATAAACCTTGCAACAGTCCCTAGCAACATAACTGTCTAGGGACTGTATTAGCTTTATTCAGGCCTATATTGAAATGGTCAGGTATAGGTCAATGTAGTGTTACTGGTCCTACTGTATTCTACTCTGCAAACTATAGATGTATTATGTGGGAGATCTGCCTTGACTATGTTGTGATTCATGAAGTATTTATTATAACACATTATCCTCTTTTGTTCACAATGTAGGCCAGATTATGTTCTGAGAACTGCCATGTATCAAAATGGCATTGTACTTATTGCCCTGGGACTACAGGATAAAATCTATCCCATTTTGTAATTTATAGATTTTGAACTTCAAAGTGAACTCTGTTATCTTCTTGTAACTGTGTTTTTATTCTGAAATCTTCTCAAATACTTTCCTAAAGGGAGCTTTCTGACCCAGACAGTTTTCATTGAGAGTTTGTAATGGAAGGAAATTTGAGTATGTTTGACTGACTTTTATGTAATATTTGTTATATGGTCACTTATTGAGATTGTATGGGATGATACATGGTCAGTAAACGTCATACTAGGCAAGGTGAAGCCGAGCCTTGTTAGAGAGTAACTGACCCTGTATCAACCCAGACAATCCTTCTAGGTGACCATGTAAAAATTCATACCACCTTCAATCTCTAAAAACTAAGATATTTAAAAATAATAAGAAAATACTGTTCTCCACAAATTTTCGGCCATTACTGCCAGTAACATGACTCAGCACAAATAAACAATATTATTATATTGAATTGAATTATATTCAAAGGAAATCCAAGAAAAGTGTACTAATATATATGTATATGTATCTGGATTTACATTTCATTATTGATATTCATGTTCAGAATTGTTTTTAAAGGATGGTATTTGTAAACTGAAGACTGACAGAGACATAATGTTATCTCTGATTATACAAAGTTTTTCAGAGTTAACCATTTTAATGACGTATATGTTATGGTGATTCTGATTTGATTTGATTTTCATTTGAATGGTATGCAAAGAATCATTAGATACAAATGATGTCTTACTTTAATAGTACAAAGCATATTCTGGATTCTTATCTTCATAGTTACTTTCAAAAGGACAGATTATTCTTCAGAACAAGACCCAGGTTGACCCAAACATAAAGAAGATAATTCATGACATAATCATTAGAAGTAAATCTCTGAAAGTGGGTCAGTGATCAAAATTTGTAAACTGATAACATGTAATGGTATGCTTTTGTTGGTTCAGACATCATTACATTTATTACTCCATGAAATTACAGTGATATATTTTTAGAACAAAAAACTCCCTTATTGCTTGGGTTAGCTCACGTATATATCATTCACATTAAGACAACAAAGGACAATTGCTTCTGTCCTTATACCTGGTGGTAAATATGTTCTGTAAGATTGTTTTAAATATTTTAAATACATCGTATGAGATTTGAGTCTGTTGAATCATTCATTTTATAACATATTTATTTCTGAAATGAACACTAGTATACATGTTTCATTGTTTGTATGTATTTCTAGAAAACCATTCAAAAATGCATATGACAAAATAATGTTTGTAGAATACATTTACTGGTTAATAACATTACATATATGCTAGTACATAAAGCATAGAAAAGCTAGAAATGAAATTTCCCCTGACAAGTTGAAGATTTAAATTCTTCCTATCATGTCGTAATTAAGGCATTACTTCATTATTTTCTATTCCTAGACTAATTTTAGATAGAATATTTCTGGTTTCAATGTTTTTTTTTTAACTTTCATAAACCTTTGGTGCTTTTATTGTAAATATACAATATTATTTACCTTGAAAAAAATAATGTAAATTCTAGAGATTTGATCACTTGTAATGTATTTAAGAAGAAAGTGTTGTGTGCTGAGAAAATGATTTTATAAAATACAAAGTACATGTACAATAAAAATTTTGAATTGTTGAAATTTTTGTATTCTTTATAATATTAAGTTCTCTGAAGCTGGATATTTTATGTCACATTTCAAATAAAGATTTGAGGATATGCACTATTGATTCTGGAGGAATTTCAATGATTATTTTAAATATAATCTTCTTTTTCAAGTTTTATGTATGTTGATACCTAGTAACATATCAATGTTCCCTTGACTGTGTTATCTATTTTAGGAACATTTTGCTTAATGAGCCCTTGTATCCAGTTGATCTTACAAGGAAGAATGTCTCTCAATATTGAAACATTAATAAGTCATATTCCACATAAAAGGGAGGGTGGATATTCATGTTTCAAGATTATTGGGGCCTCAACATTTAAAGCTGCAGTAGACTGGTCTAAAATGATGCTGTGGAATTCATTGTAATCTCTCAGTGCGATAAAATCTAGGTTTGAATTATGGACTTGGTAAGAGGTAAGGTATACGTGGCCAAGGCTGGTAGTTTTCTCTGAGTTTTCCATCTCCTCCTCCTCTGAATTTAGTTTTCTGTAGATCTTCTAGTTCCTTAATCTCTGAACTTGGACTGCCTTCATATAGGTGAAATCCAAAAGTGTATGGTGAATAGAAATTCAAATTACCTTAAATGTTCTTCAAGGGATCTCTTCAATATCATTGACAAACAGAAATAATATGTTGGAGGTGTCTGATGAGTAACGGGGTTCATCATTACATTGTGAGAGAGGAATGATGCGAGGTAAAACAGGAGACATTTATTTATATACAACAATTTGTACAATATATGTATGATATTTATTACACATACAAGCAACAAATATTTCTCTTCTAGAAACATTGTTATTCAGGTTATTGTTTAAAATGCATGACAATTGAACAATACACAAAATGTACCGGTAGGTTAGGTATATAAATTCCCAGTTTAAAAAAAAGTAGAAATGAATATTATGACTAGCCTGCAATAATATTTCTTGAACACATCATATTTAATTGTGGAATTTTAATGTATCGTGTATCATTATTTTATTTCACAATTTTTACATTCTTCATAATGATAATTTCTGGATGGATTGCAAAACAATCCAGTCATTTGTCTGTCAGCATTCTTAAGTTTCTGGTTGAAGCAGAAATTAGAAGGACCTTCAACTTGATATTTTACATGTGAGATGACTTGTCTTAGCTCTTTGGATTTCTCGTGAAATTAGGTCAGAATCGCCTACATTTCACTACTGGATCATCTTTTTAGTTTTCATAACATTTTAAAACTGAGGACCATAGACTTGGTACTTTGCGTAGTTATTGATGAAGTCTCCAATCAAGATCAACTATCAAGAAATATACCTATTGCTCAAAAAGTAAAAATCTAGCACTGGCTAAAATTAAAGCATGGTGAGCCATGTTTTGCATTAATCTAGCTTTGCAATTCAACCTTGCCGACTTTAGCAATTTCTTGTAAATTTGTTATTCCATGTATTTTTATAATCTAATTAACCTGTAAAACGACTAGTTTTCAAACAAGATATTCAATAATAGATAGCTTGCACACTTCGTGTGAACCGTTTACTTAATGGTGTCGCTGTATAGTAGGAACCACTAAATAGGCTAGTGTTGCCACCGTCTAGTAGAACAGCTTGCTCACCATGTGAATCCACTGCATAATAGGAAAATTAACTAACCTAGGCCAACCTAAGTTTACATGCCTAGTGTCACCATTGGATAGTGAAGCAGCTTGCATGCATAGTGGTGCCACTGGATAGTGAAGCAACTGTCGCAGCTCATAAGAAAACTCATTGCCACATCTGTATGATGGACTTTACTATAAACATAGCAAAAAGTAACACACTTGATGTCATTATTAAGTGAGGTAATTTTTCAAAATATCAGACGTTCATGTGTTTTCTTGTGTAAATGAAACTTTCACTGGAGAATCATTTTCATTCACAGTGTCTTTTTCTTATACTTGTGCACGTTTCACCTGTGTGGATTCTCATTAAAATGTATGTAGGTACACGACATGTGATGTAAATGATTACATGGTAGATATAAACATTCCATTAAAACTTTCCCATCCATTCATCCGAAAGGCATATCACAATGATCACATCCTGTCACGTCAAGATTTCAGAGAAAATACAAATGTTAATGTTAAAAACGACACAGAATATAACAATATCCCTATTATGAGTGTAAACTTGAACCAAACTCTTGCAAGATCAGTTTTTCTGTGAGCAGCATATACATTTCCATTTAGATACTCTCTTCTTGCCTGAAATAGAAAACGACCGTAAAATCGGTGATACAATGTAGCTCATAAACCGAAAGCATCCAGGATCAGCAAAATTATTTCTCCAAATTATGAGGGACAACCTTTATTAAAAAAAAATCTTAAAAGAGGGATTGACAGTCATTCTGATAAGAGGGTTGTATAACTATAAGATTTAGAAAGTCGAGTAATTTTTGTTGGACCTGTGAGAACAAGATTTACCATGCTTTGGCCTTCCGGGAGATTGTTCTTGGAAATTTTTGGTATATCAAAAAGTAGTGATTTGATAAAGCGATTTCTAATTAGGTTTGAAACCAGATTTTTGAAAATAGTTCGATCTGTCCTCTCAGAATAGTATCAAATAAAGTAGGCCTACTCCACCATTAGACTAAATATAGCACGATGTGTGTCGAGTTAGCAAGAAACTACCGTCGCTCTAAACAAACAGTAACATTGTACAAATGACTTCATTCACCACTGACCTTAACGGTGTCTCTTTTTGCTTTCATGCTAAAAGCTTAACATCTTTTCATGTTGTGCTATTTTGACCTCTATTTGATACCCATATACTGATATGGCTACAAGCTATGACACTTTCTAAATATCCGTGACATACCCTTGTTAGAATGTTGTTGGTATACAAAGACCGACGTCTAATGTTAATATGTACACTGACATCCTCTGACTCCCTTTAACTTTATGCACTGACGAAGGTAAGCGCTATGATTATTTAAATAAGCAATACAATACGGTTTCATATATGATATTACATGTACAAGTATGGATAAATTTCAGATGGACAATGTCATCAACTATTAAATGCCTTCTCAGAAGCTAGATGTGACAGGTCTCTACAAAATCTGTTTTTATGCTATCTATTGCTATTATTCTGGAACAAGAATATTTCCATTGGTAATTTGTTCACATATTGAAGGACCACGGTACACCTCTCATCATGTCGAGGTGTGTAGTAGCTATACATACCTCCTCCCTCTCTGCACGAGGAAAGGTCATTATCTGAAGCAACCTCGCTGGAAGTGACCTGACACCACACTCTAATAAACATTTGGTTTGATTTCGTGTGTGTGTGTGTGTGTGTTTAGATCCATTTAAAAAATATTTTCGGTCACACCGCGACAGTGTTTTAGGTCCAACAGCACTACAGAAAGTATCAGAAAGAGTCTAACGTCCGCAACTTATCGGTACAGAGAGGCAGGAAAAGTAACGAATTCTTTATATATGATGCGGCAATCAGGATGAATGCAGGGATCGCCTGCATCAAAGGTCAATCTCTTTGCCACCATAAACCGAATCGGTCCCCCTCAAAAACCAAACAATCTATAATGTAATACACCTTACCTTTAATGCATGGGATACGGCCACCATTCCTGTAGGAAAGAAGCAGAGGATACATGCGAGTAGCGAGCGGAGTCGCATATCGATAGGCGTCACAGAGGCTCGTATTAACTCATTCTCACTCAGGGGAGGGTACACCTGGAACTGTTTAATTGACATGCGTTTTATATTTGACATGCACTGTATATACAGAACAAATGTGAAACGACCATGACGACACAGGAAAACTTCATCAACCTTTTATTAAATTTACTATGATTTCGTTGCCAAATGCCAGTATAATAAATTTATTTATCTATTTCATTTATTTATTAATTGATTTATTTATTTGTCTATTTATTTATTTATTTATTTATTTATTTATTTATTTTGGTGTGGGGTCGATATATCCAATTACACAAGCAAATGAGATTACGAAAAGTAAGTGGATGTTATGCTATATAATGTAATATATGTGGTGTAATTTATTGAATCTCTAGTAAGATGCACTAAGTGGTACTCTGGGCCAAGACAGTAGTCTGGAGGCTACTGCAGTCTTTAAAAGTACCTATATGGACTAGATGTTAAGAAAATAACAAAGACCGCGATTATCCCCGAAAACCATGAGTTTAAGAATGTGAGAACTGTAATTGCTTAATTCCGTAGTGGAGGATTTTCGATCGTTTTCTACTCAATCTATATATATATATATATATATATATATATATATATATATATATATATATATATATATATATACACACTCTTCATTCCTAAATGACTCCCTGTTAGCATTATACACGCTACATAGAAACGAAATTTACTGGTAAAATGCACACCGGTGGCGACGTCATCAATGAACAACTTCGCATTCTAAATGCAAGTAAGTATAGAAGTGAAAACGACCGAAAATAAATTTAATATATTTGGTTGATTGTATATTCTTCCATCCAGCATTACAAAACCCCCATGTCGATTTCTTTTATTAGTCTCAATTAAAAGTTATGAATGACACTACGCTCTTGACTGAAATTCGTAGTTTTATCTTTACATTTCCCCCTCCCCCTACCCTTTTTTTTTAAATAGTTGTGTGTGTAGTCATGTCAAAGAGCCAGTGGGAGGCTCTGCCAATGCAAACTGCTGTTTTCTCCATGAAAGTCACTCTAGCCATCATTGTAAGAGTTAAATGACCATTAGCGTGGAATTAAACAATTAAAAACCTATGTTTATAGATACTTTATTGAAATTCTCACATCCCTAGGCTTAAGAGAGAATCGTACTCTTTAAAATTTCTTGATATTTAATCCATATACATGAAATAGGCGAGTGTTATTACATATCAGTGGCGGATTTAGAGGGGGGGACCTTTTTCGCCAAACAATATGAATAAAATATCAGATTTGGCAGCCAAAGTGGCTGAGTATTTTGGATAAACTTGAATTTTAAATATGTGTGCCCCCGCCCTTTTCAGAAATCGTGGATCTGCCACTGCCTATGTATTTATAGTGATAGCACCCTTCCTAATAGAGCCTTCACAATAACTGCCGAACTGACGTCTTGGAGGAAGAAATGAAAACTGTTCCCACAAAATGACGTAAGAAACAATTTCTGATTATGACGTAAACAATTTTATGGGAAACCTTACTATTCTTCCCACAAACGTTAGTCCAGCAGTTAACGTGAAAGGGTCAATTCATACGTGTGCCCGAATCAAATGTGATCCATTGATTTCTGAAGGAAATATAATCACAACACAACGACGTTTAGTCCAGAGTTCCCCCTTTTTAGACTTCCGTATACGCGGGTTCTCATCGGAGATTTCACAAAATGACTTTTCACAAAAATTGACTTTGATAGTTTTGGTTGTAAATTTTTTTTAAAAAATTGGTTTCTGTTTGTGATGTTCCTAATAATAGTGGATCCAGAACTTTATAATCAAGAACGACAACGTACAGAGTACGTACGTAGGCTTGCTCAAGTCCCTCTATTATTACTATTACTGTATTTTATTTTTGCTTTACTTGATTCAATAGAAAAGTATCACTTTGGAGCATGAGTAACACTCTATTCCTCTGATTCACTAAATACAAATCCTCTCTGTTTTATACTTATAATTAACCCCCCCCCCCCCAAAAAAAAAAAACCCCCAAACAATACAATACAAAAAACCAACCAAAAAACAAAACAACAAAATAACCCCAAACAAATCCTAAAAACAAAACAAAACAAAAAAACACCCCCCCCCCCCCAAACCCACAAAAAGCCCCAAACAAACTAGAATGACTTGAGCAAGTCTGGTATATTAAATACAGACTGTAGCCTTCTGGCGTGAGGATGAATGTCGTTCAGTCTTCTTTGCATAACACTAGCTCAAGTCTCAACAATATAACACTATATTTGATACAGATCAATGTAGAGCAGAGGCATTATGTGTTCCTAACGTACGAAAACCTATCTACTGACAGCTGTTCAGAGGACAATAATAGAGGTCGTTATAACCCCTTGGTATACATTTTGTATTTTTAAATTACCTCTTCCTTGAGCTGAATATCAAATGGATTTGCATGACCCCGGAAATGCGGATGTACAAGTGGTGCCTGATCCGATTCGTCATCTGCTATTGAGAAATAACTTTCTACTCTAACTGGATCCGAGAGAAGTCGGTGTGTGTCCCGTGTAGATCCAGAGGAGCTATCTGTAATAATATAAATATCAGTCCAACGATTTATCACAATGTTGTTAAAAAGTACAGAGCATATCCTGTCATTTCCTCATCGTTTCCTCTCACCAAAACAATAACTACGAGTGGTTTGGTGCCGTGTGGTTCACCCTCAGGATGCCACCGGTATTGAGTACATTAATACTGGTAGGTTATCACAGAATTACAAGAATCATTACATTAGCCTATACTTACCTTGCATTGTGCGTCGTTATTTCCTCATGGCGATCATGACTAACAGGAAATGTCGCTTAAAATTCGACTATTTCCCAATACACAATAACACATGAGGGATCATAAATTTCAACGATAAGAGGAGCGCAGCGCACACAGGTATCACGTACAGAACAGCATGCTATGCCAGCTGTGACTCATCCAAATCATTTGGCGGAATGGGTGGCTAAACACGTTCACCAACTGTATCTCCACATATCTTTCATGATATAAGTCTGTAAATCGTTAAAAGATGATAAACGAGTAACAGATATTCATTTTTTTTTCAAAAAATCTTAACTGAAATTTTACTTATTGTAATTTTCGGGCTCCCAATTATTAACTGTGCTTTTCTATAAGAGGGAGGAAAAAAAAGGAGGGGGGGGGGGCAAATCCTTCGTTAAATATTTTCGGTGAATAAAGATCCTTTTAATTTGACAGAAAACGTCACCCCTTGTCGCTACCACCCACTCGTCCCCACCTCGCTTGTATTCATTGACGGATATTGCAACTCCAGCACCACCACCCACCTTTTGGTCGAAAATTTTACCAAAAAAGGATCATTTTCAACCATTTTAGGGCTGCAATCCCCTTTTCCAGACTGTATAATGCAAAGCATTAGTCATGGGAGCCTGCACCCCCCCCTCTTTTTTTCAAAAATTTCTAGATCCGCCTGTGGTATTATAGTTTTAAAACCTGTGTTACATGTTTCACTATACAGTAACAAAATTAGGTATGCAAACTGTTTCATTTTACAATGATGACACCAGGTGTGTTGTTTTACTATACAGGGGGCGGGCAAAAAGAGTGTTGCCTGTTTCATTACACATGGGGTCGAACTGTGCTAAATGTTTCACTACACAAAACACTACACTAGATGTGCTACCTGATGAATTATACAAGGCGACACTAGGTGTCCCACTTGTTTCACTTCACAAGAGGATGACACCAGGCTACTTGTTTCACTATATGACACGACGCTAGACTGAGATTTCCGGAACGTCTCGTTAGTGGCATAAACTTCATTTCAGGTATATTCACCACATTTTCAGATCATGCGTCCATTCAATTTTCGTTATCTGTCCCTGAACTTCCGAATTTTAACTATTTAGTATCATCAAAGCTTAACCATTTTAGAACCGAGAATTTTTCAGTTAAATGGATAATGTTGAATATCTTAGAAAATACAATCCAAAACAATTCCATCATTTTTTTTTTTTCGAAGCGTAAATCAAGGAGCGTCAAATCAAGTATAACGTCAGATCAGTTCTATTGGCATTTTAAAAATCTGACTGGCACACATGTACAAACCGAAAATGGCACGGCCATTGAACTTGAAGAGCACGAGTCAGCTGTATACGAAGAACTTGATGCCCCAATTACTATATACAAGCGAAATTGAAATGGCAATAAAAACCTAAACATAAATAAAAGTTGTGCAGAAGATACTTTAGTGAATGAACTGTTTATAAACTGCAAGTGCAAAGATATCTTACTATCTAGTCTCCTAAAATTATTTAATTGTATATTACAGACAGGCACCCAAAGCGCTCAAAGGCTCCAACTTCCGAGTGCATGAACAATTCCCCATAGAGGTGGAAGAACGTAGGAAAGTTCTGTAGCCAGTGATGCGCGAGGCACGGCAGCGAGACGATCATGTCAGGCTGATGAAGGACCGACTTTATATCAACGGGACCGAATACATACCCCCATCTAGTAGCTCTTCTAGTGCAACACCCCGCCTACAGCCACCTACTCCATCACACCAACAGAGGAAACGACCGAGGGTAAATAGTAGAGACTAGGACAGACGAAAGGGCCCTGAAGGGGACTCGATCCATATGAACAATACAAATCTTAAATTAATAGCATGGAATATTAATGGTGGTGTAGAAAGAAAGTTGAATGACACCTTTCCTAAATTTTACATGTGCATATGATGTAATTTGCTTTTCTGAATGCTGGGTTGAAAATAATTTTAATTTTACAGTACCTGGATTTTCATGTAAGTTTTTACCTAGATCTTTATCTAAATGTAAACAAAGGGGAGGTATTGCCATACTTATCAGGAATGAGTTTGAAAAATATGTGTGCATATCAGAAATCTGTTTTGACACGTTTGTCTGGTTAAAGGTCAATCAAACGATCTTAAATATCGCTGATGATTTACATAACCATTTCAAGAACTTGTCTGATAATCAGGGAAATGATGCCAATCTTACAAATGGCGATGACATACCTGGTGATGAAATTTTTGAGGAACTTAATGTTGATATTTATTTTTATGAAATAAAATGTGCCATCAAAAGCCTCAAGCGAGAAAAAAGTCATGGTTTTGACTGCATGTTAAACGAATATTTTATTGAGTTTAAAGAACAATTACTTCCATTTTTGCATACTATTTTTAATTTTATGTTTAACAATTGCTATTTCCCTCAAGTATTATGCAATGCTCTTATTGTGTCGGTTTATAAGAAAGGTGATTCAAGTGACCCTAGCAATTACAGAGGAATCAGTTTACTAAGTTGTCTTGCAAAACTTTATACATCAGTGTTAAACAAAAGGCTATTGACATGGGTAGATACGAACGATGTAATAACTGATGCCCAATTTGGTTTTCGATCATCACATAGTACCACCGATGCAATCTTCGCTCTAAATACCAATATATCTCAGCATTTGTCCAAAAAATCACGATTATACTGTTGTTTTGTAGATTACAAGCAGGCATTTGATTCAATTGATCGTTTTAAGTTATGGCAGAAAATAGCGAAACTCGGTATCCGGGGCAATATATTTCGTGTATTGAATTGTTTATATTGTAATATTAAGTCATGTGTATTACTTGAGGGTAAATTGTCCGATTTTTTTCGTAATAATATCGGTGTGTTACAAGGGGAGATAATTTCCCCGATACTTTGTAGTTTTTATGTGAATTTTTGAGTTGTGGTGTTAGACCAACAGAGTTACAAGAGTTATCTCTCTTTTTGTTAATGTATGCAGATGATATGGTGATTTTTTTCTGAGACGGTTGAAGGTTTGAAGTCAATGTTAGACTCTCTATCAGGGTACACACATAAATGGGAATTAACAGTAAATGTTTCTAAAACTAAAATTGTAGTATTTAGAAATAATGGCATTATTAAACCACATAAAAAATGGTCATACGAACTTACGAAGGTAACACATTAGAAATTGTAGACCAGAATTTGTTATCTGGGCATCTTGTTAAATTATAATGGTAAATTTCAGCAAACCCAAAAACAACTTTCTCTCCAGTGTCGAAAAGCAGTATTTGCATTAAAAAGAAAATGTTTTAACTATCAACTTAATCATGTGACGCTTTTATCTTTGTTTGATACATGTATATCAATTTTGCATTTTATGGTTCAGAGATATCGAGAGAGTGTATTTAGATTTTTGCAAAAATATTCTAGGAGTAGAACGATCAACTCCAAATGCAATGGTATTTTGTGAATTGGGAAGATTTCCTCTGTCTTGTATAAGACAATTTAGAATAATAAAATACTGGCTTAAATTAATTAATTCCAACAATTGTATTTTAAAAGGTTGATATAATTTTTTATTTGAAGAATTTTTGACCAACAAAAAATTTAAAAATTGGGTTTTTCATGTATATAATATCTTACAACAAAGTGGACTTGGTGAAGTTTGGTCAAATCATGGCTCAATGACTCAAGATTTTATTTTATGTGTAACAAAACAAAAAATTGTTGACATATGCAGACAATCGTTGCTATCAGATATTTATTCTTCCCCAAAAGCTGCTATTTATAAACACTTAATCGATGGACATATATTCCAAATATATTTGAAAAAACCAATTTCTTCTCAATACAAAAAAATTATCTGTAAAATACGCTTATCAGCTCATAATCTTGCAGTTGAAACTGGTCGTTACAGAAAAGTTCCCATGGAAAGACGGTTATGCCTCCTATGTAAAGACCAGTCCGAAATTGAGGATGAATTTCATTTTTTACTAAAATGTCCCTTTTACCAACCATTCAGACAAAAGTTTATTAAGAAATATTACTATATCCGGCCCTCAGTCTTTAAATTAATTCAGTTACTAACCACCAAAACACCAAAGAACTATGCGGTTTAGCTAAATATATCTTACATTCTACAAAATTAAGAACTGATATTTGTTAAAACGTAGACGATTTTATGTTTCTCGTTTCATATATGTACTTTGACTATGCATTTATATTATTTATTTTGTAATATTCTGTATAAATGTGCATAATATTCTTCGATATTCCATTGATGTATTTTAATTTTCTATTTATGAATATCTGTATACATATGTGTTTAACAATGCGCATATGTATTCTTTCTTTTATACTGTACCTTATTATCATATATTGAAATGTATAAGCTGTATAGCTTTTGATCAATAAACTATACTATTGGACTCTGGATATTTCCCCGCCTCTTGGGCCACAGGTTGTATAGTAGCTGTCTATAAGAAAAGTGACATAAATGATCCAGACAGTTATAGAGGTATTACTACAGACAGTTATAGAGGTATTACTATAGTCAGTTATAGAGGTATTACTACAGACAGTTATAGAGGTATTACTACAGACAGTTATAGAGGTATTACTACAGACAGTTATAGAGGTATTACTACAGTCAGTTATAGAGGTATTACTATAGTCAGTTATAGAGGTATTACTATAGTCAGTTATAGAGGTATTACTATAGTCAGTTATAGAGGTATTACTACAAACAGTTATAGAGGTATACTACAGACAGTATAGAGCGTATTACTACAGACAGTTATAGAGGTATTACTACAGACAGTTATAGAGGTATAACTACAGACAGTTATAGAGGGTATTAACTCTATAGAGGTATTACTATAGTCAGTTATAGAGGTATTACTATAGTCAGTTATAGAGGTATTACTATAGTCAGTTATAGAGGTATTACTACAAACAGTTATAGAGGTATTACTATAGTCAGTTATAGAGGTATTACTATATTCAGTTATATAGGTATTACTATAGTCAGTTATAAAGGTATTACTATAGTCAGTTATAGAGGTATTACTACAGACAGTTATAGAGGTATTACTAGAGACAGTTATAGAGGTATTACTAGAGACAGTTATAGAGGTATTACTAGAGACAGTTATAGAGGTATTACTAGAGACAGTTATAGAGGTATTACTATAGTCAGTTATAGAGGTATTACTACAGACAGTTATAGAGGTATTACTACAGACAGTTATAGAGGTATTACTATAGTCAGTTATAGAGGTATTACTATAGACAGTTATAGAGGTATTACTATAGTCAGTTATAGAGGTATTACTATAGTCAGTTATAGAGGTATTACTAGAGACAGTTATAGAGGTATTACTATAGTCAGTTATAGAGGTATTACTACAGACAGTTATAGAGGTATTACTACAGACAGTTATAGAGGTATTACTATAGTCAGTTATAGAGGTATTACTACAGACAGTTATAGAGGTATTACTACAGACAGTTATAGAGGTATTACTACAGACAGTTATAGAGGTATTACTACAGACAGTTATAGAGGTATTACTATAGTCAGTTATAGAGATATTACTACAGACAGTTATAGAGGTATTACTAGAGACAGTTATAGAGGTATTACTATAGTCAGTTATAGAGGTATTACTAGAGACAGTTATAGAGGTATTACTATAGTCAGTTATAGAGGTATTACTACAGACAGTTATAGAGGTATTACTATAGTCAGTTATAGAGGTATTACTACAGACAGTTATAGAGGTATTACTACAGACAGTTATAGAGGTATTACTAGAGACAGTTATAGAGGTATTACTATAGTCAGTTATAGAGGTATTACTACAGACAGTTATAGAGGTATTACTATAGTCAGTTATAGAGGTATTACTATAGTCAGTTATAGAGGTATTACTACAGACAGTTATAGAGGTATTACTACAGACAGTTATAGAGGTATTACTACAGACAGTTATAGAGGTATTACTAGAGACAGTTATAGAGGTATTACTATAGTCAGTTATAGAGGTATTACTACAGACAGTTATAGAGGTATTACTATAGTCAGTTATAGAGGTATTACTACAGACAGTTATAGAGGTATTACTACAGACAGTTATAGAGGTATTACTATAGTCAGTTATAGAGGTATTACTACAGACAGTTATAGAGGTATTACTACAGACAGTTATAGAGGTATTACTAGAGACAGTTATAGAGGTATTACTACGGACAGTTATAGAGGTATTACTACAGACAGTTATAGAGGTATTACTATAGTCAGTTATAGAGGTATTACTTAAGTCAGTTATAGAGATATTACTAGAGACAGTTATAGAGGTATTACTATAGTCAGTTATAGAGGTATTACTACAGACAGTTATAGAGGTATTACTATAGTCAGTTATAGAGGTATTACTATAGTCAGTTATAGAGGTATTACTATAGTCAGTTATAGAGGTATTACTATAGTCAGTTATAGAGGTATTACTATAGTCAGTTATAGAGGTATTACTATAGACAGTTATAGAGGTATTACTATAGTCAGTTATAGAGGTATTACTATGGCCAGTTATAGAGGTATTACTACAGACAGTTATAGAGGTATTACTACGGACAGTTATAGAGGTATTACTACAGACAGTTATAGAGGTATTACTATAGTCAGTTATAGAGGTATTACTATAGTCAGTTATAGAGGTATTACTATAGTCAGTTATAGAGGTATTACTATAGTCAGTTATAGAGGTATTACTATAGTCAGTTATAGAGGTATTACTATAGTCAGTTATAGAGGTATTACTATAGTCAGTTATAGAGGTATTACTATAGTCAGTTATAGAGGTATTACTATAGTCAGTTATAGAGGTATTACTATAGTCAGTTATAGAGGTATTACTACAGACAGTTATAGAGGTATTACTATAGTCAGTTATAGAGGTATTACTACAGACAGTTATAGAGGTATTACTATAGTCAGTTATAGAGGTATTACTATAGTCAGTTATAGAGGTATTACTATAGTCAGTTATAGAGGTATTACTATAGTCAGTTATAGAGGTATTACTATAGTCAGTTATAGAGGTATTACTATAGTCAGTTATAGAGGTATTACTATAGTCAGTTATAGAGGTATTACTATAGTCAGTTATAGAGGTATTACTATAGTCAGTTATAGAGGTATTACTACAGACAGTTATAGAGGTATTACTACAGACAGTTATAGAGGTATTACTACAGACAGTTATAGAGGTATTACTATAGTCAGTTATAGAGGTATTACTATAGTCAGTTATAGAGGTATTACTATAGTCAGTTATAGAGGTATTACTAGAGACAGTTATAGAGGTATTACTATAGTCAGTTATAGAGGTATTACTACAGACAGTTATAGAGGTATTACTACAGACAGTTATAGAGGTATTACTACAGACAGTTATAGAGGTATTACTATAGTCAGTTATAGAGGTATTACTATAGTCAGTTATAGAGGTATTATTATAGTCAGTTATAGAGGTATTACTAGAGACAGTTATAGAGGTATTACTATAGTCAGTTATAGAGGTATTACTACAGACAGTTATAGAGGTATTACTATTGTCAGTTATAGAGGTATTACTATAGTCAGTTATAGAGGTATTACTATAGTCAGTTATAGAGGTATTACTAGAGACAGTTATAGAGGTATTACTATAGTCAGTTATAGAGGTATTACTAGAGACAGTTATAGAGGTATTACTATAGTCAGTTATAGAGGTATTACTATAGTCAGTTATAGAGGTATTACTATAGTCAGTTATAGAGGTATTACTATAGACAGTTATAGAGGTATTACTATAGTCAGTTATAGAGGTATTACTATAGTCAGTTATAGAGGTATTACTATAGTCAGTTATAGAGGTATTACTATAGACAGTTATAGAGGTATTACTATAGTCAGTTATAGAGGTATTACTATAGTCAGTTATAGAGGTATTACTATAGTCAGTTATAGAGGTATTACTATAGTCAGTTATAGAGGTATTATTATAGTCAGTTATAGAGGTATTACTAGAGACAGTTATAGAGGTATTACTATAGTCAGTTATAGAGGTATTACTACAGACAGTTATAGAGGTATTACTACAGACAGTTATAGAGGTATTACTACAGACAGTTATAGAGGTATTACTATAGTCAGTTATAGAGGTATTACTATAGTCAGTTATAGAGGTATTATTATAGTCAGTTATAGAGGTATTACTAGAGACAGTTATAGAGGTATTACTATAGTCAGTTATAGAGGTATTACTAGAGACAGTTATAGAGGTATTACTATAGTCAGTTATAGAGGTATTACTATAGTCAGTTATAGAGGTATTACTACAGACAGTTATAGAGGTATAACTATAGTCAGTTATAGAGGTATTACTATAGTCAGTTATAGAGGTATTACTACAGACAGTTATAGAGGTATTACTATAGTCAGTTATAGAGGTATTACTATAGTCAGTTATAGAGGTATTACTACAGACAGTTATAGAGGTATTACTATAGTCAGTTATAGAGGTATTACTATAGTCAGTTATAGAGGTATTACTATAGTCAGTTATAGAGGTATTACTATAGTCAGTTATAGAGGTATTACTATAGTCAGTTATAGAGGTATTACTATAGTCAGTTATAGAGGTATTACTATAGTCAGTTATAGAGGTATTACTATAGTCAGTTGTTTGGGCAAATCATTCACATCATTATGGAATCAATTATAAATAAAGGATTACTTAACTTGGATACTACATATGGGATTATTGGCGATGCTCAATTTGGTTTCAAAATAGGGGTGAGCACCGTGGATGTTAGTTTTGTTTTACAGACTTTGATTAATCGCAATTTGAAACAAAAAAGAAAGTTGTATTGTTGCCTTATAGATTATAAAAAAGCTTTTGATTTTATTGACAGATGTAAGATGTGGGGAAAACTGATTAATGTGGGGATACATTAAAACTTTTCCAATTATTAAATCATTATATGATAACATTAAACTGGGTGTTAAGCATTACGGTGTGAAAACAGAATATTTTACATCAACTTCCGTTTATTACAAAGAGAGGTAATGTCGCCAATATAACAATATTATATTCTCTGTGTGTACATGATTTTGAAATGAATTTTAAAGAGATAACTGCTCTTCAATAAATTTCAACTCATCAATTTATTTTTACTCATGTATGCTGATGATACTGTTCTGACATCCGAAACGTCCGAGAGACCACAGAGAATATTACACTCATTATACGCTTATACGTCTATCTGGAATTTAATTGTAAATACAAATAAGACCATAGTTCTTATCTTTCGAAATGGTAAAAATACAGCGATAATCAAGAGTGGGTTTACAATGGAAATAAACGTAAAGTTCAATTCAATTCAATTCTTTATTACTTTATACTACACGGTATATCAGTGCACATATATACAATACATATATACAATATTTACAAAATACATTTAACCATTATATTACATTGGTGAGTGAGTCATGTAAACACAGAGAGTGAATTAGATATTTGTGGCTCTTAGTTTGCTAGCAAAATGAAGAAATTTTCCCAACTGGCACAATTCTCTGACGTTTTGTGCACTTAAAAGTTGAAATTTGAAAACACTTGGTCTTCTATAGTAATATGGTTTTATATATATATATATATATATATATATATATATATATATATATATATATATATATATATATATATATATATATATATATATATATATATATATATATATATATATATGGCGTAAGTTATTATAAAATGGACATTTCAAAATAAAATGAAACTCGTCTTCAATTTCATTACAGTTACAGAGCCGACACTTTTTATTGTTTCTTGATATATTTCTGTGTCTGCCTATTTCAATACTCGAATTATGAGCTGAAATTCTAAAACGTGTAATTAGTTTCTTATTACGTGGATCAATTGATTTTTTCAAATAGAATTGTAAACAGAAATTGTCTATTAAATGTTGATATATTACTCCTTTTGAAGAATTCACAAGTTTGGAAATCATATTCTGTTTACAAACATCGTATAATCTCTGTTCGAATATTTTATAAGCTGCAGATGTTGGAATATCGCTGTCCCATAGATAAAATAAACCAAGATTTCGTAATTCATCTTGAATACTTACTATGCATGAGTCATTAATAAAACAACGTTCATTATAGCATGCCTTCAAAATACAGTTATCATTTACTTTGAGCTTTTGCCAGTACTTAAAAGTTTTTAATTTTCTTTTAACAATTAAAGGCAATCTACCCAGCTCACAATACACAAGATCATTACTTGCAGATTTTGGTACACCTAATATGTATTTACAAAATTTTGTATGTACATTTTCTATATCTGGTGCCCTATGAAATCCCCAGATCTCTTACGTATATGATAATATACTTTGCACCTAAGAATCGAAGACATCACGTTGTGTTTCAATATTAAAGCAATAGTTTTTAAGCATTGATGATAAAGCAAAGGTAGCTTTTCTCGCTTGTAGATAGTTTTAATTACATTGTTGTATTATTCAACTTCAACGAAAAATTTCTCACCACACAAAAATATATAGCAAAGCAAGGGAGAAAGGCTACAGTACTTTAAAAATTTTTAATTTTAATGTACTTACAAAATGTTCCGTCTTTGACAAGTACGTTTTTAGCATTTTGAATCATGGTGCTGAAATATGGCTGTGTCAGAAAGCTTTGGATGTAGAAAAAGTTCACACTTCTTTTTTAAAAAAAACATTTTGGGTGTAAAACAAAGTACTTCTAGTAATTTATTGTATTGTGAACTAGGAAGATACCCGCTTCACATTTCTCGCAAGATAAAAATATTCAAATTCTGGTCAAAGTTAAAAAATACTTCAAACTGCATTCTTAAGGCCTGCTATGATGATATGATGGAAAGAAAAGACGAATGGATTCAAAACATATACAATGAAATAAATCATCTGGGTCTACCTTATTTATTTAATGATTCACAGAACGACTGTTCCATTTTAAATATTATAGAAAAAAGAATCAAAGATTTGTACCAACAGAATATTTTAATTGAGATTTCAAAATCCACAAAAGGATATCTTTATCAGCACCTTATTGATAATTTCACTTTACAATATTACTTTTTAAAGCCAATTCCTATGTTATATAAGAAATAAGTTGATAAATTTAGATTATCTTCGCAGAATCTGCTACGTAATTGAACAAGGTAGACATGTAAACGAATTAAGAGCTAACAGATTATGTACATACTGTGATCAAAATGAGGTGGAAGATGGATATCATTTTATATTAGTTTGTCCTTCATACACTGCATTGTGATATCAATATATAAAAACCATATTATCATAGAAGGCCTAGTGTATTTATATTGGTTAAATTACTTAGTATTAATAACGTAAAACAGTTAACAAACCTTGGGAAATATCTTCCATGTGATTTTATCTTCTTCATGATATACTTAGTGCAGTTCTTAAGTGTGTATAAATATAAATGTGTTTATGTTTATATGTATTTATGTACATATTTGTGAATGTGGAGATATCTTCCATTGCAAGGAATTTGGCTCTGCATATGCATTTATATAACATACATAAGTATATAACATCCTGTCTGCATCTTGTACCTTGTACATATATCAACCACTTTTCTCCTCGATATTTTCATATATATAAATCTATATCTATATATTTTCTTCTTCTTTTTTTTTTGTTTTCCCATATATTCATATATACATGTGTATATGTTCTTTCTATATGCTGTATGGCATTTGAATAAATTAAATTGAATATAGATGCGCACCCTGTTTGTTGGCTGGTTAATTGGTGTTTTACGTAGCTTTCAACAATTTTTCAGTTATGTGGCGACATGAAAGCAAGAAGTAACCAACCGCTTAATTATAGTGGCGCAACCCGGTGTTGTAGCATAGACTATCCAACCGCATAGACTTTTCCCCCGGATAAACCGACCCAGTATAGATCTTCCCCCATATAAAGGAGATATTCTAACCGTACGGTTTTCCCCCTTCTGATTATCAGCATAGGCTTTCCCACCTAGGCGGATAAAACGTCCTGGGTTCCCATTTTTTCCCTTGATTCCGGATTCTCGTCAAATCGGAAAACTCAAACCGTAATTTAGTCTTGATTTTACGTCCTTTTGAAATTGAAATACATGTACCTACCAGCTGGCCGTGGAGGAAAATAAACAACTATACATACAAAACAAAGTTCCCTTTTCATCATTCTTAATGGTGTAGACTATATCAAATACACAGCAAAAAGTAGAAATAAGATATATATGTATGATTATTGAGCAGAATCATGGAGATAATTTCATTATCATTACGTCAAGATGCCATTTCATATTTTAGATCACATTTAGAATAGAAAAGATTTGGTATTGAGAGAAAGAAGTTTCAATCCCTAAAATGGTTTTCCTTTGGTTGCTTTCATGGTTTTGGGGTTCAAAATCCTATGACACAAGGACGCAGAACAAATAAAAAACAAACAACCCCCCCCCCCCCCCCCACCCCAAGACGGATTACTTTTTCAGGGGCGGTGATCGGATGAAATTATATGGTCATTCTATACATAAGGATCTGCAGTAAAATGCTGATTTTTTTTCTCATTTCGCTAATGTAAAAATTTCATGACCTAGAAAGTGGTTGTTGTTTACATTTTAATTTTGGCAAATTTTTGGGAGTGACCCCTGTTAAATATGATTTTCTCGAAATTAAGGCGGATAGCCTTTGGTAAACTGTTAAAATTCTGATAGAGGAGGGTCTGACAAACATTTTGATATATGGATCATACACTTTAGCTATATATAATCATTATATATAGCTAAAGTGTATGATGTGTAAATCTTGCTGGAAGTTTGTTAATTTAACATGGGACCCTATGGGAAATGGAATTACTTGCTTTGGCCTCTTATCACAAGGATTCCTCGTGTGAAAAATGGAAGCTCTATCACATAGCATTCAAAATTATGTGTAAGGTCTAAGTTTTTGTAGATAAACAGACAGACAAACTAACGGACAAAAACTACTGGTGCATAATACTAACGGCTACATGTATATGAGAGAGGCTTGTATGTAAATATATATGTAGGTATGCAGCATCGTGCGATCCTTATACAAATACTGAAAAGAGCTTCCCAAGATAAAATCATCTTCTCGTCTGTGATACTTCTCTCAAAACTAGTAGAGACCTCTTGGTTCCTTCCCCGATAATTTTTGCATGTTACGTCCACTCTCAAGATCCAATAATTTGGTATACGAATTTTGAATGTCACTTCATATAATTTTCAATCAGGAAATTAAAAATGTAATTTTTGGCACTTCTAAAATGTAATTTGATCAAAATTGTTTTTATATCTGCATTTGCTCGACATGTAGGTGATAATGTGTCCTAATGGGGAATCAATTCATAATTTGATTCTCACCTAGGACCAGCTAGAGTAAAGAGATATCTTTAATTTGCAAAATAAGCCAAATGCCCTTATGCAGGGAAATTGGATTTTTCAAAATTTTAATTTCAAACTGGCAATGTGCCAATGAGATTTTGTCAAATAAACATGGTAACGCATTATGCATAATTAGTTTCATTCACTTGTTGTAATATTCGAACCCAACCGGATTTTATCTCTTAAGGAGGAAAAAGCGTACCGATCTCAGAGGGGATAAACTATACCGGGTCGTTTTATCCGTGGGGGATAATCTATGCTGGGTCGGTTTTTTTGTAGGGGAAGATTTATACTGGGTCGGTTTTTCCGGGGGTAAGTTCTATACTGGGTTGGTTTATCCGGGGGAAAGTCTATACGGGGGGATAGTCTATGTTACAACTCCGGGAATCGAACCCGGATCGTCCGCGCCGCAAGCCAAGTGCTTAACCACTACACAAAGCCTGCCACACCCTGTTTGAGTGCGCAGAGCGACACTATGTGTGCTACCTGTTTCACTGTACAAGGGGTGACACCAGGTGTGCTACCCGTTTCAGTATACAAGAGAGTGACATCAGGCGTATCATTCACAAAGAAACTTGAGTCTAAGTGTAAAACTTGAGACCTATAATAGCATGTGCCATCACTTTAAGAACTAGTAGAAAGTTTTTCTGTGACTAGTAAGCTTGATAATCTCTTCACAGAGAAACTGTTAACTAATTCTTATATTTACAACACATATTATTAAAGGTCTCAATTTTACACTTACACATATTATTAAAGGTCTCAATTTTACACTACACTTACACTATACAAGAGGCGACAACAGGTGTGCTACCTTTTTCATTATAAAAGAGAGTGACATTAGATGTGCTACCTGTTTCAGTATACAAGGGGTGACACCAAGTATACTATCTGTTTCACTATACAAGGGGTAACTCCATGTATGCTACCTTTTTCACTATACAGGGAGATGACACAAGGTGTGCTACCTGTTTCACTATACAAAGGGTAACTCCATGTATGCTACCTTTTTCACTATACCGGGAGATGTTTGACTGTACAAGGGGCGACACCAGGTATGCTACCTTTTTCACTATACATGGGGACGACACAAGGTGTGCTGCTCGTTTCACTATACAAAGGACAAAACCAGATATGCTACCTGTTTTATTATACAGAAGGGTTAGATTAGGTGTGCTATCTGATTTACTATACAGGGGGTGACACCAGGTTTGCTGCCTGTTTCATTATACAAGGGATGGAACTAGATATTCTACTTCTTTCATTATACAACGGGTGACACTAGGTACGCCACCGGTTTCACTATACAAGGGGCGAGACCAGGCATGGTACCTGTTTCAATATACAACGAGATGACACTAAGTGTGCTACCTATTTCACAAGGGATGACACTAAGTATGCTCCCCGTTTCACTATGAAAGGGGTGACACCAAGTGTGCTGTTTCACTATACAAGGGGGTGACACCAGGTACTAGTATTCTGTTACACAGAGGAATGAACCCTCGTTCTGGACAAATGGGTTTCGCCGCCTGTTATCATCCGTTAGGCGGCGCCTGTGTACTATGAGTTAGAAACTTCGATTTGAGTTGGCAACCTTATGACGTCACAGTAAGGTACCATTGTTCTTTACGTCATTTTTTCAAATAATTCACGATAATGAACATATGAGAAAAAGTAAAGAAGAACATTTTATAAAAATATTTAAACCAACTTTAAACCGTAATTAGATTAAAATGTGCGAAATAACTTTGCATTGTACGGCAACCACATACGCTACTTTCATTGTGACGTCATATATATTACTGTTACTTTGCTATTAGTTACCAACTATACAATCTGTCTGATGAGCCCTGTAGGGCTGAAAGCGCTAACAGAACAGATGAAAGTTAATAAAAACATTGGAAATGGATTGAAATAAGCTTCACTGTAGCTTCTTCTATATCCCATTCTTTACTACTTTGTAAACTTTGTACTGTGCTGTATGATGTTTTGTCCGTTTATATTGGATAATTTACTGTTTAAACCAGTAACATCTGGCAATACATACTTACATTAGTTCTAGATAGTGTTTTGAATATTGTACTTAATATTAATTTTGGAGTAATTATTCCCAAAAATCTAGTCATGATGAAAAGCTGTGTTTGTTGATACCATCCAAAGATCTGGAATATTGATAAAAAAGTAAAAAACAAGAGGCCCAAGTGGGCCTATATCGCTCACCTGAGTACCTAGATTATCAGTCATGCAGGAAGGAACAATTATTTATTTTGCATTACTGTGACTAAGTCAACAAAAATGTTGAAAATATGTCAAATTTTATTTCAAACCAGAATAAAAAACAACAACAGTTTTTGCACATCCATTCAGGTGATTTTGATATTCAGCATTTGCTCTGTCTCTGCAAGATGTGATTCAGGGCAACACATTTGTCATTTTCTTTAGGTGGGGCCTTTTGTTGACTGATTTCAAGTATGGGTCATGAACTTTGTCCAGATCCAATTCAAAATGGCCTGATTCCATATGTTAATTGCTGAGAAACACTTAAAAACTTATTTAGATGTGTAAAGAAATGAAAAAAAACTTTTTGACCACAGCGGGATTTGAACCGCTACTCTCCATATTTTAATTACCAAGTGGTATTGTGAGACCCATTTCTTTAGACATGGTGGCACCATCTGTTGACCAATTTGGATGAAATGTAAAAATTGATAGAGGACCTATAGTACTTCATGTATACCATGTTTCATTAAAATCTTTCATGTGGTATAACAGCAGAAGTTTAAAATATGAAGAATTGTTCCTATACACCCTCATTTGGAAGTCTTGAAAAATTCATAGAAAATCCAAAATTTTAGATACTGACAAAATTCTTTCAAAATAACATTCCTTACCATAATTATGATCAAAATAGTCCATAAGAAATCATTATCAATTAACTAGGAAATATGACACTTTTCTGATTAAAATCACCAAGTCAAAAGAAATGTTGAAAAAAAAATTTCTAAAATTTGATTTTGGAAGGGAACAAGATTTCTTCACTCATCCTCTAGATTGTCTCTGTATACAGCCAGTATGAAGAAGATTATCAAAGAAGAGTACTCTTTTGTGACCTACTTTTGACTGTGGAAGGGAACAAGATTTCTTCACTCATCCTCTAGATCATTTCTATGCATTTTGATTGTCTCTGTATACAGCCAGTATGAAGAAGATTATCAAAGAAGGATACGCTTTTGTGACCTACTTTTGACTGTGGTGGCGCCATCTGTGAAGAGGTTTGGACGAAAACGACAGAATTTGAAGGGGATCATAAGTGATTTATTTCTACCAAGATTTATTAAAATCCTTCGAACAGTTTTTCAGAAAAAGTTGAAAAATGGCCAACCTCTCCTTTTTTTGGAAGTCTTAAAAAATTCATAAAAATCCAAAAATTGAGATATTGACAAAATTCTTTCACAATGATATTTCTTGCCATAATTATGATCAAATTAGGCCATAAGAAGTCATCATTATCAATTAACTGAAAAACATGACACGTTTCTGCACTGAGATTACTAAGTCCAAAAATATGTCGAGAAAACGTCAAAAATTTGACTTCGGAATGGAATAAAAAATAACAACATTTCTTTACACATCCCTCTAGATCATTCCTATGTATTCGGTTTGTCTCTGTATGCCCTTGGTCTGAAGAAGAAGTTTGTTAAAGGAGGGTACCTTCTGTGACCTCCGTTTGCCTGTGGTGGCGCCACCTATTGACGGATCTGGACAAAAAACAACAACACTTGTAGGGGACCATGAATACTTCATGCATACCAAGTTTCATCAAATTCTGTTCAGCGGTTCTGAAGAAGAAGTCAAAAATGTGAAAAGTGGACGACGGACGGACGGATGCAGTATCCAAACCTTAAAGATACATAATGTCTAATTTTATAAAATCAGAGGTACAATAAAATATATTCCTAACTTATTTTAATTATAAAAAGATAATAAATTGCAGCGACCCCCAAACCTAATAAGCCTAGGTTATACCGTTATTGCTGCAGCAAGTTAGAAATACGACCCTCAAATTTAACCTACTTACGTTCGTACGAGACCGGAGAATACGCACGGTGACCTTAAAATTATTCATTTGCATACGGAGTAAAACAACAATGGTGAAGATAAGAAAGAAAAAGAAAAGAAATCGGCCTTCTGCACTAAGTGACTCGGAAAAGAAAAGAAAGAAATAATGAGTATGACGTAAAGCATGCGAGAAGTAGAATTTGTATCACGTGCAATGCATACATTATGCAAATGAATATTTCCGAAGTCGACCGAGATGAATAAAACTGATAAAGAAAACGTGGGTTAAGTAGCGTATTTATACGCGATAGCTGCATTTAATACTGATGGGCAGTCAAAAGATACTGTACTAAACAAATTTACGATGTTACTTTAATCACAATAGTAGACGCTACAGGAGACCATATGTATCTTTAAAAGCCACTAATGTACACATGGGATATTTGAAGACTCATCTTACATTGATGCCGGTATTGTAGCATAAATTAATATATAATATATAATATATATATAGAGACCCCCAACAGAGAAACTGATCTAATCTAGATTTTCTTCTCTTGGACGAGGGAATTCTATTTAGTAATTTTATCATGTCACTTTATTGAGGGTCCAACTAGAGTTAAGCTTATGGCTTTATATAGCATCTATAGGGAAGTATTCATTACAGTAATTTCTAGGGGATCCTTAGGGTATTATTAGTGTTATATCCAGAGCTTTGTAATGTTTATGAAAATATGTAGTAAGCGTTTATGTAATTCTGTTTTACTCCGATACAAACAAATTACATAAACGAAAGTTCTTAAAGTCATATCAACATCGTATTCAAAAGAAACGACCACTGAACAAAAGATGGGGCAACATTTGTTATATCTAATGGACGATCACAGAAGCAAATGACACAAGCAGACGACAAATAGATTTGTAAAACATATAGATTATTTCAATAAAGTTTGACATTTTTTATACAAGAGACTTTACGACGGTGGATCAAAATGTATCTGACTTCACGTAATTTAATTGTCATAAATTTAAGTCTGTATGTACATATATAACGTAGAAAATATATGCAAACACTGTGAAAATATAGACTACGCTGTGAAAATATGTGCAAACGCTGTGGATATTTGAGGAAACCATTCAGACGAGAGGGAAAGCAGATAAGACGACAATTCAGGTATCTGCATCTAGAAGGAAAGCTTCTTTAAGAAGTAGATTTATATCAATTTACGTAAGGTAATGAGTATCCTTCTTATTTAAGAATAACGAATACATGTAAAAGAGCTGACGTCAAATGTGCAAGAGCCTGCATTGAGGATGATGTCCTATAAACGGTCTTTCTAAACTTCTTCGGATAGACGTTCTTCATTGCACTTTAAGAAATTTGAGCAGTGTGATCCATTTACCACATCTTTAGTACTTTAGGAATCAGCTTAGTTTGGTCTCGATGTTATCTGATGTATCTTCTCACGGATAAACTTTCGGCAAGATTGGTCCACGTGTATGAGCGCCTGACTCTACTACACTGAAAACATTAAAAGAACGAGTGTGACATTTCACCAAAATCCAAAGCATTTTCTTTGGTAAGTGTGAATTCAGGAGAAGATACTGGTACATCTACATAGTAAACTCTCAAAAATAAAAAGCGGAGATACCAACCTGGTACAGCTGAGCGTCGCAAGGGATTAAGGTGGAGGATCATAATTTCCAAGTATCTTGTCTGTAAAGCAATAATCAGAAAAAAATACAATTACAATAGATAACATATTAAAAGGAACTGAGATAAAAAGTAGCAATCTTTCTTAACTCGAAAATCAAAACAAGCAAATTCATATAATAATAATGATATAAAAACTCAACTTAATAAAACAATCAATTATCCCAACAGAGAAACTGATCTAATCTAGATTTTCTTCTCTTGGACGGGGGAATTCTATTTAGTAATTTTATCATGTCACTTCATTGAGGGTTCAACTAGAGTTAAGTTTATGTTTTTATATAGCATCTATAGAGAAGTAATGTAATTTCTAGGGGATCCTTAGAGTAAGGTGTTATATCCAGAGCTTTGTAATGTTTATGAAAATATGTAGTAAGCGTTTATGTAACTCTGTTGTACTTCGATACAAACAAATTACATAAACGAAAGTTCTTATAGTCATATCAACATCTTATTCAAAAGAAACGACAACTGAACAAAAGATAGGGCAACATCTGTTATATCTAATGGACGATCACAGAAGCAAATGACACAAGCAGACGACAAATAGATTTGTAAAACATATAGATTATTTCAATAAAGTTTGACATTTTTTTATGCAAGAGACTTTACAACGGTGGATCAATATGTATCTGACGTCACACAATTTAATTGTCATAAATTTAAGTCTGTATGTAGATATATAACATAGAGAATATATGCAAACACTGTGAAAATACTGTCAAGCGCTGTGAAAATATGTGCAAACGCTGTGGATATCTGAGGAAACCATTCAGACGATAGAGAAAGCAGAAAAGGCGACAATTAAGGTATCTGCATCTAGAGGGAAAGCTTCTCTTGGAAATAGATTTATATCAATTTACGTAAGGTAATGAGTATCCTTCTTATTTAAGAATAACGAATACATGTAAAAGAGCTGACGTCAAATGTGCAATAAAAACCCAACTTAATAAAACAATAATAAAAACTAAGATTAATAGATGAAATAACAATATTTGTCAAAGACAACAGAGCTCGCCGGGGCAACCAAATTCAAATAGCAGAAGCTTTTTGTAAGTAGGTAAATCTTTCAAGGTCAAGGTTAAAACGTCAAAATTTGGATACGTAATGAAAGGTCTTGTCACAAGGAATACACAAATGAAATATTTTAAAAACTCTATCTTTAAATATGCATACATTTGTACGTTATGACCAAGGTTAAAGTCTTTTTAAGTAGGTCAAACATCAAGGTTAAGGTCACAATGCCAAAATTTGGTACCCAATCAAAGGTCTTGGCATAAAGAATACACATAGGAAATATTAAAGCCATGTTTTAATGGTTCTAAAGATATGTTCCAATTAAAGTTTTTGTTTACGGAGAACGACAATAACGACGTCGACGCCAACGGCGACACCGGGGTAATGACAATAGCTCTCCGGACATTCGTCACGTCGAGCTGAAAAGAAATAAAAATGGAAAAAGTTTTTTTTTTTCTCAACTTCTATAAGTTTATGATTGTTTGATAAAAGTCATTGGTACTTACTTATTAATCTTGAAAAGAAAGGGGCATAAGTATTTTTGTGTCCCCTTTACCTTTAATAGTGGAGAAAGTTCCCGCCGTCCTCGGCCAAGATGCAATACAATAAAATAAAATCTGTTTAGCAGATTACATAAAGTGAATAATCCGAGATTATATGACTGACTGTTCTTGTGTTGGATTAGCTCCAAAGGAGCCAAACTTTCCATTGGAAAGCGGTTAACAGTGTAAACTCCATGAGAATATAAAAAAGACCATTAGAAAGGTTCACAACATGACTCTCCTTGCTTCAGGGCAACTCCCTCTCCACACTGAACTTCACCTATATCCAAATATATATACGCACATTTACACAAATGGGTTTTCTGAGTGAATAAATAATGAATGAGATAACATCAAATGTCACTTACTCTAGATAAATGCACAATAGTGGCCCAGAATCGCCAGTTTTTTTTAGATTCGTGAATCTCAATTGATTTGAACGTCTCCTAGCCAAGTGTCTACTCTCCCGTGATCTCAGGCCAATATCTACATACTAAAATTTCCAGAAATACGAATTGGGAGATCAAAGATAGGGCATCTGATTAGCAAATCATCTGTAGAGAGAGGGGCTTCTATTTCAATGCATCAGGGGCTCTATTTGGATAAAATTATTTAATTAATCTATAAATTAACATTGATTCTTTAAATCTTTAATTTTACGTTATTACTTCAATGTGTGGATTTCATAACTTACAGATTTGATGTTTTTACGTAAGAAATTTCGCATGTTTTTGGAATCCCCTCGCAGGAAGATTTTGTAAAAATTAAGGTGAATTACGTATAGTAAACTGTTAAAATTTCGAAAGAGGAGGGGCTGATGAACATTTTGATATATGGGTTATATAAAGCCAAGATAATGAAAATTGTGTAAATCTTGTTGGAAACTTGGTAATTTATCATGGGACCTGGAAATGCCACAAATGTTTTAGGGTCGGGGTTAAAAGTATGTGTCGTTCGGAAGGCAAGACACACAGACAGACAAATAATCTTGTCTTACCAGAAACATGCATACAAATATGGTCCATATGGTAAACTCTCTCAGAAAACTAATGGTGCTGTTAAATATTATTTCTTTTACTTCATCTGTATAAAATTTAAAAATGAAATAAATTGGTTTGGTTATTGATTTATTTAATATGATTTTATATAATAAGTTGGCGTAAATGAAGCGAAAACTATCATACGACGAAAATATTTCATAGTTCAACAATAAATGAACAAAATAAATGTGAACTAAGGGAGCAACCATTTGATTTTTATGGAGGGGGGGGGGGGCAGGAATTTTGGGGAAAAAATAATCCGGCCAAAAGGGCCGGCAAAACAATAACAATAATTGTCAATAAATAAATAAATAAAAAAAAAGTAATAATCCGGCTCTGAAATTTGGCAAAAAAAAAAAAAAAAAAAAAAAAATATTCAGGCAGGTGAAAGTCTTCCTGCCCCCGCCCCCAATAAAATTCAAGTGGTTGCTCCCTAACACTGTGTATTACACCATACTACATGATCAAAACAGATGATCATTATATCTAAGACTTGGGATTCACCGTCCACAGAAAACTTTTTTATACTGCAAAGGGAACAAGTGTAAAATATATCAGTAGCTGTTGCAATCTCACAGTGTTTCTTATAGCCACATTCTACGATAGACATTAATGGACTCATGAAAACCGGAGGTCAGACAAGGTGCATGGGTGTAGCGTCTCGTGTTTGGCTAATCATACCGGCCATGCTGCCTAAAACATACAGCCGACACACTAAAATATTTCGTAATAGCTAGAAAAAGATCTACATTTAAACACATGGTGCTTTAAGCAAATAATGAAAATACATGTATCTCAAACTTGTGTAGATTATTCTTCGTTTATAGTTTTATAAACCCCATATGCAAAGCTTTAAGCAAGAAGAAAGACACAGTTTAAGTTTTAAACTAACTTATGCAGTCATATTTGATCGTTTAACAAGTAATACGCATTAGATCTATTAACCCAGTCTTAATACATTTCAATATTTTTCAAAATGTCTCTTTCTTTTACTTATTTTTAATGCTCCCCTGTATGTAATATGCTCTCAAGCCATCTCAAATTAGTAGCCGCATACACTCATTGTGTAGTTCTCCAAGCAGTAGAGATATGTCAACGTCAACAACAACAGGAACGACATGGACGAAGAGCTACCCTTTTAAGCGTGGTTTATCAAGCGAATAAAAAAGAGATGAGCTGTGAAGTAAGTTACATTTATCTTAATAAAATTCATTGGGTATATTGACCCGGCCATCTATTGCGGTAACAAAATCTATTTCAAGTACTAGGAAGAAACGCTTACACAAGTAAAACTCCTTAGATGCATTTGATTTGAGTATATAGCGTCCGATATAAGAGGGAATAAAACTTTTAGTCGGTGAGTAAACTTCGTATTATATTTTAACGTTCGTATACAATGGGCGTATAAATTGTCGGTACAATAATGAAATGGGAATCTAGCAATATGGTGGTTGTATGATACATTAATTTAGTTGTACACTATATGGATGAAAAAATGGTGTATGGATGATATTTTAATTGTACACTGTATTGATAACATATTGGTATATGACATATTGGTGTATGGATGGCATTAGTTGTACACTGTATAGATGAAATTCGTGTATGGATGACATTAGTTGTACACTGTATTGATGATATTGGTGTATGGATGGCATATTAGTTGTACACGGTATGGATGACAATGGTGTATGGATGACATAAGTTGTACACGGTATGGATGACAATGGTGTATGGATGACAAATTAGTTGTACACGGTATGAATGACATTGGTTTATGGATGCCATATTAGTCGTACACTGTATAGATGACATTGGTGTATGGATGGCATATTACATGTAGTTGTACACGGTATTGATGACATTGGTGGATAGATGACATATTAGTCGTACACTGTATGGATGGCATTGGTGTATGGATAACATATAAGTTGTGCTGTATGGATGACAAATTGGTGTATGGATGACATTGGTGTATGGATGATATATTAGTTGTACACTGTATAGATGACATTGGTGTATGGATGGCATATTGGTAGTACACGGAATGGATGTGTATGGATGACATTAGTTGTACACTGTATAGATGACATTGGTGTACGGATGACATATTAGTTGTACACGGTATGGATGACATTGGTTTATGGATGATATATTAGTCGTACACGGTATGGATGACATTGGTGTATGGATGACATTAGTCGAACACTGTATAGATGACATTGGTGTATGGATGACATATTAGTTGTACACTGTATGGATGACATTGGTGTATGTATGACATATTAGTTGTACACGGTATGGATGACATTGGTGTATGTAGGACATATTAGTTGTACACGGTATGGATGACATCGGTGTATAAATGACATATTAGTTGTACACAGCATGAATGACACTATATGGATGAAAAATTGGTGTATGGATGATATGTTAATTGTACACTGTATTGATAACATATTGGTATATGAATGACATTGTTTGTACACTGTGTGGATGACATATTGGTGTATGGATGGCATTAGTTGTACACTGTATAGATGAAATTGGTGTATGGATGACATTAGTTGTACACTGTATTGATGATATTGGTGTATGGATGGCATATTAGTTGTACACGGTATGGATGACAATGGTGTATGGATGACATATTAGTTGTACGTGGTATGGATGACAATGGTGTATGGATGACATATTAGTTGTACACGGTATGAATGACATTGGTTTATGGATGCCATATTAGTCGTATACTGTATCGATACCATTGGTATATGGATGGCATATTAGTTGTACACGGTACTGATGACATTGCTGTATGGATGACATATTAGTCGTACACTGTATAGATGACATTGGTGTATGGATGGCATATTACATGTAGTTGTACACGGTATTGATGACATTGGTGCATGGATGACATATAAGTTGTGCTGTATGGATGAAAAATTGGTGTATGGATGGCATTGGTGTATGGATGATATATTAGTTGTACACTGTATAGATGACATTGGTGTATGGATGGCATATTAGTTGTACACGGTATGAATGACATTGGATTATGGATGATATATTAGTCGTACACGGTATGGATGACATTGGTGTATGGATGACATATTAGTTGTACACAGTATGAATGGCATTGGTTTATGGATGCCATATTAGTCGTACACTGTATAGATGACATTGGTGTATGGATGGCGTATTAGTTGTACACGGTATTGATGACATTGCTGTATGGATGACATGTTAGTCATACACTGTATGGATGACAATGGTGTATGGATGACATATTAGTTGTACTGTATGGATAAAAAATTGGTGTATGGATTGCATTGGTGTATGGATGTTATATTAGTTGTACACTGTATTTGTGACATTGGTGTATGGATGGCATATTGGTAGTACACGGAATGGATGTGTATGGATGACATTAGTTGTACACTGTATAGATGACATTGGTGTACATATGACATATTAGTTGTACACGGTATGAATGATATTGGTTTATGGATGACATATTAGTCGTACACTGTATGGATGACATTGGTGTATGGATGACATATTAGTCGTATACTGTATCGATACCATTGGTATATGGATGGCATATTAGTTGTACACGGTACTGATGACATTGGTGTATAGATGACATATTAGTTATACATTGTATAGATGCCATTGGCGTATGGATGGCATTAGTTGTACATTGTATAGATGGCATTGGTGTATGGATGACATTAGATGTACACTGTATAGATGACATTCGTGTATGGATGACATATTAGTTGTACAATGTATGGATGACATTGGTGTATGTATGACATATTAGTTGTACAATGTATGGATGACAATGGTGTATTGATGACATATTAGTTGTACACGGTATGAATGACATTGGTTTATGGATGCCATATTAGTCGTACACTGTATAGATGACATTGGTGCATGGATGGCATATTAGTTGTACACGGTATTGATGACATTGCTGTATGAATGACATATTAGTCATACACTGTATGGATGACATTGGTGTATGGATGACATATTAGTTGTACTGTATGGATAAAAAATTGGTGTATGGATTACATTGGTGTATGGATGTCATATTAGTTGTACACTGTATTTGTGACATTGGTGTATGGATGGCATATTGGTAGTACATGGAATGGATGTGTATGGATGACATTAGTTGTACACTGTATAGATGACATTGGTGTACGGATGACATATTAGTTGTACACGGTATGAATGATATTGGTTTATGGATGACATATTAGTCGTACACTGTATGGATGACATTGGTGTATGGATAACATATTAGTTGTGCTGTATGGATGACAAATTGGTGTATGGATGACATTGGTGTATGGATGATATATTAGTTGTACACTGTATAGATGACATTGGTGTATGGATGGCATATTGGTAATACACGGAATGGATGTGTATGGATGACATTAGTTGTACACTGTACAGATGACATTGGTGTACGGATTGGTTGTACACGGTATGACTGACATTGGCTTATGGATGATATATTAGTCGTACACGGTATGGATGACATTGGTGTATGGATGACATTAGTTGAACACTGTATAGATGACATTGGTGTATGGATGGCATATTAGTTGTACACGGTATGGATGACATTGGTGTATGATGACATATTAGTTGTACACGGTATGGATGACATTGGTGTATGGATGACATATTAGTTGTACACAGCATGAATGACATTGGTTTATGAATGACATTTTAGTTATACACACCATGAATGACATTGATTTATGGATGACATTGTAGTCGTACACGGTATTGTTGACATTGCTGTATGGATGACATTAGTTGTACATTGTATAGATAACATTGGTGTATGGATGACATATTAGTTGTACACGGTATGGATGACATTATTGTATGGATGACATATTAGTTGTACACAGCATGAATGACATTGGTTTATGAATGACATTTTAGTTATACACACCATGAATGACATTGGTTTATGGATGACATAGTTGTCATACACGGTATGGATGACATTGCTATGTAGACGACATTAGTTGTACATTGTATAGATGACATTGGTGTATGGATGACATATTAGTTGTACACGGTATAGATGACATTGCTGTATGGATGACATTAGTTGCACACTATATAGATGACGTTGGTGTATGGATGACATATTAGTTGTACACGGCATGGATGACATTAGTGTATGGATGACATTAGTTGTACACTGTATAGATGACTTTGGCGTATGGATGACATATTACTTGTGCACGGTATGGATGACAATGGTGTATGGATGACAAATTAGTTGTACACGGTATGAATGACATTGGTTTATGGATGACATATTACTCGTAGACTGTATGTACAATGTATAGGTGACATTGGTGTATAGATGACATATTATTCGTACACAGTATGGATGACATTGGTGTATGGATGGCATATTGGTGTATGGATGACATATTAGTTGCAGACGGTATGAATGACACTTTAGTGTATGGATGACATATTGGTATATGGATGACATATCAGTTGTACACTTAATGGATGGCATTGGTATATGGATGATGTATTAGGTGTACGCTTTATAGATGACATTGGAGTATGGATGGCATATTGGTTGTACACAGTATGGATGACATTGGTGTATGGATGACATTAGTTGTACATTGTATAGGTGATATTGGTGTATAGATGGCATATTAGTTGTACACTGTATTGATGACATTGGTTTATGGATGGCATATTAATTGTACACTGTATTTATGGCATTGATGTATGGACGTCATTATAGTTGTACACTGTATGGATGACGTTGGTGTATGGATGGCATTAGTTGGTACACTGTATGAATGACATTGGTGCATCGATGACATACTTATTGTACAATGTATGGATGACCTTTGAGTTTGGATGACATTAGTTGTACACGATATGAAAGACATTGGTGTATATATGACATATTAGTCGTACACAGTATGGATGACATATTGGTTGTACACGGTATGAATGACAATTTAATGTATGGATGTTATTGGTGTATGGATGACATTAGTTGTACACTGTATAGATGACGTTGGTGTATAGATTACATATTAGTTGTACAGTGTAAAGTTGACATTGGCGTATGGATGACATTAGATGTACACTGTATAGATGACATTGGTGTATAGATGACATATTAGTTATACACACCATGAATGACATTGGTTTATGGATGACATAGTTGTCATACACGGTATGGATGACATTGCTGTGTAGACGACATTAGTTGTACATTGTATAGATGACATTGGTGTATGTATGACATATTGGTTGTACACTGTATGGATGACATTGGTGTATGGATGACATTAGTTGTACACTGTACACTGTAGATGACGTTGGTGTATAGATGACATATTAGTTGTACATTGTATAGATGACATTGGCGTATGGATGACATTAGTTGTACACTGTATAGATGACATACGTGTATGGATGACATATTAGTTGTACAATGTATGGATGACATTGGTGTATGGATGACAAATTAGTTGTACACGGTATGAATGACATTGGTTTATGGATGACATATTAGTCGTAGACTGTATAGATGACTTTGGTGTATAGATGGCATATTGGTTGAACACGGTATGGATGACATTGGTGTAGGGATGACATTAGTTGTACACTGTATAGATGATATTGGTGTATGGATGACATGTTAGTTGTACACTGTATAGGTGACATTGGTGTATAGATGACGTATTAGTCGTACACAGTATGGATGACATTGGTGTATGGATGACATATTGGTATATGGATGACATATTAGTTGCACACGGTATGAATGACAATTTAGTGTATGGATGACATTGGTGTATGGATGACATATTAGTTGTACACTTAATGGATGGCATTGGTATATGGATGATATATAAGGTGTACACTATATAGATGACATTGGAGTATGGATGGCATATTGGTTGTACACGGTATGGATGACATTGGTGTATGGATGACATTAGTTGTACACTGTATAGATGACATGACATTGGTGTATGGATGACATATTAGCTGTACACTGTATAGATGACATTGGTGTATGGATGACATATTAGTTGTACACTGTATTGATGACATTGGTGTATGAATGACATTAGTTGTACACTGTAAAGACGACATTGGTGTATGAATGGCATATTAATTGTACACTGTATTGATTACATTGGTGTATAGATGACATACTAGTTGTACACTGTATAGATGACATTGGTGTATAGATGGCATATTAGTCGTACACTGTATGGATGACATTGGTGAATGGATGACATTGGTGTATGGATGGCATTAGTTGTACAATATATGGATAGCCTTGGGGTATGGATGACATTAGTTGTACACTGTATAGATAACATTGGTGTATGGGTGACATATTAGTTGTACACGGTATGGATGACATTGGTGTATGGATGACATGTTAATTGTACACTGTATTGATGACATTGGTGTATGGATGACAAACTATGTTACCACTGTATGCATGACATAATGACAGTGAATGTTTGGGATGGCAAACCTATATGATACGTACATGAAGTGACCACTCTGAGCTTTGACACCTGTAGAAAACGTTCTAAAGTAACCAACACGAGACCAAAGGAAGGTTGACTTTAAAGATGTTTGCATATTGTAGTACAATATTAATATATCCCCATTTCTGATTTTCAAAGTAAAAATATATATAAAATCATTTATCAAATACAAGTATTTATAGTACTGAGTGGTGTATAAAGATTTTTCTGATATGATTGATAGTTACGTGTCATCGTTTGTAGTTTTACATTTATATCTGAGGTAAATTTACACTCTCTTAGATAGTAAGTGGTTGATTATTTCGTTTTGAGGAAGAGAGAGAGAGAGAGAGAGAGAGAGAGAGAGAGAGATAGAGAGAGAGAGAGAGAGAGATAGGCTGGCACATTTCATACGGCCTGGATATTTATTTTCAAAATGATCCGAGAAAGAAAATTTATTTAAAAATAAAAAGCCAAATAAACAAATAAAACCAAAAAAAATAAATCCCCAAATAAAAACAAACATCCACCTCATCAATTAAACAAAACAATAATAGTAGTAATAATAAAACCCATCCCCCTAAAAGACACGGTCCAATTGAACCATTGAAATAAGATCTAAATTTGGAAGGGGTCTAGGATCCTCCCCTATAATAATTTGAGTAAAATTGGTACATGACACGGTCCAATTGAACCATTGAAATAAGATCTAAATTTGGAAGGGGTCTAGGATCCTCCCCTATAATAATTTGAGTAAAATTGGTACAGAATAGGAATTCTAGACCCTCTGACATATAAAAAGCATGCCACTGCCTTTGTCTCCTACAACTTAACTTCATAAAACTTTTGAAAAAGTGAGAACAAATTCTTATCAAAAATTCTGTGTATTAATCCACATGTTACCATAAATTTCTTTCGTTTCTTTTTTTTCTTTTTCTTTCTTTCTTTCTTTTCTTTTTTTCTTGGATAGGGAAACTGTGTTTGATACATACATGTAACCACACCAATTGAATGACGTTTGTTACTTCAATTGACCGTTCTAGGTCGGTATCGTAACCGCAGTACAATCGAATATTTTTGTAATGTCATTTTTCGGTGAATATTCTACTATTATCATTTTTGGTGTACATGTCCTTGGTGATTTTTGTCATACAGCTTTGTCAGATATCTTTAATTTTCTGTCTTATACAGTACATGTAAAATCAAGATTTGTAGCCTATATTTATTCCTTTAATATGAGGGTAAAGGTATAAATATAGGTTCTTGTAACGTTTGCCTTCTGCAATATGCAGATGATACAGCTTTATTTCTTGACTGTACTGAGAAAAACCTCAAAAGTGCATTAGATCTTTTGTTTCATTTTTCTAAATATTCAGGCTTAAAGCCTAACATTGATAAAACAAAGGCAATATGGATTGGCTCAAGTTATAAATGTAAATATAATTTGTGTGTGGACACTAAATTGTGCTGGACAAATGAACCGTTTAATGTCTTAGGCATTTACTTTACTGCCAACTTACAAGATATGGAAAAAATTAATTTTGTTGAGAGAGTACAAAGTATCACTAAGCACATTAAGTCATGGTCAAAAAGAAATCTCACCCCACTTGGTAAAATCACAGTTGTAAAATCCATACTTTTACCTTAACTTACCCATCTTTTTATTTCTTTGCCAAAACCATCTTCAAAAACTATTTTACAACTTTATTTGGAACAATAAAAAAGACGTACGTTGCACGTAACATTATCACACAAGATTACCAGAGAGGAGGTTGCAGAATGGTTGATATAGAAAATTTTATAAAATCTCTAAAAATCACCTGGATTCGCAGACTTTTTACTTCAGAATGTATTTGGTCTCAATTATTCAATATAATAGTTAATAGTGATATTAAATCCATCTCTCATTTCGGTGCTGCTTTCGTTACCAAAATAATGCAAAAAACTGCGAACCCTTTTTGGAAAGAAGTCCTAAATTCTCTATCAGAATTTCAATCAAAATTAATCCCAAATTCAGTAAATGACATTCTGCTTTCACCTTTATGGTATAACTTCCATCTCAAAATTAACAATGAATCAATATTTTTTGAAAGACTTTACAAAAGGGGATTTCTTCTTGTCCAAGGTTTGTCTAATTGTTCTACACCTACAGATTTTTGGAAGCAAACATATCTAAATCCCGTTGTAATCACAAATGACACTAAGCTTAGATGGTTTCAGATTAGACTTACACATAGAATACTTGCCACTAATAAATTGCTATTTACTTTTAAAATCAAGGACTCTTTACTTTGAAATATATGTAAAGCAGAGACAGAATCCATTACACATCTATTTGTTTTCTGTACACCTGTAAAAGCTTTGTGGACAGAGCTTAATAACTGGATTCTACTTAATACAAACATTACCATCTTTTTATCCCCTATTCATATACTATTTGGTATTCATCAAAAGAATTTTAGAACATTAAATCTAATTATTATTTTATTGAAATATTACATATATTCAAAGTCAAGGCAAAGTATCAAAATAACATTCAATGGTTTCAAAAATTATCATTAAAATTACTATGAAAGTGAAAAATACATATATTATAATAATGGGAATTTGGAGCAATTTAATAAGACATGGGATGATTGGAGGGAACTAGTCAATTAAAAGTTATATATGTATACATACTTATTGAAAAATATATACAACAGCTATATTAATATTTGTACTTCATCCTTACCTTAATGCATTACTATATACCTATACACTTGTCTGAATTTTATATGTATATATGTGTGTATTTATATGTCCATGTTTACATTATTTCATTATAATTTCAATATGCATGGTTATGTCCATACATTTCTTTGAATTTTTTATGTGTATATGACTTGTATGTTTATTCATGTATACATGTGTACATTATTGATACATCAGATGCTTATAATATCACATGTATATTAAAAAAAACCCCAAAAAACAACAAAAAAAACCCCCCAAAAACAAATGAAACCCCCTAAATCAACACTACTGCTTATCAACCCCCAAAGTCTTTATCATACAGGTATACAATATCATAATGTCATTTCTCACATTAGATACTATGCTATTGCATTCATAATTTCTATTGTATTTTACATACTGAAACAGAATTAGAAGATTTGTAGTCAGCAAAAAGGTTTTCGTTTCAGATATGTACTTTTTGTGTAGATGATGCTCAAAGCATTTATTTTCGAGCAAGAAAAGTTCAGCTATTATTTTCAGGTTTTTGGAGGACATACTGTTTATTTCGATTATCTCCTAACCCTCTTTTCTGTATATAATGATCGTCTACCTAGCTATTTGGCTTAAATTCTAAAGGTCCAGCATGGGTTCCAACCTCACTGAAGTCTCTGCGCTTTATATGTGAATTCGAAACATAGGTCAAAATACCCAACAGTGCCCTTACCAGACAGGTGAAATAGTTCGTGCTTTAAACATTGAACAACTCACATAAAATATCAACCTCTACGTCTCTGAAAATGCTTTAAAGACATTTTATGATTTCGACTCGATCTTTGAAGGCCGCTGATCTACATGAATTGAACACCACATGAAAGCCCAGCTGTTTGTCTTGCCATTATACATTACAGACAAGAACAAAAGATTCTGTAACATGTGCTAGCTTATATTTCCGTTTATTCATTATTTCAAAACCCCCTATCGATTATAAAATGTATAATGCAATCATGCGGATTTAACGAGGAACTATTTTACGTTTCTCACAAATACACTGTTTATAGATATATATTTATTATTAATATATCACATTTTTGAACCGTTATACATATCGCCGGTTTATCCAATCTCCTTATTCTTGGTGTCAAACAGGATCTACTTTTGGCAGTACCTTATGTGAATTAGTGGATACGGATGACCAGCACTATTGAGAACATGACCTCGTGTTTGAGGAGGATCATTTGGATTCTAGGGTGTATTGGAGGTAATTATTTCAGCAAATCATTTAATGTATCGTTATATAAATACTCTACGCCTTAATCTACAAGCCTTTTCTGTATTAAACACTTCATAAGTTTTGTTATCAACGATGGAGCACTCGGAGCAAGCTCGCTTAATTCGAATGATATTGTGTACGATATAGATTTAATCAGTCTAATTAAGCGAACTCAATGGTTAGCCGCACAGGTGCATATGAATACTTCATACGGTTAGTGACCTCCTTATTAGTCGCCTACCGGCGAATTTCGGCGAAGGGGACATTAGGTTTTGTACTCCATCCGTCCGTCAGTCAGTTCGTCTGTCAGGCCGACAATTTTTTCAGTCATGTTTGCAGATAATTATTTGATATTTGGTGCATTACTTTACCATGACAAATTACAGATCAAGTTCGAAATTTGTTCCGGTTCGTAAATGTTTTGCTGAGTTATGGTCCTTGGACTTAGAAAATTAATGCACAAACTCTGTTTTCTGCAGTTTACTCTCATACTTGCAGATGTTCATTTGAAATTTGGTACATTGCTTTACAAGTTTTAAATCGAGTTCTAATTTGTTCCAGTTTGTCAATTTATTTTGTTTAGTTATGGGCCTTGGACTTAGAAGATTAATTAAAAAAAGACACACAAACAGACAAAGAAACAAACAAACAACCCCCCCCCCCAATAAAAAAAACCCCCCAACAATAACAACCCAAACCCTCAGTTTTTCTCTTTTCGTGGGGTCATGCTTGCAGATGTCCATTTGATATTTGGTACATTGCTCTACCATGACAAGTACAGATCAAGTTCAAATTTTGTTTTCTCGTGATGAAGTTTGAGGAATTCCAGGACTCGTGTACAACACCAGGTAAATGCCTTTAATGGATGGGTGGTGTTTATCATTTCAGACTTCATATTCATTAATAACTATCTGTTTCATTTTTAACTCCCTGTGACAAAATGAAATACGGAATCTTGATTTGTCATATATGGCTTTTATTTTTTTGGCCCTAGTTGAAGTAGTAGTAGTTGTAGTAGTAGTGGTGGTGGTGGTGGTGGTGATGATAGTAGTAGTAGTAGTAGTAGTTTTAAGTAAGTTTGCTATCATATGATATATAAGTGAAGAAAATTATAATATAGCAACGACAATAAAGTGAAATAATAATTTAATTTAAATATATGTCTCTTTTCAGTGTTTTGCATTGTTTACCTCCAATTTATCAATTTTTTGCCAACTCAATACATGCCCTTGCATTACCTGAGAAATACTGACAATGCATCGACCTTAGGTAAGGAATACCTTACTACTTACTCTATAAAGTCATTTTATGTTCCTACTTACTCTATAAAGTCATGTTATATTCCTACTTACTCTATAGTCATTTTGTGTTCCTACTTACTCTATAAAGTCATGTTATGTTCCTACTTACTCTATAGTCATTTTATGTTCCTACTTACTCTATAAAGTCATTTTATGTTCTTACTTACTCTATAAAATCATGTTATGTTCCACTTACTCTATAAAGTCATTTTATGTTCCTACTTACTCTGTAAAGTCATTTTATGTTCCTACTTACTTTATAAAGTCAGTTTATGTTCCTACTTACTCTATAAAGTCATTTTATGTTCCTACTTACTCTATAAAGTCATGTTATGTTCCTACTCACTCTATAAAGTCATATTATGTTCTTACTTACTCTATAAAGTCTAGTTATATTCATACTTCAAATACCTTATCTTATAGAGTATCTTATAGAACTTATATTTATACAATCTGATTAAAACCATATCTTTATTCCGCTTCTCTGTTTGTCCCATTGCGCATCCGATATTACTGATATTAATAACGTGCGTTTTGTTATTTTATCTTTTATTTTGACTGATTAATCACTCATTTAACAATATTAAACAAAAATATCAAAATAGTAATAAGGAAACAGCTAATGATAGTTTCAAGCTAGCAGCACATTTCATCTAACTTTATTCTGCAGATGTGGAAAAGAAGTCAAATACTCATTTGCATGCAGCTGACCAACGCAGCGTTGTGGAGCTGCAAGTGGGGTCGGAATACATCACAACTTGTAGGATTTAATTAATATATGATATTTAGAAAATAATTTTAAGATTTGCTGTTGTATCGATTGACAGGTATTAATATAAAAAGATTCTTATTTTCAATATGGTTAACTGTGTACATTGACATCTCGGTATTAAGTCTCCTTATTACAATTTTAAAATTTTATACCTATTACTGGAACTAGTTGACAACACTTTGTTTTAAATCTCTTTTCCAAACACTATAATATACTTTTAAGTCATATATACAATTTCTACAACGCAGTCTATCTTCACTGACTGAAATAGGCTGAGTGGCCATGGACTCGTGAAACTTTAATATTATCAGTGGCGGATCAAGAATTTCCGAAAGCGGGGGGGGGGGGGATGTGAATTAGCCAAACTACAAAGCAATTTTTGGTTCCAAATCTGGATTTTTACTGTAAATATATGGCGAAAAGGGGGGGGGGGGCTAGGCCCCCTCTAAATTCGCCACATATTTACACTGAATTTGTTTAATTACTTTCTATGACAGTTGTAAAATATATATATCATTGAAGACTTGTATACAAAGATGTAAAATTTTAACAATGCCTGTGTACACATTCATACATATGTATAATGCGCATTGTTGTCATTAGAGCTGGTGTTGTAGCATCGAGTTTTCCCCGCATAGTTTTTCTCTCTGAAAATTGGCATAGAATAGATTTTCCCTACAGAATGCAGTGTCAATAGGGTAGCAAAGTCTCGTCATGTGACATGCGAAATTTCTCGAGAGAAGCTGATACCGGACATTTCTTTGATATATGAACGAAGCCATAAAATGATAAATCAGTGCTTGAGGAACACTTAGAGATAAAAGTATAATTTTGTGGAAATAAAGAACGAAATACTACCTTGAGTCTGTGTCAAAGTTTAGATGAGATTTACAGGAAATTCCGAGTACTTACATGTACCGACAAACCGACGTTTGTGCCAAACAAGCCGAAACTTTCTAACATATTGTTTCTGGATTCTGTCATTTGTCGGAGGACACTTTTTTCTAAGAAAGATGTAATAGGAAGACTGGTTTATTTGGACAAAAAATAATGTAATTTGCACATAAAAGACACTACCTTTGCAGTGGCGGATCCAGAATTCTTGAAAAAAAGAGGGGGCACATGTGTATTAACCAAACTACTCAGTCATTTTTTGTGCCAAATCTGGATTATAACATAAATATGTGGCTAAAAGGGGGCCCCGACACCCCCCCCCCCTAAATCCGCCACTGCTTTGACACTATTTCTGGTAGAGTGATTACGTTTCTATATAGACGATATCTATAGGTAACAGGAAATATATGCTGGGTCGGGTTTTTTCCCATTGGGGGATGTTATATCAGTCTAGTTTATCCGGGGTGGGGGATTCTACTCTGAGTCGATTTAATTATAATAATTTATGTTGCAACATCTGGGAGAACTATGTAGGGGGAAAGTCTAAGCTATAACACCGGGGTTGGGGGAGATGAACTATGTGGGGCAAAGTCTATGCTACAACACCGACATACAGAGAAGATCGGCATCGTGCTTGATTAGGGGCCGAGAGGTCCCGGGTTCGATACCGACTTGTGAATCGACGTTTTTCTAATGTTAGAGATTGACCATTGTCTCCGGAACGGAACGAAAATATGGACAAACCAAAAGTATTAGCTGCAGTGAATATATAATTCTAATGCATGTTGATTCTCCAGAATGTATGAGAGTGTTCATAATTTGGTTAATAAACCTGCTAAATTCCGCAATATCTTTACATGTACTAGATATACATTTTGATACTGGTTCTTTTCTTTTATAGCCAGAGTTATCAACAGAAAACAGATTTTAATTTTAACATACATGCGCAGTGGGTCGACGATGATGTCGGAGATACTGAGGCATGGCGGAAACTTCTTTTATAGTTTTGAACCATTATGGAAAATTTACGGTAAATGTTATCGGAGGGAACAGGATGTATGTTGTAGGAATAGTAGTTGTAGGTAAGGGACATAATAATTTGTATTTTTGATAGACATGTATATACATGTAGATTAAAGCCTCATAGTTCATAGCTTTTGAATGTTTGCCTAAGCATTGGGAGGGGGGGGGGTGTCTTGGGCGAATCCTGCAATGTTTGAAAAGTTGAGGGATTTCGATCCTTGTGTTGATAAAGTTTGTCTTGAAAAGGAATATATGGGGTTCATTTTTAAAATGGGACAAAAATACCTTTTTTGTAAACTTTGCAATTCAAATGGGCGGGGAATTCCAACTTCTAGATACCCCTCTGGATCAAAGAACGTGTCATATAAATGACCTTTTTAAACATCAAAGAATATCGGTGTGCCTTTCCATTTATAATATTTTTAAAGGAATAAGCGTTCTGTATATTCATCTCAAAATAAGTATGCAACATCTCTTTCAGAATGCAGCGCGGTGAATTAGAAGACCTTTCAGAGACTGTAACCATTTTGAAATCAATTTTCGAATGTAATTTCGACAATCTCCCTATGGAAGTCTTCGAATCCTTTATGCAATTTGGAATCAGCAGTGGTGCTGAAGTTCTGCGAAATGAAAGTTGCTTCAAAAAGGATATACAGGAATCGTCTTTCACATGGTGTAAAACATACATTTCCTCACTATGCAAGTCATCATCAGGAGTTATTATAAAAACACTTCGAATTGCGTCGGATACATTAAAATATTTACTGGCAGTTGCTCCAAATGTTCAGATTGTACATTTATTTCGGGATCCCAGAGCAGTGTTAAGATCTCGTCTTATTGTGGCCGACATGAAGCGATCGACAATCAGCATAAAGGTATTTGCACGAGAATTGTGTCGGCGCATTTATCAGGATGTGAAGACTTTTCAGTTGAACAATTTTACTTATTTGCCGGTGATGTACGATTGTTTGGTTCAGAATCCGTTTCCTGTCATCAATCATCTTTACTTTAAACTGGGTTTAAATATGACACTCGAGGTACATAACTGGCTGAAGGAATATCTGATGGGTGACAATGGGGGGTCCAAGTCGGGAATCTTTATGTTTGGTGTTCATTCGAAAAATGCTTCATTGGTTGCTAATGCGTGGCGCATTTCTATGCCCTTTAAAATGGTGCTGGATATAGACTCTAGTTGTAATGAATTATATAAGACTGTGGGGATCAGAACATTTTTATCTATCCAGTCGCTGAAGGATATAAACTTTTCTTCATTTTATGAAACTTCATATACACACGAAACATGTTCAAATAATAAAAAGGAAAAAGTATTAAAATACAGGGATACAGACGAATAGGTGCTACTTATTTATGAATTGTTTAATAACTCCTTGTTTTTGCCATTGTTTTATCGAAAATAAAAAAAAGTCACTGAGTATACGATTCTTCATCTTTTGTGTGGTAATGCTGAACTTATTTCTAAGATCGAGCCTGAAATAAATTTAATTTTGTTTATTTGTTTGTTTGGTTGATTCTTGTTTTACGTCACACGTATATGGTGACGGCACCTGCCTGATGCAAGGCACAGAAATTTAGAGCTATAGAACATACCCACCTGTAGCAGTGAGGGATCTTTTATGTAGCAAGTCTATCATGACATGGGACCTACGTTTTTACTATCTCTTGTAAACAATGGGACACAGATAAACTACCAGATGTAGTCGAGTCATAAAATGAGAAAATATATGTCATAATTTCAAATAATTCTCTTCAACAATGAATTAGTAACTCGGATTTGGATTTTACTGAGTTTTACTGTATCGATAAATAGAATTAACCCATTCTGCATGACAATTTATTTGAAAGTTTGATAATGGAATAGATTCAAATGAAATGATTGACTTAAGTATTTTCTCAATTTATGGCGCCGAAAACAGGACCTCTCGATGATTGAGTTACGCCGGCTCGTGTAATACACCGATCCACTTTTCAGCATAGAAAGCGAACTTTTGATTGTTATATTCATGGGCGGATCTAGAAATTTTTAAAAGGGGGGGGGGGTCGGCATTTTCCCGCAAAATCAACATTGCTTTATTTTATGAAATTCAATATATAAGACTTTCATGTCCAAAGTCGACATATACACTTAAACCCTAGGTATTTTCTTTTTGTCAGCCCGAACAGTGAAAACTATGTACTGCAATTGCTCTTTGTTTGCTGTGACAAAGAGCATGCATTACTGGTGAAAGCAATACTAAGCATGAGTGAGACAATAATTGCTCATGGTTTCAGAAGACCACGTGGGGCATCTTCAGGATATAGGACAGACAAATTGTCATTTTCGGCATCTCTTGGAATATTTGCAGTTTGGAGGATATCGTATCTTTCAATATTTTTGAAATACAACGACGCACAGAACTTTACTTGATTAAAACCTTGACGAGCTGCGTTTCGGAGATGTTGATATAAAGACTGGAAATACGTTTTTCTTGGCGTATCCTGTAAAGGAAATGTCCACCAGGCAATTTTCAAATTTATATTCTATCTATTCTTTTTCGGAGATGTTTGCTTCGGTATGAATACTTGTACCGTGTGAAAGAAAAGGGACTTGGAGAAACTAGAACCCGAACTCGCAACCTTCTATTTAATCACAGTGCTCTACCAACAGATATTCTCAATTCTGACCAACATTACTCAACATTCGTCACATAAAGTCATATTACACATTCTCAGCACCTGCGACCATATATAGGCAGCACAGTTCATTTCATGGAATTATTGACAAGTGCAACCTTGTATGAAATTTGCAGCATAATTTTGATTACTACGGCTTAAAAATCATTTTACACATGTTCCATAATAAACAAGATGTGTTTGTGAAACGCAATGCCACTGGCGGCAACAAAGTCCGGAAAAAGCTATTTTTAGCCTCAAGTGTCACAGTCAATTTCAAAATGCCATTGACCTTGGTGTCATTTGATAGGGCTTTATTAGTTGAGTATGAGTTTCTATCTGTAAGTGTCATGGTTTATAAGTCATGGCGAAGGTTTAAGTTGACAACAGACAGACAAACAAACAGATAGACAGGACAAAACAATATGTCCCCGATGATTCGATCCGGGGCATAAAAATGTACGTGTCCCGTGATTGGGTACTATCACAGGTACTACTAGCCTGTCCCACCCCGTCGGTCAGGCTAATATTTTAGGTAAATCCGCTCACTTTACACGTAAAGGAGAACCTCAATATCAGGGGGCCGAATCAAATAGTCGTTTTTTTACAGGAGCAGTCCATTACTAAGCCAAAAATTATGAGAGAATGCCAAGTTTTCTATACAATAATTAAGATTTTCGAGTATTTAAGTTACAATAAAACATATAAATGGTTTCATTCTAGGCTATTTAATTTGCCTTTCGAACACTCTCTACCTCATTACATACAGCAAATTCAAAAAGACGTGATCCGTCGACAACTGTACTATTTTTACCAAGTCGGGTATTGAGTGACATTACATATTGTTGAGTATTATTTCTTATACATTATTTGAATATTTCATATGTTAGAAATGACTTTAATGCACTTCATCAATCAACAACACATAAAAAGAAAGTACGTATAATGCATGTAATTATCTACAATGCTACTTTTAGTTGACATTAATCCACAAATTCTAGGAGCAAGAACGGTTAAACCCAAAAATGTGGGAGGCATCCTAATCACACATAGCTTACATATCGCTTTATTAGAACATGTACATGTACTTTAAATGTGTATGTTTGAAATTGTTGCGTAAACGTGCATCGGCATATCGTATGGCATATTGCGATGCATTTGCTCAAAATTCGTATTGCGATATAATCCCTATACGGTTTTGTCTTTTATAGCTTGGAATACTGCTTAAAACTTTTGAGTCAATAGTATCTAAAGTTATAATGTACAATACATTAAGATTACTGACATTTTAACTGTAAATGTTCAAAACGTAATACGAAAGTGAATAAAGTCATGTATCTGTGGCACTCACAACAATGTACCACAGTGATCATGCATGGGTCCCTGAAATTTAGAGGTGAGACTAGCACCCGAGCTAAAAAAACTTTTACGCTTGTTCGATTCTAAGCCTGTATTCAAACTCCAAACCCCTTCTCACTCTTGAGTTTGAGTACGGGTGAGGTTATAATCTTTACGCTTTCGATCCCCATTCCTGTGAGTGCATACAAGCACGGTTCTGAATATGGTCCTATCCGATTTTGAAATTTTTGAGAACATACTCGAGATTGGAGCACGCTGTCATGCTCCAGATATTCTATAACCTCGATAAACTTCGAGTTCGAGCACATAGTCACTTTGGAGCACCGAGTCGTGCTCTAAAATGTTTTATAAAGGTTCTGCTGGGGGAGTGAACGTCTCCTGTTTAACTAGCCACATCGCCACGAATGTCCAAAACATACAAGCTTGCATAATATTACCCTCTGTACGTAACATTTAGTACGACGAAACACTGTAAAGAAAAGGTCATAGCCACACACAACATATGAAAAGGGCGCAGTAACATTTTAGCTATGAATAACCTAACCGTTCTTACTCCTAACTTTATCGTCTTAGTCCTACAAAATTCGGAAAATACTTTGTTTGTACATTTTAAGTCTAGAGTTACCAATTTTAATCTCATTTGTACACTCAAATAAGTAATTAGATTGGTATATGCATAAATAAATTGAGGCGTTCTTCATGAAAGTTTAGAGGAAATTCGGGCGAATTTTTTCATTTGTCGATGCATCACGCTTTATAGGGAGGTTGTCATGTTCCAAGTTTTAAGGCAATTGGATCTTTATCAGTATCATTAAAGAATATGCATGGTTTGAATAGAAATCTCTCATTTACAAAACAGAAAAAAAATATAACTTATCGAAGCGACTCTTTGTCCACTCAATGAGTCTGCTCCCATAAACGACCATTTGATTCGCCTTCATGAATATGTAGCATCAAGGGGTATAAAAGTTAAACTTACCATTTTCATTCACTTTCATATTATTTTATATGCATATATTTTCTTTGTCCGTCTGACGGTTACATAATTGCAAAACATGGCCACTCACCATGTGTAAACTTTACTATGTTGCATTGCATCTCGCTGAGAAATTAATAAAATTTGACAGTTCGAAACCGTTAAAACGACAAACCTTATCCGGCGAGCATCTCTAGACAGCATGCACCGGCGCTCTGAGTGACGGCGTAACACAAATATTATACTATTGTTTATAATGTGTGGATGCCTTCCCTCTTTCTCTCTCTCTCTGGAAGGTCATTTATAGGAATCTCAAAGGGGGGTCGGGACCCCTCGACCCCCCCCCTTCTGGATCCGCCAGTGATATTTATGACGTCATAATCAATTGTCCAACCTTGCGGGACGTCATCAAAATCGTATTTTGCGCTAAAGTTCTTGACATTCGACGAAAGTGGATTGGTATATTCTTGATGTAGCTTTATTTATGGTACGTTTATGTCTCACACATTTAATAATAGAAAATAATGGTGAGGCCTTGTCGTTCTCAGACGACATTAATATTCAATTATAAGTACTATAAGATAGTAGTGGATGTTATATGGTACAAATTTATGGCAGACACATTTGACTGAATTCGCCATTTGAGCGTGTCAAATTAATACTGAAAATACATCGTAGAATGCTACGGTGCCACATGTGCACAAAATGATAACATATATATGTTCCTATAACTGTTTATTATAACCACTAAGCCGTTGTCACTTCATCTTCACGAGTCAAGGGGATGCGCTACGTAAACTTCTCTGTACATACATATGTTCCTGATCATGCGCGGATCCAGAATTTTTTGTCAGAGGGGGTCCAACCAAAAAAGGTAAATTTTTCTCTTAGACGAGGGGGGGGGGGGTGTCCAACCCCCAAAATGCCCAAATATTACCTTTTTTTGGTAAAATTTTCGGATTCCAGGGGGGGGGCCATCCCCCCCTAACCCCCCCCCCCCCCTTCTCTGTATCCGCGCATGCTGATATTGTTTATCATAACTGCTAGGCCGTTGTCACTGCATCTTCACGAGTCAAGGGGATGCGCTACGTTAACTTCTTTACATATGTTCCTGATACTGTTTATCATAACCACTAAGCCGTTGTCACTGCATCTTCACGAGTCAAGGGGATGCTCTACGTAAACTTCTATACATATGTTCCTGATACTGTTTATCATAACCACTAGGCCGTTGTCACTGCATCTTCACGAGTTAAGGGGATACTCTACGTAAACTTCTCTGTACATACATATGTTCCTGATACTGTTTATCATAACCACTAGGCCGTTGTCACTGCATCTTCACGAGTCAAGGGGATGCTCTACGTAAACTTTTCTGTACATACATATGTTCCTGATACTGTTTATCATAACCACTAGGCCGTTGTCACTGCATCTTCACGAGTCAAGGGGATGCTCTACGTAAACTTCTATACATATGTTCCTGATACTGTTTATCATAACCACTAGGCCGTTGTCACTGCATCTTCACGAGTCAAGGGGATGCTCTACGTAAACTTCTCTGTACATACATGTGTTCCTGATACTGTTTATCATAACCACTAGGCCGTTGTCACTGCATCTTCACGAGCCAAGGGGATGCGCTACGCAAACTTCTATACATATGTTCCTGATATTGTTTATCATAACCACTAAGCCGTTGTCACTGCATCTTCACGAGTCAAGGGGATGCGCTACGTAAACTTCTATACATATGTTCCTGATACTGTTTAACATAACCACTAGGCCGTTGTCACTGTATCTTCTGTTTGTCCCATTACGACTAAAGGTCTGGCGAAACTCCGTAAGAGGTCATGTTCTGGTGAACTCTGATTTTCATCCAATCAGTGGATCGGCTACAGATTCCTAGGAATGAAATTAACATCCTTAGTGTGTGTGACCTACAAGGTAGTTTTTGAACAGTGTTTGTTACATATTGCGTCACTATCGCGTGCGTAGCCGAGTCATTGATAGGCTATGGGAAATAACGGTTTCGGTGACTGAAACGTCATCAGAGTTCACCAGAAGAAGACCTCTTACGGGGTTTCGCCAGATCTTTATCCATAATGGGGCAAATAGAGAAGCGGAATAAAGATATGGGTTTAATCAGATTGGACTGACGTTAAAGATGTACTTAAAATTTTCAGTCATGAAATTTTGTAAATCATTCTAAAACTAAGGAGTGTCTCCTTTAGGCATAGTTTTGTCCGTAGATTGATTCTATGGCTCGCCTTTTCAGCCACTTTTGTTTTTACTCTGCTTTTCAAATATTTATATATCACTCGGTCATGAGCATCACTGACAAGATATAAGTTGTCGAAATGCACATCTGTTGCACAAAATTATATATATGTTCTAATACTTTTTATGCTTTAACAACACAGCATAATGTCGTTAGCAATAGAAAGAATTAGAATCATACGAGACTGTCCCAGCGAAGAATATCGTAGAATAAAAACATTTCATGTTGCCTAGCAAAATAGCCTCTAAATTGTCCCATTATTGCGATCGGGTAATTTTGAAAAGCACAATAATGAAGTCTATAATTCTCAAGTATATTGTCTCAGAACCATACAAAGCGTATACATTGAAAGTTACCTGTCCAATGATTGCTGCGTTCAAGTGCTCTTCTGACATGTTCACTAGCCTTGTGTGTCCGATGACGGCGTCTACATAAACATATAGACCTAAACAGAGGAGTCACCCCAAGCAATGAGGCATCTTTTACGTGCCTCGTCTACCTTAGTTTTAATTAACTCGCCCAAAAGACCGAACACCGACGTACGAGTCGCCGGCTGGATCTCTCGATCACGTGACAGACCGGACACCGACGTATGAGTCGCCGGCGGGATCTCTCGATGATGTGCCAGATTCATAGTCATTGTATGTATGCAGTGTTGATTTATTTGAGGTTGTATTCAGGGCGGATGTGGCTAGTCAGCGCTTACGCATTTCGGGTATATTGTCTCACCTCTCGGATATCTGGTCTTACCTCTCGGGTATCTGGTCACTCTCACTTCTCAGGTATCTGGTCTCATCTCTCTGGTATCTGGTTTAACATCTCGGGTATCTGGTCATTCTCACTTCTCTGATATCTGGTCTTACCTTTCGGGTATCTGGTCACTCTCACTTCTCGGTATCTGGTCTTACCTCTCGGGTATCTGGTCACTCTTATTTCTCTGATATCTGGTCTCATCTCTCTGGTATCTGGTCTCACCTCTCGGGTATCTGATCTTACCTCTCGGGTATCTGGTCACTCTCACTTCTCGGGTATCTGGTCTCACCTCTCGGGTATCTGGTCACGTTCACTTCTAAGGTATCTGGTCTCATAATAAAATGACGCCAAAGTATGCAATGTCCGTAGTTTGGATAAAATCGGAAATAGTCTATTAAAGTACATTTATTCGGTCTTTTCGTTATACAGAGTTACTTCCCATTTGGGACGGTATCTGACGTAAAGAATTATGACATCATCAAATTCTATGGAAACTCATCTAAAACCCAGGGAAATGAAAGTCAAGAAATGACGTTTTCATATGAATTTGATGACGTCGTAACTGTTTTACGTCAGATACCGTCCCAAATGGGAAGTAACTCTGTTTAACGAAAAGACTCAATATACGTTTCTGAGACCCCTGGTCACGGTATACGTTCACTCAGTTCTCTCTAACACCATCGACATTTTACGTAGCATAGACCTCACAAAATTATGAGACAATGCATCAGCACGTTGTCACCACCATTTAAGCGCAATACTCTAAATATGGAGTAAAACAATAAAAATTGTCTCGAAAGGTTATAATGTAAAATGACGGTTGCGAAATTCCGGATGAATAGCTATTTTTAAAATTTAACTGATTTGAGTATTATATTTCATCTAAATGTTATCCGAATAGTATATTATACAGACAGAACAAACAAGGCCACAGTTTTGCCTAAACATGTTTATAGTCCATACCTCCTAGCCCTCTGTTTTCTTTTTTAGCCTTTTGTGTATGTATGTCTGCATATTTGTTCTTCAAGAATGACTGTACAGACAACCAAGCCTCACTCATTTTCTTAAAATTCTTTATCTCTTAAATATTTCGTCTTTTATTGTATGGTCATTGTTATATATGGTCATATGTTTCTTATTTCTGAATGTATCTTTCCTTTCATGTGAAAGAGGGAACAAGTGCAGGTGTATTTTCACCGATTTTTCCTATTCGTCCCCTGCAAGACCGTTTTGATTTGCACACTTATCGTTTACTGGAAATATCCAGCCTTGACTTGCCACTTTAATTTTGCACGTGGGTAGGTGTTTATCCCGCGAAATTTGTTAGACACGAAAAGTGCAACAATAGAACAGTGTATCGTGATATGTTACAGATAAATCAGTGGTTAAACATTGGTGATCAATATAGATTTATTTCATGACTTACTACAATAATGTACCCACACTTCTCTGGAGTTTGGTAGTGAAGTATGAGCCGAACCGTTTCAACAGAGATTACTTAAGTTTTAACAGTAACATGACTCATGAGTAACGCACAACAAAAGAAATCTATGAATATATTTTCAAATTTTCGAGGACACAACAATTGCACACATATAGATGGGAAAAACAAAAACAACAAATATATAAAAACATTACATGAAACAAAAGATGTGAGCAGTCTTCACGAAAACATATATAACCACTGGTCCACAGACAAATTTTACTAGCCTATCATATACTTAAAAGAAATTTTACTAGCCCAGCAATAGTCCATATGTACATGACATCCAAGATACAAATCAGTAATTCAATTTAAGTGAAATGTAGGGCATTCTATGTCCAGTATAGAGGTCTTTCTGAGAGATATTTTACTTCATTAACCAGTAGGGCTAGTTCAGCCCAAACTTACAATAGCCATAGGAAAATTCTACTAGCCCAGACAAGAAAATCTTTAATTTTAATAAATTTTAATTTCAAATTCATTATTCCTTATTGTACAAAAAAGTAATAATCATTATTACACTTAGCATTGCAGTAAATTTAAAGTATTAAAAAACATGTCATGGATGATTGATTGATTGAGTATTGTTTTATGTCACTCCACGATTATTTCACATGTATGGCGACGGCATTTGCCTGATGCATTGCATGCAAATTTAGACCTTTGCAACGGACCCACCCGTAACAAAGAGGGATCTTTAACGTGCCACGTACGCCTACTGTGACACGGGACTTCGGTTTTTACTGTTTCATCTGAAAGACAGAACACCAGTGCGCCCAGGGCAGGAGTTAAAGAGCACCTTATCCACTAGACCACACTGGCTTCGTCATTGACAAAGACATACCTGCAATTTGTAAGACTGAAATGATACACTCCCCAAAGGATATAATACAAGGATTTTTTGGAGGGCATTTTTGGGGGGCTGTTTTTCAGTCCCATTCCCAATCAGAAAAAATATCTTTTTTTCCCAAACTCTTACCTAAAAATTCCCAATCTGGAGAAGTTAGAATTTTGAGGATGTGAAGTCCAATTTTATCTTAAAGCAGCTGTTAATCAAAATGAAATAAAGATACATGTGAATAGTATGGATTGACCCGACAGAATCTGATTCTTTTAAATGTTTGTATTAGGAGAATATAATATACTACTCTTGACTTAAGTGTTGCGATATAGATGAAAATGTTGCATTATAGTAAATAATATGAAAAGAAAATAGACAATACGCAGTTTGGGCAGTTTGGAAAAAAAAAGGATATTATTTTTCAAACAAGCTCTTTTACATTCTCATAACACAGGTAGACAAGATGGCCTGTCCTCCTTAACTTAAGATCATGCCAAATATACTAGTCCAAACTCTTCTTTCTCTTGTTCGGAATCCATTCAATCCAATGTCAATGGTCCTGACCTTCAATCCGCAAGTTCAGTATCAACAAAGAAAACTGCAGGTCACAGTACTGAAAATTCAGACTCTGGTTCTGACAGTAATGATGATTCACATGCAGAATTCACCAATTGAAAGAATTCAAAATGTATATTTTTGCTGTATATTTTAAAGATAATGAGAAGTTGTTCTCTTGATAGATTGTACAAAATGTTAATTTGAAAATTCCTGTAATCCTCCAACACATATTTGCTCAATTTCACGGGCCCCCGATCCCATTCCCAAAATGCCCCAAAATAACCCTGTGATACTTGTGATTATCACAGGTCCCTGTAAATAAAATAATGATACCCCCCCCCCCCCCCCAACACACACACACACACATGCAAACACACACTTTTTTCACTGACTCTCTCTACCCAATGGCGTGATCTCGTGAAATAAAATAACAAATAATCTTTGACTCTCTCTCTCTACTCAATAGTGTGAATTCATGAAACGAAAAAAAAAAAAAGATTATTTGTTTTTTCATTTCGCGAGTGCTCGCCATTGAGTAGGGAGAGAGAGTCAGAGAAATAAAAAGCGGGTACAAACCAAACTATTTAAACTAGAACTTTTAAACTGAGGGATGAACCCTATTGATTTTCAAGGTCATATTTGCAAGGTCAAGGTCACAGTGCTTATGTCAGATTCTTGTCCAGGCCATAAAGTTTTACACCTTGCATGAATTTGAATAATATTTCAATTGGGGGTTTGGGGGGGATTATTATTATCTTATTTGCAGGGACCTGTGATGATGATACAGTATTAGCAATACAATGATATTTTTTATGACCAAGGACTTTGATATGACCAAAACTTCTTAAGATTTAAAAAAAACCCTGTAATTAAGGGATCGATTATGTAGTTTCATTGAAACATCATTGGGATATGTAGATCTACACTAACTTCTTTAAATTTGTGCACAATCATCATTTTGTATAAAATAAAGGTACATATAAGGAGATAAGGAAGATGACTAAACAGTAGAGATATAACGAAATTCTTGTAGGTTGTTCTTACAGCTGAATCGAAATTGCGATCGATTGTTTCAGCCCTAGCAATAAGTTGACCATGCAGGAAATTTAATGCCCGACATTTCATAAAACTGTAAAACTCGAACCTGGATGCATATCTCAGAAGTCCGGTATAAATGTGGTGGTCTTGTATGTTGGGCCTCATATGTTGGGCCTTGTATGTTGGGCCTCATATGTTGGGCCTTGTATGTTGGGCCAGTGGATTATAACACAGTCATAAGGATCTCCATGCCTGGCTTAGCTTGCCTGTTTTGTGATAATGTGTTTTCTCTTGGATGCTTGATGCAGCGATGTCAACTGGCTTCTTCTGGCTGGTATATCTTGGTGGTATCCTGGTGTTATTATCCTGGGTTTGTTCCAGATTGAATTCGATGCCATCAGTAAATAACTTGTCAACAGGTTGCGACTTTATAGTGGGGGTACATCATCTTGTGTCATTCTTTGATCTCCTTTGGAATCTGTTCATTAACGCTATAACAAGTGTTATCTAATTTTATGGGCACTGTTTTCCTATTAGTTTCTTTGTCTTAATGCAAAACAAATTTTAAAAGCAACCATAGGCTTATGTATTTCAACTGTGTGTTTGTCCATCCTGTGCACCTTGTGGAATTCAAATTCTTGTCTGAGCTCGATCATATCTACTATAAACTTTTTAATGACCTCTTCTGTGTCAGTTTCAGCCTCTTCCATCGTCCATCTGCATGACCTTGTTTTCCATGCATGACAGCTCAGTATTTACATTGTTCAATGAGGCCTCCCTGCTGATATTTTCTATCATGTCCAGTTAATTCAGCTTGTCACTTACATTGTCGATTTTCTGCGATAATGTTTTTAAAATGCTATAAACATCACATGGTTCTATGCTGGTTTTACACCTTTTATACACCCATTGTAGACAGTCATATTATGGTATGGTGTTGTGGGTTTGTCCTCACATTGTAGGCATGATACAGACCATATCGTTTAGGCTAAGACTTTCAAACTTGGTACACTTATTTTTTATGACATGAGGATGAACCCTATCGATTTTTAATATCAAGGTCAAAAGTCAAGGTCATTTTGAGGCAAAAGTAGCAAATTTTTGAGAATGCAACTTGTAAACAAGGTACATACTAAATTGTTTACATTTGAACTTTTAAACTTTGCACACTTTTTTCTTATGACTGGAAAATGAAACCTATCGATTTTCAAGGTCCTCATGTCATATTCTTATCCAGGCCATAACTTTTTATACGCCCGTTGAAAGACAGGATGTATTATGGTATGGCGATGTCCGTCTGTCCATCCCTCCGTCAGTCCGTCTGTCTGTCCGTTCATTGGTCTGCTATAGAACGCAATAACTTTAGTAAACATTTCATGAAACTCATACATTCTTAAGTAGTGTATAGTGTAGTGGAAGCCACCTTTCGATTTTGAGCAAATTCCGTTTTGTTGTTCCGGAGTTATGGGACTTGGATTGAATTTTTACTATGAAAAATGCTGTGGAACGCGATAACTTGAATAAATATCAATTTTTTTTCATGAAACTCATACAGAATGCATAAATAATGCAGGGATAGCCGCCTTTCGATTTTGAGCAAATTCCATTTTGTTGTTCCAGAGTTATGGGACTTTGATTTTATTTTTACTATGAAAAGATGCTATGGAACGCAATAACTTAGGTAAACATCAGTTGTTTTTCATGAAACTCATACAGAATGCTTAGAAAATGTAGGGGAAGCCGCCTTTCGATTTTTAGCAAATTCTGTTTCTTTGTTCTGGAGTTATGGGACTTGGATATTATTTCTGCTATAGTAAGATGATATGGAACGCAATAACTTAAGTAAATGTTGCTCTTGTTACACATTACATGGATATGAATAGTATTTCACAGAATTGTTGCCCAAGACCCAAGGGTGTGTCATGACCTTGATTCAAAGGTCATATATTCAAGGTCAAGGTCACAATGCATATGATGGTTAGATCTTTGTCTGTGCCATAACGTTTTACCCTTAACATGGATTTGAATAATATTTCACAAAAATGTTGCCCAGGAGCTAAGAATGTGTCTTGATTTTGAACTAAGGTGATATCTGCAATGTCAAGGTCACACTACATATGATGGGTAAATCTTTGTGTGGGCCATAACTGTTTACCTTTTGCATGGATTTGAGTAATATTTCATAGATTTGCTGCCCAATACCCAAGGATGTGTCATGACCTTAAATCAAAGTCATTCATGCAATGTCAAGGTCACAGTGCATATGTTGGGTAGATGTTTGCCTGATCCATAACTTTTTATCCCTTGTACAGATTTGAACAATATTTCACAGAATTGTTGATCAGGACCCAAGGGTGTGTCTTGATGTTGAACCATGTCATCTTGAAGTCCTGAATAAAAGGCAAAGGGAGAATGTTTCCATACCTTCAAATTTCATGCCTTAACTTTAAGCAACAGGCGTATTTCCCACACTAGGCGTTGCTCTTGTCTATCATGTCTAGTTGATTTAGCTCATCACTTACATTGTCTATTTTCTGCGATAATGCTGTTAAAATGCTGTAAACATCACCATGTTTATTTGTGTAGTTCTGTGGGAGAAACCATACGACTTGAGCAAGAAAATGTTAGGAAAACTTTACCATATGTATATCAACTCTCAATATTGTATATACTAAAACCGAAGTTGTTTTTTCAGTTTCAACATGGTATTGCACTGAAAATTATTTCCTGATTGTTTCCAAATGTCTTTTAGAACCAATGAAATATAAACTCTCAAGCCTAGCTTTTGAACATCTGTCACAGGTTTTTGCTAAGGATGTAATTACAAGGCCATAACATGGTGAAGATGGATAAGGTGTGACTGGGCGTCTTAGCTGGGTGAGGAAGATTATTTTGATTTATGAGTAGATATGTATTTTTTTTTTGAATTGCAGGTAGTTTATGTTGTCTGAAGATATGGCATCTGTTTTGGTGTTAGGAAGTGGTGGTCGAGAACATGTATTGTCATGGAAACTTGCACAATCTAGCCATATAGAAAAGGTATATGTGGCACCAGGCAATGCAGGCACGATGAAATTACAAAACACTGAAAATGTAGGTATGTGAACATGAATACCTTAAAAAGAGATAGGAAATATTTTACTTTTCAAAACATAACCCTGACATGATGAAATTAAAAATGACAGCTCTACTTGGTAATAACTTACAACTATGTTTTCTATTGAATAATTGTTATTTTGATACTGTTTTTTAAATGTATAATAATATATGAAAAATGTAACTGAAAAGCTATTTTTCATTGCAAAAGCTTTACAAAATGCATATAAAATGTCGTATTGAACAGTTGTAGATTTAGCACATATATGGTTTGAAGAATCGGTGATTATGCCAATCAACTTAAAGAACATTTCTTTGTGGCATGATCAATATTTATATGCAATACACATAGTATGGTCCCGCTATGCAATACACATAGTATGGTCCCGATATACAATACACATAGTATGGTCCCACTATGCAATACACATAGTATGGTCCCGCTATGCAATACACATAGTATGGTCCCACTATGCAGTACACATAGTATGGTCCCGATATGCAATACACATAGTATGGTCCCGATATGCAGTACACATAGTATGGTCCCGATATACAATACACATAGTATGGTCCCGATATGCAATACACATAGTATGGTCCCGATATGTGATACACATAGTATGGTCCCGATATGCAGTACACATAGTATGGTCCCGATATGCAATACACATAGTATGGTCCCGATGTGCAATACACATAGTATGGTACCGATATGCAATACTTATAGTATGGTCCCGATATGAAAGGGATATAACAACTTGATTATTAATTGATGATCACTTTCCATGATACTTCCATTTCCTTGAACTGATTGTAATACTTGATATTGAAACCAATAGAATATTTCCTCTTTGATGTTGATAAATAAATGCTGAATAACATGTTGTTGAATGAATTCACAAAATCAGCATAAACTTACTGTTTACTTCTGTGTGCATGTGTAGCAATATATCCCAGGTAAATTGTTCAGAACAGTTAAAAGAAAATGTGTGATGGAAAGTGTCAAATAAACTCTGAATAAATCTCCCAACTATTAACTGTCTACAGTCCAAAAACTCAGCTGAGAATCTCTAAATACTGATCTATTAACCATCTACAGTCCAAAAACTCAGAGGAGAATCTCTAAATACTGATCTATTAACCATCTACAGTCCAAAAACTCAGAGGAGAATCTCTAAATACTGATCTGTTAACCATCTACAGTCCAAAACTCATAGGAGAATCTCTAAATACTGATCTTTTAACCATCTACAGTCCAAAAACTCAGAGGAGAATCTCTAAATACTGATCTGTTAACCATCTACAGTCCAAAAACTCAGAGGAGAATCTCTAAACAGTGATCTATAAACCATCTACAGTCCAAAACTCAGAGGAGAATCTCTAAACTCTATTAACCATCTACAGTCCAAAACTCATGGGAGAATCTCTAAACACTGATGTATTGACCATCTACAGTCCAAAAAACGCAGAGGAGAATCTCTAAACACTGATCTATTAACCATCTACAGTCCAAAAACTCAGAGGAGAATCTCTAAATACTGATGTATTGACCATCTACAGTCCAAAAACTCAGCGGAGAATCTCTAAATACTGATGTATTGACCATCTACAGTCCAAAAAACACAGAGGAGAATCTCTAAACACTGATCTATTAACCATCTACAGTCCAAAAACTCGCAGAGGAGAACCTCTAAATACTGATCTATAAACCATCTACAGTCCAAAAACTCGCAGAGGAGAACCTCTAAACAGTGATCTATAAACCATCTACAGTCCAAAACTCAGAGGAGAATCTCTAAACTCTATTAACCATCTACAGTCCAAAACTCATAGGAGAATCTCTAAACACTGATGTATTGACCATCTACAGTCCAAAAAACGCAGAGGAGAATCTCTAAACACTGATGTATTGATCATCTTCAATCCAAAAACTCAGAGGAGAATCTCTAAACTCTATTAACCATCTACAGTCCAAAAACTCAGAGGAGAATCTCTAAACTCTATTAACCATCTACAGTCCAAAAACTCGGAGGAGAATCTCTAAACACTGATGTATTAACCATCTACAGTCCAAAAACTAAAAGGAAAATCTGTAAACACCAATCTAAAAAATATGTATGTTTTGGCAAATAAAACAAATATGTTTCACATAGAATTTCACAATTCTGAAGTCTATCAGAACCAAATTTTCTAAATTAGCATTTTAACGAATTATTGACTTAATAAAATGATAATGATGAAAGAAAAAGGTGTTAGATTTATGCTTTATAGAGTTTGTTTTTATGTTGAATTTATATTATATGTATTTGAAAAGTATTTATTTCTGATTGAAAATTCTTATGTTAAAACAGATACTGAAAGTATATAACATCTTGATTAATCTTTAGAATGCATTACTTCTTGAAATTTTCTTGGTATTCAACAATTTCTATTTTGTCAGTCTTAGATATGAAGGATTTTGGGAGTATTTCAAGGTTTTGTGAAGAGAAAAAGGTCAGTCTAGTCCTTGTGGGACCAGAGGATCCTTTGGCAGCAGGGATATCGGACCACCTTAAAACTACAGGTGACTAACTCTTGCATTATCATAAATAATTGAAAATGTCACAGTTCATGATGCATTGTATAATAACTGAGATTACAATATAAACTGCTATGGTTATTTTGAGAGTGAGAATTAATAAATCTAGAAATAATCACATGAACTGGTAATATAATCCACCATGAATTTTGTCTTTTAGAATTAACACAGAGAAAAATAATGCCTTGTTTATATGTTTATTATATTTAACACATTGTTGCTGTGTAACATGTATTACTCTTGTTTATTTTTATGCTCCCTGAAAACTTTCGGGGAAGCATATAGTTGCTATCGTGTCCGTGTGTCTGTTCATCTGTCTGTCTGTCTGTCCGAGCTCATATCTCTTATACCTTTCATCAGAATTTGATCATACTTCACCAAAATATTTTTGTCCCTTGCTTTTCGTAGAAGTGTGGGGACATTGAATCTCCTTCGTCTGTCCATCTGTGGCCATCTGTCACAAAAAGCCGGTGTGGCCTAGTGGTATTGCGCTGGACTCCTGATTGGGAGGCCGGGATTTGAATCCCGCTCTGGTTATGCCAGTGTCCTGTCTTTCGGATGAGACAGTAAAAACTGAGGCCCCATGTCGTGGTATGCATGGCACGATAAAGATCTCTCACTGCTTCGGGTGGGTCCGTTGCAAAGGTCAAAATTTGTATGTCGCGCATCAGGCAGATGGCATCACTGTATACGTGAAATATTCATGGTGTGATGTTAAACAAAAATCAGTCCGTCTGTCACAAAAACTTTAAACTTGGTCATAACTTTTTAACCATAAGACGTAGGGCCTTCATATTTGGCATGTCTGTCCTAATTGCAATACCTTTCTATTGGTACCAGAACTTTTATCATGTGACCTTGTCCGTGACCTTTGACCTACTTCAATGTAACTTTTTAAACATAAGACATAGGGCCTTCATATTGGGTATGTGTGTCTGTAGACTTGCACAACCATGACAATATGTCACAGATCACTGCACCCTTCTGGATAGAATCCCCAAAGCGGGGGGGTCACAATTTTCTGAATTTGCTTATTTAGGTTAAGGGCTTTGGGACAAAGGTCACTCAAGATCATTTTTGAAAGGTCAAGGTCACTTATCAACTATGACTTAAAATACCATGAAGTAAGTATATCTCCTACAGCCTTAATTAGAATTGGATCATACTTCTTCAAAATATTATTTAGGTTAAGAGCTTTTGGACAAAGGTCACTCAAGGTCATTTCTGAAAGGTCAAGGTCACTTATTAAATACAACTTAAAATACCATGAGGTACTTATATCTCTTACAACTTTCATCATAATTTGATCATACTTCTCCAAAAATGTTATTTAGGTTAAGAGCTTTTGGACAAAGGTTAGTCAAGGTCATTTCTGAAAGGTCATGTTCACAATAAGAAGTTTTATTTCATAACTAATCATGGTCAAACTCACTCATTTTAGTTTAAGATACTGTGATCACTTGTTGTTCTACAATTGACTCAGTTGGATATCCATATGATACATTGAGATTTGAAATTGTCATCAATAAATACAATGATTTTCTATATACTGAGTCATTCATTTCCTTCATTATTACTGTGCTTCTTGGAGCATCCATCAGTTTTACTGATTTTTTATATATAAAATAAGTGTCTTATTTTGTGTTTTCATGCAGAAATAAAGTACAGTTTCTGATGCATTTATTAGATATAATGCGCCTTAGCACTTAGACACTTACTCTATATATATGCGCTTTTAACGTCAAAATACATACTGGAAACTTCCATTTCTTATTTATAAACTGCATCATTAAATCATTCTGGAGGGAAGTTATAAGTCGAAAGAAACAGCCAGTGTAACGTAACGTTTATACAGAATGACATACTTTAGTCGAATGTCAAGCACTTTAGCGCAAAATACGACTTTAATGACATCATGCAAGGTTGGAAATGGCGAACCTTTCATTATGACGTCATAAGCTTAATAATCAAAAGTCTACCAAAAATCGCTTTCTGTGTTGAAAAGTGGGGTGTTATGACGTCACCGATCAATGTACTTTATACAGAAATAAATTACATAGGTCTTGAAAGCTTTATCTCAGGCAATTACAGTGGTGTGCATATATATATATAAACTGAGTCATCAATTTCCTACATCATAACTGCCATTCGAGTATCATACATCAGTTTTACTGATACTCTTGTTAAAGTTTATGTATTAACTACAAATTGGATATAAAGATATGTAACATTTAAGGACATCTTCTTTGATATTTCTGTGATAAATTCTGTGCTAAGGCATTGTATCGTAAAGACTGTTTTAAATATCACATTTTGAATCACATATTCAATTTTGAATAGATGAAAGATGTTATTTCTTCTATACAGAGTTAGTTTTTCTTGAATCCAATTTGGAGCACAACACATTAAAGTTCAACAAGTTCAGTTATTCATTGTTATATAAACATGGGTACTGGATTTATATCGCATATTATGGTATGGTATAAGCTTATTGAATAAGGTAATTTCATGTTACAACAGGCATTGACTTATTCTGTAAAATGGACTGGAAATATACACAACATGAATTGATAAGAAAAAAGAAGTGCAATTGAGGACCCATACAATACGCTTCTTCTGTTGCTATTATATTTCTAACTGAACTTCAATGTTATATGTGCCATCTATTTTATGATCAGGAACAATAACTGACAAAAATCCCCCATTATAATCTGTATTCAATCTGTTTTCAGCGTCACATGACATGATATATATTTAAAAACCAGATTTCTTGTTCATATGCACAACTTTAATACTTACATTCTCTCTTTGATGTACTCTAAAATTGAAGGTCATAATCGATTTATATTACTTGCTTGATAAAACTGATATTTTTTCCTTCCAAAATATTATAATGTAATTATGCATAATAGAGGGTCTTACTTAATATCACATAGATCATGAAGCATTTAGTCTTGTGGTAAATATAAAATCAGTTTATTGTCAAGAAGAAGACACTTCTACGCTAGGATTTAATTGAAAAATGGTGCTATTTAACACGGACCATATATCATTTTCATTGAGTTTTATAATATCATCTGTAGTTATAATCCCAATTTTTGAAAAAGTTTTGATATTAGTTTATACAAAATTATTAATTAATTTGAATGCTTTTGACAGGTATTCACTGCTTTGGCCCCACAGCAAAGGGAGCAGAAATTGAATCTAGTAAAGACTATGCAAAGCGATTTATGATGAGACACAGTATACCTACAGCCAGATTCCAGAGTTTTACTGACCCTCATCTAGCGTGCAAACATATCGAAGAGTAAAGACCATTTCTTATATTTCATTAGGATATGAATGATAATATGTATAGTAATAAAGTTTGGGTCTTGGAGGCCAAATTGGATAAAGAGCTGAGTTTGGACTTACTATTGTGTGTTACTGCCAAGAGCAATGACTTCATTTGTGGTGTCATTGGGTGGGAAGGTTGGCCAGTATACATGGTGAAAGTGTGTGTTTTTATCCAGTCTATCCAGTTTCCTCTGCCACTAAACACTTGTTGCCACCATAATATCTTAAATAAGAAATGGGTCCTAGCTGTTGTGTCTTTAGCTCTCAGATGCAACTAGTTATCAAATTGACTCTTCCATTTATGCGCAATAAATTGTCAAATCAGATGACGTCACAATATTTTACACCTTGGCCATACGTTGGACAAACATTGAAAATGTATTGTGACGTCACGAAATTTAATAAATATTCTTCGAAAGGGATGGGTCAGTTATGAAACAAAATACTAACTTTTATCACTCATGATCCCCGCTTGAAAAGTTATGATCTTTTATATTTGTAAAAGGTGGTGTTATAAATTTGTCTCATCCATCTTGATCAGGATAATTTTGTCCAAAATTTTTACATCCTTTATTGGAATAAATTCATATTTGATAAGAATGATCTCATGAGAAGACGGCACATCATGATTTGACCAATGTTGGTGTGGATATAGATGACATTGTGTTGTCCAGCCTATGATTCCTACAGACTTATCTTAAACCTTACAGAAATGTTTTAGGCTGGCCTATAAGACTTAATACTAGTGGCAATGTTCGCCTTCAGCTGACTTTTTCTTGTTGTCTTATCATATTACAGTAAGAAAACTTTCACTTATCTTTGTAGAAATTAGACATGTTACTGCTTTTGCTATTGTTTAGAGCATCTTATCCAGCTCTTGTTGTCAAGGCTAGTGGATTGGCTGCTGGCAAAGGTGTTGTTGTTGCCAAGACAACTGATGAAGCCTGTGAGGCCGTGAGAGATATTTTGGTTGTAAGTTTGAAATTGGTAGATAATTAATTTATATTCTGATAAAGTAATATTATTACTTATGTAAGTATTTCTTATATTACTATGAATTGGAAACTTCAGACATAAATTATTTATAGGAACAGACTCTGTCTCATGGAATGATTTGCACTGTATGGATGTCTTTGCAAATATGTATGAAATGTGTATTTTGCCCTTAGGAATTAACTTTAGCCTAAAGCTGAAAGTGAGCTGTGTTTATAGTAAAGTCTGTTACTTGTAGAGTTTCTGATTTATTTATACAACTTCCAAAGATATTTTGATATAAATCTTGGTAGGTATAAATCTTGGTAGGTATGAAGTACTAAAAGTCCTCTACAGAATTTTATATATTTTGCCACAAACTGCTTAGGGTTTAATTCTGGGCAGATCAACATAGGATGCAAAGAGTATCCTCCTTTGCAAACTTCTTCATCTGACATTTTGTATAGATTGACAACTAAATGCATAGGAGTTGTTTAGATGAGTATCTTAAGAAAATATTTAAGTTACATTCCAAAATCAAAGTTTCCATGGCTACAAGCATTGTTATTCTTCACCTAGATCCATCTAGTGGTGGGTTGTCTTTTGTTGAATTATATAAAGGGCATGGATATACATTTAGCTTCTTCTGCAAAGAGAAACTTCAAATGAGTCACATAGAATGAACAACTAAATATATCAAGAGTGTTTTAGCAGGCTGTGGTGATGTTTTACTTTCCTCTGAAAAGAAAATTTCTAAATACAGATTCCTTAATTGCAAAAAACTTCTGATAATGTCTAATTAAGTCGTTTTGTCAAGGTGCTTGAATGAGCAATATTGGCCTACTTTCGCCTCTGATTTTGTTAAAAGTACTGGATCAAACAACACTGACAATTTTATTTGCATTCTTGAATCAGCAATGAGCATGTGTAATATGTATGTACATATTTTGGAAATAGACAGTGTTTTACTATATTTGTAGCAGCTTCTTTTTTTTGTATATGTAGAAAAAGATTTTTGGAGCAGCTGGAGATGTTGTAGTTGTGGAAGAGATGCTGTACGGTGAGGAAGTATCTGTAAGTGTTCATTCAGTGCTTGTTTTTTTTACATTCTGCAAGAAAGTTGTTGATAAGAGAGAGGGTTGTTATACTGGAAACACCCAGTCAGTCAATAGACTTAAGGTTAACCCTTGTGCTTAGGACGCTGTGGATCTATATGACTTTTGTCATTAATGATCAGGACACTTTAGACCACTGACTTTGGCCACTAACGATCAGGACACTTTGGACCTTTATGACTTTGGTCATTAATGATCAGGACACTTTGGACCACTGACTTTGGTCATTAATAATCAGGACTCTGGACCTTTATGACTTTGGTCATTAATGATCAGGACACTTTGGACCACTGACTTTGGTCATTAATGATCAGGACACTTTGGACCTCTATGACTTTGGTCATTAATGATCAGGACACTTTGGACCTCTATGACTGGTCATTAATGATCAGGACACTTTGGACCTTTATGAATTTGGTCATTAATGATCAGGACACTTTGGACCTCTATGACTTTGGTCATTAATGATCAGGATACTTTGGACTTCTATGACTTTGGTCATTAATGATCAGGACACTGTGGACCACTATGACTTTGGTCGTTGATGATTAGAGCACTTTAGACCAATATCGCTTTTGTCATTAATAATGAATAAGCATTTCACAAAGAATTATAAATGATTTCTTTTTCGTACATACAAAATAAATCTTTAAGTCATTAAGGAATCTGCACGTTAAAAATTTATGGAAAAACTTCTGATTCTTTGTGAAAATGCCTGCAGGGCACTTTGGATTCCTTTTATCTAGTTTTCATACCTTAGAATTTTAGAATAATTAAAGCCAACACAAGATCAAAACTAAAGTTCTACAACTTTAACCTATTTTATAGGATATAAAATTTCATCATTAATAGTTTAAAGGCTTGTGAAGTACCAGATGACTTTACTGAATATAAAATAATTCAAATAAATATAGGAATCACCCTGTCTGTCTGTCCATTTGTCCACCAAACATTGTCAGAGCCATAATTTCTGACCCTGTGCACTGATTTCAATAATATTTCACAGAATTGTTGCTTAGGATCCAAGGGTGTGTTATGAACCTTAAACAAGGTCATAGGTCAAAGGTCAAGGTCATGATAGACACAATAAGTAAAACCTTGTCCGGGCCATAACTTCTTCCTCTGTATACTGATTTCAATAATATTTTATAGAATTGTTGCTTAGGATCCAAGGGTGTGTCATGACCTTGAACGAAGGCCATAGGTCAAAGGTCAAGGTAATAATAAACGCAATAACTAAAACCTTGTCGGGGCTTTAATTTCTTCCCCTGTGTATGGATTTCAATAATATTTCACAGAATTGTTGCTTAGGATCCAAAGGTGTGTCATGACTTGAAACCAAGGTCATAGTCAAAGGTCAAGCTCAAAATAGACAGAATAAGTAAAACATTGTACAGGCCGTAACTTCTCACCCTGTGCACGGATTTCAATAATATTTCACAGAATTCTTGCTTAGGATCCAAGGAAGTGTCATGACCTTGAACCAAGGTTATAGGTTAAAGGTCAAGTTCATAATAAACACAATAAGTAAAACTTTATCCAGTCCATAACTTCTCACCCTGTGCATGGATTTCAATAATATTTCATGGAATTGTTGCTTAGGATCCAAGGATGTGTCATGACCTTGAAGGTCAAGGTCACATTAGACACAATCGGTAAAACCTTGTTATACATGCTCCATAAAGGGATGAATTAATGCATGTCTCCACTCTGTTGCCGCTGGACGTATTTGTCTCGTTAGGACAGCTGTAGTTCAACCTACTTTTATTTTGTAATGTAGTTAGAAAACAGGAAACAAGACTATGATTTGCTTTTGCTTAACATTGTGAAGTCTATAACCCATGCTGGTATATAAGCTGTATTGTCATTCTAGTGCCTAGCATTCTCTGATGGTACAAACATTGCAATGATGCCACCAGCTCAGGACCACAAGCAGCTACTGGATGGAGACACAGGTCCTAACACAGGAGGCATGGGAGTTATCTGTCCCTATCCTTTGGTATATACACACTGAATATATAAATTTCTTTTCATAGCATTTAAGGTGATTCTTGTGACATTTTTTGTATAATTTGTGGTTATCTTAGATATATAAATAGGAGATGATAAAAGTTTAAAGAGGAATTAACTGATCTAGCTGTAAGTTCATTGATCTGTCTGAAATTCGCATAGAGAAGTTTTATATTTGAATCCATTTATTAGAAGACACACTAGTGATGTGTTCATTGGATACTTTGCAATGCATATTGTGACTTTACATTTTTTTTTAGTGTTTTGACTATTAATATGCCAAGGAAGTCAAACAGAAGTGTCACGATGACTTTTTCGCCATGTGATTCATTTTGGGATGATATATTGATTTATTCTCTAGGGACTTACTGTGACCTATTTATTTATACATGTACATTTCAGTTACAGTATAAGTAATGATTAAGTCTTTGTATAGTCAGTTCTTGAACATAAATATTTTATTGAACTTCTCTGGTATGTGCTTTATACAGCAATTATTTATGTAATAGATATCAGATGGAGATCTTCAAAAAATCAAGACAAAGATTCTGCAGAAGGCAGTGGATGGGATGAGATCTGAAGGCAGAAATTATATAGGTGAGGTCGATTCTTTTGGTTCTCTGCTTTTGTGATACACTGCCTTTTTTATGCCCCTGCCATGAAATGGCAGGGGACATATAGTGTTACTCAATTCCGTCATTCCATCATTCTGTCATTCCGTCATTCTGTCTTTTCATCATTCTGTCATCATTCATTTTCTGCTCAATTTCTCTTTGAAGGTTAGATGGATTAAATTGACATTGGGTTTACAGATGTATCAAGGGAAGATGCAGATCAAGTTTGAATATGGGTGTGGTGCAGTAATTTTTTATCCAGTTACTGCCCTTGAACATAGAAAATTAAAAAAAAAAATGACGGTTTCCACTCATTTTCTCTTTGAAGTTTTAATGGATTAAATTGATATTAGGTATGTAAATGTATCAATGGAATATGCAGATCAAGTTTGAATATGGGTGTGGTGTGGTAATTTTTGGCAAAGGTATTGTCCTTGAACATAGAAAATTTCTTAAAAATGACAGTTTCCACTCATTTTCTCTTTGAAGGTTTGAGAGATTAAATTGATATTGGGTATACAGATGTATCAAGGGAAGATGCAGGTCAGGTTCTAATATTGGTGTGGTTTGGTAATTTCTGACAGAGCTATTGCCCTTGAATATAGAAAATTTCTTAAAAATAACAGTTTCCGCTGATTTTCTCCATGAAGGTTTGATGGATTAAATTGATATTGGGTATAGATGTATCAAGGGAAAATGCTGGTCAAGTTTGAATATGGGTGTGTTCCGGTAATTTTTGACAGTAATTACCCTTGAATTTTCAAGTATTAGTTTTCTGGCAATTATATTTCACTACCTTAGCTGCCAGCGGGGGCATTTGTGTCATACTGACACTTTAAAATTCTAGTTATAATTATAATTATCTGTTCTGGTCTTTGTACTCAATACACTGTATAACTGGATTTTACTCCGCAGGTGTGCTGTATGCTGGATTGATGATCACAGAACATGGACCCAAAGTACTAGAGTTTAACTGTAGATTTGGAGATCCAGAAACACAGGTCAATAAAATGGTTTTATTCAGTGATTTTAAGCAATTAATAAATGAATTGCTTGCTGTGTTAGGGTGTTACATGTATAAACACAACAGTATACACTGTAATTACCTGTGTATAATGCACACCCGTGTATAATGCACAACCATGTATAATGTGCACCCCCAAAATCGAGAAAAAAATTCCAGAAAAAGCCAACTTCCCGTGTATTATGCGCAGGTAAAAAATCGATAAACAGTAAGCTGCCATGAAGCTAACATTTTAGCTGTCATATTCTGATCAACATCACATACAAATACTTGCGGAAAAAACATTTAGTTCCCATGTATAATGCGCACCCACGAAATCAATGTCATATATTCTGAAAAAAGTTCACATTATACATAGGTAATTACGGTACGAGCTCTTTGCTTTAATTAATACGCTGTAAGATGCTGACATGATGCAATGTAGTTGTCGTTCAGGTGATAGTTACCGTGTTCTGGAGGTTTGTACCTAATAGTAAAATATCATGTAATGTAACAATGAAAATTCACTAGATGTGAGTTTGAACCATGATACTAAACTGGTATACTGACCGATGGAGATGAACACTACCACATCAATATACCGACCGATGGACACTACTACATCAATATACCGACAGATGGATACTTCTACATCAATATACCGACGGATGGACACTACTACATCAATATACCGACAGATGGACTCTACTACATCAATATACCGACAGATGGACATTACTACATCAATATACTGACAGATGGATACTTCTACATCAGTATATCTACGGATGGACTCTACTACATCAGGATACCGACAGATGGACACTACTATAATATTCTGGCAGATGGATACTACTACATTTTACTGTGCTCCCATCTATAATGGAGAAAAAGTTGTTTGAGTAATATATTGCAATTATTGTTCTATTGAACAAACAGATGTGTAAATAAAAGAAATAGCTGATAAAGCTGTTAGTGTATTTTTGTATTTCCAGTGTATTTTGCCTCTATTGAGAAGTGACCTGTATGAGATATGTATGGCATGTGTACAGGGGCAGTTATCTCTATGTCAACCTGAATTTGATCAGGAGAAGTACACAGTGGGAGTGGTGAAGGTCAGTGGAGGTTACCCAGGAACATATAGGAAGAAAATTCCTATAACAGGTATTCAGTGTGACTTATTCTGTAGGAATATTACCTTCATAATAAAACATCAATTTGGAAATTGTTACTTGAGATGGGGACCTTCTTGTAACCTTATTATAAAATAGCAATAGAGCCAGTGTAACTAAGTCAGTAGCTAAGATAGTAACATGCTTGCTCAAGGCCTCAGGGGCCCATTGTAGCTCATTCAGCTTGCTTGATGCTCCAAGCTCAAGAGTTTCAGTATAGGTAAGTTAGTAGTACGATTGCTAAATGTCACAGAGCCTCTTTGTTGTGCTCGCTCAGTGCTCAAGAGTTTTAGTGAGGGTAAGTCAGTAGCACGCTTGCTCAAGGTCTCGAAGGTCCTGTGTTGTTATGTCAGTAGCAAGCTGATCAGGGCTCAAGAGTTTCAGTGTAGATAAGTCAGTAGCATGCTTGCTCAGGGCTCAAGAGTTTCAGTGTAGGTAAGTCAATTGCATGCTTGCTCAGGGCCTCAGAGGTCCAGTGTAGCTCAGCTACTAGCATGCTTGCTCAGGGCCTCAGATGTCCAGTGTAGCTCAGTCACTAGCATGCTTGCTCATTGCTCAAGAATTCAAGTGTAAGTTATCTAGTGTATTCAAATCAATTTTTATGAAAATTATTATGACCCTGTCCCTCACCTTTGTTGTGATCTACCTACCTGATTTTGAATTTTGATGTAATAGGGAACACAATTTTTCTGACCCTTTCCCTCACCTTTTTGCTGATCTGCCTACCCGATTTTGAATTTTGATGTAATAGGGAACACAATTTTCATGACCGTTTCCCTCACCTTTTTGCTGATTTACCTACCTGATTTTAAATTTTGATGTATAGGGAACACAAGCCAAATTAAATATCATAGGAGTGCTTTCATGTGATACATGGTCAAATTGTTTGTTGTAAACAAAAGGCATGAACCATGTTTTGTTAACTTTATAATTCATCAGTAGCATGCCAAGAAATAAACAGCGTTGGACATCAAACATAGATTTATAGGATAAGACTAGTAACATAGCAAAAGTTCTAGAGTTATAATGGTTTACATTTTATTTAGTTCAAAACATAAACAAAACATAGGCTCGTGCTTTTGTGTACAAATATTTTGACCAATCCTCATTACATAGTGAGTGATCATGTCACATGAGGGCTTTTTCTATTCATCGACATAAATGAGATCTACATGAAATGGTGAAGATTTCGAGAGTAATTATTTTTTCAACCATTATAAGCAAGTACAAAAATGTCCCTGTCTAGGTGAGCTTATGTTTTGTGTATTCTGTTTCAGTAAATATACATGATCTCTGTGGTATTGTGAGATGAACAACAGATTTTTTTTGCCTCTATAGGTATAGAAGATGCAGAAAAACAAGGACATTTGGTATTCCATGCTGGTACTACTATACAAGATGGGAAAACTGTCACTAATGGTGGACGTGTTGTGGCCGTCATGGCTATTGACTCTAATCTAAAAAAGACTTGCCAGGATGCGCAAAGAGGGGCAGAACTTATAAAGTTTGCTGATGCTTTTCATCGCTCTGACATAGGATTTAGAGTGTTGAAAAAGTATTTGTTTTATTTTCAATTTTGTTTAAAGTATGGTAGCTTAGAATTTAAAAAAAAAGTAGTATTCTGATGTGAAAAACCTTTTTGTTTTCTGTCAAAATCAGAACTTCAACTTTTTATCATATTCAGTGGTAAATGATCTAAAGTATCTAGATTTAGCAAGTGAATTTTGATTCAGACTTGAGACATGCTCAGCATCAGGTTTTTCCTACAAAGACTCGGGAGTGGACATAGTAGCTGGGAATACCTTTGTGAAGGCCATTAAACCATTAGCTCAGGCAACTCTACGACCAGGATGTATATCAAATCTGGGTAGCTTTGGAGCTTTGTTTGATCTTAAGGCTACGGGTTACAATGACCCAATTCTGGTTTCTGGTACAGATGGTGTAGGAACCAAACTTAAGGTACATATTGTCATATAGGTCATGATCAGACTTTACAATATATTATGTAACAAAGATTATCATGTAGATGTTTTACATTTGAACCAGTCAAAATGTAGGAGAGGAAAGTCGGTGATACTGAACAAGTATAAACAATGATATTCATATTCACTTACTTATGAAGCTTTTGTCCTTTTATTCATATTAAATATTTAGAAAATTGACAATTGTTTACTCTCACAGTTATTGTACCTTTGTCTTTCACATACACCGTTTTTGTTTGGTAATAGATAGCCCAGGAGGTTGGTTGCCACACAACCATTGGGAAGGATTTGGTTGCTATGTGTGTTAATGACATTCTTGCGCATGGAGCAGAACCTTTGTTCTTCTTGGATTACTTTGCCACTGGTCGCCTTGACATCTCTGTGGCAACTGATGTAGTGGCAGGGATAGCAGAGGGATGTAAAGAGGCAGGATGCTCATTAGTAGGTATGGATAATGTCTTTGTATAATGTAAAGAAGCTGGATGCTCATTAGTGGGTATGGATAATGTCTTTGTATAATGTAAAGAAGCTGGATGCTCATTAGTGGGTATGGATAATGTCTTTGTATAATGTAAAGAAGCTGGATGCTCATTAGTGGGTATGGATAATGTCTTTGTATAATGTAAAGAAACTGGATGCTCATTAGTGGGTATGGATAATATCTTTGTATAATGTAAAGAGGCCGGATGCTCATTAGTGGGTATGGATAATGTCTTTGTATAATGTAAGAAGCTGGATGCTCATTAGTGGGTATGGAAAATGTCTTTGTATAATGTAAAGAAACTGGATGCTCATTAGTGGGTATGGATAATGTCTTTGTATAATGTAAAGAAGCTGGATTCTCATTAGTGGGTATGGAAAATGTCTTTGTATAATGTAAAGAAACTGGATGCTCATTAGTGGGTATGGATAATGTCTTTGTATAATGTAAAGAAACTGGATGCTCATTAGTGGGTATGGATAATGTCTTTGTATAATGTAAAGAAACTGGATGCTCATTAGTGGGTATGGATAATGTCTTTGTATGATGTAAAGAAGCTAGATGCTCATTAGTGGGTATGGATAATGTCTTTGTATAATGTAAATAAGCTGGATGCTCATCAGTAGGTATGGATAATATCTTTGTATAATGCAAAGAAGCTGGCTGATCATTAGTGGGTATGGATAATGTCTTTGTATAATGTAAAGAAACTGGATGCTCATTAGTGGGTATGGATAATGTCTTTTTATAATGCAAAGAAACTGGCTGCTCATTAGTAGGTATGGATAATGTCTTTGTATAATGTAAAGAAACTGGATGCTCATTAGTGGGTATGGATAATGTCTTTGTATAATGTAAATAAGCTGGATGCTCATTAGTAGGTATGGATAATATCTTTGTATAATGTGAAGAAGCTGGATGCTCATTAGTAGGTATGGATAATGTCTTTGCATAATGTAAAGAAACTGGATGCTCATTAGTAGGTATGGATAATGTCTTTGTATAATGTAAATAAGCTGGATGCTCATTAGTAGGTATGGATAATGTCTTTGTATAATGTAAAGAAACTGGATGCTCATTAGTAGGTATGGATAATGTCTTTGTATAATGTAAATAAGCTGGATGCTCATTAGTGGGTATGGATAATGTCTTTGTATAATGTAAAGAAGCTGGATGCTCATTAGTGGGTATGGATAATGTCTTTGTATAATGTAAAGAAGCTGGATGCTCATTAGTGGGTATGGATAATGTCTTTGTATAATGTAAAGAAGCTGGATGCTCATTAGTGGGTATGGATAATGTCTTTGTATAATGTAAAGAAGCTGGATGCTCTTTAGTGGGTATGGATAATGTCTTTGTATAATGTAAAGAAGCTGGATGCTCATTAGTGGGTATGGATAATGTCTTTGTATAATGTAAAGAAGCTGGATGCTCATTAGTAGGTATGGATAATGTCTTTGTATAATGTAAAGAAGCTGGATGCTCATTAGTAGGTATGGATAATGTCTTTGTATAATGTAAAGAAGCTGGATGCTCATTAGTGGGTATGGATAATGTCTTTGTATAATGGGAATAAGCTGGATGCTCATTAGTGGGTATGGATAATGTCTTTGTATAATGTGAAGAAGCTGGATGCTCATTAGTGGGTATGGATAATGTCTTTGTATAGTGTAAATAAGCTGGATGCTCATTAGTGGGTATGGATAATGTCTTTGTATAGTATAAAGAAACTGGATGCTCATTAGATAGTATAGATAATGGATGATATTCTGTATTTGCATCAGCATGTGCTGGTTTGTATATGTTTGTTACACATTAAATCTAATGCAAAGTAAACTTTCATGCCTTTTTGTGTGCATGATGTGATAATATTTGAACTTCTCTATGATAAGTTTACATAATACATGTATTAGAATCAAGAGGGCCAGTAACTAGTCAAGATTTAACCCATGTACATTCTCTTGATATAACAGAAAATTGTGTTCTGAAGATTTACAAAGAATATGTAAAGATCTAAAGTTTTGCCTTCATATTATTTTGGTCTTTGGAGCTATGAATTTGATAATGATGCTTTGTATTATAGGTGGAGAAACAGCAGAGATGCCAGGTATGTACAGAGGAGAAGATTATGATTTAGCCGGCTTTGCAGTTGGCATTGTAGAGAGAGATGGCATTCTGCCAGTGAAACAGGACATCAAGGAAGGGGATGTTGTGATTGGGCTGCCATCTAGTGGACTTCATAGCAATGGGTATAGCTTAGTACGCAAAATTATAGAAAGAACAGGACTAAAGTATGACATGCCATCACCATTCAAAACAGGAAAGACATTAGGTAGGTGATACCACTTACTGGAAAATAATTTTCTACTAGTGAAGAGGAGTGTGTGCACTGAAGGATGTAGAAATTTAAGAATAAATGATATATATAACAATAGTGTGTTGGAAAGTAAAGAGGGGTTTTAAAGGTGTTTTGGAATGAAGGAGGTATTTGAAAATGTTAAGGGGATTGGGATGATGAGGTGTATAGAGAGGAATGGAGTGTTAAGGCATTTGGTGGAAGGGAATGGAGCAGTAAGGCATTCAGTGGAGAGGAATGGAGTGTTTAGTCATTTAGTGCAGAGGAATGAAGTGTTAAAGCATGTAGTGAAGAGGAATGGAGTTGTAAGGCATTTAGTGGAGAATAATGGAGTGTTAAGGTATTTAGTTGAGATTGATTGATTGATTATTGTTTTACATCACTTCATGATTATTTCACGTACATGTATATTGTAATGGCATCTCATCTGCCTGATGCATTGCATCGAAATTTAGACCTTTGCAACGTACCCACTCAAAACAGTGAGGGATCTTTTATGTGACATGCCAACCGTGACATGGGACCTCAGTTTTTACTCTCTCATCCAAAAGGCAGAACACCGATGTGCCCAGGGCAGAAGTCTAACCTGGGACCTCTCGATCATGAGCCGAGCACCTTTTCCACTAGGCCACACCGGCTTCATTTAGTTGAGAGGAAATGGTGTTTAGGCATTCAGTGGAGAGGATTGGAGTTTTAAGGCATTTAGTGGAGAGGAATGGAGTGCTAAGGCATTTAGTGGAGAGGAATGGAGTTTTAAGGCATTTAGCGGAGAGGAATGGAGTGCTAAGGCATTTAGTGGAGAGGAATGGAGTATTTAGGCACTTAGTGGAGAGGAATGGAGTGTTAAGGCATTTATTAAAGAGGAATGGAGTGTTAAGGCATTTAGTGGAGAGGGAATCTTTAAAAATGTTTGGCTTCAGCAAAAGATGCTTATTTTATAATACCGTATGTGATATTCAAATCCAGATATGTATGGATAAGATTCAGTTAAATGTTTGATGGATGATCTTTCATTCATTTTTTTACTACATGTACATTCAAGAAGATACAGTGGATCTTTTGTATTTTCCAAATCCAAATATTGTAGGAAAAAATCTTTGTATTAATTGTTATAAAAGGAAATAGATTTTTTCTTAAGAATAACATGCATGTATTCATTTTGTATATACTAATTAACAGGAAAACTTAATTGTTAGGTGAAGATTTATTGAAACCCACCAGAATATATGTGAAGGTGTTGCTTCCATTGCTGCAGTCTGGCCGTGTTAAGGCATTTTGTCATGTGACAGGAGGGGGATTGGAGGAGAACTTACCAAGAGTTATCCCAGATGGATTTGCCATCAGGCTAGATGCACTTAAGTGGAAAATTCCTTCAGTGTTTGGATGGCTCTGTCATAAGGTATGTGATATGTACAACAATTCTTAATGATTGATTGATTTAGGGGTTACCATGCGAGTGTTTTACAAAAACTGATACCCTGTCAGAAATTGAGTTTCATTGCGAGGCGTTAATGCATTTGACAAAATAATTACAACTAGAGGCACAAAGTTATGGTTTTCTAAGCCATGTCGCTAATCACAGTCATATCAAAAACTGTAGGGTATTGTGACGTCACAAATCAGAAACTTCAGGGTATCGTGACGTCATATAAAAAACTGCAGGGGTATCGTGAATAACCTTGCAGTTTTTAAATCGGACAGCCAATGAGATCGCGTGTTACAAACAAGATGCATTAGAATATTGTTTTAAGTTGCTCCATGATTATTTCATGTATATCTTGATGGGATCTGCCTACCTTGACAAAGGATCTGCCTACCATGACATGGGATCTGCCTGCCATGACAAGGGATCTACCTACCATGACCAGGGATCTGCCTACCATGACATGGGATCTGCCTACCATGACCAGGGATCTGCCTACCATGACATGGGATCTGCCTACCATGACAGGATCTGCCTACCATGACATGGGATCTGCCTACAATGACAAAGGATCTGTCTACCATGACATGGGATCTGCCTACCATGACAAGGGATCTACTTACCATGACAAGGGATCTGCCTACCATGACATGGGATCTGCCTACCATGACATTGGACCTCTGTTTTTACCATTTTATCCAAAAGATGGGACACCACTCTACCCATGTCTGGAGTGGAACCTGAGCCTTCCTGTCAGGAGCTGAGCACCTCATAACAGTTTTTTATAATGAAATTCAAACAAACACATTGTGAATATAGAATTCCCAATAAATTTCCTGTAAAGTAATGTAAGTGAATACAATTATGTTGAATGTAATGGACCAAACTGAAAATCATTTGGTCTGAATATACTATATCAATAAAAACATTGCTGTAAAATTTATAGATTCTAATTCTTTAATTATAATTTTCAATATTGTATAAGATAATTATAATGTGGGTAGTAAATGATTGTCAGTTTATATATATTTGCATATATTGCTTTGTTTGTCAGTTTATATATATTTGCATGTATTGCTTTGTTCGGATAGAATTTGACTTTTCCTTAGATATAAATGTAAGAGAAAGTCATGGCAGGCATCAGAGAGTTAGGAAATAGAGCTATGTAACCTAACATGGCTGCCTCAGCAATCATCTGTAAAATCTTGAAACATATTTTATTGTGATCATAGACCTCCTAAACATTTATCGTCACCCTCAAGATTATTTTACTTGAATTTTCATGTTGTAATAATTGTAGTCAGAATATTCAGTATAGTTGTGGTCTTAGATTCAGTATAGTTTTTGTCTTAGATTCAGTATAGTTTTATATTCAGGATTGTTTAGATTTATATTTAGTTTCTTTGAATCTTGCCCTAGATTTGGCCTCAGTAACATATATTTCACTAAAAATAAAAATGAAAATTGAAAACAGAATGCGAGACATCACTATAGGATAAGGAATATGATCAGGATCAGGAAAAAGGATAGCAGTATCTCTAAAGTATGCAGTTATTATAATGCTCAGTGATGTACCACACTTATTGCTAGAAACTTAGAGACATACCTTTAAATATCTAGAGCAATTAATATGGTGAGAGATATATGCAGTAGAGTCTTGGCATGGTCGTATATGATTTTAATGATATTACATGTTGGTGGATGTAATAAGTATGCCTTGTTATTATTATATGAAGGGTAACATAGCATTGAAGGAGATGGTACGTACATTTAACTGTGGTGTAGGAGGCGCTTTGATTGTGGGATCTTCTCAGGTTCGCACCGTAATGGACTACCTTAGTGCAGAAAAAGAAGAGGCTGTCATTATAGGTGAAATCCTGGCACGAAAAATGAATGGTAATATATAACATATTAGTTATTATTTTACTACCACTCCAATACCATTGAAACTCTAGAATTGTTAATTTTAAATCAGTATTTAATTGTTTTGAGGTTGTCTTGCCTTACATTTCTTCCATCAATTCACATATTCCTTTATATTATTATGCCCCCCTTTTCGCATAAGGAGGGTATATTGTTTTGCTGATGTCAGTCGGTCGGTCCGTAGGTGGGTCGCTTGGTCAGTCAGTCTGTCAGTCCATCGCTCAGTCCATTTACAATTTCCGCACATTATCTCTGGAACCAATAAAGATATTGAATATATATTTGATATACTGATACATCTAAAGGATATTTAGGTCAAGTTCAAATTTGGTTATGGTTCAATAATTTTTGTGAGAATTATCCCCATAGACTTAGGAAATTTCTCAAAAAATAGCAGTTTCCACACATTATCTCTGGAACTAATAAAGATATGGAATGTATATTTGATATACTGATACATCTAAAGAATATTAAGGTTAAGTTCAAATTTAGTAATGGTTCAGTAATTTTTGTGAGAGTTTTCCCCCTTGGACTTTGAAAATTTCTTGCAATTAGCAGTTATCTTCATTTTCTCCGGAACAGCTAAATATATTGAATTTAATATTGGTATGCAGATACATCTTAAGGATATCTAGGTCAAGTTAATAAGTTATGATTTAGATATGGTTCAGTTATTTTTGTCAGAGTTATCCTCTTTGGACTTTGAAAATTTCTTTAAAATATGCAGTTTCAGCTCATTATCTCAAGAAAGGATAAAGATACTGAATTGATGTTTGGTATAAAGATACATCAAGAAGATATCTAGGTCAGGTTTTATTATGCACAGCGATGAAATAATTATCACCGATGATTGATTGTTGATCACTGAAAATATGCTGATTCGGATAATATGCTGCTTTCGATTCATTTCTCAGTAATCGAAAATCACCGGTATAGAGAAATTGAAAGGAGTGTCAGTGCTTGATGCCCACGTTACAAAAATAACCAGGGGGCGGGGGCGTTTGTTACGTTGGCGTTGCTCTTGTTTTTAGCCGTGCTTAATGCCGAAGAGCATGATTCTCAAAACGAGGCAGTCTAATTTTAAGTTTTAAAGTCCTCTTTCTCACTCAATGTGTTTTTGCGCTTCAATACATAATCTCTGTTACAATTTCTAACATTATGATATTCAGAACATATTGAATCTTTATTGGATAATTAATTATATATAACATTGCAGATAGTATTCGTGTAGACTGAGGTTACCTGCTCTTGCTTGATATCGCTGCGCGAAGAGACAGGTGACCACCGTTATTCTAGAGAGACTTCTTCTACTCCAACTAGTGTTAATTATAGCACAGACTGTATGGGCAGATAACAAGCAGTATAGATCATATAAATTGTGTAGATCACATAAGATGTAATTCGTCTGCAGTAGCATACGCAGCATTATTATACAGTATTTGTAATTTATGAGAGGCGCGTCGTTTAGTGTCGACAGTGACGTATATATCTAAATTTAGATATATACGTCCCTGGCGTGAAGGATGTAATTAATTGTCAATATTTGTTGATTCTAGGCTAAATGAATAAAACAAAACAATGTGTATGTACATGTGTATGTGAGGGGTTTCTATTTTTGACGATTGAAGCATGTTTCTTGGTATGGCGCTGTGTATTGCCCATTGCCTTATCACTTGGCAGAAAGAAAACGGGTACATGTTTTGTTCCCTGTACACATTAGCATGTCTTGACATTATTCTGAGATCGATGTAATTTCCAACAAAGTAGTAATCATGATGTAGTTTATTCTATTGTCGCGGGTTCATGAATGGGGAAAAGAAAAACAAGTATCATTTCAGGTTTTCTCTCGCATTTGCCCCGTAACATCTCAAATTTTGCAATTTTGATAAAAAAAAAAAGCGACTGAATTTTTGTCATGCGTTACTCTTCGAACCGTCGGCTACTATCAAGGTATGCCAAATTCCTATGGTAGATCTGTTGAACTTTTCAAGAATAAATAAAATATCAAGCTAACAAGAGTAGGTTTAATGCTCTTCAAGGATAAATAGAATATTCTGCTAAACAGAGTAGGCCATAGATTGTCAGTGCAAGTGAAATTGTACTAAAACAATTAATCCAGAGAGTTATAGTCAAAACGGCCTAAGAAAAAACGGTCCACAATACAATGGCCCACGCCAAAACGGCCCATTGTTTTTACCTCACCGGCCGCACTTTGGACAATGGATATCGACTTTGATTACAAAATAGTTTTTTTTACCTGGTGCTAAAATTATACTTGATACAGACGGTAAGAGGGTAAATAATTTGACCATTTAATAAATTGCCTTCAGCATAAAATTATTCATATATTCGTGTTGGCCGTTTTATTTTAGGGCCGTTTTGACTATACATCAATCAGGAAGAAAGGTCATAATTCTGCTCTCTATAGCGATAGGAGATGACAGATATATCTTTTATGTTCAAGAGAATAAAGAGTGACAAGGGCAGTGTAACTTTTAAAACAGTAATAAATCTATGGTTTTCATCATGATCAAGGGTAGACGCCATGCCTCACAAGATATTTTATCAAAGTTAACCAATGATAAACTTCATTTCACTTTTACTTAAGAATTGTTCTTCCATAATGAAATGTGTAAATTCTTCTTTCCTTGAATTTGTTATCAACTGTATTTTAACTCCAATCTAATCTTTTGCTACTTGACCAGTTACTAAAAGCACGGCTACCAGTACTGTAAGTGCTTTGATTATATGAGTGCTGTCATTCTTGCCAAAGTTCTGTAGCATTATACATCTAAATGGAAACAATATTTAGCAACAAAATATGTCTCACCTTTTGGAGAATATTTTGGTAAAAATGATTCATTTTGTATGTTTATGCCCCCATCTAAGTTTTGGCCTGTCTGTCTGTTGTCTGTGGCAAAAAAAAAAAACTTAACATTGGTTATAACTTTTGAAATGTAAGAGTTAGGGCTTTCGTATTTCACATGCATATTCCTTGTGACAAGACCTTTCCATCTGTACCATAATTTGGGACTTTGACTGTGACCTTTGACCTGCATTTAAAAAATTTGCCTTATTTGGACTTTGTTGCTGCTGAGGGCATTGGTTTTTCACAAACACATCTTGTTTAAAGTTGTTTCCCAGATTTAATTAGGAGAGGTGTTATCTTAATTAGCAGCTCACCACACTCACCTTCTAATAAACTGCTAGGGGTCAGCTAGTAAGTAAGTCTCAGTGAAGTTTAGAGCTATGCCGATTGGACTCGCTAAGGGTCCAGGGCCGCCTCGGTAGTCGGATTGGTCTATTCAGAGAGATGGAAAGCAAGCTGACACACACTTTCAAGCTTTTATCCTGTTTTTAACCTTTAAACCTAAACTGCTAGCGCTGCTCAACCGAAACGTTATGGTCTAGCAAGACAATGTTTTGTAACCTGTAGATGTAGATGTAAAACTTGTTGCCAATCCTATGCTGTTTTGAGCAATAAATATGTTTAAACTAAACCCAGATTTAATAAAAAAACTGCCTTCTTGAAACAAAACTGAAATTCATGAAAAATGGGAAGTCTAAATTCTTGGTGATTTGACTTTCGTAATGACAAATTGATTTCATTTTTGGGAGGTTCTTTTTAGTAAGTTTTATGACATGTTACTTTGTCTACCAATTTATAAGAAGTGATAAGTGATGAAGTGATAACAAGAAACACTCAATGTCCACACATTTTCTGCCACTGACTATAATCTGTACTTGCTATAATAAGATGTACTGCATGATGTACAAACAGATGTAAGGTATCTTACCATTACCCTCCAAACACCCCCTTACACTCACACATGCAATACAGAAATCAGATTTACCAAAATGAAATGGAAATAGGTTAGCCCCAGAATCCATTGTTCTACATCAATGTAGATATAATGGATCAAAGTCAGTAAAATGTAAGTGTCCCACGTTTTTTTTCCTTTTTAACGATAATATCAATTTGAAGGTCATTTAAAAGTTGCATTTAACATAAATAATTGTCTTTGATTTTTATGTCTCCGGATCAATAAATCAGGGGCATATTGTTTTTGTCCTGTCTGTCTGTCTGTTTGTCTGTTGTCAACTATAACCTTGGCCATTACTTTTGAACAATGAGGGATAGAGACTTCATATTTCACATGCATACTCAACTAATGAAGCCCTTTCAAATGACACCAAGGTCAGTGACATTTTGATCTTGACAATGAGCTTCATGCTAAAGATAACTTTTGGGACTTTCTTGCTGCTGGAGGCATTGGTGTTTCACAAACACAGCTTGTTTTTTTTCTAATTTTGATATAGTCACTTCGTTCTCCCTCATTTTACACTACAACAAGTTTTTAAATGTTTTGCAGTACTCAATATGTTATGTAAGTCATTTAAGGAGAAAAAAACTGTAAAACAGAAAAACTGTGACATTTGTTTTCACACATTTTTGTGTCATTGACTCGATTTATTCATTGTAGAAAAGAAAAGTCTACATTCTTCTTTCAATATTCAACTATACAATAAGCATGGAAATAATTACATGTATTTATAAATATCGTCAAGAAGACATTTGTTTGTGAATGGGCAAATAGTGCCCAGGTGAGCAATATCAGCCCATTAGGGCCTTTTGTTAAGTCCTGTCTGTCCCTCCTTGTGTATGTCTGTCTTGACATATTTTTTCACATTTTTTCCACATACCTCTTGAGATTTCCAATTTCAGATCAGCAGGTTGTGATTGACAACATTTCCCATGCTATAACTAGGAGTTGGGTGGTTCCTGCATCCACAAAGAAAAGAGTTGCTGTCTTGATATCTGGTTCTGGTAAGATGATGGTATTTACATGTGTAATGTAAGGTGTAAGTAATGCATTAGTATATATTATACAATATTCATAAGAAAGGATGTTCAGCTTGTCATTGAAAAGTCACAGTTTTGAAACCAAGTAGATCAACAATAAATGCTGGTGCATGTCCATTGGCTTTTTACATTCGATTGAAGTCTTTGTCAAGGCACGGAATGTGTAATGATGATTGTATAAGGTAGGACTCTGATTAGCCAACATTATGGATGTCTCCTTGCAACTACTGTATGAAAATTTACCAAACCTTACAGTAAGCAAGCACTCATTGTTCTCTACTTCATTATTGTTTTTCGAGCCAATCTTTAAACCAATATGGCTGCCAAGGGCTCTGATTTGCTGACACAATGTGTACTTTCTTTTGCAATGACTGCATAGAATTCCTTCTGACCAACAGACCAAACCTCAAACCAAAAGTTTTATGTTTCTTGACCAAGTTTTTATTTTTTGAGACACATTTGATGTATCAAATGAAATGGTACTCAGGTGAGTGATAAAGGCCCTCTTGAGCCTCTTGTTTTAAAGAGATGCTACCCAGTTATCTGAATTTTTCTTGATAATGTGAATATTTAAAGTGAATACCTATTCAGGTCAGGTAAATTATGAATGATATATATTTTAGGAACCAATCTGCAATCATTGATGGATAACACATCAGAAAACAACAACAGCTCAGCTGAAATAGTTCTTGTGATCTCTAACAAGCCAGGAGTCAAAGGTCTAGACCGTGCAAGACAGGCTGGTATCAAAACAATGGTAGGTTTAACATAGTATCAACTTTATAATAGTTAATAGAGCTGAGATCAAAACTTGGTATGACACATGTAATGTAGTCGTGTCTAGAGCATTACACATGTAATGTAGTCATGTCTAGAGCATTACACATGTAATGTAGTCATATCTAGAGCATTACACATGTAATGTAGTCGTGTCTAGAGCATTACACATGTAATGTAGTTGTGTCTAGAGCATTACACATGTAATGTAGTCGTGTTTAGAGCATTACACATGTAATGTAGTCATGTCTAGAGCATTACACATGTAACAATCATGTCTGAAGCAAAATTTCTAGAATTTGCAGAATTGGCACAAGTGACCCCAAGTTATCTTTTCAAACTTGCATTAAGAGTGTGTAGATTTTTACAAGAGCTATCATGGCTCAATCAGGCTGATGACATTGATGTCCCAAGTTTGAGTCCCTAGCTAACAGCTTATAGCATATGCCTCTGTAATGCATGTGTATGTCCAATATTTCACAATAGAATTTATTATTTGTGTAGGTCATAAACCACAAAGATTTTGCTGGTCGAGAAGATTTTGATTCTGCACTGCATGAAGCCCTTGTTTTTGAGAAGATTGATTTAGTGTGCTTGGCAGGTTTCATGAGAATATTAACAGGTACAGTATTTTGTTACATGCATTGGATTCTGATACTCTTTCTGGCAGTTGTTAATATTTATGTGTGTAGTGTAGAAAATTATTTTGTTATCTGTGTTGCATGCTCCATGGTGAAATACTTTCAAATATGAAAACTTGACCTACATACCTATAATATCTACCTACTAAGAAATAGTGATTTATAACTGCATCATGTTACAAGAGAATGAACAAGTTATATTTTCATAACTATGTGAATTTAAATGCATATTTGCTGTATTATGTTAAATTTTATAATTGTTATTGTATTACCTTGGACGGGTACATGTAGTATACTATTGTCCTATATTTTTCTGTCTTTTACACTAATATTTTAATTTTCTCTACATTTGCTCTATGGAACTCTTCAATGTTGGTTTCATTATGTGCCAGTACATTATACAAAATGTAGTATTACATGATTAATACATGAAAAGATGTAATATAATGTAGATTCCTTTTTGTAGGAGGATTTGTCAGAAAGTGGAATGGGAAGATGTTGAATATTCATCCCTCTCTTCTTCCCTCCTTTAAAGGACATAACGCTCATGAACAAGTAATAGCTGCTAACGTGCGGATTTCTGGATGTACAGTTCATTTTGTAGCCGTGAGTCGCTCAAGATCATTTTTGAAATACCCCCCAAATGTATATAGATTGGCAAATTTTCACCAGCATACCTTAAAATTCCATATAAAGGATGCATGTCGCTCATGCTTTCCTTTTGCTCCATGATAAATCCAGAGCATAAAGTGGCTATCGTTTCTGCCTGTCAGACCATTTCAAAAACATTTCATCAGAATTTGATCAAACTATAAATAGGGTTAAAGTAGTGATCTCTTCTTCCCTCAGATATTTCTGATTTAAGACCCCCAAAAATTGAATTTGAGATGAATTTAATTTAAATTCAATTAAAATTCAAATTAAGTTATTTAGATTGAATTAAATAAAAATTAATTTAATCAGAATTATTATAAATGGAGTCATCCATTGGTTTGATGCAGTTTAAGGAGTATCCATCAGTATTACTAATTTTCTTGTTTAACTGAATTGAATGTCCCGTAGAGCTAATGACATGCTATTGGCATCATCAGCATCAAATGAAAGAGACAATCAGGTTAAAGTTTTTTTCCAATGCGCATAACTTCATTACTTTTAAGTAAGTCTTCTCCCATTTAATACCTGCATTCTACGTATGAAGATCTTTCATTTGATAAATGACTGTTTAACCTCTTTACCTTGACCTTAGAGTAAATGTTTAAAATCTTTAATCTTCTCCAAATCTTTTGAATAGTATTAGATAATGCTTTCATATTAAAGAGGAATATTCTTTGTGACTTGAATTTTCAATTGATTTGATACATTTTTCTGTTTGTGACCTTGACCAATTTTCAAACGTTAAACTAGACCATATCTTTTGATTAGTATGAGAGAAGGTTTCTATATTGAGTACATGTTATTCTTTTGACTAGAGCTTTTAAATAATGCCATATCTTCTGACTATATGACCTTGAACTTGACAGAAAGGCCAAAATATTTAGCATGAGGATCTATGTTCCCACGACAAGAACTTTTGATTGACTTCCATTTCAATAGGCTTTGCTGTCTTCTGACATCTCTTGTTGTGTGACACTCTGTTCAAGTAAGATTTGTTTGTAGGAGGAAGTAGATGCAGGAGCCATTATAGTACAAGAGTCAGTGCCAGTATACCCTGGGGATTCCATCACTACACTTGCTGATCGTGTGAAGACCGTAGAGCATAAGGCATTTCCTAGAGCCTTGGAATTGGTTGCCAGCCAGCAGGCGGTGCTGACACAAAATAACATTATAAAATGGCAGTTGATGTAAAATACAAAGAGAGTTATGAATTGTAAATAAAGATTTGCATTTATGCTCATTTGAATAGAGTTTAAGGATGTTGCTGAGTTTCGATACATACATCTAAATGAAAATGTTTGCTTCATTCATCAAAGACATCATCAATTGTACTTGCAAGTTTATTATTTTTTCTAGATTATATACATCTGTTGAGTAAACTTCATAGAGTTCTCAGTATAAATTTTGCATTTATCTAAGATCTGCTAAATTGCACTACTTAACTCCATTCAGTTGGCTTCCAGGTTGAAAAATGTGTGACCTCGTCCTCTAAACTTACAAAAAAGCTATACATATAAAATTCTTTTCCATTGATACCTTGGTCATTAACTAATTTGTCAATTCCTGATACAGAAAGATGCAGATTAAGCCTTGGTTATGACTAGACCTTTATGAAGTAGAGACTTTGTATTTGTCACATACTGTACTTCACGTTGATATATATATATATACTATACATGTATTAGTAATTGATGATGAAACTCCATATTGTCTCTTAATACTTATATTTTCTTAAACACATGCTGCCTTAATTGATATTCTATAAAATGTGTTGTTACTCATATCTCACAATTTAGAAGTTAACTATTATGAATCTTATGTTGTTTTGGGGTTTTTTATGTTTAGGTCAGAGAGATCTGAAGACATAGTCCACTTGCACTTCCATTTGCTTTTGTATAATAATTCAAAAGTATGTTAAATGGGGAATGGGTATTTCACAAACACATGTATTTATGCACATAATATATCACTAATGAAGATTAAATACTCAAAATTCATTATAATACTCACTTACTCATTGTATTACCATTGATACTCATTTACATGTACATGTAGGTGTTTCATTTATTCATTTAGTGCCTTTACAGTTAATATTTTTGATTAACTTTTGATACCTGTTGATTTTTTTTTTCAACAATTTTTGTGTATTTCTGCAATCATGCTTGAATTTACGATTTAAGGTTGTAAGTAAATCAGAGAAAAGGAAGAAAAATACTAGAATATCAAATCTGGAAATGATTGTTTTCAATAATTATCAAGGGGAAACATTTTGATGTAAAACCTCATCTAAACTTGTGTCAGAATTTCTTATAGAGTTTATATTACAGCTTATCAACAGAGGTTTGGAAGAAAATTGAAAGAAAACTTTTTTATTTCTCTTGTATAAAATAAGAAATTCCATAGAACTATGAAATGCTTGACCACATGAAGTGTTTATATTAATAGTGATATTTTATAATTTTTTAGGTGATACGCCAGATCATGATTACTGATTGACCGTTTTGACTCTGCTTTTATGCATACCATTCTTTTGTTCTCCAGTGGGGTAGAAAATATACCCAAGTTTAGAACAATCGATGTGGTAGGTGAATAAAATACAGAACATGAACAGAATGAGTATCTGCCTTCTTGTATATAAGATTATCTTTAGTTGTGGGAATACATTAAGAATCCATTGGATGGCGTCATAAGTAGAATGCTTTTTGATCTCATCAAGTGACATTTATGTATACAAAATAAATCTTTACTGATCTCTGAGTTTAATTGATCTCACCAGTTTTCCATTTTTTTCATTGGACAGTGTCAGTGTACATGTGATATTTTGAAGTTGTAACTTTCTCCTCATTCAGAATGAGGCTAAAACTGAAATGTGTGGAAAAATAATGTTTATTCAACTTTCTGTCTTAAATAATTGTTAATACATGAATACCATACAATTTCTACTTGTTTGACAATTAAAAAAAATCATAAGCATGTCTTAACTTTTCCCTGGAGAAAAAGCCAACAAATCACATTGTGTATAAAGCACAGGAAGCCATTAATATAATTATAAATAAAAGTTTTAGTATGTCCTGTTTGTCTTGTCATTGCTAATGTTGTATACATACAAATAGAAATGTCAAGAAGCATGCACATTGGACGTATTTAATCGTTTTGTTGTAATTGTAGTTTCAAGTTCCTGTGGCATAAAGGCTGTATCTCTACAAAGTTTACCTACTTTTTAAATTCTTCACAAAAGCAAAGAACAATCTGATCTAATTACCAAGCACTTGTCGCCATGGAACATCTTCGCATGTAAATGGTATGTCAAGGAGCAGCTCTTGATACAGGGGTGTTTTTTTCTACTATTGCTTTTCAGTTGGTGTTACATCCATAGTATTAATCTGTTCTGATTAGACATCTAGATTAGACAAGCTAAGCCGGTGTGACCTAGTGGATAAGGTGCTCGGCTCGTGACCGAGAGGTCCCGGGTTCGACCCCAGCCCTGTGCACACCGATGTTCTGTCTTTCGGATGAGACAGTTAAAACCGAGGTCCCGTGTCACGGTAGGCGTGGTACGTAAAAGATCCCTCACTGCTTCGGGTGGGTCCGTTGCAATTAAGGTCTAAATTTGTGTGCAATGCATCAGGCAGATGCCGTCACCGTATACGTGAAATAATCGTGTAGTGACGTAAAACTATAATCGTGTTTAAGCTCTGGTTTTACAATGACGAACTTATTCAGAACATTGTGTGGTAAAGCAACTTTGATTTGGAGATTTGGAAATAAAAAAACGGTTGAAATGGGTCAACATTGCTTACCTGAGCACAATTACTGAGTTAATTCCTGTTCTTTTTAAAACTTGACAAAAATGGTAAAAATTACTAAGATTTTGCATGCAATACACGACGGTAACATTCATTTCCGTACAAACTGACGAAGTACCCAACATAATGCAGTAATGTGAAAATAAAAAAAGAACCGAACAATGCTAAAATAACGAAGTTTACGAGAATTAAATAAGGCACCCATGAACCTAAATTTCTGGATGCAAATTCGCGAAACACCTATATGTGAAATTTGAACCTTCTTTCCTGCGTAGTCGGGAAGACCTAGTTTTAAAAGTTACTGAAAAGTAGGTCAAATTTCAAGGTCAATATCAACAAGTCATTGTATATAGATTTAAAACTCCTAACACTTACATTCAAAAGATGTCCAGATAAAGTTAAACAAAAGTAGTTCAAACTCCAATGCCAAGGTCAGTACATCAGAAGTCATGAGCCCATATAAAAGTGATGACCACAAGGAATTCTAATTTAAAATATTAACCCTCTATCTCTTACATTTAAAATTCTATAGCCCAAGTTGAAGTTGTATTTAAAAGTGGATCAAGGTTCAACGAGAAGATCACGAAGTCAAAAGTCATAGTATTAATTGGTAGTTCTTGTCATGATACAAAGCCCTCTCTCTGTATTGGTTCAAATGAATTAAATGGCCTGTGTTAAAGTTTTAGAAAATAGGTCACTGTCAGAAGTTGGCAAATTGAATGAAATGTAGGTCTTCAAAACTGGAACACTCTCACAATTTTACAGTATACCTACCTCATTGTTTTAATGTCATTGCAGAAAAAGTTTTCTTTCTAAAATTTGCCCAATAGGGGCCTTTTACTCGAACGAAGAGTCAGCACATGATATTGGACAAAATGCAGAATTTGTAATTCTTATATAATCTACTGAACATTTTAAGGTTACATTTCTCTTTCAAAATACATTATATTTTTAGATAAAAGTTAAAGTACTAGTTTTTACACCTATGCTCCATTTATACCGGCTGTATGTACCTCCCAATGAACATCAACTGTGGATGGTGTGTAGAAAGTCTACACCTTATACAAAGTATCAAGACATTTTGCCTGGTTTCACAGAAAATGGTTGAAAATTGGTCTATCAGAATCTAAGAATGTTCATTGGTCGTTTGATAAGGACATTCCATACATCATCCATACCAAGTTTATCAACCCACGCAGCCTTTTGGAAAAAATCGATCCCCCCCCCCCCCCTCAAAAAAAAAAATCCAAACAAACAAAACAAAACCAAACCCCAAAGCACTGACATTTATAGGAGATCTTGAGAATTTTGTATCTACAAGTTTCATCAAATCTTCAGAAATTAAGCAGAAGTTCAGACCAAAAGTTGTTACTAAACGTCAGCTTTACTTCTAACACAAATTGTCGTCATAGAGAAAACGTAATTCTGGTGTCGCTATAATGAAAATGCTGTATAGTCTGGTGAAATAAATATACAGAGAAAACAAAAGTAAGGATATATATTTTATTATAAAATTTTACATAGTTATAGATTGTGTATATAAGAAAGAAAATGAAGGATTTGCAGTTCTAAGTAATATATGTAAAGACAGTGAAATCGGAGACAAAAAAAATTTATTATATAATATCGGGACAAAAGTTCAAATGATAACTTTCGTTCTGGAAGGTACATATATTCTGAATAAAATGTCACTCTTGTATGTACATTTGTATCAGTTTATTGAGTTCGCTCTTGGCCTACCGTGTACACCAAAGATCAAATACATGTATAATGTGGAGTTGTAGAAATTAGTGCAAACTATGTCCGACATAAAATTAAGGCTACAGAAACAATAGCTGTCTACCAGCTGACACCTGCACATTTTAAAACATCAATTGACGAAACTAGTCCTGCAACTCATCTAAGATCTTTATTTTTATACAATGGAATTAAACCTGATATTATTAATTAAATGATTTAGAACACAAACGTCCTTAAAGTCTTGTTTTGTTTTGTTTTGCATTCTTTTGTGTTTAGAAAAAACAATTTCATTGGAGACTATATACCTTGCATTTCATGGTCCCCAAATTAGTGCATACAAAAAGAATATATGAAGGATTTTGTGTTTGATGAATTACATGTAGTTGATATAAAGCAAATATGTTCAGTATTTAGTGACTACGGGGTTATCAATGCCAAACTTGGTATCCTGATTCTGAGCTGGGTACAATGTTCTCTTATCACTGCCATCATTTGGTCCCCACACTGCAGTAGGGGTTGTTATTTTCTTGAGACGCTACAATGTGAAGATAAAGTAAACTTGATAGTAGTTACGTACTTTATAAATATCTTGCATTGTATTTATAATATCTTATATTGAATTTATAATATCTTATATTGTATTTATAATATCTTACATTGTATTTATAATATTTTGCATTGTATTTATAATATCTTATATTATATTTATAATATCTTGCATCTTACATAGTATTTAAAATATCTTGCAATGTATTTATAATACCTTACATATATATATTTATAAATATCTTGTATTGTATTTATAGTATCTGGCATCGTATTTATAGATATCTTGCATTGCATTTATAATAGCTTACATTGTATTTACAATATCTTACATTGTATTTATATTATCTTACATTGTATTTACAATACGTTGTATTGTATTAATGATATCTTACATTGTATTTATGATATCTTACATTGTATTTATAATATCTTGTATTGTATTTTTAATATCTTACATTGTTTTACCATATCTTTCATGATATTTATAATTATGAGTGTGACTAAGTGGCCGGCTTAATCGCGGTTCGCAGTTCACCATGACTGCGTGATGTTTGTGGTGTATATGCGCATTTATTGGACCAGACACGTGATCTGCACTATCATGGTCCACATAACTGTCCATTGATATATCATGTAATGTGTACATGTTTTATGATTATGTGACTGACCTAGTAATATTACTATCGTGAGGTAAAATAAAAAAAATTCTTGGTCCCATCTACTTAGGAATACCAAGGATTGAAATAACTGACATTCTTTTTCAATATATTCTCCCCTCATCTCAATGCACTTACTCTGTCTCTGATTCAATTTCTGAATCCCTTAAGAATAGAATGTCTCATTATTGTCCCATAAGTACTCATATACAGCGTTCATGACACCCTCATTGTTTGCAAAATTCTTACCATGTAGGTAAAATTTGATTTTTTTTGGACGAGGAAGAACTTTGAACCTGCATTCCGTCGCAGCCATTAAATTAAATTTTGAAATTTATATAAATGTGTATAAAGGCACATTATTTCGTTTAGAAAGATGTTTAAAGTTTTTTTTTAAATGATGTATCCTCCTGAGCAGAATCAGTTTTTGTTTATTGTAGAGTTTTGTGTGAGATATGAATCTTCAATAAATAGTACTTTTTTACATAGATATTAGAAATAAAAATAGAAGAGGAAAAAATTACATGTAATTAACTATATTGAATGAAATATATTACCTCAGCAAGGGAACCATTAGTTGTGTACAACTTATATAAGAAGAATATAGGGATAGGGGACATCACTACACATGTCAGGACCCATCCTATGGCCTGGGCGTACCCTGGGTACTCAACACCTTTGGTAATCTCCAGTGGTTTATAGAAGATCATACGGTACAGAAACAGCAACTGTAGCGGAAAGAAAGAGGTTGTAGATGATGCTATATACTGCGCCGTAGCAAAACAAAAAATCATCACGGAAGTGAGCATCTCTTGTGTGAATGCCACATGTGGTATGTATTCCATAAATAATAGCCTATATAGCTAAAGGATCAAATACTAGATTTTTATTTTTACGACGAAGGAATAACAGTATTTAGATTCAGATAAATATATTGGGATTTGCTTCTACTAAATTCATAGATAAATTGATAAATAAGTGGAAAGAAATAAAGAGGCAGATAAATGAATATATATATATATATATATATATATATATATTATATATATATATATATATATATATATATATATATATATATATAATGTTTGTGTGTGTATTAATTAGTGGTGTTTGTCAGTGAATATTTACCCCTATTAATATTGGAGCGCAGAATACCCAGCAGAACAACCAGTAGAACACTGGGCGTGGTGGACGACCTAACATGTACTCTACATCACTGACAAAGCGACGGGCACCTGCAAAATAATGCACAAAAATAATGTAACATTCAGTTATAAAAGTTTTGTTCCAGATAGGTTTAAGATGGTGAGTTTTCAGTACATGTGTATCCATGTGTTCATATCAACTGTATCGTGCTTGTATTGTATTCTTGTACTGCACGTACGTGTACGTATGTTTAGATGTACATTATAATTTAATTTTCGAGGCAACTGCCGTATAAAGCCTATTCAATTGCATTATCAAAGTTGTTTTTCTATGTGTCAATAGAAGTAAAAAGCAAGTCACACGACAAACTGGTTAGCCCATCGTTCGGTATCCATACGCCAAATTCAATGTTTGGGGGTTTTTTTCAATAGATATTGCAAGTTTCATCAAAATTTTTGTTTCTTTTTTTTAAAAAGGAATTAAAGTATAAGAAATGACATTAATAATTTATTTTTCCATGAAGGTACAGAAGTAAAATAAAGGCGATTAACGAACTGTATAATGTGCTTCCCGCTATAGAAAAATAAATAATAACAATAATGACGATAATAATAATAATAATAATAATAATAATAATAATAATAAAATAAATAAATAAATAAATGAATAAATAAATAAAGTATTTCCATCTACAGGAGGGTGGAGAAAACCTTTACATATGTGTACCCTTTACAGTATCAGTTGTACATTCTCCATCTATTAGACAGGGAAGTTCTTACTTAATCATCGGATAACATGTCAAATGTTCCCTGTATACTGACAGGGACGTACATATCTAATATATATGTACATCCCTGGTACTGACCATTATTCAAAAGGTTGAGGACATTTTTTATTTAAGAGACAATCAGTGAAACGCATAAAATATCTTTTCAGTTATTAATTTCAAGTATCAAGAATGCTACAAAATAAAATTCGGGAAATTTGATCAAATATTTAAAAAGTGCATATTTTCATAACATTATTTACGAAAGAATAGCATAACTGTTGTCGCAATAAAGACCAAAACAGAAGTTAAAAACGTCAGATTCTTTTGTTAATTATATTCTGCATGTTACGAAGATGCGCCCTTAAATCTCCTACAATTTTTATTTTCAGAAGTTGTTTACTTCTGTTCACTCTTTGAAAATATGTTTACTGAAAACAGACATTGTTACGGATTTCATTTATCATGATGACCTATGAAGCGAGAAGCTGTCCTGATCATATATAAGGAGAACCATTATTGATTTCAAGGTTATGATGACAAAAACCAAGATCAAGTTGAAAATTGTCAATCAATCAATCAATGTTTATTTCCTCTTTGTTGTTTTTGATCATCGGTAAATCTGAAGCAAATAATGCAAAGCACCTGTTTTTATCTGGTTACCTAAAAGATTAAAGTTTTATAATGCTGCCTTTACAAATACAACACCATGCTGTCATTTATTTTATGACGAGATTTGATTTAATCCTAGACCAAAGAGAAATGTGTAGGGTTGTTTTTTATAACTATAATTTGTTTTTAGGTAAATCAAACAAAATTCAGCTCAGTGTATAATACAATATTTTATAATACAATAATTGAAAACTCAAAACACGAAAACTATGAAAATGCATATCTTCTCACTTCTTCTCAATAATCCTAAAAATTAAAATGGGGAAAAAATTCCTAATCAAACGAAATTTTAAGGACCTTGCTGATTTACTATAATTACATGTAACTGATATAGTGTTACTTATATTCATTATGTATACATTTAAGATTTGTCCCCACTTAAATGATATGAGAACAAAATTTGTGAAAAAAAATATTATTATTTCAGGTCCTCTGCTCTGTCTTTAGATTAGTTCAATTATTTTCTACCCAGAATGTAAAAGAACTACGTAATCTGAGTAAATATATCAAACATGCATTTATTGTTCGAAAACTTCACATTTAATTTATCTGCATACCAATTAAATATATGTTTATCTATATATCTTTAAATGTATATCATATGCTATTTATTCTCTCTACTGATTACAAATATATATATTTATATATATATATATATATATATATATATATATATATATATATATATATATATATATATATATATATATATATATATATATATTTATATATGTATGTATGTATGTATGTTTGTGTGTATATGTGTGTATATATTAATATATGTATGTTTGTGTGTATATATGTGTATATATTGATATATGTATGTTTGTGTGTATATTTGTGAATATAGATATATGTATGTTTGTGTGTACATGTATGTATATATAGGTATATGTTTGAGTGTATGGGCATGTATATATACCGCTTGCGAATCTGTCGAAGAAAACAAACGAAACAAATGCACTGACAATAAAATAATTATAAGTGATATTTTTTAAAAATAATTTTTATCAATCCCTAAGGCTTTTTCTTTTCATGATACCATTGCTTTTTTTCTGGTCATTTTTAATGTCAGAACTGATCCATCGTGTAGCTTGATTTTATCAGTTTTTACCGACATGATCATCATCACCAGCTCATCTCCTTCCCTCGATCACGATCATGTCATTAATGATTACATATCCTCAAGTGTATTAACGTGTCTATAAAAACAACTTTTTAGTTAAAATCCTCTTTGTTTATTAACAAACTTTCTCAACACAAATCATTTAAGAAACAAATGTATGCTTATTGTGTGGAAGAGGTGCAAGATTTTGGTAGTTGGTGCAAATGGAATAGTTAACACCAGTATGTACTATATTGTCCGACAATTATTTTTAATCATCGGTTAATCAAGAAGCAATTAATACAAATTAACACCTATTTTTTCTGACGACCTTGAATTTCATTTGCAAATTATAGTCACTTTTACTTCGGATGATTTGTTTCATTCCTCGAGCGTGTGATTCAAAATGCATTTATTCCAAAACTGGAGTTCACTGAATGTGATCCGGTACAAATCTAGCTCATTGTATCAAATAAAATGCACTGCACAGAAAATACTGCACATTTTCACACATCGCATTGGATGTGCTGTACACTTGCGCATATTAGTCATTCTAAAAAATAACAATATCTTGATATAAAGATGTTTTGTCTCCAGATTTCCTTTAAATATGACATAGATATATATTAACACATCATTTTGCATGCGACCTCTTGGAAATCTAAAAGAAATTTCTGTTAATTTGATATTCAATATATCTAATGAGTAATGTCTCTGTCACTATTGATCATCATAGATATATGAAATTCAAGAAGTCATCCTTAAGTTATTACAGAAACGTTATATTTTTATTACAAAAGTTGGTTTGATCTATGAAATAGAAACCTGTGTACTGAAGAGATGAAGAGACAAAATTTGCAAGTAAGAATTTGCATGAAACCGCTTGAGACGATATGGCCGGAGTGCAAAGCAAAATCGAAACAAGGACAAGGACATAAGTTCAAAAGTCATGGTATCAATTGAAAGCTCTGGTCATAAAGAACCTATGTGTGAACTATCAGACCTACTCCTATTGTTTCTAATGATCTTACCGATTAAAATTCATAAAAGTATGTCGAAGTCCATGGCCAAGGTCACAAGGTAAAAAAAAACATGACATAAATCATCAGGAACATATATATTAAGTATTATGTTTATACTCCTCTCAGGTTCTGAGATTACAGATTTTGCTTCAACCAGAAATTTAGCCAAAATGTTGACGGACAGACAGACGGACGGACAGATATATATAATCTATAGACAAGACCAAAACATTGATGGCTTCAAGACTGGCCTGGTATCTTTAACCGACTAACTCATTAGTATGAAAATTATATGAAATTAATCTGAAATCAATTAAAATTTCCCCTCGTAGATAAATTGAATATATTCTGTGTAAGAAATAACTAGTTTAAACTTTAATGTAAGACTTGCAAATGCTCCGAGGGGTCACCAAAGTCGTGTAATGCCGAGGCTTTCCGAGGGGTCACCAAAACCTTTTAACCCGAGGCTTGCCGAGGGTGGATTGACTGTTTATCCTATGGCAGTATATGAAAAAAATATCTTTCTGGCATACATTTTTTTCTAAAAAAGAATCTGGTTTGTTCCGTTTTCGTATCCGCCGAAGTATTTGTAAATTTTTATCTTGTTCATTTCTGAATGACTGCTATAGTTTTACAGTATTAAAAATCTCCTACCTCGCTCGGGAAAGGCAATGCCATTGCCACTAATTTGTACTCACACAGAAATAGGTGTAAGAATTACAGAGCCACAGGGAAGAGGCCCGAAGCATACCGATATTGTTTCGGGATATAAACCATACTTCCGTCAGAGTTCTTTGTTGTCCCATTTACGCGGTACATGGATTTCTATCACACCCAGCTATTTGTTACAAGGAATATGTCCACAACATATACAGCCATGTATGTGTTAAGTTACCAAAGTAGCAGTTAGTTTTCCATGGGGCTATATGTTAATGAATTGATAAGTCTCTATGAAACAGAGTATCATTTGAAGCTTCCTGTACGTTTTCCCATACACACAAAAACCCCTATACCTCACCGTAGCTTTTCATTTTCAAAATTTTCCATGTTAGAACTTACCATCAGTCTGCAGAAAATGTGCTTGCTGAAAATACTTGAATCCTTGATATGAAAAATACTGACCCATTACACAAATTTTAGTATTGTTACTACTCAACGGATAATCCATAAATCGCATTTCTATCAAAAATATGTACTTGGCACATATATCCACTCAGAAGCCTGGGATTTTTCATCCGGAGCAAGATTTAGGGTAGCCAAACGCTTACATGATTTCGGTCAGGGTACATTAATACCTTAAGTGAGAAAATTAAAGCCCTTGCTATATGAATACTCATCAGTAAATCAAAACTAAAGCTAATATTCAAACTTTACTTTTCTATTCGTAAAATACCAACGCAAGTTGCATTACTACCTACGACAAACTGTGAGTTTATAACACCCAAGTCCTCGTCGAGGTTTAAAAAAAAAGAGGTTGATTTGTGTGCAGGGATTTGGCTTACCTGTAAGTATAACCCTAAAACAACTTTATCAGATTTTGTAACTCGTATAAATACAGAATTTCTTAGGATTATCACTATTTTTATTTTGAATGAAGGGAATGTAAATGTCTCTTCTTATCTGAGCTAAATTCAAATTATTTTTTTTTCTTTTTACTTTCCTTTTACCTTATCTGTTATCCGTAATGATGTTTAAAATAAAGAAAAAGCGGCAAAAAGCATTTAAGCCTAAACTAGCAGTAAGGTACATAGCGTTGATGCATCAGCAACTTTGTTGATAGTAGAAACATTTGACGTGTGATTGTAACATTCGGGCCTAATGAAAATTCATGTTATACAAAACTTTGTACCACGCATTTATGGTGATATTACGTTTAAATTATACTGTAAGCCATTCTGTCCATATAGATACACCTATATCTAAAAATGGTAAATAAAAATGGTATAACGCACTCCATATCATAAAGGATGTAAACAATTAGTTATAAATGTCAGGAAATATTGTAATACTGAAGTATGAGCTTGTATTTGGTAAAGTGTGATACAAGTGTGGCTATTTGATAGACAAATGCCGAGCTATGAGACGCCAAACATATCATCGGAGGTACCGTCCGTTAGGCGCCGCTTGTGTGCTATCAGTAAGTAATTATAACATCGATTGAAGTTAGCAACCTTATGGCGTCACGATAACGTACCATTGTTCTTTACGTCATTTTTGCGGGAATATGTTTTATTTCCTCCCTAGATATTAGGACCGCAGATAATGGCGGTATCTTGTAAAATGTAGAGGTATATTGAATGGACTTCGCCGCCCTTAACTGCAGTCCTAGTGTTAAAGGAGGAAATAAACCATATTCCCACAAAATGACGTAAAAACAACGAAACGTTCTTATGACGTCATAAGGTCACAATGTTTTGACTTTAGATAAATTACCTTAAATTGAGTTTTTTTGGCTCTTATTAAGGTCAATTTGCCAGTTGGTCGAGAGTTCTACAAGTATATATACTTTTGATTTTTTACTCTTGAGCATCACTCAATAGACACAAGTTGTTGAAATGCGCATTTGGTGCACTTAATTCATACAGGTAAAATAAAATCAATCTTTATTTATTTTACAACGATTGAGAAACAAGTTAACAACTTAAAAAAATCTTGCTCGTTGGTACGGATCTTGGCGTAAGGGTGTCGTTTGTGTTGCGTATGCATATGTATTAATGACAAAATCGTAACAAAACAACTTTTGATTTTTTTTATTAGATCTACTGCAGTTCCTGTAGATCATTATTTTTGGGGAAGTTGACTGACATGCACTCAATACGCTGTGTACAAGACGCCTCCGAATGGATATGGTACACGTTTCTGCACATACCCGGGCATCAGCTAGTGTATGCGTAATATGTTCCCAGTTCATGACTCGATGCTACAGCGGAATATGCCAAAAATAATCATAATCACTGGCGACGAACGTAATTTGTCTTAATCTTTGTTATGACGTCTACGACACAACTGAACTTGAGATGGATTAAAATTAATACTTCACAGAATACTGAATCTGTGAAACATGATGTATATATCGGGTAGCCAGCAATGTGCTTACATAACACAATGACCGACTTTCTTATCGCTTACCGTATACCCACATGACGGCAATACATTCACATGTAGCTACAAATAACACAGAGAAATCAGCGCCAAAATGGTCCATTATCGTCACCACGTAGTCTCCTGCCTGAAATGGTAATACGACAAGAATGGAAAACTTTACTGAATGTAGAAGCAATTCATATTATTTCATTAGGCTTGGATTATTTTTCATCATTTTCAATTTCTTGTTAAAAAAGTAAAGATGTGTGACAATGACATGTATACCATAAGAGATGTGTGACAATGACATGTATACCATAAGAGATGTGTGACAATGACATGTATACCATAAGAGATGTGTGTTTGTTTCTTTGATTGATTATTGTTTTACGTTACTCCACGATTATTTCACGTATATGGTAACGGCATCTGCCTGATGCATTGCATACAAATTTAGACCTTTACAATGGACCCACCCGAAGCAGTGAGGGATCTTTTACGTGCCACGCCTACCATGACACGGGACCTCGGTTTTTACTGTCTCATCCGAAAGACAGAACACCGGTGTGTCCCGGGCGGGAGTCGAACCCGCGACCTCTCGATCACGAGCCGAGCACCTTATCCACTAGGCCACAACGGCTTAGAGATGTGTGACAATGACATGTATAACATAAAAGATGTGTGACAATGACATGTATAACATAAGAGATGTGTGACAATGACATGTATAAGATAAAAGATGTGTGACAATGATATGTATAACATAAAAGATGTGTGACAATGACATGTATAACATAAAGGATGTGTGACAATGACATGTATAACATAAGAGATGTGTGACAATGACATGTATAACATAAGAGATGTGTGACAATGACATGTATAACATAAAAGATGTGTGACAATGACATGTATAACATAAAAGATGTGTGACAATGACATGTATAACATAAGAGATGTGTGACAATGACATGTATAACATAAGAGATGTGTGACAATGACATGTATAACATAAAAGATGTGTGACAATGACATGTATAACATAAAAGATGTGTGACAATGACATGTATAACATAAAAGATGTGTGACAATGACATGTATAAGATAAAAGATGTGTGACAATGACATGTATAACATAAGAGATGTGTGACAATGACATGTATAACATAAAAGATGTGTGACAATGACATGTATAACATAAAAGATGTGTGACAATGACAAGTATAACATAAAAGATGTGTGACAATGACATGTATAACATAAAAGATGTGTGACAATGACATGTATAACATAAAAGATGTGTGACAATGGCATGTATAACATAAAAGATGTGTGACAATGACATGTATAACATAAAAGATGTGTGACAATGACATGTATAACATAAAAGATGTGTGACAATGACATGTATAATATAAAAGATGTGTGACAATGACATGTATAACATAAGAGATGTGTGACAATGACATGTATAACATAAAAGATGTGTGACAATGACATGTATAACATAAAAGATGTGTGACAATGGCATGTATAACATAAGAGATGTGTGACAATGACATGTATAACATAAGAGATGTGTGACAATGACATGTATAACATAAAAGATGTGTGACAATGACATGTATAACATAAAAGATGTGTGACAATGACATGTATAACATAAAAGATGTGTGACAATGACATGTATAACATAAAAGATGTGTGACAATGACATGTATAACATAAAAGATGTGTGACAATGACATGTATAACATAAAAGATGTGTGACAATGACATGTATAACATAAAAGATGTGTGACAATGACATGATGTGTGACAATGACATGTATAACATAAAAGATGTGTGACAATGACATGTATAGCATAAAACTAACAGCAGAATACTGATCTTAACAGTAGTCAGATAGATCTACGTATATTCTAGTTAATATAACAATATGCTTATGTCATATTTAATATGGATAATTTTTTTTAAAAATTATCCATATTACATATGACACTTTTAATGAAAGAATTCCACAAGGTGCATTTATAACCTACCGGAGTGACGCATGGCAGAGCTAGAAAGAAGCAAATTATTCCACATGCCACACACATATAACTCTTGTATTTGCGAGTTTTGGGAAACTCATCTTGTATACAGGTCAATACGGTTTCTAGAAGAGCAAACTGAAAAAAACCAGTTTTATTTTGTGTATTGTATGTAAAATGAATGCATTGAAAGTTCATTTAATATTACACAGCACATATAGAAATGTACAACGATCCTTAATCGAAAGATAATGATTTGCATTCAATATTATATAAGATAAAATATTTCAATACGAAGGAAGGAGTTTTTGTTACCTCGCTATCCAGGCCTAGAGTGAACAGCATGAAGAAGAAGAGAACAGACCACAACTGGGGGACAGGTAGCTGTGATAAAGCTTCCGGATATGCAACAAACGCCAGACCATAACCTACAAAATCATACGAAGACAGTGCATAACCTACAAGATTATACGACGACAGTGCATAACCTACAAGATTATACGAAGACAGTGCATAACCTACAAGATTATACGAAGACAGTGCATAACCTACAAGATTATACGACGACAGTGCATAACCTACAAGATTATACGTAGACAGTGCATAACCTATAAGATTATACGAAGACAGTGCATAACCTACAAGATTATACGAAGACAGTACATAACCTACAAGATTATACGACGACAGTGCATAATCTACAAGATTATACGTAGACAGTGCATAACCTATAAGATTATACGAAGACAGGGCATAACCTATAAGATTATACGAAGACAGTGCATAACCTACAAGATTATACGAAGACCGTGCATAAGCTACAAATTCATACGAAGACAGTGCATAACTTACAAGATTATACGTAGCCGCAAGTAGTGGCCCTAAATGAATGATAAGGCCACAATTCCTTACGTTGCGTAAACTTGCATTTTTGATAAACGGAATGGCCGGCACGATGCTACGCATTTCGGCATCAAATGGAGCAAATATCTAACATATATAAACATAAAGCAAACGATCGGCAATGTTTACTCACCCACGATCTGTCGTCTGAAGGCTCTACACACATTTTTTTCCCAACCTGTTTCAAATTTGCCGGTTTCTGTGTCAGCCATTCGGTCTCGCGAGATCTCGTTAACAGAAACATCACAAAAAGAGGCGGAGCTGACGAAAAACACGTGGTCATTGTTATTTTTATGTCATTTCTCTGTTTACATTTTATTTATCACCTAGTTATTTATGAAGAAGAAAACTAAATTGAAATGACCAGAAATGCGGTAACTAGCCGATAAATAAAATGTAAACAGAGAAATGACATAAAAATAACAATGACCACGAACCCATGTCCACGTGTTTTTCGTCAGCTCCGCCTCTTTTTGTGAGGTTTCTTTTAACGAAATCTCGCGAGACCGAATGGTGGCACAGAAACCGGCAAATTTGAAACAGGTTGGGAAAAAATGTGTGTAGAGCCTTCAGACGACAGATCGGGGGTAAGTAAACATTGCCGATCGTTTGCTTTATGTTTATATATGTTAGATATTTGCTCCATTTGATGCCGAAATGCGTAGAATCGTGCCGGCCATTCCGTTTATCAAAAATGCAAGTTTACGCAACGTAAGGAATTGTGGCCCTATCATTCATTTAGGGCCACTACTTGCGGCTAGATTATACGAAGACAGTGCATAACCTATAAGATTATACGAAGACAGTGCATAACCTATAAGATTATAAGAAGACAGTGCATAACCTACAATTACAGTAAAAGTTAATTACATTGGGGGGGGGGGGTGTTGCTGGAAATGTTTTTGCACCAGAAGTCCTTGACCCAATCATGTTTGATGGTCAGTGCTTCGATTTACTACACACATAGTCTTACAACGCACTCAGAAAAGATATATAAAGTATTGCACTTTACTCTCGTAGTCAATTTGCTTTAGACTTTTGTACCGATGCATTTTCGTTTCCAGATTTATTTTTCAGGTTGAACCTATGTAGATACCAATTAAAACAGTATATATATATATATATATATATATATATATATATATATATATATATATATATATATATATATATATATATATATATATTTCATGAATTTGCGTAGTTTCAGCGAAATGGCATAGATATAAAGAGATATACATGTACAAGTATTTTTAAAATATTTAATCTCTCCCCGATTCTACAAATGTATTCTCGATTATTGCATCGATGCATGACGAAATCGGATGACTGGACATGTGTACCAGGTACGAGCAAAATAAAAAAGATCTCGGTCCCAATTATTTAGGAATACCGAGGATTGAAAGAATTGTCTTTTTTTAAACAAAAGCCGGTGTGGCCTAGTGGATAAGGTGCTCGGCTCGTGATCGAGAGGTCGCGGGTTCGACTCCCGCCCGGGGCACACCGGTGTTCTGTCTTTCGGATGAGACAGTAAAAACCGAGGTCCCGTGTCACGGTAGGCGTGGCACGTAAAAGATCCCTCACTGCTTCGGGTGGGTCCGTTGCAAAGGTCTAAATTTGTATGCAATGCATCAGGCAGATGCCGTCACCATATGCGTGAAATAATCGTGGAGTGACGTAAAACAATAATCAAACAAACAAACAATTTTTAAACAATATGATCTCCCTTCATTTACAAGCACTTCCTGCATATTCCATTTGTAGGTTCATTCACGACACTCTCATTGCTTACAACAACAACAACAACACTATTATTACCACGTCGATAAGATCATAGTTTTGGGAACAGATAGAAGGTGGATCAGGCTAAATCTGAAGAGTATGGTTGAAAAGGGAAAACCTCGAATCTGTATTCTGTCGCAGCCGTACTCGTAACCAGAATGGCCTGATGACCTTCAAAGGCGGTTAAATACATTTCATGATTATTGTAACTTATGGCATATAAAGATCAACATTGATAAAATAGAGATTTTAGTGTTTGGCAAAGGTATGCAGCTGCAAAATCAGCAATTCGTTAAGGATGGTCATAATATTGAAAAAATCAATGATTTTAAGAATTAATTTTAGGTGTTTATTTTTCTAGGTTTGACATTAGATACACAATGTATGTAACTGTGACAAAGGAATTAAAGCAATATACAGTGCAACATCAATACGTACTAGTCATGATTTATTAACGGATCGGAAAATAGACATTTTTGATAAAGCTTTTAAATTAATTTTACTTCTTGGATATGAGATGTGGGTTTACACAAATTATTTTATATTGGGAAAATTCATATAAGACTTTGTAAACACATGCTAACATTAAGAAATATCAACTCCTAATTTCATGATTATGGTGAACTTAGAACATACCCATTGGAGACTAGTGTGAGGGTTAGAATGACAATATTTTGGGGTACCAGTGTAAAATCATGTCAAAATAAGTTAAGCAAAAACTGTATGATGCTGTTTTTAATTACAAAATTACTAGTCTAATTTTATGAAAGAATATTTTTGATTATTATGGTCTATTTTTTGTCTAGTAACTTTAGCAATGTGACATGGTTAAGAAATACTGTTCTTAACAGACTTAAGGGTCGATTTATCCAAAAACAGAAAAGTGATATGTGTAACTCAACAAAAGGTTTTAATCATGGAATAGATAACTCAGAATTATCGCTGGAGAGATACCTACTAAAGTTATCTTTTATATCATTGGTCAAAGTGTTTTAATTTAGAACTTGCAATATGAAGATATTTATTAAAAAAGGGAAATGGTTCAATATACCTAGAACTGTCATCTATGTAACATACAAGAAATTGAAGATGAAATAAAGATAATGTTATTACTTATACATTATTTATCGTACAATTATCACAGATATCCAAATACACACAAGTTTGAAGCATATACTTCTTATAGGAATCTATTTGAAATTAGATTATTATTCAACAAGAGAAGGGTTAAATAAAATGATACTGAAAAAATCCAACATTTTCAGAGCTTGTGCTATTTTTGTCGTTATCATTGTTATTAGCATTATGCATATATTATATATTATTCTCCTCGTACTATTCCTTTATGCTGTCAAGTACTTATGAGAATTAACTTCTGTTGTTGTTGTTGTTGTTATTATTATTATTATTATTATTATTATTATTATTATTATTATTATTATTATTAATGTTGTTGTTGTTGTTGTTGTAAGGCAATGTGAAGTTGTCCAACTGATACATACTTTGTCATGTATGGCAAATTTAGTTTTAGTCTGGTCCAAACATTGTACAAATGTATTACATCAGATTGCTGTTTTGGTTGACCAATTACCTGATTTTGCAACGTCTTCTATCCCCACACCTAATTGTTTGGCCATCCCTCCAAAAGTCGTGAAGATGACAAATCCTGCGATTAAACTGGTTACTACGTCCATTACTGCTATCATCATAGCGTCTCTAACAACGAGAAGAAACATAGCAAACCTGTGAGTAACAGTTACTGCTATCAACAAAGCTTCCCTAACAACAAGAAGGAATATAACAATGGTGTCATCATAGCGTCCCTAGCAACGGAAAGGAAGATAACAAACACGTCGTAACGGTTACTGTTATCATCATAGTGTCGCTAATAATTATGAGAAGGAAAACAACAAACCCGTAAGTAACAGTTACTGTTACCATCATAGTGTCCCTAACAACGAGGAGGAATACAACAAACCCATAGTAACGGTTACTGTTATCATCATAGCGTCCCTAGCAAACCCATAGTAACGGTTACTGTTATCATCATAGCCTCCCTAACAACAAGGGGGAATACAACAAACCCGTAGGTAATAGTTACTGTTATCATCAAAGTGCCCCTAACAACGATGGGGAATACAACAAACCCATAGTAACGGTTACTGTTATCATCATAGCGTCCCTAACAACGGGGAGAAATACAACAAACCCGTAGGTAATAGTTACTGTTATCATCATAGTGTTCCTAACAACGATAGGGAATACAACAAACCCATAGTAACGGTTTCCGTTATCATCCTAGCGTCCCTAACAACGAGGAGCAATACAACAAACCCGTAGGTAATAGTTACTGTTATCATCAAAGTGCCCCTAACAACGATGGGGAATACAACAAACCCATAGTAACGGTTACTGTTATCATCATAGCGTCCCTAACAACGGGGAGAAATACAACAAACCCGTAGGTAATAGTTACTGTTATCATCATAGTGTTCCTAACAACGATAGGGAATACAACAAACCCATAGTAACGGTTTCCGTTATCATCCTAGCGTCCCTAACAACGAGGAGCAATACAACAAACCCGTAGGTAATAGTTACTGTTATCATCAAAGTGTCTCTAACAACGACTGAGAAAGAATACAACAAATCCGTAAGTTATTGTTACTGTTATTATCATAGTGTCCCTAACAACGAGGAGGAATACAACAAACCCGTAGTAACAGTTACTGTTATCATCATAGCGTCCCTAGCAACGAGGAAGAATACAACAAACCCGTAAGTAACAGTTACTGTTATCATCATAGTGTCCCTAACAACGAGAAAGAATACAATCAAGCCATAATAACGATTACTGCAATCATCATAGCGTCCCTGAAACGAGAGGGAATATAACGATAGTATTATCATAGCGTCCATAGCAACAAGAGGGACTATAACAATGTATCACCATAGTGTCCATAGCAACGAGAAGGAATATAACAATGGTGTCATCATAGCGTCTCTAGTAACGAGAAGGAATTAAGAAACCCGTGGTAATGACACTAGATCTCTGACTAATCATTCTGCATCTGTGTGGCATGTGAAACAGATAAGTCGATAGGCTTTCCAATTATCTCGTCACAAAGTGTTATGAATAGACAGATAGACAGACAGGTGGACATTCAAACGAATCACGCAATTCCTTAAGCGCACCCGCTTTAAAGCAAGTTCTAAATCAGTCAAGAATAAGTAATACATAACAAGACACAATATTATTCCTCAACAAAACCGCCATGAACATTTTATATATATAGTTCCATATTTAGAAGAGATGGCTCTTATATAACGAAATTAAATATATTCATCTATAACCGCATGCTACGGGGTCATTTGGTTTTTAGATTTGTTACGGATATACTGTTTTACTGCATATAATTATTTCTTTCAATTATACACATACAGATAATAATTTAAAAACCCAGCATTTACCCGTATACGTTGTTACTAAATTTGTTGTAGCTTCCGAACATGATGATTCCACCGAATGATACACTAAAAGAGAAGAACATCTGCCCTGCGGCTGCTACCCATACCTACATAGTAAACATCATACAACGTACAACATACACTAAAAGAGATGAACATCATATAACATACACTAAAAGAGATGAACATCATACAACATACACTAAAAGAGATGGACATCATATAACATACACTAAAAGAGATGAACATCATATAACATACACTAAAAGAGATGAACATCATACAACATACACTAAAAGAGATGGACATCATACAACATACACTAAAAGAGATGGACATCATACAACATACACTAAAAGAGATGAACATCATACAACATACACTAAAAGAGATGGACATCATACAACATACACTAAAAGAGATGGACATCATATAACATACACTAAAAGAGATGGACATCATACAACATACCGGTACACTAAAAGAGATGGACATCATACAACATACACTAAAAGAGATGAACATCATATTATAACATACACTAAAAGAGATGAACATCATATAACATACAGGTCTAATGGATTACATCTGTATTGCACCATATAATAGACACCTCTTTTTACACTTGACTATTGTCTATAGAGTTGTGTCCAGTCGTGATAGTAAAGGAGTGTTTTTCCACCTAACCTCTGTACTCTTAAATTATCCTTCGGTCAAATTATATGAATGTCCTATGGCATATTGAAAATATTAGATATTGTATTTAGTATACTATGAATAATGACGGTATCACTATTTAATTTCCTAAATACTTCGAACATGCCATAAGATACCATTTATCGGATTACATAACCGCCATGTAAGCATTAAGCACGTTTCTCAGCACGCAACAATACTTGATGCTATTTTGAACTTTTCATGTGTCACAACCAGAATCTTAATCTTTTATAATTTCTACTGTTCTCGCCACCAAGTCTGTGTATCCGAAAAATGGTGATAATTTGAATATTTGTGAAGGTATAGTGAAGGAAAAGCGTGCAGATCATCAAAACAGCTTAGACGTAACTGCTAATACATGTAACATTTATTGATAATTTCGAGTAATCGCCCGGGAATTTTAGCTATATTTTAATATATACTAAAACGTAAATTCGTTAGTTTAGTTTACAACAAATGTTAATAACAACAAAAAGATAAACACAAAATATGAAAGAAATCTGTAAGCCTTTCTTAGATATATGGCAGTTTGGAAATCATTTCTACTACCGAGTTGTCGTTCTTGGCCAACATTGTCATTATCAATTCTAACAAATTATTTGTCATTTCTTTCACAAAATCAATTTGGTTGAAATGTGTGGAGTATTTTGGTAGTTATTTTAGATATATGAAAATTATATATATATATATATATATATATATATATATATATATATATATATATATATATATATATATATATATATATATATATATATATATATATATATATGTGTGTGTGTGTGTGTGTGTGTGTGTGTGTGTGTGTGTGTGTGTGTGTGTGTGTGTGTGTGAGTGTGTGTGTGTGTGTGTGTAAATTTACAGCACATGGATATGGTGGCAAGAATAGTAAAAATGCCTTTAAAGATATACTTCAAATATTGTATCAATAATTCCCACGACTCCAAACAGCTCCATTATATGCACATGTAATCAATTCATTTGATAATTCGATGATTGATTCATTCATTATTGTTTTACGTCACTCCACGATTATTTCACGTATATGGTGACGGCATCTGTCTAATGCATTGCATACAAATTTAGACCTTTACAACGGACTCACCCGAAGCAGTGAGGGATCTTTTACCTGCCACGCCTACCGTGACACGGGACCTCGGTTTTTACTGTCTCATCCGAAAGACAGAATGCCGGGGTGTCCAAGGCGGGAGTCAAATCCGGGACCTCTCGGTCACGAGCCAAGCACCTTATCCACTAGGCCACACCGGCTTAAATTCGATGAAATTTTGTTTATGTAGAGTTTATGGTCAGAGAATCTCGGAGTATGGTCACGTGTACTAGCAGGTATCCGAATCACATTGTCATGTTACTTATTACCAGTATATAAAACAATCTGTATAAATATGTCACTTGCTATTAGATGCACTGGTTTATTTTACTTTTTTAGGACTGCTAAAAAAATATACATGGAATCAATGATGAAATATAGAGTCGCCCTCGTTCAGTCTGTAGCGTGCTTTACTTCGTGGCCGACAGATCCCGGGTTCGAGCCCCTAACATGGCTGTCTAAAACCAAAGCCTCGTGTCACAAAAATGCTGACACGTGATAGATTCTTCACTGATCTGAGTGAATATTGTTTCTTGAATATTTGTTTTACGCCACGCCAAAATTATATGCCTGGTGTATGACACATACATGACTAGTAACTGTGTACAGGACCTTATACAAAACTGCAAGAGAAATGATTAATAAACTAAATATTATTTCACCTTCAGATCTAGAAGTTTTTCCCATTTAGGAACAATAAAATAAATGACTCCGTCCAATGCTCCATCCAGAGTTGCTCCACATACTAGTAGTGTTAGCAGAATAAGATAGGGGAAAGTCGCCGTGAAGTAAACTACCTAATGATTATAAATATCAATATTCATTAATTTTGTCAATTATTGATTATGATGATGATGATGATGATGATAATGATGATGATGATGAAAGTTGTTGCATTTTCCCAAGGTTGATTTTTTTCGTTTTTTTTATGTTAGATCTCTTTTTTCCGTTTTATACAGTACTAATTATTCTACTTATATTATACATGAGCATTTTTCGTATGACTTAGATGTAGTGTCTTAGTTGGGCTTATACTATTAATAGATTAGCACTAAAATAAAACCTTAGAACTCAAAACATTAAATATATATTAAATATACATATATCTAATAAGCTCACAGTTTTATACATATATTGAAATAACAAATGTGTGATTCATGGATATTCACATTTTCTCGGTTTCAGTCATACTTATAAATGTTTAATCGATATCTTTATCTTATGAGACAATTCATGCCCTGGAACCATACATTTTATGACAGACAATTAATGTCTGGGTACCATGCATTTTGTAAGACATTTCATGCCATGGTTCCCTGCAATTTGTATCAGACAACTCCGTCTTTTTACCATGTATTTTTTTAAAACAGATAATTAATCCTTGGTGTTACTTCGTCGGCTGACAGCCAGACTGTTCTAACTACCAATTTGACAAAAATCGGGAGATAGGGTCAATTTTTTAAAATTTATCCTTTTCTATCTCCATAATTTCTATTGTAATCAATGGAAAGAATCAGTATCAAATCCATAGATAGGAAAAGTACCATTCTGTTCTATCTCCGTATCACGTGATATTTTTCTCTCTTTTCATGGGTCAAAATGCACATAGAACAATTTGGTTCTACTAAAATTCATAAGAAAAATTAGAGAAATGTTCTATCTACATTTGAAAAACTTCATATTTAAAGAAACCTGATCATAATTTGTGGCAAATAAAGATTTGAATTAAATCTTTGACGCCTTATGCATGTTATTAATCTATATATTTTATCTCAGAGAGCATGTAGAAGTGACCAATTGTATTCAAAACTTCAAACTCGATTTTCTCTAAATTAAAAATTTTACAGTAGAGCACTATGGTTCTCAGGCGACGACTTACTGTATAACGAGAAAATCCATACCTTGGTACCGTGTATATATAACAAAAAATCCATGCCTTGGTACCGTGTATTATATAACGAGTAAATCCATGCCTTGGTACCGTGTATATATATAACGAAAAAATTCATGCCTTGGTACCGTGTATTATATAACGAGAAAAGACATGCCTTGATACCGTGTATATATAACGAAAAAATTCATGCCTTGGTACTGTGTATATATAACGAGAAAATCCATGCCTTGGTACCGTGTATATATAACGAAAAAATCCATGCCTTGATATCGTGTATATATAACGAAAAAATTCATGCCTTGGTACTGTGTATATATAACGAGAAAATCCATGCCTTGGTACCGTGTATATATAACGAAAAAATCCATGCCTTGATATCGTGTATATATAACGAAAAAATTCATGCCTTGGTACCGTGCATTATATAACGAGAAAATCCATGCCCTGATACCGTGTATATATAACGAAAAAATTCATGCCGTGCATATATAACGAAAATATTCATGCCTTGGTACCGTGTATTATATAACGAGAAAATCCATGCCCTGATACCGTGTATATATAACGAAAAAATTCATGCCGTGCATATATAACGAAAATATTCATGCCTTGGTACCGTGTATTATATAACGAGAAAATCCATGCCTTGGTACCGTGTATATATAACGAAAATATTCATGCCTTGGTACCGTGTATTATATAACGAGAAAATTTATGCCTTGGTACCGTGTATTATATAACGAGAAAATCCATGCCTTGGTACCGTGTATTATATAACGAGAAAATCCATGCCTTGGTACCGTGTATATATAACGAAAAAATTCATGCCTTGGTACCGTGCATTATATAACGAGAAAATCCATACCTTGGTACCGTGTATATATAACGAAAAAATTCATGCCTTGGTCCCGTGTATTATATCAGAAGAACTGATTTGGAATTTATACTAACAAGTGTAGAGTAAACTTAAGTTGTACTTAACCAGCTTTATTTAATGCTGACATTCATTGAAAATCATCAACAATTACTTATACATGTGTATTATGTGAAATAAACCGACTGAAAGACCTTTCCTTTAAGAAACTATTTTAAAATCTTAACATTATACAGAATGTTTACCTTTCCGGATGATTTGACACCCTTGATGAGGCAGCAGACGACAATTATCCATGAAAGCAGAAGACACAAAGCAAGGCGCCATAGGGGAGCACCCATGGTATCTGCAGACAGGGAGGGGACTTTTTCAATAACCGATTTCCTGGTAATATATAATATGATATCAGTTTAAGAAATAAAAAGAAAGAAGTTAATAAGTTTGAACTTTCATTAATAGCAAATTTCAATACATGCATACATGTTGTATATATGCTGACAGATAGCATTAATCAGGTAAAGGTGGTACTATATATTTGTAACACCATATTTAGTAGTATTCATATCGGAATCTACGTGTTGTAGAAAGTATCGCGTGCTTTCTGGAAGAAAATCAAGGAAAAAAGGGGGATGGTTTAAGAAAATCATTTAACGAGGTAGGTATTTCAACAGTCCAAGTGAAGCATTAACGTTAACTTTATCAGATACCGTCCCAAATGGGAAATAACCCCGAGTAACGAACAGACCCAATAGTCATTATCAGTCTATAAGAACACAATTCTAGGGAGGAAACTGTACAAACTGATGAATAAGTAGACATGTAGATGAGAAAATTCTTCAGAAATAGGAAGTGTTTACTTCCCTTAAGACCGACTCTGCTATGTCCAGGTGTATGCCCTTTTCTAAACTCGACCCTGCATAGGAATCCGAGTCATCTATACCTTGAGCAGGCCAAAACTTCGCCCTCCATATTCAAAACACAGTGGTCTTGAATCTGCCTGCTAATGGTTTGGTTGTGAATTTCTTTGGCGGGAATGAGCATCTGTACTAACATTGAATGGACTCTGTTGATTGTCTGTTTCTGAATGATGAATCCATATTTCATCTCATGGGACCAGTCACTAATCTAGCTTATTCATTTGTTAGTCATGTCACAACATCATTTGTTTATTAGGACTCTGTCAAAGATGATCCTAGATATTTAATGTTTAACACCAGAGACATACGTACATGTGTATATATGTCTCTTTTAACACGAACTCAGTTACTGTACTACACGGTCTGAATCATAATAATGAAATAAGCAAATACATTTACACATATTCTTAGATAATGGTATTGGCGTTAAAATATCAAATAATGTATATAGTAATTAATACATTAACAAGAACATCTGAACCCCTCCCTCTTCTACGTGGATATGTGAAAGAGATTCAGATATATCTTAACTATACTTCCCTGGATATATTAAAACTTCTAATTTGTAAATTTTACTTTGTTCTCTTCATTACGATAATTACCTATTATCAATTTCTTTTCGTCATTAGAACAACCAAGGATTTATATGTCTACACATACATGTATAAGTCCTTGGAACAACGCATTAACATTTTCGGAGAAAATAATTAACCCGAAATTAAAAAGTGTCTAAACCGTCAGGGGCGGATCCAGAACTTCATGTGCCCGGGGGGGGGGCACCTCACGATTGAGGTCCGAAGGGCCGAATGGGGAGGGTATAGGAGGGGTCTGTCCCTCCCATAGGTGGGGGTTCGCCCCCCCCCCCCCCGAGAAAATTTAGCAAAAATAAGGCAAAATGGTGCAATCTGGCGTTCTTTTTTGCATTATTCATCAACATTTTCTTGACTTCAAATATTCCGCAAAAACACTGAAATCGGAAGAAAACTGTCGTAATATTTTCGGTCAAATATTATCATGTTCACGCCTCCCTCTCATAGGTGGGGATGGGGCTTTCCTTGAGAAGATATAACAAAAATCTTGCAAAATCGTGTGTGCCATATTAGGCCTCTTTTGTTTTAATTCACGGAAATTTTATCAGGCATGGATCCAGATTTTCAGTTGGAGGAGGCGTAAAACTTGGCGCAGGGTATAGGGACTGCCTATAGGTTCCCGGTGGATGCAGGGTAGATCCTTGGTAGGGGGAACAAGGTGCAAAGTCCCCCTCCACGAAAGCTCCTGTATTTGAGACTTTTGGAGATACAAAATACGTTGTGAAAATAAACTATTCTAGAAATGGCTATAAGTGAAATCCATCTTGTACATCGCGTAGCTTCAGTACAAGCGTTTCAAAAATTTGTGCTGAAGCTACACGATGTACAAGACGTATTTGAGTAAAATTGTATGGATAAGTAAAATCCATCTTGTACAGCGCGTAGCTTCAAACATTTGTAACATTTGCTACACGATGTACTAGTAGCCACACAATTTTACTCGCCTGAGGCCAAGTGACCAAACATTTCAATCGCAACACCGTCGCCATTTTTTTACAAAAATAGACTCGGAAGCCCAACGGCGCAGCGATATATACCAAATCGCTTCAATTCTTCGGCTTTCGTCGTAGGAGCACTTTGCGAAATGAGGCGAAAAAAAGTTCATAGGATTGTTTTTATAGTTTAGGATATGAGAAGTTCAGTATGAAATGTAAAACCCGTTTTGATGAATATTATACAATCGTAACGGTAATTCAGTAATCGTTGCAAATTTCACATTTTTATTTTAAATGTTAGAGCATTGGGAACGAAGAGGAAATTCGAGGTGACATTTAACCAGTGCACGTGTGTAGACTTCGACATGAAAAATTCATACTAGTTCACCCATTCAGAAAGAAACAAATATAGACAAAAGCAGTCAATAAGCATAATTGCCTATTTTAGTGCAAACATGACAGGCATGTTGATCATGGCCATGTGTGTTTACATAACAACTGGAAGTAGTCCCAATGGCTGACTACGTAGTACGTACGAGTCGTATTTGCGTACGGAAATGGACGAGTTGTTACGATTGCAAACATTTGTGTGCTGGATATTAATTTGGATTGCACATATATTTCGCTTCCCTTTGGAAGATATTATATATGGATCATAAACGGGGATCAGGGGAGATTTATCGTGAAATTGATCGTGAGTGAAGCGAGTGAACGATTTTTTTTTCAACTGTACATTTAAAGAAATGTGATAGAATAACTGGCGAGCGAAGCGAGCTAGCGAAATTTTGGAAATTTTAGACAGAAATGCAGTAAAATAGGCCCTAAAATAGACTATGGTGCCTCCTTCGGCAGGCACTGCCGGGGGGGGGGGGAGGCACGTATCACCGTCGCCCCCCCCCCCCCCCCCCCCCCCCCCCCCCCCCCCCCCCGGCTGGATCCGCGCCTGACCGTGGCTTCACAAATTTTGAAGATCGTTATTTGCTTTCATCAGAGACATATCTACACACACACACACAAACACACACACACACACACACACACACACACACACACACAAAAACACACACACACACACACACACATATATATATATATATATATATATATATATATATATATATATATATATATATATATATATATATATATATATATATATATATATATATATATATATATATATATATATATATATATGTGTGTGTGTGTGTGTGTGTGTGTGTGTGTGTGTGTGTGTGTGTGTGTGTGTGTGTGTCTGCGTTCATACTGAATAAGTTTATGTCGCAAGGATTCGCATGACCACAAGTACCCCGGTCATTAGCTCTTGTGGTCAGCGTGATAAATCGATACGTAATTTTCAGCATCAAATTATCACTATCCGCTAGTCACTGAAGTAGTCTATGTCTCTGCCGCTAGCTGTCCAAGTAAGAGGCGGGGCCTACATGTACACCTTCCCCTTTAATACGTGGATTGATATTGAATGTTTATATTTGTTGATGAAATGTTCTTCTTTAATGGCGATATTTATAAATCATTGATTATATGGTATATTGGCATAATTTTTAAATTGCCTTACTGTAGTCAGGAAGATGTCTATATTACTTTTTAGTAAAGCCATTCTTTGGTTTATAGATTGCATGGACCCAATGTATTCTTTCTTACGTTTATATAACATGGTATGACAAATCACATGTTTAGAATCACAAGAGAGCAATCCCAAGTGTTATAAGTACGTAGTAGAACGAGGGGTTCCATCAAATGTTTTTAAAGTACTTATTTCATACTCTGTCTGATATTGTACTGTTATCACTATTATCTATGAACATGTCAGAGACATATAAATGTCTCTGGAACATGTGTGCACATGTATTTGCTTCTTTCATTATCATGATTCATAACCTGAAGAAGACCTTATTATTATAGCAGACCCCTCCCCGTCTTCAAATTGCTCGAATAATAGTAAAGAATTTGAAACATTGGTAAATTTTTGGAAATATGCTTTGAAACTTACTATTACATTAAATTAATGCTAAATTCTTGAATTATACAGTCATATTCAATTAGTATGTATATCATACTCAAACATATCACTGTAATATTGGCAAAATGCATGCATATAACTAAAGCATTTTAATTAGAAATATGTACTAACTTTTTGTGATTATATGACCACTCATTAGTATAATCTTGTTGTATTTATAATTTAATTATGGCATTGAATATCTATATGCTGTTAAAGCATTTGATTACCGAATTACTTCACAAACGACTCATAATGCCAAACACGTGTTGTACAGAAATAAAATATATAAGGTTTTGAAGATCATAATGTTTACTTTTTCAATATTGTATTTCTTTACGTTCGGCTTCATCTTGAATATGGCATATACTACACTACAACAGAAGTGTACATATGAAGAAATCTCATACTTAAACTGTAAACACATTTGAGTTTAAGCGGAAGATCTTGTAAATTATGTTATTGAAAATATTTTGAAAAAAATAAATAAATAAAACAAATCAAATGACACAAATGTACTTAAAACTACATCGTTTTATATATACATTAGGACACATAATACCTCCTTTGCACTGAATTACTTGATTTGATTTCTTAATATATAAAAAAATGAAAAAATATATTGTACAAAAAATTGTAATACATATATAATATTAAAATTCACAATTCCACTTCAAACATTGCCCAAAGGGATTCATATTTTCCTCTTTCAGTTTTCCCATATTACAATGGCAGTAAATCTGAATATAAAAACATTCAACAACATATATATATATATATATATATATATATATATATATATATATATATATATATATATATATATATATATATATATATAACAATTAAAAAATTGCCAAATTTTCGAAGCAATCTGCTTCTTCTTCAGGATACACACAAACAAATTTGGCAATTTTTAAATTGTTTTAGTATCGTTATCGCTTACCTTTGCTTTTATATTGACCCCTTTTTCTCGAGCGATTTGCATTAACCTTCATTGAGGTTGATCCGATACTTATGAATAGTGAATGTTGTTACAATTTCCTTTTTTGTGCTTATAAATATATATAAAATCTTACTCAAAAAATATTTGTGCTACTGCCACTGGTTCATCCCCTTTCCATGTGGTGTTGGTACAGTTAAAAACTAAAGGGTCCAAAACGCTACTCATATGGAACGTGCTGTTTTCATAACATCTACACGCTGTGTCATTGTATTTAATTAAGTTTTCGGTATCATTGTATGAACAGTAAGGAATATTCTTGGTCGTCTTTTCCACGCATCCCAGCTGGTACCAGTCCTAAACAAGCAAATCATTACGGTGTAAATTACTAACTGATAAGTATTTATTTATTATTATTTAGATTTACATCAGTATCGACTACGGAACATAAATAAAGACATATGCACTGTAGACGCGTCTCAGCCATAAAAACTTATTACTGCGCTACAAAAGGACACATTTAGTGAAAAAAAAATCCCAACATGCTGAAATAAGTAATGTAGTTCTAGCAAAAAGAGTTCAAGCTTTACCATTGAGATTGATGCAAATTGCCATATTTTTCTCGATTCTTACTTTTTATTGGTGGTGCCTGGCTTCTTAGGAGGTAAGCATGGGTTCTGTTACTATATTTATCAATGGAACAAATTAAACGTGGTTGATATAATGAAATTAAGTCTCTCGACCTGATATTTTCAGCGACATAGCCAACCTTGGCACTGGTCTTACTTTGAATGCCATATTTTTCGTTTTTTTAAAATCAGAACACGATCAATCATTCAAGTGCTTAGTACAAGACCGAGAGATCTGGGGTTCGAGTTGACCAGCAGCTTGTAGATGTCCGAATGAGAGAGTTAAAACCGAGGTACTGTGTCACGGTAGACGTGGCACATATGATGTCCCTCATCGCATGGTATGTGTCACGGTAGACGCGGCATATATGATGTCCCTCACCGCATGGTATATGTCACGGTAGACGCGGCACATATGATGTCCCTCACCGCATGTTATGAGGCCACTGTATAGGTCTAAATGTCAGTACATTACATCAAGAAGGTGCTGTCAATCTAGGAGAGCACTATAATTAGTTACATTACATCAAGAAGGTGCCGTCAATCTATAAGAGCACTATAATTAGTTACATTACATCAAGAAGGTGCTGTCAATCTATGAGAGTACTATAATTAGTTACATTACATCAAGAAGGTGCTGTCAATCTAGGAGAGCACTATAATTAGTTACATTACATCAAGAAGGTGCCGTCAATCTATGAGAGCACTATAATTAGTTACATTACATCAAGAAGGTGCTGTCAATCTAGGAGAGCACTATAATTAGTTACATTACATCAAGAAGGTGCCGTCAATCTATGAGAGCACTATAATTAGTTATATTACATCACGAAGGTGCCGTCAATCTATGAGAGCACTATAATTAGTTACATTACATCAAGAAGGTGCTGTCAATCTAGGAGAGCACTATAATTAGTTACATTACATCAAGAAGGTGCCGTCAATCTATGAGAGCACTATAATTAGCTACATTACATCAAGAAGGTGCTGTCAATCTAGGAGAGCACTATAATTAGTTACATTACATCAAGAAGGTGCTATCAATCTATAAGAGCACTATAATTAGTTACATTACATCAAGTAGGTGTCGTCAATCTAGGAGAGCACTATAATTAGTTACATTACATCAAGAAGGTGCTGTCAATCTAGGAGAGCACTATAATTAGTTACATTACATCAAGAATGTGCCGTCAATCTATGAGAGCACTATAATTAGTTACATTACATCAAGAAGGTGCTGTCAATCTATGAGAGCACTATAATTAGTTACATTACATCAAGAAGGTGCTGTCAATCTAGGAGAGCACTATAATTAGTTACATTACATCAAGAAGGTGCTGTCAATCTATGAGAGCACTATAATTAGTTACATTACATCAAGAAGGTGCTATCAATCTATAAGAGCACTATAATTAGTTACATTACATCCAGAAGGTGCTGTCAATCTAGGAGAGCACTATAATTAGTTACATTACATCAAGAAGGTGCTGTCAATCTATGAGAGCACTATAATTAGTTACATTACATCAATAAGGTGCCGTCAATCTATGAGAGCACTATAATTAGTTACATTACATCAAGAAGGTGCTGTCAATCTAGGAGAGCACTATAATTAGTTACATTACATCAAGAAGGTGCCATCAATCTAGGAGAGCACTATAATTAGTTACATTACATCAAGAAGGTGCTGTCAATCTATGAGAGCACTATAATTAGTTACATTACATCAAGAAGGTGCCGTCAATCTATGAGAGCACTATAATTAGTTACATTACATCAAGTAGGTGTCGTCAATCTATAAGAGCACTATAATTAGTTACATTACATCAAGAAGGTGCTGTCAATCTATGAGAGCACTATAATTAGTTACATTACATCAAGAAGGTGCTGTCAATCTATGAGAGCACTATAATTAGTTACATTACATCAAGTAGGTGTCGTCAATCTATGAGAGCACTATAATTAGTTACATTACATCAAGTAGGTGTCGTCAATCTAGGAGAGCACTATAATTAGTTACATTACATCAAGTAGGTGTCGTCAATCTAGGAGAGCACTATAATTAGTTACATTACATCAAGAAGGTGCCGTCAATCTAGGAGAGCACTATAATTAGTTACATTACATCAAGAAGGTGCCGTCAATCTATGAGAGCACTATAATTAGTTACATTACATCAAGAAGGTGCTGTCAATCTATGAGAGCACTATAATTAGTTACATTACATCAAGAAGGTGCTGTCAATCTAGGAGAGCACTATAATTAGTTACATTACATCAAGAAGGTGCTATCAATCTATAAGAGCACTATAATTAGTTACATTACATCAAGAAGGTGCTGTCAATCTATGAGAGCACTATAATTAGTTACATTACATCAAGAAGGTGCCGTCAATCTAGGAGAGCACTATAATTAGTTACATTACATCAAGAAGGTGTCGTCAATCTAGGAGAGCACTATAATTAGTTACATTACATCAAGTAGGTGTCGTCAATCTAGGAGAGCACAATAATTAGTTACATTACATCAAGAAGGTGCCGTCAATCTATGAGAGCACTATAATTAGTTATATTACATCAAGAAGGAGCCGTCAATCTATAAGAGCACTATAATTAGTTACATTACATCAAGTAGGTGTCGTCAATCTAGGAGAGCACTATAATTAGTTACATTACATCAAGAAGGTGCCGTCAATTATAAGAGCACTATAATTAGTTACATTACATCAAGAAGGTGCCGTCAATCTAGGAGAGCACTATAATTAGTTACATTACATCAAGAAGGTGCTGTCAATCTAGGAGAGCACTATAATTAGTTACATTACATCAAGAAGGTGCCGTCAATCTATAAGAGCACTATAATTAGTTACATTACATCAAGTAGGTGCCGTCAATCTAGGAGAGCACTATAATTAGTTACATTACATCAAGAAGGTGCCGTCAATCTATAAGAGCACTATAATTAGTTACATTACATCAAGAAGGTGCTGTCAATCTAGGAGAGCACTATAATTAGTTACATTACATCAAGAAGGTGCTGTCAATCTAGGAGAGCACTATAATTAGTTACATTACATCAAGTAGGTGTCGTCAATCTAGGAGAGCACTATAATTAGTTACATTACATCAAGAAGGTGCCGTCAATCTATAAGAGCACTATAATTAGTTACATTACATCAAGAAGGTGCTGTCAATCTAGGAGAGCACTATAATTAGTTACATTACATCAAGAAGGTGCTGTCAATCTAGGAGAGCACTATAATTAGTTACATTACATCAAGAAGGTGCTGTCAATCTAGGAGAGCACTATAATTAGTTACATTACATCAAGAAGGTGCCGTCAATCTATAAGAGCACTATAATTAGTTACATTACATCAAGAAGGTGCTGTCAATCTATGAGAGTACTATAATTAGTTACATTACATCAAGAAGGTGCTGTCAATCTATGAGAGCACTATAATTAGTTACATTACATCAAGAAGGTGCTGTCAATCTATGAGAGCACTATAATTAGTTACATTACATCAAGAAGGTGCTGTCAATCTAGGAGAACACTATAACTAGTTACATTACATCAAGAAGGTGCTGTCAATCTATGAGAGCACTATAATTAGTTACATTACATCAAGAAGGTGCCGTCAATCTATGAGAGCACTATAATTTGTTACATTAGTTTTTTACGATATATGTAAATTATCTTTCAACATCCTCTTTAGTTGCAACCATGTGATGGTATGAATTAAGAAGGATTGGCTGAAGTTGGCACAGCTCGTGATTTATAGTTTCAAGATATAGCTTCTTTAGAGACATAAGTAATGTCTTTTTCTAACTTTAAATTTTTGTTATTTAAAGTGAGCGCATGACTGAAATAGTCAAATGCTCACTTTAAATAACAAAAATTTAAAGTAAGAAAAAGACAGTAGCAAAAAAAAAAATGAATATCATGTAAAAACAAGAAACAATAATACTGAGCATCAACATCAATGTAAAAACTTTTATGTGAATAGGTGCGTTATACATCTTAATGAACCGTAGTATCAAGTTTGAGCAAGGGAAATTCCTTCGTCAATATTTGGCCCTGTCCCAGGGGAGCTGGGTCGATAACTTTCACGTGTACTTAGATATGGACCATTTTGTTTTCAGGAACTACAAACCACAATTTCTTCATATTAGATCAAGTATTGCTCCAGCCTCCAGGGAGTGTATTGCTTTATTGTTGACCGGTCACAACAATAGTTCACACATAGGTTTGTATTGTGAAATGATTTTAAACCTCATTTTTTATAAAGAGCCTCCTTTCAGTTACAGTATATTAATAATATTTACTATGTACAATTATATATTGTTATATTATCTCTCCTCCCCCAGCTCATGTACTCAAATTATGAGAGTAATGTATACAAGTGTACTTAATGTTTAACTTTCTATTTCCCTTCCTTTTTTTGTAAATATGGCTTGGATCCTCTCTATTGGAAAATCAAAGGAATTTTCTAAAATGTTCAAAAAGACAAAAACGTATTTTCTTTTTGGTTCCCGAATGAAATCAAAATCGACAGCACACGGGTGAATAAAATCCTACTATATAATACGTTTCCCTGGGGGGGGGGGGGGGGGTGCTGGGGGACTAATACACAACAGTGGTTTCCATTGTTATGAGACATTTCGGATTAAGTGTCCAATCTACGGACACACCTCAAAAGTCTAATGGTCAGTGTAATGGTCGATGGTCTTCCGCTTGTTCCTCTAAGACGTAAAGCAATGTACCATGACAGCTTTTTAGGACAGTTAATGACGTGTATAAAGGAATTTTTAAAGTTTAAATCAAACATATTTTATCTATAACAAAAAGTAAAATTTACCTCCTCACAAACCATCCAGGGCAAATTCTTCTGCATCGATGAGAAGAAGTAAAACAAAGTGTAAGCCATGATGACATTGTAATAAATGGCGACCACTAAAGAAATCAGCGCCATTGATATCCCTATCCCTACAACACAAGTTGGCAGAATTATACAATGTTAGTCCCTACAACACAAGCTGATATAATTATATATTGCCAATCCGTACAACACAAGCTGATAGAATTATACAATGTCAATCCCTACAACACAAGCTTGTATAATTAAACGATGTCAATCCCTAAAACATAATCTGGTATAATTATACAGATTCAATCCCTATTACACAAGCTGATAGAAGTATACAATGTCAATCCCTACAACACGAGGTGATAGAATTTATACACTGTCAATCCTTACAACAAAAGCTGGTAGAATTGTACAATGTCAAAGTTTAAATGTTTTATGTAAATATATTCGAATATGTAGTGTTTCTTTGACGGGCTTTGTCCAAACTTTTTCAGAGGAGACAAGGTGTTGAACCTCGTCCATCTGACTGTTGGTCAGGACTCCTAGAGACCAGAGACACAGATTACTTTCAAAGTAGTCTATGTCTCTGTAAAGACCAAGGTTCTGAACTCACTTTACCGACGAGAATAGCACGGTTTACTTACGTTGATGTCACCTAAAATATCTTTTATTCTAGCATATACTTCCATAGTACTTTTCGTGTATTAAAATTTTTATGACCTCTCGTCTTGAGAAACCTATTGATCCTTGTTCTTGGAGGATGATTTATAAATTTTTAAATGTGTGTCTTTTGATTGTGCTGCTTTTACGGTTAGTGGAAAGGTGGGCGCCCGTAAACCGGTTAACCACACCAGTTGATTGACGTTTGTTAATTTAATTGACCGTGCTACATTTAAATTCGTATCGTAACTGCAGTACAATCGAATATTTTGAAAGTCATTTTCTTTGTTTTTACTATTATCATGTTTATGTGCATGTCCTTGGTGATTTGTGTCATACAACTTGTTCAGACGTCTTCTGTGTTCTCCTTTACAAGCGAGATGTCAGAACTCCAGCGTAAAAAATAGACATAGATGGATTAAATCAAACATCATTTTCTGTACATACAGGAGAACTTATTCATGATGTCTCTAATAACGATTCTTCAGAAATTGATTGGGACAAAGATTCCTTGAGATATAATTCTGATGATTGAACAGAATAGTAATGTGCAAAAAGTTTCTGACCATCTGAAAACCAGAAATAGAGACGGGTTTAAGTGTTGAAGCCACTCAATAGCGAAAGCGCGGAAGGTTTACAAAAACTTAGAGTGGTTAAAACAATAGCTATTACAGACTAAGATGATGTAAAGCTATACACCCTCCATTTGGGAATGAACATTTCCTTAATTTGTTTTATTGCTGCAGTAATTACCTTTAGCACTTGGATTCATGTTCCAGACAGCAGTAGGTCCTTTTCCAGAGTACTGCCCCATGACTAATTCCATAAAATACATTGGTTTCCCGATCAGGAACTGGAGGATCAAATAGGCTATTACAAATGCCGCTGTGAAAAAATGTAATATTACAATGTGTTAATGCAAATTATGATACGAAAATGACATACATGTAGGCTAGCTTGCCTACCGTCAAATCATCTGAAACGTCTATTACAAAACAAAAATGCACAACCTCTCTTCAACGACGTTTATTTGGAAATAAATGAATAAGCATGTCTTGATAAATATATATATCAATATATAGACTATCAGTGTAAAATTAATAGCATGAATAAGGTTACCTCCGCCATTGTCGTAGGCCAAATACGGAAACCGCCACACGTTACCAAGGCCAACAGACAAACCAACACATGATAGAATAAACTCCCATTTGGAACCCCACTGTCCCCTGTCTTCCTCCTCGTCGACTGGTACTTCTGGGAGTGACTCTCGACTGTCCGTCACGGGACGTTTCCCAGCATTGTAGGTACCCTGAATATAAGGAAGATAAAGACGACGTAAATAACTACAGGGGAATATAACTCGAGTAAGTTGTCTGGGAAAGCTATTCACGTCAATTAAGAAATGAATGTCTTTATTTCTAGGTTCATAGGAAATGAACTTTGGTGAGAAACAAACAAATCGCGTGAACCGCGAAGCGGTTCTCGAATGATTTGTTTGTTTCTCACACAAGTTTACTAGATTGGGACAAAAAGTACAATGTTATAACGGACGCCCAATTTGGTTTTAGGGCGGGAAATTCTACAATAGATGCTATTTTCGTACTTCAATCACTTATAAATAAAACTTTGAAAAAAGGAGAGGAAGATTTTATTGTTGTTTCATCGACTATCGTAAAGTTTTTGATTCGATAGATAGATCTAAGTTGTGGTGTAAATTAATTCGGCAGGGAATTGATAGGAAATTATTAAGAATTGTACAGTCTTTATATAGAAATGTGAAATCATGTGTAAAGCATTCTGGTTTATTATCTGGATATTTTGACAACCATATTGGCCTTTTTCAGGGCGAGGTACTGTCACCTATATTGTACAGCCTGTATGTTAAAGATTGTGAAATGTCTTTTATTAGAGAGCATTGTCTCTCAATTGAAATTAATATGCTGAATTTGTTTTTACTGATGTATGCCGATGACATGGTAATATTTGGTGAAAGTCCAGAAGCGTTGCAACATATGCTAGATTCTTTACATATTTATAATGAGGAGTGGAAACTGACCTTAAATGTTGAAAAAACTAAAATTGTAGTATTTATAAATAGTGGCAATATAAGAGATTCCGAAACGTTTTTTTTTACAATGGAAGAGAGATTGAGACTGTGGATAAAACTAATTATTTGGGTATGTTATTCAATTACAATGGTAAATTTGACATTACACAAAAGCATGTGACAAGGAAGAAAAGCTCTTTTTGCTGTTAATAGTAAATTCAAAAATTATCATTTTAACATTAAAAGCAAATGTGCAGTTTTTGATACATATGTTAACAGTGCTTTAAGTTACGGATGTGAAATTTGGGGTTTTCATAAAGCCAATGATGTCGAAAAAAATCACACATGTTTTGTAAAAATGTTCTGGGAGTGAAGAAAAGCACCTGCAATAGCTTAGTTTACTATGCATTGGGAAGACTTCCTCTGTATATTTTTAGAAAATTGAAAATTCTGAGAAATTGGGTAAAATTTAAAAATTCAGATGATTGTATTTTACGTTCTTGTTTAGAGTTTAGAGTTAATTTCAATGACACTTGGGTTAATGATATAAGAATTGAATTAAAGGCCTTGGATACATTTTTCACAAAATTTATATTGATAAAGTTACACAAAACTTGATACAACAAAGATTTTTCGATCTATACAAACAAGAAATGTTTTCTGCTATTAGAAGATCGTATCATGGCGAATATTATCAAAATATGGTAGACAATTTTGACCTCCAATTTTATTTACATAAACCATTGAGTGATATACATCGCAAACTCATATCTAAATTCAGACTATCAGCTCATAATCTAAATGTTGGATCTGGAGGATACAGAAATGAAGCAAGGTTCAATCGAGGATGTACATTGTGTAATTTAAATGATACAGAGGATGAGTTTCATTTTATCTTAAAATGTCCAATGTATCAAGAACTAAGAAATTTATACATCAAAACGTATTATTTTAGGCGTCCTAGTGTTTTTAAACTAATACAATTACTAAGTGTGCGAAATTTGAAAGAGTTACGCAACTTAGGAAAATTTTTATTTCTTGCAGAAAAAATGAGAAACCTTAATACATAACTTAAAATACTGTTAAAAGCCCAGTAGTTACATTGAACATCTGTCCGTGAAATAACTCTCACGCAATCGCCTTTTGTTGTATTTATTTTACGTTTTACTCATATTTATTCAATGTGTAAAATACCATACTATTAGAGAATTGCTATGTATATATAATAATCTATGCATATATGTTAATGTATGTATATATTGTGTTCATCTTGAAGTTAAATTATTTATTTATATTTGTAATATCTGATGTGCCAGATGGCATAAAGAAATAAATGAACTGAACTGAACTGAATATAGGTAGAAATAAAGAGTGACGCATGTTGTTTGCTTAATTTACTGTAATGACTTTGTACAGCAATTTTAACATAATTATCAACACATTTGTATAAATAAGTATACATATTTGTAATCATTAGATACAAGTCTTTTTTCTGTAACCATAACTTAATAAGTTTTTTTAAATAAATTTACAAGATACATAAAAAATTAATGTAAGAAGTCAAATAAAAAAATATTTGAACTTGAATGAAAATATTCGGCTCCAGAATCGAAATCGAATTCGAACGAAAACACAATACACCTCAAGGTTGATCTTGTTTAACATTTATATCATATAACATGATGATGAAGTTTTTTCCATGGAATATAAATATGCATTCCGACATTGAAACACGATTAAATATATAAATCATCATGGCAAAAAAAAAAAAAAAAAAAAAAAAACAAACAAACAAATAAACCCACCCCCAAACCCCAAAACATTATATAACCCATATAAATGGGAACTTAATGATTAAGTCCAATATAGTTAATGTACTTATATTGGAATAAATATGAAGAAAACATTTGTTTACCTTTCTTTTTTCCATTGAAAATATCAACAACCTCCAAATGCGCTAACAGTGTACCCGGATTTCAGATTTTTGAATATAGCCTCGGGTAAAAGGCTCGTTAAATGAAGGCATGGACAGAATGAAATTGTTCGAGGTGGTGGTCATTAAAACCGTACAGCATGAAGCGGCTTACCACTGTAGGTCCAGCTGGACATTAACGTACCTTTATCCATTATATTCCCATTTCGGATTTCGTTTATTACATTCTTTGTGTCAATTGAAAAGTTTGACCAAGAATTCGGACTTGTTTATAAAATAATTTGGCTGCTGTAATGTGATTTTGCCCTTGGGTGCTCTTTAAGTTTCATAAAAACTAACCAATGTAACAAAAATGTGGTAGAGTCAGCGAAGTTGCTTTAATACTAGTTGAAGACAAGGGAAGGTCTGATAAAGATAAACATAGTGTAACACAGAAACGACAGTGATCTAAATTTTTAGCTGATTGATAGATTATTGTTTGATCTATACCTAAGTTAATTCACCTAATAATGGCAGCACCCTTGTGACACGTTGCTCAATTACTTTTGACCAATGCATTGTAAATCGTCCCCCTTACACACACACGCACCCACGCACACACACACACGCATGCCCGCACACACATACACCTAGAAATAAGGGTTCTTTTATAAGCAAACATGGTATAGGAACGAAGAATCTCAAGTAATATTCAAACCAAGGACCCTCGCTCTCAGCTTGCTGTTTTTAAGTATCTTGGAATGGATTATCAAGAGAAGTGAAACCTGACAAAAAGATATCATTCTGGCCTATTAGATTCAGTAAGTACAACATGACGCGGAAAACATGTATATAACAGATAAGCAATCACTTTCATAAATTTTCCTTTTTATGCGGCCGTCTTTGAAGGGACGTATTATGGTATAGCGTTGTCCGTCTGTCCGACCTTGTAGGCAGGATACAGACCGAACCGTTGGGGCTAAGACTGTCAAACTTGATACCTTTACTCCTCATGCCAAGACAAACAACCTATTGTTTTTTTCCAGGTCAGAGGTCAAAGTCAAGGTCGTAGCATTACTTTGTAGGAAAAATATGTTCTTTTCTTTCTGAACGTTAATACTTGTAGTTATTTTCATCATGCAAAGATAAAAAGTGTTCGGGCTCAGGAAAACATTTACTCATGCAAACATACGCGCAAACTCCCGTTCCTCTTAGTGCCTCTACCGGTAAGTCGAAATGACGGGCCCTGAACACTGTTTATCCATGTTTGGAAGGCGGAAATGAGTTTAATAACTGTCAGCATTGGCGGATTTTGAAAGGAGATTGCAACCCTCCTTTGGTCGGAAAACTTTACCCCAAAAACTTATTTTCGGTCATTTTCAAGGCTGCAACCCCCCTTTCCAGACTGAATAGTGAAAATAGTAGTCATGGCAGGCTGCAACCCCCATTCCAAATTTTGTAGATCCGCTTATGGCCAATGTTTAGCTCTATGCGATTCAAGCAAGACTCTTTGGCACAGAAAGTGACTTAAAACAGAGGTATCATATTGCAAATTTTTGAATAGCTTCCTATGGGCCTGTAGAGTGATACCATTCGGAAGAAAGGATTGGAAAAATTCGACTCATTTGCATGGCAAAACCCACTTCAGAGCAGAAACTACATAACTTTTTCAAAAATGCTTGAATTAAAACTCAATTAAAGAAATAAAAAAATATCACAATGCTGCAGTCCCGATGACTTAATTATTCGTTAAACCTAATTCCAATAGCAATATCGTGTTATGAAATAGATTCAAACCTGGCGGAGAAATTCAAAAAATTAAAGCCATTCTTTTAATCAGGCATGAATTGAAATAGGATTTAGTTGGTTGATTGATGTTTTACGTCGCTTTCAACAATTTTTCAGTTATATCGCGACATGGAAGTAGGAGGTAACCAACCTCGAAAACGTAGTGGCGCAACCCGGAAATCGAACCCGGATCGTCGGTGCCTTAAGCCAAGCGCTTAACCACTACACCCTAATTGATATAGGAACACACACACACACACACACACACACACACACACACACACACACATATATATATATTTTTTTTTTATTTTTTTTTCTGATCTTCATGGCATCGTCGTCTATGGTCTATACTTGAGACATCTCCTTCAATGCTACAACCATTTCACCAGATAGGTTAAGTTGGACATATTTTATTTATTTTTATGTCTTTGTATTTACCTTTGAGTGACCTCTTTTTGAACTCTAAAGACTGATGTAAATGTTCCCAAACGAAGTGTCTTTATGCTGACAATTGACGTGCTTCACATGAACGCACTGTATTTAAGACGAAGCAGTATTTAGATGATACTAAATTCACACTTTAATTCGTTTTCAGTGTCAAACGATACTCTTTGCAATAAAGCAACAGTGACCTTGAATTAGAAGAATGAAAAGTACACAAAGTACAACACCTGACACCGTACATCTCTTTCTTTGTCATTACCTCTAATATACACATCAAAGCTAGAATGTTGGCCTATGACACATCTGTATGTTTTAGTTTCCTCAAATCACAAATATGTCATAGGACAATACATATACCGAGTTACATACGTACATACATACCTTTGGTAGAACTATTATTAGCGAATATTATGACATGAAATTGACTTTTAAGTTGAATGATTTATCCTTAAGCATTGCTAGTATAGTCCACACAAAAGTCAGAATAAGCTAAAATGTTTTCCCCCTATTTTTGAACTTGAGAATTTTCAGCCTTCACAGAGTTTGCTTTTAAAATAGTGACTTTTATCAAGAAATTGTTAATGACGTTATCAAGAAGCCCTGTTACCGTAAAGATGAAATATTTCGGCATATGTTATAACTATAACACTCGTTCCAGCAAGACAAGAAAAAAATCTGAATAAAAATGTAAAAGCCAGAAGCGGACCCAGGACCAGATTTAAATTAGAATGAATTATACATTTAAAGCAAAATATTGGAAAATTCATTTATGTTCATCCATAGAGGCAAAGAGCCGAATTTGTTTTAGAATAAAATCGGTGACTTTCGTGGTAGCTATAGAGTTTGCATTATACAAAAACATTATAAAGTTTCTGTTACACGATGATAATGGTGACTTTAGTGGCACTATAAAGTCCCTATTTCAATCATAAAATGGTTATTGTGACTTTAGGGTACTATAGATATTGTATTATACAATAATATCATAGAATTTCTGTTACACAATGATTATGGTGATTTTAGGGGTACTATAAAGTTTCCGTTAAAAAATAATACTTATAGAATTTCAGTTATACAAGGATAATAGTGACTTTGGTTTTACTGTATAGTTCCGGTATACAATAATGCTACAGTGTTTCTGTTACACAATGAAAATCGTTACTTTAGTGGTACTACAGAGTCTCCGGGATACATTGATAATGGTGACTTTAGGGGTACAATAGAGTTTACGTTATACATTGATAATGGTGACTTTAGGGGTACAATAGAGTTTACGTTATACATTGATAATGGTGACTTTAGTGGTACTATAGAGTTTACGTTATACATTGATAATGGTGACTTTAGGGGTACAATAGAGTTTACGTTATACATTGATAATGGTGACTTTAGGGGTACTATAGAGTTTACGTTATACATTGATAATGGTGACTTTAGTGGTACTATAGAGTTTACGTTATACATTGATAATGGTGACTTTAGGAGTACAATAGAGTTTACGTTATACATTGATAATGGTGACTTTAGGGGTACTATAGAGTTTACGTTATACATTGATAATGGTGACTTTAGTGGTACTATAGAGTTTACGTTATACATTGATAATGGTGACTTTAGGGGTACTATAGAGTTTACGTTATACATTGATAATGGTGACTTTAGTGGTACTACAGAGTCTCCGGGATACATTGATAATGGTGACTTTAGTGGTACTATAGAGTTTACGTTATACATTGTTAAAAGATGACTTTAGGGGTACTATAGAGTTTACGTTATACATTGATAATGGTGACTTTAGGGGTACAATAGAGTTTACGTTATACATTGATAATGGTGACTTTAGGGGTACTATAGAGTTTACGTTATACATTGATAATGGTGACTTTAGTGGTACTATAGAGTTTACGTTATACATTGATAATGGTGACTTTACTTGTACTATAGAGTTTACGTTATACATTGATAATGGTGACTTTAGGGGTACTATAGAGTTAACGTTATACATTGATAGTGGTGACCTTAGGGGTACTATACAGTTTACGTTATACATTAATAATGGTGACTTTACTTGTACTATAGAGTTTACGTTATACATTGATAATGGTGACTTTAGGGGTACAATAAAGTTTACGTTATACATTGATAATGGTGACTTTAGTGGTACTATAGAGTTTACGTTATACATTGATAATGGTGACTTTACTTGTACTATAGAGTTTACGTTATACATTGATAATGGTGACTTTAGGGGTACAATAAAGTTTACGTTATACATTGATAATGGTGACTTTAGGGATACAATAGAGTTTACGTTATACATTGATAATGGTGACTTTAGTGGTACTATAGAGCTTACGTTATACATTGATAATGGTGACTTTAGGGGTACTATAGAGTTTACGTTATACATTGATAATGGTGACTTTAGTGGTACTATAGAGTTTACGTTATACATTAATAATGGTGACTTTAGTGGTACTATAGTGCTTACGTTATACATTGATAATGATGACTCTAGGGGTACTATAGAGTTTACGTTATACATTGATGATAGTGACTTTAGTGGTACTATAGAGTTTACGTTATACATTGATAATGGTGACTTTAGGGGTACTATAGAGTTTACGTTATACTTTGATGATGGCGACTTTAGGGGTACTATCGAGTTTAGGGGTACTATAGAGTTTACGTTAAACTATCGAGTTTAGGGGTACTATAGAGTTTAAGTTATACTTTGATTATGGTGACTTTAGTGGTACTAACGAGTTAACGTTATACATTGATAATAGTGACTTTAGGGGTACTATAGAGTTTACGTTATACTTTGATTATGGTGACTTTAGTGCTACTATAGAGTTTACGTTATACATTGTTAAAAGGTGACTTTAGTAGTACTAACGAGTTAACGTTATACATTGAAAATGGTGACTTTAGGGGTACAATAGAGTTTACGTTATACATTGATAATGGTGACTTTAGGGGTACTATAGAGTTTACGTTATACAATGATGATGGTGACTTTAGGGGTACTATAGAGTTTAAGTTATACTTTGATTATGGTGACTTTAGTGGTATTAACGAGTTTACGTTATACATTGATGATGGTGACTTTAGGGGTACTATAGAGTTTACGTTATACATTGATAATGGTGACTTTAGGGGTACTATAGAGTTTACGTTATACATTGATAATGGTGACTTTAGGGGTACTATAGAGTTTACGTTATACATTGATGATGGTGACTTTAGGGGTACTATAGAGTTTACGTTATACATTGATAATAGTGACTTTAGTGGTACTATAGAGTTTACGTTATAAATTCATAATGGTGACTGTAGGGGTACTATAGAGTTTACGTTATACATTGATAATGGTGACTTTAGGGGTACAATAGAGTTTACGTTATACATTGATAATAGTGACTTAAGTGGTACTATAGAGTTTACGTTATAAATTTATAATGGTGACTGTAGGGGTACTATAGAGTTTACGTTATACATTGATAATGGGGACTTTAGGGGTACTATAGAGTTAACGTTATACTTTGATAAGGGCGAGTTTAGTGGTACTATCGAGTTTAGGGGTACTATAGAGTTTACGTTAAACTATCGAGTTTAGGGGTACTATAGAGTTTACGTTATACTTTGATAATAGTGACTTTAGTGGTACTATAGAGTTTACGTTATACTTTGATTATGGTGACTTTAGTGGTACTAACGAGTTTACGTTATACATTGATGATGGTGACTTTAGGGGTACTATAGAGTTAAGGGATAAACGTACTGCGTTTGATAACAACGGAATCTGAACCGATATGAAGATCTGGATCGCGAGTACTCATGTCCGAGTCTAATGTGTGAAGGAACCACTCCCGGAGATGTGTGAAGGAACCACTCCTGGGGATATTTGGAGAAACCACTCCCAGTAATGTGTGAAGGGACTACTTCTGGTGATGTGTGAAGGAACCACTGTCGGTGTATGTGAAGGAAACACTCTTGGGGATGTGTGAAGGAACCACTCCCAGTGATGTGTGAAGGAACCACTCCCGATGATGTGTGGAGAAACCACTTCCTGTAATGTGTGAAGGAACCACTCCTGGTCATGTGTGAAGGAACCACTCCCGGTGATGTGTAGTGGAACCTTCCGGTGATCCGGAGCTTTATAAAATTAAGATACTGTTTTAAATCATCCGTCGTAATAGAAAAAAATTTTTAAAACATTTGTTTACATTGACACTGGAAGCTATTCACTATTTCCAATGTATCAATATCCTAAGCGAAAAGGTTCGTTTTAATGAAATGTTCAGAGACCTAGAGACCATTATCAAATATAAGATGCAGTCACCGGAATTTTATTCACCTCACAAAGAAACACACACACACACACACACACACACACACACACACACACACACACACACACACACACACACACACAACCAACAACAACAACAACAAAAAAAAAAACAAAGAAAAAAAAAGATTACAACTTTAATATCAGAAAAGTGCATTTCCCATTTATTAAGCAGTATTGTGCGTAGAGGATTTGAGATAGGTTAGTTTTGGGTCATTGCCTAGAAAGGTATTGTACATAGACTTTTCATACGTCATGTACTGTTACAATCTGATTAATGTAAACCGCTAAATACTTAGCTACATTTCTCGTTTCATCTTCTACTTAGTAAATCTATTACCTAATCTAATGAATGTATACCGAAATAGAACGTGTACTAATCTAATGAATGTATACCGAAATAGAACGTGTACTACATATATCTCTAATGTAAAAGATGGTCAGTGATTGTTTACGAAAATTGTATCACTCTGTTCGATATATCCGTGCAGCACTTTAAGCAAGCAATGTTAACCACCTTGCTTATTGTCTTTATTATGTGCTTTCATAATATGTAATACTTGAATTGCAATCTACAGCTTATTGTATATTATAATCCAAACTTCGTATATATATGTCTAAAACATGTATGTAATGAATTGAAAAGTTTTTCTCCCTCCTTCCCAATACATATTCTATAAACGTATTAATGTATGCTATGATGCATGATGTTTGTGTTTTTCAGTTCACATTATGTTGTCATTCTTCATTTGTACATCAGTTTATCATACTGTATAGATATTGGTTGGACGTGTTGCCTCATAATAAATGATGTGATTTGCAGTAAGCTAATATTTATGGTCATAGAAGTCACAGACGTCATTTTTATTTACTTTCATACCAAGATGTGTATGATTTTTGTCTGTATCAGGTCGATGATCCGAACGAAATTTTGTGTTGTAAGAGTCTGTTCGATTGTTTTATGAGCTTCGCACATTTGTCATACACGATCCACACTTTTTATAGAACGATAGAAATTAGATCTTTATTCATTACACCTTAGAAATTGCGATAAAGGCCACTGTGATAAGTGTAATGTTAATGATCTAATTTAAACCGATGTAACTTAGGCCATCATAAACAAATTCCTAGATTCTCATCCAGCATTTCTGATAAATTTAGGCTGAGAAGGTAGAATTTTATTTTGCAATTTGTATGTTTTTAGAGGAATTAGACACTGAATACAACTAAATAAGACTATAAATAGGCAAACACTGAATAATGACTTTAATCAACTTTCGAAGTTCTATTAGTGATGGATTTGATATTAATATACATGTATGCATGTATATGCCTTTGATTGGGCACGAATTGGCAAATAAAGTATTTTGTATACTTCCTTTTGGAAGACACAGATATCTATTATAAATAAAAGTTAACGAAGATTGTACTAGTCGGAGCAGGCGTGGTGTAGTGGTTAAGCGCTTGGCTTACGGCGCCGACGATCCGGGTTCGATTCCCGGTTTGCGCCACTTTGTTTAAGAGGTCGGTAACCTCTTGCTGCTTCCATGTCGTGATATAACTGAAAAATTGTTGAAAGCGACTTAAAACACTAATCAACCAACCAACTAGTCGGAACTACCTCGCCGTTTTCCTTCTTTTTTTCCATAGGTGCAAGTAAATAGCTTTTACAGTAGAGATGTTTTCATTAATGTTATTGTAGTATGGTTTTATCTTTTGATTTTACATGTAACACGCATTTTGATTGGTTTAAAAATTTGTGGTACATCTCATCCACGAAATTTCACGTAATTTCCCGCGTTTCCTTAACTGTGACGTCAATATTCCAACCATCGCAGCAGAAATTTACAGATGTTGAGAAATAGTGCATATAAAACGTACCAATTTCTGAGAATATAAAACGTGTTTGAAAGGAATTAAATGATAAAGAATTAATCTAATTTGTTTTTCGTTGGATGGAGCTATACCAAGAAAAAAAGGACGGAAAACCTATGCATCATGGGATACGCGCAATGATGCAGTTTTCCGTCCTGTTGTTTGGTGGTATACCTCCATCCAACGAAAAAAAAAAAAAAAGATTCATTCCTTTAATCTGCCCCACTTCTCACTTCTGATTTAACATAGTTTGTATTTTTTGCATTTTGTTTTGGATGGGGTGTCTGGCGGGGGAGGGGTTACAAGACTAGAATATCACTCCGTCTCTCCGTTCGATTGTATGTGTGATAGGTACGTGATTTCGGCAAAAATGGTGAAGAGCTGGAGTGAGAAATGAATTTCTCGTAATTTCACATAAACAAAATTAAAGGTCATAACTCTTTACAAACAAATATTTTCAAAATCGAAAGACATCTTCTTTTATTTTATCAGAGTATTCTGTATAAGTTTAAAAAAATCCATTTACGATTACTAATGTTATTGTGCCCCATAGAAACTGCCATTTTTCATCCATAAAAAATCCCTAAAATCAAAAAACAAAACAAAGTCCCATAACTCCGTTAACGACAAGTCGGATTGTTTTAAAAAGGACTCTTCCTTTGTGTTATTTAAGCATTCGGTATAAATTTTATGAAAACCACTGACGTTTACTAAAGTTATCGCGTCCCATAGAAACTGCCATTAACCTATAAAATGTCAAAAACAAAGTACCTTAACTCTGTAACGACAAGGCGGTTTTTTCAAAATCAAAAGGGCTCTTCCCAAACGACTTACGTTTACTAAAGTTATTGAGTCCCATTGTGGACGGACAGACAGACAGAGAGACGGACATCGCCATAGCGTAATACGTCCCGTCTATGACAGCGTATAAAAAGATGTTCTATGAGTCTGTAAAATGGTTAGATTTTAATTAATGTAAAACGTACAAACGAAAACAACTCTTTATGATAAGCTGTTTATCATAGTCAGTATCTAACTATGCATCATCCCATATTATACAGTTTACGGGATATTAGACGACATGCTCCTATCCCTTAACGTAACGGACAAACTAGCGTCCGACAGATGACATTTTACGATCGTTCAATCAGATAAATACAGGACTCGATCAACCATTATATACTGACTACACGGACATCATGTTAATACATTACTTCATTGCTTGTTTATACCACTTCACTGAATTTGGTTTAGTTTTTTTAACAAGGGTTTTTTAAACTGAGTGGATTGAGAAAACATGCTGTTATTCAATGTAGCCTCTGAGCTTTGTTTAGTCTGGATTCGATCCGGGTCCAGTAAGAAAGTCTGCCAGTATATCTGTCTTCGGTCGATGCGGGTCCAGTAAGAAAGTCTGCCGGTATATCTGTCTCCGGTCGATGCGGGTCCAGTAAGAAAGTCTGCCAGTATATCTGTCTTCGGTCGATAGTGATGTATGGAATTTCTAGTTTCTTCAAGGTCAACGCCCACTGACACTATAGACATGTTGTACTTTGTTTTCCTTTATTTGTACATGTATACGCAGTAACTAAATATTACCATCATTAAAACCATTCTAAGAGTTCAACATATTTATTTGCCGCACATTGCACTTCAATTTGTTAGGTTTCATCGGTAAAAATGTAATGTGCTGTGTTAGGTGCTCGGTCAAAGCGTCATTACGTCAAGGCTCTGCGCCTTGCTATGTACGTAAAAGTGTGTAGCACGAAGAAAGAGACAAAACCCGGATGTGGTGAAAATTGTAGCGCTTCATATGCCAGTGCTTTGTAGTAGAATAATCTATTACGACCGATTAAACGTCGTTGTAGTTAAATTTCACTTATCGTGACATCGGGATCTATATTTAACGTATCTCGGAGAGGGATTGTGATGCTGTTAACAACTGGCGTGACGTCAAGTCTAGCACAAGATAGTATAAAAAATTATGAAGCATTTTAATAAAACGAAATCTATGGAAACACTATGTTGTGTAATATTAAAGTACAGGACATAAATTTTTCCAGGAGGAACCGTGATTTTAAGGAATGTGTGTAAGTCAGCATTACATAACCACCCTCCCTGTCCGTTCGGCTTTATTTATTAATCATGAAATCAATAATATAAGCAAAGAGAATGCAGAGTTACACTATCTATAAGAGTGAAATGTTATTTATAAGGGATAAAATCAAGTTCAGCTATCTACAGTAGTGTATTTCCTGAATTCATCATTCAAACATGTATCCGATATTACTCAATATAAAAATTTTATTATTTTCCTTATAGTTCTATGGATAACCTACTTCAAGTCAAGCCAGACCATTGTCTCTTGAATTACTATACAAATTCCTAGATGTACATACGTCATTAATTCATATGATAATTTGACATTAAGACTCACGTTCTTTGTATTTTGGCTTGCACCATGCGACAGGTCATATTCTCGTACTCCCATCTTTATGTAATCCACAATGTTAATATCCTGTGTATTTCCGAAAATAAGAAAGGAAAATACGTTTCATACTTTTTATATAAAAGTTAATCCTATGTATTCGTCATCCTTTGATACGGAGAAAAGGAAACAAAACAAATGTTTTACACAGGTAAACTTGCTGTCAGCCTAAGGGCCACAGTGGGGGAGTACGTCATGTCACGTCAAAATTACGTTTGAACATTATGTACATCGGTATTGACTTGTATGTGTTTTTCAATAATATATTGCGAAATAAATCAATCAATAAAGATAACTCTGTACAATTGAAATATACAAATAGATATTAGAAAACCCTTTTTATAAGTAAATAAAACGTGAAAGAACCAATTTGATGGGTATTTTTTTCAAACGACGTTATAAGAGTGAAAATGATAGAAAATTTGCAATTATATGTTTAATTTACTATCTCGTTCCACAATAAGTAGTCTACAATTCCTTATATGATATAATGGGACTGCAACCACTCATATTACAAAAAAGAAAAGAAGACGAAGAAGAAGAAGAAGAGGAAGAAGAAAGAGGATGGTGCCACAAATTTCTCGATAACGCAAGAGCGTGGAATGAAATTGGGTCACTGATGTTCCCAAGTACATGACAACAAATGGGACATATGATCTTCGACGACGACGACGACGACGACGACGACAACAACAACAACAACAACAACAACAACAACAACAAAACACTCCTAGGACAGAACGGGGTGCATGCGAAATAATCAGCTGATATTTCAAGAAGAACGTTGAGGATTTGGCAGTCGATAGTGTATGAAAATAAAAGGGAAAAAATGGTTGGAGTCCCTTAAATATCATTCTTTATGCGCTTTAGGCTGATTCATACAAATTCCCTCTAAGGTGGCCTCAATATTTTATAAGACTTAATTCAATTCATCATATAGGTCATTGCTACACCTTGACACTGACTCATAAAGCAGAGACAAAGAATATCCGCATACCTATAGAACATACTCTCTTATTTTATAATTAAATTGTTTATGTATTGTGTTGGAGTGTACCATTATAAATCAGTACATGTACCGCATATTCTACATATTTACTGAATGCGATTCATAGTCATCGTTGAAACGCCCACTTTAATTTATTAACGTCTCTACGTTAAAACATTTTCGGCGCCTGAAAAGAGGATTGCAATAATGGCGGTGATGATCATAAGTAATAATATCAGCTGAAAATGAGGCAATAATATTTATACAGATTTTTACCTTGTGTGTATCTACTTCTTCAAACTCACAAACTTGCCTCGCGAACATCCTGTCTTTGTTTATCGCTAATTTAACTTACCTGCTCTATTCAATTTAATAATACCTGTATATTACATCATATGAATAAGTTAATGTTCTACAATGAGCCATGGAGTTCTGGGATTACATAGCTAAGTAATTCTTGTCACTACACTACATCATATTACGTTAATCTGGATATAAAAATTGGGATCTTAGCAAATTCTGGCTCTCCTCTGATTAAATACTGCAACACATCATTAAACAAAAATTGGGGACTATGAATCCAAGCACTATGAATGTTGATTGCCCATGAGGTTCATTGGTTTTTTCCACCTTGCCAAAAATCTCAAATTCGGTATTCTGTTACTAAATCTTGGTAAATATCTGTATCTTGCGTGCAAACTTAGATCTTATCGTTACTCGTCAACTCTCCACTCCTTCAAATTATATCTTATCTTATCTTGTTCATAACTACACTATAGTTTATAATATTCTTTGTTTAATTTGAATCGGTTGATTGAGTAATCCAAAAGAGAAGTGTTAATTAATTCGATAACTAATGTCGATCGAGTATCATCCGCGATGTCAAGAGTGCAGTAAGCACCTCTGACAAAATTGTCGCATCTCATCGGGTAAAACGTTATGTGATGACCCCCTATGAGATTATAGGGGGTCAGTAAAGCTTCTTATGGGACATTATGGCCGCCGCCCGTCCTTTTCGTTACCGCCAACTAAAAAAAAAAAAAATAAATAAAAAAAAAAAAATAAATAAATAAAAAAACCATCCACAGTTGTTCAATTTACATGTTCGAGTTACTTTCCTCAATGTGCGTGATGTCAGATAAATGTAAACCGTCTCGGCGACCTAGTTTGTCGACAAGTATGGTTCAGTTTGGGCAGAACCTCACGATTGGAAGTCGACGACAAAAGAAGGAATATCCATGTATTTGTTCATTCATAACAGGGTATAAAGCGGTCCTTTGGCCTTCGGCCTCAACCACTCACCCCACCACATGGATTCTACTGATTCTCTTCGGTTCCGTGGTAGGACAGTAACAAACTATATAACTAATAATGGTATGCGACTCCAAGGCCTACGCATGAATCTTGAGAAGGTTTTGAAAAATACATTTATAGTTAAAGTATGTCCATTGGAATTGCAGAGAGATGAGCTGGGGATATCATTTCTACTAGAGGACACACATGATCAATATGAGCTGTAAAAGTAAAGTAAAAAAAACCCCCAAACCCCCAAAAGTAACCAATAGGCCTGAACGGTCACCTGATTATTCAATTTCAATGGACGGAACCATTTTTGTAATCTTTTCATTCCACTAAATAAAAGCATCCAAGGACGTAATACACCATCCTTACCTGGTAAGCGGACCCTCTCCCTTTAATAGTTCTACAAATTCATGGATACGTATACTATATGCAACCCTTTCTCATCACTACAACATTAAAGTGTCCTTGAGAAATTAAAAGAAAACATGTACACTGCATAATACTAAATTTCTAACTTATATCAGGGACGTACAAATGTATATACATCCCTGCTTATATGAATTATTTCGCCATGATGTAATATATAGAATAAGGCATAAATCAACAAGGCATGCTAATGGATAGAAAAATATACAGTGTGATAATATTGATGACAAACACGTTTGAAAGTCGGACACAAAATATCACGCAAATATTCTGTGACCATGACGATAATGTGTCACTTCTACACAAGATATAGCGTCAAAGACAAGATAATGTGTCACTTCAATACCTTACGTGTACATAGTAAAGTAAATGAAAACCAATAGTTCTAGTCCCATCGATACGGGTGTTATCATTATATCATAACGTTGCTTTAGTATTCTGAAAACGCGATGATCACAGCACAACATATGTATATATGTATAAATAAATGTACAAAAAGATAAAGATAATATATAAAACCTGTTTTTCTTACTTCCACCCACCTCACTACCAACAGTCTGCAGATCGCTAAATTTGCTGGGAATAGCTAAATCAAATTTTCCGAGACGAAAAACTTGGCTTAAGCCAAACATTTCATGTAAGATGGCAACATTCCTTGGTAACGTAAATCAGGATATGGCTGATTGTCCAAAGTCCCAGTCAAAACAATAAAGTCCAGTAATTCCAGAAAAGTTTTTGAGAATTTTTCTGTAAATATCTTAGCTATCAAGGGATTGTGATAATTCAAACTCCAACAATTTTTAACAATTATTTGCTCTTTTACATAACATAGGTGTCACGATGCAAATTCCCACTGATTAAACTTTTCTTGGTTTGCGTTGACGTGTACCCGTTTACTTTCGATATATATATATATTTATATACCATGAGCATCACAGATTAGACCAAATGTGCTCCAAATTAATACATTTATATACACCATGAACATCACAGAATAGACATAGGTGCTCCAAATTAATACATACATATTTCCTGATATTAGTTGAGGCCATCCCTTTTTCTGTACCTAATCTCTAACCGGATTTGGTCAAAAACATATGAAAGGTAACAGACGTGGTCCTTATTTAATAAAATGTTCGATAAAATTTCTTTACTTTTTGTGGTTATTGGATCCCTAGAACTGCATTGGGAAATTAAAAGACAGAACACACCATGGATAATCTTGTCGTTTCTAAATCTCTATAACAAAATACACTAAAACATATAGCTCTTATTGAAATATTATTGATCTTACTTTGAGACAGAACAAAATGTCCGAGATGTGTCATAAAGAAAACTGTAGATCATAGCTCAAAATAATTCAATACTATAGATACACGCTCTATAAGTCTCGCTCCGTAATATCATCAATGGCTCTACATTTAGTCAGTCAAACTAACAAATCTGTTTTCAGACAGTAGACACCTGCTCACTACTATGTATAATGCTCATGAGTAAGTTAAATAGTTATCGCTTAACATGTGAAAAATAAAAAAAAAATATCGGGCATTTTGTCTGCATACAGGTAAATAACACTATACGTAAATACTCCGCATTTGATTTAAACGTAAATCTAGAAGGTAGAATTTCTCTGAAATTACATCTATGTCTACATATTCCCTATATAGACCATTCTATCGCGTAATACACGGAAGCGGCCATCTTTAGATCACGTGACCATCCGCCATCAAAGTACTGAATATGGCTATCATCAGCCTACTCTCGTATCATCAGTAAAGGACTTTTAAACAAGTTTGCAAGTCCTTGCATCAGCTGATACTACCTAATGTGTTTTTTTTCTGTTTTTTTTTTTTCATTTGTTTTTTATTAAGTTGTTTTTGCAGTTTTGACAATGATTATAAGTGAAATACCAGAGACATACCCTATGTTCGCTAGTAGAATGCATATTATGGGTTGATTTATTCTAAATTGTTTGGAATTTATAAATAAGCCTAAAACGTATTAAAAAAGGTCTCTTACAGATTTTGGGATCAAATTCGTCGTATTAAGTGAGATATGGCTGTTTAAAACACGATGTTTATAAACAGAATGTTTACAACCACCTTATCACGTGATCTAATTCGGAAGCCGCCGCATCACGGACACTGATGGAGGGCGAGGTCAATAAACTTGACGAGTAACTTTAAAAATCTGTATTCAAGTCTGCTAAAGTTAGTATTTGCTGAAATCGATTTTTTTTTTGGAGTCTCCCTTCATCGTATTTGTTTTAATTAAACTGCGCATGTGCGAAGTCAGGTCATGGTTGTATTTATGGAATACCCATTTTATTTACGACGTATTTTCTTTTTATTTTGATATCTCCGAGGGTTTGAAGCAACAAAAAAGTTATTAACGCAATGTTAATAACTTCAGCCACACGAGAAACGAGAAAAATACAGTTTTTGTTTTACATGCGCTAATTTTTGAAATTATACCGAATTTTAGGGTATACAACTTTAACAAGATATGCCTGTTTTAACTTCGCAAAATAACCACGCCAACTCTTTGAATATTTATGAGGACGGTCAGAGGTAATCACGTGACAATGAAACTCGAGCTTTACCCGATTCTAACATTTGTTCCACTTTTCTGTTTTTGGTCTCGGAGTATGTGTATAGTTTTTTTTTCTACGACACTTTCGCTTTTTCCTGTGCTCGTATTCCTCCATGTGAACCATGTGTGTTGTTGTTTTCTACAGTGAATATCCGCGCATGCGCATGATTATGGGCGGTGCATCGCCTTATTTGGAGAATTGAAACCAACCGAATTTAATTCGACTCAATTACCTTTATTCTACGAAAACATTGAGGGATTTTAGTTTTAAATTTTGCAATGAACACGAAGTTTATAATTTATGCAATACAGAAAAAATAAGATATTGTTGTAATTTATCCTTTTCATGCTAAAATTTTCCAGTCTCGGACCACGTCCCTTTAACTTTTTGCAATTATTCAATTTGAGACCCTGCTTTAGGAATGCAATGGAAATGACACTTCGTTCAATCATTCAACCGTATCTTCATTTTGTATTCTGACTAAAGCACGTTCATGATTGAACAAAGTGTCAATTCTATTGCACTCCTAAATCAGGGTCTCAAATCGAATGATTATGAAAGGTTAAAAGTTATTATTCTTTGACCTAATAACAAATAGAATGACCAGTAAGAGATAAGCGTTGGCGACTACACTTCTGATTCACACATTCTATGGAGATTTCAGTCAACGCTATTGAACTGACAAGTCTACGTTGGATTTACAATATGATGTTAGTCATCTAGATTTGATATTACATAATGGTGGGTGTAATATTTCCGAATATATAAATACACAGGAATCATTTAGACGGGTAACATTTTATTGGAGGAAGACAACATGGTAAGCCACGCATATGATTATACTATTGGCTAAACAAGTGTTACAAACGGGTTCATCATTTATATCGAATAATATTATCAATGTAAAAATGTGTCGTATTCTTTCCGGTTATATCTTATTATTTTCAAAATTGTTCTTGTATTCTCTCTTAGTAGCCTATCATACTATCCTTTGATAACATTTTGGTTTTATTGATTTTGCTTTTTACAAGAAATGAGTTTTTATAACAGAAAGGCGAAGATCGGTATACTATTTGAATGTATTTTGCTGAGAAATTTTTATTTGGTTCCTTTTATTGTAATGCAGGATTAGTAACATGATGCATTAGTTGATAAATTGTGTTTTTATCTCAAAATGGACATGACATGGAAAATAGGTTTTTACGGGACATCTCTATCCCTATAGAACCCTGAACCTTTCGCTCATCCGAAAGACGGGGCATCTCTGTGCCCATAAAACTCTGATCCTCTCGTTTACAAGCAAAACACCTTTTTGATTGGGCCACACCGGCTTAATACATATCGGTGAACTTGGTTTTTAAATTTAAAATACATGTATGTATCGATACCGAAATTAGAAACTTTAATTTTCTCACATTTACAGAATAGCATGCACAATGATTGACATAAGCGTTTTAGAAACAAATTATTTGGTTTACTGAAAATAAATTTTTCAATCAAATTTAAACAAAAATATTTGTGTACTTATTTATTAACTGTATCGTGAAAAACATGCCTCAGTATCGCCATGAATATATTGGTGATCACACAGTTAAACAGAATGCGGACTATAAGTTTATGCTCAGTATAAGTTGAGGGGTTACTTCATATATACATACCGAATAAAGAATCCTGTGCAGTTGTCACACTAAGGAGATGTCATATGTGCCCATCACAGGTTTTCACTGTAAATCCTTGTGAATATCATAAATGTACAAGACAGACCTTTAACATAATAAATAGAACAATTATCGGGACAATTTCTATTCATCCATTACAATACGAATACGAGATAATTGTTAAGTGTCCAGAAATCGCAGGATTACATAGTAATATATAAATATTATAATTATGTAAATTTATACAATTAATCACAGGTTTATATGTCCTGTATAATCTTGGTAAGCGTATACATTAAAATGTTTAGCAAACACAAAACTGCGAGGTCAGTAATAAAACAAATATTGTGTTTGCATGATAGTGTTTATGGATTAAATATACATTTTGATAGTTTCACAATACAGTTGAATTATCTGTTGTACCATTTACTACATAATATAATTAAGACTATTGTATATCTAAATAGCTTGTTTTGTTTTGTGTTCTTTGGCTTTATAGACGGACGGATTTCGTTGTTTACTCTTAGTCAATCGTATAACTACTGCTGATTTTTTCATTCACCATCTTTTTGTTCTGTATATTTGGTTAGAATTATTTTCACTATTGGTATTCTGTTATTGTCTATTTCAGACTGATACAACGCTTCTTATTTATGAATGTATCACGATTTATTGTTTCACAAACATTTATGTAATAATCACGTTTATGTGAATTCGTCATTTTTAATAAATGACAAGCATATATCGCAAAAGTGTTCTATGAAATGGTTTATCCATATACAGTTCAAAAGAGTAGCTGCCGGGAGCTCGGTTAGAATGGAATATACAAATTATTGTTTTGCTCTGTCAACCTATTAATTGTGAAACAATCGCAAAACATGATAGAAATAATGATGCGATAGATAATTAATATTAAAAGAGGTGTATGTAATTTAGAATGAATATCGAATCACAGATCTAGTATGTAAAATGATCGACAGCTTCTACATCGATGTTCTATACCCAGTATATATAAGTAGTCAGGAATTTATGTCAGCACACGTGAAATGAACTTAATTTATATACATGTACGTGGTAACACGTTTGACATGATCTTATGTAACAAGTTTATACGTACTTTGATTTTAAGTATTAAACGGATACAATAAATTGCTGAAATATATATATATATATATATATATATATATATATATATATATATATATATATATATATATATATATATATATATATATATATATATATATATATATATATAATTATAATTATTATTATTATTATTATTATTATTATTATTATTAATATACATTTCAGTCCCGTTTTATATTCCCTGCCGTTTTTTTGGCGTTAGTATTATTAACGCAGTGCAATAGTGGGAATGCACTACCGAAGAACATGGTCGAATTAAGAGAATTCATTCGCATATGGCGACATTATCAAACAAATCTAGCAGTCAGGGGCCTCGTCACTCAACATGATCTGCAGAGATTTAGTAAGTCTATAATAACATTAAAATTTTTTTGAAGCAGATATCTTACTGATACTTTTGTACCTTCCTGAAGACAAAAACTCTTCTCGAGAAAGCCATTGTGTAAATATAATAATAAACGAATATAATAGTATCAATCATATGTTCATGCACATGCCTTTTTTTAAATTGAGGGTGTGATATTTGTAGGAGATACGAATTTCTCTTTCTTGCTTCCGATTTTTTCCCACAGTATTCATAGATGTACTTTATTGGCATATCAGTTACTAACATTAATATGTGAACTATTACGAATAGTATTGTCATATATTACATGGCATATAAACACTCTTAATTTATTGTTTTCAGATGTATTTTACCATATAATTCAGTCTTTCTTCAACCAGAGTACTACGGCTCCTAGTATTTGATATAACAGTCATAGAATACCTTCACATCCAAATCATCCAGGCGCTTTCAAGATTGGAAAGAATATACACATACTCAATACATAGATTGTGTCATTAAATTATTTTAAACCTAAAATGAAAAGCTTGCACTTTTTAATTCAATTCAATGAACGAATTAATGTCCTTTTCACTTTACCTGTTAATGACTTAGGGCTCTGCAGGACTTTATGGATGAATCAACATTAGATTTTCAATCTACATCAATTGATACCACCTATTGCTTCAGAGTTTTATCAATGTTAAATTTTCTGTTTCTTAATTACTGACTGACTTTTACGGAACTGGGTACCCTGTACCCACCCTGTAGAAATAGAAATGCTGCAACCAACAATTATCAATTATGCTCTGACCTCTGTTGATAAATAATTCTACGTTTCTACGTTTAACATTAAAGAAATTCAACATTAAATGCTGAACTGGCCTATGTCATACATAATACATACAATATATATATATATATATATATATATATATATATATATATATATATATATATATATATATATATATATATATATATATATATATATATATATATATATATATATATATATATGTAGTATCGGTTGTTCAATATTTAAACGGTCGTACTCACTGAAAGAGGACATGTTTTAAGGTTACTGCACGTTCATCTATTTATTCATCTATCATTCATAATTTAGTATTCTTCTGCAAGGGTTGTGTGTAGTATGCCATTGTTAACTGATTAAGAAATGGTGATGAATCTAATCAGAATTGTATTTTGGCATAAGAAGCGGATTTCCATGCTGAGTTTTTAAAAACGTCAGGTGTACCGGTGTTGTATAGTAGCCTTTCCCCCATAGTGTCCCCCCGGAAATCTGGCTATACAGCAGCTTTCCCCCCCGGCGGAAATCTGACTATATAATAGGATTTCCCCTCTAATTGTTATATATATTCTTCATCATTTTTGTTCACGATGGACATGTTACAGTTTGAGGGTACTTTTACGAAGCTGCTATCTCGTTCGAAGGAGAAACGATCATATACCATAGTCTGCAGTGTAAGTGTTATTAACCGATAAATAGAAATGGAATATCGCACATCAATAAATCTTTTGATATTTTCTAACAATTTCTTTAGTAGCGGATGTTTGATCGTGCAAATAATTACATAAGCAAGAGCTACATTTGGTCGTGTTTGGCCTGAATTTAGTTGAAATACATTATACGTATTATTTCAGTCTATCAAATGTCAGATCTAAAGTATGTTTGTAACATTTGCTTTGGAACCTCATCTCCTCCTTTTTATATTTATGCTTTAAACCACTGGAATCAACATCAGTAGCCTAAGCAATTAATATTAATAATTAATGAAATAATAATGCACGATTATAAGTCTTTTACTGTATCTCAGTAAATGCCATTCAGATTATATTTCAATTCTGAATTTTGTAAATCATAATTAATAGCTATTCTATACATTTAATTACAAGAGGAGGGCAGAATATCTCTGATGGCATAACCCCCCCCCCCTTTTTTTTTCGTTCGAACCAGCTAATTTCTCGTTCGAACGGGATAAGAAAATTGTTTTTTTTCTTTAAAAAGTCACCAAAACGACTTTGTATACTTTCGTCCCTGTTGATTAATAATTATCTCGTACATGTACATATCACTACTTAGTGCGTCAGGGCATCCACGTCTTGAGTAGCTTAGGGTGTTCTATTCTACGAACCAATCTTGACATGAGCTCCTTGCTATCAAGTTTCATGTTTATTTCTCATAAGTCGTTTACACAACATCGAGAACATATATACATAATACATAATCATAATTTAAACAGATGCGCATAAATACCAATGTACATATACACGTATATATATATATATATATATATATATATATATATATATATATATAGCACAAAGACACTACAGCTTACAAGGCACCCTATATTTCACTTATATTCGTTCCCCGACTGGGACTCGAACCCGCGACCTATGGTACCAAATCACCTAGCTGTCATGCATCCGACCCTCTAACCGACTGAGCTACCCGAGCTCCACAAAAATGGAGCTTTAATAGCCAATCATTAGCTAATCGTATGCATGACAACACAGCCGCGGAAAGTGAAGGAATTTACCCGACGTAAACGCAGGCGGATCCTCTGAGAGAATACATCACTGAAAGAGAAATAAACATATAAAGCACAAATAGAATAAGTGAAACACCTGGGAGTACTATGGACCTTGGATCTTCGAAGAAATACATGTACCTGTAGAAATAGAAAAATTATACAAACATATAAAGCACAAAGACACTACAGCTAACAAAGCACCCTATATTTCACTTATATTCGTTCCCCGACTGGGACTCGAACCCACGACCTATGGTACCAAATCACCTAGCTGTCATGCATTCGACCATCTAACCGACTGAGCTACCCGAGCTCCACAAAAATAGAGCTTTAATAGCCAATCATTAGCTAATCGTATGCACGACAACACGGCCGCGGAAAGTGAAGGAATTTACCCGACGTAAACGCAGGCTGATCCTCTGAGAGAATACATCACTGAAAGAGAAATAAACATATAAAGCACAAATAGAATCAGTGAAACACCTGGGAGTACTAAGGACCTTGGATCTCCGAAGAAAAACCTGTAGAAATAAAGACAAATTAGACAAACATATAATGCACAAAGGGTAAATCCCCTCATTTTCCGCGGCCGTGTTGCCATGCATGCGATTAGCTAATGATTGGCTATTAAAGCTCCATTTTTGTGGAGCTCGGGTAGCTCAGTCGGTTAGATGGTAGGATGCATGATACATATATACATACATACATATACATACACATACACACCTACATACGTATACACAAACATATATATATATTTAGCCAGGAGGGCTTACCCTCTCACAAATGATTTTTATAAATTGACATAAATTATTGAGTATGTGTACATTTTTACATGAAAACAATTCATAAAATTTCACAGTATTTGGTCGGTTATTAAAAAATCTTGGAACATACATAGATCTACTTTCTTTAAAATATTTACAACATAAAATATAGTGATATTCATCACCTATATCTTCTTTACACAATTCACATTTCCTTAGATGTCTTTCAAGATTATACCATCTATCCGTTTCAATAGGTGATTTGTGATTTTAGTTCGAAATCTGGCTAAGATACATATTTTATTATTAGTTAATGATGAAGAAATGTAATTTTGACAATTAAATAATGAATTAATAAATAATTTGCAAATAATTCTTTTTGATGATATGTTGCAGTCATTTGACCATCTTTGTTTGAATAGATCTAATAATTTTGTTATATACTTAATTCTACCCAGAAGTGGACAATTCTTGTTTTAACATAAATAACCATTGGCACTCTTCCAAGCTCACCATATATCATAAATTTGGAGTACTAGATTTGAGATTTAGAAGTAATTTACAAAATTTTAGGTGAACTCTTTCGACAATATCAAGGTTATCAAAACACCAAATTCACATCCATAAAGTAATATTGGAATAACAAATTTTATTAAATAAATGCAATTGGTCCTCTACAGATAAATTCAAACATCTACCTTTTTAAAGAACAGCAAACATAGCTTTCTGTGTCCTACTACAAACATATTTCTTTGCGTCTATAAAAGAACCAGATCTTGAAAAATATATACCTAGATATCTAAAACTATTTACGATTTCAAGTTCTTGTCCATTATAAAACAATTTTATATCATTTGGAATACGACATTTGCTAAAAATCATTACATTGGTCTCATCAGTCTTTACCTCTAATTTCCATGATTCATAATGCAAATAGGGGGACGACCATTTGATTCTGAGGGTGGGGGGTGGCACTTTTTGGAAATAAGTATTCTAACCTTGTGAATGCTGGAAATAAGAAATCTGGCTTTGACTGAAATGAAAATAAATGTTCTGGCTATTAGCATGTATATATACCAGATCATACAAATATAAAGCTGAATGTTCTATAGAAAACATGTTGATTTTTTCCGCCTCGCTTCGCTCGCCAGATTGCTTCCTATACTATTATATGTAGTAGTTTAACTGAAAAACTCATGTTTCAGTGGAATTTATAGCATTGGACAAATAACGCTATTCAATATATTCAACAAAAACTTAATAGAATTGTTGCTTTTTTAAAAATATATTTGCATGTCCATTTTGAGGGACAGACAGGGGACTAGGGCTCTACCATCTGCTTTCTGAGAGATTTCTCTTCAGATTCTTGTTCGGAAAAGTGTCATTTGCATCACCTTGCTGCTAATTTCCAATCCCTTTCCCCAACTTCCCCTAGTGTTGTCCGCCCTCATTTATATGCTAGACACACCGATATTTTAACGTTAAAACGAGTAGCCAAAAGGGGTCTTAATTGAATTTGTCTCATCTCTCACCTGAGCACATATGCAAAGTTGATGTTTAAATTAAATCATGTGCATTTCAAAATTTATGGTGGCCATATTTGTTGACAGTATTTCATTCCTTTCAAGTTTCATTCAAATCAGTGCAACTGGACATTCGTCAAATGATTTTAACACAAATATTCAAATGTCAAATAAACAAAAACATAACTTTAAAATTAATCAAAGATTACAAAGCTCACCTCATAGCATATTTGCCAATAAAACATAATATAATCCCTATAGCAGAACCAAGAACTTTGGTAGCTGTCCAAATAAAAAAAATATAGAACTTTTTCACATGGTGCTTTCTTCAACAAGTGCACTGAAGCGTAAAATATAGATCATGACCTAGATCTGAAACTTAAATCCATCTCTACATACAAAGATACAGCATTTGTGCAAGTTTAAACTTCCTAGCTTTCAAACGAAAAAATACAACTTTTTAACATTTTGCTCAAATTTTTCTTACAAGTGCACTGAAGTGGAAAATTAGGTCATGACCTAAATCTGAAACCAGCATCCATCTTTGCATTCATACAAACATCATTTGTGCAAGTTTGGACTTCCTAGCTGTCCAAATGAAAAAATAAAACATTTCAACATTTTGCTCAATTTTTCCTAACAAGTGCACTGGAGCGGAAAATATAGGTCATGACCTTAATCTGAAACCAGCATCCAACTCTGCATATATAGATACATCATTTGTGGAAGCTTGGACTTCCTAGATGTCCAAATCAAAAAATAAAACTTTGTAACATTTTGCTTAAATTTTCCTAACAAGTGCATTGGAGCGGAAAACATAGGTCATGACCTAAATCTGAAACCAGCATCCATTTTTGCATATATAGATACATCATTTGTGCAAGTTTGGACTTTTTAACTGACAAAAAAAAAAAAAACTTTTAACATTTTATTCAATTTTTCCTAACATGTGCACTGGAGCGGAAAATATAGGTCATTACCTAAATCTGCAACCAGCATCCATTTTGGCAAATATAGATACATCATTTGTGAAAGTTTGGACTTCTTTACTGTTCAAATAAAAATAAAACTTTTCAACATTTTACACAAATTTTCTGAACATGTGCACTGGAGCGAAAAATATAGGTCATGACCTAAATCTGAAACAGGCATGCACATCTACATATAAAGATACACCATCTATTTAAGTTTAAGCTTCCTAGCTACAATAGTTCTATAGCTGTTGCCCGGACAGACGCCGACGCCTACGCCGACGACTGGGTGATTGCATAAGCTCCATCTCACTTTGTGAGGTGAGCTTAAAGGTGTCCCAAATTGGCCCATATTGTTCACCTTAGACATAATGACATAATAAACATTTCACAGTGATATTGAACAATGATTGTAGATGGCCATAAGTCTTTAGTTTCTTAAAAACTTTTTAAACATGTAAAATTGTATATAAGGAATTAATACATTTGCTTAATATCTACCAAGCTTTCTCAAATTTAATCTAGAAGTTGTGAAGACAAAGTCAAAAATGTGAAAAATTAATATATCAAATACATATATATAAAAAAAAAAATTATGAAATGCTTCCCCCCCCCAATAAAATAGCATAGTGCAAAGTGAGTTAAAAACGAATAACATATCATCATTCGGACAGGAATTTAGGCGAAAACAGGAACACTTCCTCACACATCTTTCCTATAGTGATAAATGGAAATTCTCTCCCTGGATACTAGAGACAGAGAGAGACTATACACTTCACTATAGAAATTAGTAGTATAAAGACCTACGCAATTAAAGTAGTGCTTGCATTTTATTCGTTGAGTTTACCTTATAATAGGGATCTAACCGTTAAGCCGTATCGCATCTTTAAACGTATCCACTCACGTATCTGCGAGTAAAGTTTGAATCAAACCGTAACACAATTTCCGAATATAATAACAGCAAAGTGTGAAGCGAGTGTTCGGTGTCTCTCTCTCTTATATATATATATAGTCATTATATATTAAATACATGTTACAAGATAAACACCACGATTATTGCACGTATTTAGGGAAGGAATCGCCTGATGCATGACATAGAAATTTTCACCTTTGAAACGGACCCATTCGAGGCAGTGAGGGATCTTTTACGCGCCACGCCTACCGTGACATGGGACTTTGGTTTACTGTCTCATCCGAACACCGGTGCGCCCTGGGCGGGAGTCGAACCCGAGACCTTTCGATCACGAGACGAGCACCTTATCTAGTAGGTCACAACGGCTTCCAGTACATTGGAACTTTGACCTTTTGACCCTATAATTGTTATGAATCATCTCCCATGGGGAGTCTGTAAGTATGTTATCTTGATAATATCTGAGAAAGTTGATACTTCAGAGCCCGGAAACCATTGCAACGACATATATATATATATATATATATATATATATATATATATATATATATATATATATATATATATATATATATATATATATATATATATATATATATATATATATATATATATAATACCGTATGTCGTCAGGGGACGCGAGACAAACATCCAGAGGTGCGTGACAGAGTTGTCTCAGTACAGGTAAACAAGTGAATAATTCTGTCCGGGTGAGAGAAGCATTGTGTGGTAACCAAGAGTAGTATACCGAGTCCAGATAGGAAGTTTTGCACTCATATGACCCCTGTGGAATGCCCTTGAGTTGACATTTACCAAAGTGCACCAAGTATAGATCAAGTATAGATGAAGTATAGAAGAAAAAAAAAGTAGATGTCGACCTTGAATTGTCCTTGACTGTGCCCTTGAGTACGTCCTTGAGTTGACATTGATCAAAGTGTCATTGAGTACGTGCTATGTTGACCTTGAATCGACATTGGCCTAAGTGCACCAAGTCTATGGTGTATATGCGTGATCTTGGTTTTACATTGACCGAAGTGCACCAAATCTGTGGTGTATATGTATGACCTTTATTTTACATTGACCGAAGTGCATCAAGTCTATGGTGTATGTATGTGACCTTGGTTTATCATTGACTCAGCAAACAAGAAAATGATAATACAAGACTCACCAAGAACATCTCGCCGATTCCCATGTTGGACTGCATGGCCATGGTTCTTTATGCATCAGTCATTAGTTACTTTTCTAAAGATTTGGTTGGCCCTTAAAAGGACCGTTTTCTTTCGGTCACTGCCCGTACACACAATACGGTCAGTGCCTAGGTCTTCTTCCTCTTCCACTCCGCCTTGGCTCTGTTCCCAACAGCCTTTCTATCATCAGCCCCGATCTGCTTCTTCTTCTATTTCTTTGCTGTGGTGCTTCTTTGGGAATGGCCGCCGGCTCCCGTGGTGTATAATCTTCTGATTCGATTTTCTATGTCTATCTTCATAAAGGTAGCCATATTTGTTCTGTTCTGAAATCAAATTTTTAAAGCGAACGAATAAATGAAGCTTTGACAGAGGTTTATATATTCTATATACAATGACGTAATGAGTTCACATAGCGCGAGTGCGTATTCCATCGACTTTGACTCAATTACATACGTAATGATATATACGTAATAAAATGGTGTTATGTAAATGATGACCTATATACGTGTACACTTTTAAATCGGTTCAAAAATGTTTTAATCGTGTGGAATAAACGTTTTTATATGATGTGAATTAAAAGTGATGAAGTGACTACTTTTCTAAAGATGTGGATGGCCCTCTAAAGGGCCGGTTTTTTAGTTCTCAAAAGAATTTAGTGGCTCCCGCAATTGCGAGAACCACAGACTGGGTATGAACGTGCCCGTCTTCTAGCAGCACGCAAAAGTACGGCTAGAGGACGGGAGAATTGGAAGTATAGTTGGAACGGAGGTTGATGCTCAGCCTCAATCTCTTCCTCCCAGTTTTCCTCTGGTCGTGATGGTGGTGGTGGAGACTGGTAGTTTGGAGGCCCTCAATGTTGTATGGGCCTCCAACTAATCTGTTTCACGACCGCCAGCGGTCTCTCTTTAGGTTTGGTGTCCTCTACCACCATCTTCTCTTTCTCTCTCTTTGTCATCTCTTGCGTCAGTAATTTCATTTTCTTATGTTGGATCTTCATTTTCTCTATTTCGTCTGCTATCTCCTCCATCTCATTGGCTAGCTGGATCAATTCTAGCGCCCTCAATCTTTGTTTTAATGCCAGTTCTCTCAATTTATTAGCTATGGTTGTTCTTTTAAAAAAAATTATAAAGCGAACGAGGAAAATGAGGTATTGACAGGGGTTTATATATTCCATCGACAATGAGGTAATGAACTCACACAGCGCGAGCGCATATTCCATCGACATTGACTCAATGACATACGTAATGAATCAATGTCACCTTCAGTACACAGCGCGAGCGCGTAATCCATCGACAGTGACTCAATGACATTCGGTCGAGTCAAAGTCAACAGAAGGTCGTGTTAAATGAATTCGGTCGATCCAAGAAATCGGTAGAGTCAAAAGTCAAGACAAAGTCAAATGAAGGTCGTTTCAAAGTCAAGGTGACTTCTGTGACCGAGACTAAGGTCATCGATATCGAACCATTTAATTCAGTTAACTAATGTTGTCGATTCATAAATTCGGTCAACTAAATAAATTCGGTAACCTAATGAATTCAGTCAACTAAATAAATTCGGTGACCTATTAAATTCGGTCAACTAATGAATTCGGTGACATAAGAAATTCGGTCAATCAAAGAATTCGGTCGAGTCAAGGCAAGTAAAATCAACTGAAGATTGTGTTAAATATATTCGGTCGATCCAAGAAATCGGTCTAGTCACAGTCAAGTCAAAGTCAAGTGAAGGTCGTTTCAAAGTCAAGTCAAGCCGGTGTGGCCTAGTGGTATCGCGTCGGACTCCTGATCGTGAAGCCGGGGTTCGAGTTCCGCTCTGGTCATGCCCGTGTCTTGTCTTTCGGATGAGACAGTAAAAACCGAGGCCCCGTGTCGTGGTATGCATGGCACGTTAAAGATCCCTCACTGCTTCGGGTGAGTCCGTTGCAAAGGTCAAAATTTGTATGCCCCGCATCAGGCAGATGCCGTCACCACACCATATACGTGAAATATTCGTAGTGTGACGTAAAACAAAAATCAATCAATCAATCAATCTAAGTCAAGTCAGACATCACTCAGTCATGTCTACATAATAAACATTGTACTAGGGAAAGGGTTTTAAAACACTTGAGATATAACGTAGACTTTAAGTTAAGATATGAAAGTAACTTACTTTCATGTGGCTCTATTGATGTCCGAATGTATAGATATATGTGTAGTTATGTAAAATTTTAACTGATCTTTTTAAAGTACGTCTTTACAGCTCTAGCTACAAAACTTACCTACCACAAGCGGGAACAACGACCAGAGTACCAAAATATAGTATCCAATAACAATACGACTTTCAGTCATATGGTCAGTTGTATGTCCGTAATTGGTTAATTTATAAATTAACATGCAGTGCCACAGTGTGCGCAATGCGACGCGCGCTATGCGTAAAACGAAATAAAGAAAATAATAATAATACACATGATAATAATTTCAATGAAATGTTATTTATTAAAAATACAATAAAATGCACTCTACCACATGAATGTAGTGTACATTTTGATAAGGTTTCTCTATAGCAATAGAAATGAAGTCAATATGGAAGTGTGTGAAATAATCATAAACAAGATCAGAGAAATAGATTACTTTCTCTCTGACAAAATATATCATACCAATAATTTATTTACAATAAATATAGAACGTATATACCTTATAATTTAGTGCACGATATGCGCATTTCGACAACTTATGTCTCTTCAGTGATGCTCGTGGCCAAATGATTGGAAGTATTATACAAATAAATTTGCAATATACTATAAAACACATTTTTTTTTTATTAATAAGTATATATTGAAATACAGTTTTATTATATATGTATATATCAAACGGCTATGAAATGATTAGGACTGTTATATTTATAACTATCAAGACTCTAAATATATGGGCTATTCCTTTATAATACTGAGCATGGTATCTATGACTTTCTCCTCAAATCTCTTACAACTACCTGTTGTTATCAAGTTTTGCAGGCATAATGCTTTGTCTCTCCAATCATATGTCTTACTAAGTTGTACTGTTTTGACCATACAATCCCCACTAGTCATCCGTACCTTTACCTTTATCTAGTACTTCTTCTTTGCAGTTCATCATCATAATCTCCTATACTGACTTGATTTTTTCTATCAGGAATATTATGCACACCTGAATTATCATTATAAGATAAAATTTGTTGGTTTACAACTTCTGTGTTAGAAAACTCACCATTTTGAGCGTCCTCAACCACATTTCCCCGATTTTTAAATAATACAGTGACACATCTTTCATCATGTGGGATGAATGATTCCACTGTTTCCGGTACCGGTACCTCGGAAACATTTACTTCATCTTCTGAATCTGTATCTAAATTACTTTCTATGTCAGTATGGTTCTGTTGTTATCACTGCTTGTTTCACTTTGCTTGGTACAGGTATTGGTTGGTGCATTAAAACTCTCTAGACGGCCTATAGGTTGAAGAAGATTCCTATGTAAAGTTAGCTTCTTTTCCTTGTTATTTTCGCTCTTCACGTATACTCTGGTATCATAGGATTGGGTTATTTTATCACAATGTAAGTATGTTCCTCCTGTCTGTCTGCTATTTTCTGCTTACCGTCAAATGCAACTATCTTAACCAGCACTCTGTCTCCATCTTTGATGTTACTTCCTCTCACTCTGATGTCATAATTCTCTTTCTGTCTATCCCTTGCTGCTTGTGCGCTAGACGTTGCTTTCTTATACGTTTTCTTCATTCTATTTCTTAAATTTTCAATTTATTTTCTTAGTCCTCTCTGTTGTTGTTCATTTATGCCAAACGCTAGATTGATAGGAAAGCGGGGTTCTCAACTAAACATAAATAGATACTGGGAATAGCCTGTATTCTCATGTCTGTTGGAATTGTATGCGTGAACCAGTGGAGCCACATGCGGTTCCAATTAGTTTTCTGCACAGGTTCTAATGTCTCCAACATATCCAGAAGAGTTCTATTGAAACGATCTGTCATTTAATTGCCCATAGAATGGTAAGAAGTTGTACGAGACTTTGTCATTCCTGTAATGTTACATAATTCTTTAAAGTTTGCACCTTGATCACTATGTATCCTTGTTGGTATTGTTGACAAAGCAGCTAACAATATTATCATTGTTTGAAAAATATACTTTATTACAGTTCTTAAAACTGAATTAAACTATACTTCTACGTATGTTGAAACCCCATTGTTTAAAGACAAGATCCTATCCGACCATTGTAAAGCTATATATAATTTCAATTTAAGCATTAATAAAAACGAACTTCCAACTATGTATTGGCTTCCCAAATTACACAAAACTCCATATAAATCACGTTTTCTATATTCTAGTCATTGCTCTACAACAGTGCTTTATAAACATATTACCTCTGCTCTTACTGCAGTTAAAGACCATGTTATCAAGTACTGTAATTTTGTCTTCAGCAATAGTACCGTCAATTACTTTTGGTCTATCAAAAATTCTAACGAAGTTACATCTACATTTTTCTCTAACAAACAATATGATAATTATAAACACTGGACTTGTACTGAGTTGTGTAATGCCATCAAATTTTTGATGGATAATATTTATGTACAATTTAATGGCGAGACTTATCAACAGATTATTGAAATTCCTATGGGTACTAACTGCGCTCCCCTTATAGCAGATTTATTTTATACTGTTATGAGAGAGCCTTTTGGCATTCTATTTAAACCTCTAAATGTTTCGACCTTATTGAGTATTAAGTATTAAACGCTTTCGACATTCGATTTCTTCTTGAGAAACCTGTTGATCCTTGTTCTCTGTATGGAGGATTATTTATTATTTTTAAATGTGGGTCCTTTGATTGTGCTGCTTTTGTGGTGAGTGGGAAGGTGGGCGCCCGTAAACCGGTTAACCACACCAATTGAATGACGTTTGTTACTTCAATTGACCGTCCTAAGTCGGTATCGTAACCGCAGCACAGTCGAATATTTTTGTAATGTTTTTTTCAGTGTATATTCTATTATTTTCATGTTTTGTGTGCATGTCCTTGGTGTTTGTCATACAGCTTTGTCAGATATCTTCTGTTTTCTCCAAAAGCAGTATTTTCTTCCATAAAACGAAATAAAATTTTTGAATAAGGCTTCTGCTGTTGTCTTTGCTGTTTTGTAACGAGTTGGTATGGCTTCTGCGAATCTCGCAAAATGATCTGTTATAACCCGTATGTGTTGATATCTGCCTTTAGATATTTCCAGGGTGAGAAAATCCATGCACATGCAAGTTGTTACGATGTTTACGAGATTCGCATTGATTGATTAGTGTTTGTTTTCCAACGTATGCATCGATGACAGTCCTTGATCCAGTTTTCTGTATCCTTAAACATTCCGTATCTGTCCCGTAACAAAGAAATAGTTCTCTCTCTTCCCGGATGTCCAAATTTGTTATGTAAATGATCTAAAACTGAGTTAATGTAACATTTTTGCAGTACAAGCTGTTTCTTTTCCTATCCGTTAATTTTTATTTTCTGTAAAAGATTCCGTTTTCCAAAACTAAATATTTGAAATTTCGAAGAAAGCCGTAAGAATTCAGAGTGTGATTGATTTCTTCCAAATTAGGTTTCTTTCCTTTTGTAACAAAATCTTTCGATTCTCTTATCATCGGATCTGAATATTTTCTCTGTTTCCAGTCAATATTCTCTGTAATTGATATTGTTGTTCCAGTTTAGTTGATATGCAGCACTTGAGTGTCAATCGCTAAACAATCAACCAGTGAATCTGTATTAACTGAATGGCAGATGGCTTTAATAGAGTCTTCGTTGACAACACGTGCTTCTTCTTCATTGTCATAATTAATGCGAGTCCGTCTGCATCCCCATTCTTTTTCCCAGGTCTATATAATATTTCAAAGTTATAACTTGATAGATCAGCTAGCCATCTGTGTCCCGTAGCATCCAGTTGATGATAGAATATACGTCAAGGGATTATTATCATTATAGACTGTACAGGAATTTTCATATAGTTAATCTTTGAATTTCTCTGTAATTGCTCATTTTTACAATAAAAAATTCCATTTTGTGAGCTGGATGATTTAACTCAGATTTGCTAAGACCTCTGCTAGCATAACTGATTACTTTTTCCCTCCCTTCTTGATTTTGGTATAATACTGCTCCTTATCCTTTTGCATTTGCGTCCATATGAAGTTCAAATGGTAGACTATAGTCTGGGAATCCTAAAATCGGTGGTGTTGACATTTTTCTTCTAATGTGTTGAATGCTTTTTCTTCTTCTCCCAAAATCCATTTTCGCTTTTGTTGTTCTTTCTTCTGTTTTCCTCTCTTCTCTGTTGGTATCGGCATAAGGATTGTAAGTGGCTTTGCTATTATACTGAAATCTTTAATAAATTTCCGGTAATAACCTATGAATCCTAAAAATTTTCTTACATCTCCTGGATTCTTGGGTATTGGTCAATTTGTAACTTTTACTGTCTTATCTTGATTTGTTTCAATTCCCTCTTTGGATACTATGTGACCGACATATTTTACTTTTTTTCATCAAGAAATTGCACTTTTTAGGTAATAACTTCAGTCCTGTTGTCTTAGTTTCTTGAAGACTAGTTGCAGCGATGTAGATGCTCTTCATAGGTTGGTTTTAGAGAAAATGATTAGGTCGTCAAGAAAAATAAAACAGATATTTAAATGTAGTTATAATAAGCATTCTTCCATTAGTCTTTGATATGTTGCAGGACTATCACACAAACCAAAAGGTATTCTGTTATATTAAAGAAATCCTAATAGTCCTACTGTAAAAGCTGTACGTTCTTTATGCTCTTCTTTGATGCTGGCTTGATGGTATCCAGATTTGACGTCTAAGACAGAAACAGGAATTTCCACTTACAATTTCCAGAATTTCTTCAATTATTGGTAGGGCGTAAGCATCTTTCTTGGTTCTATTATTAAGTTGTCTGTAATCAACACACATGGGCAATTTGTCGTTCTTTTTTCAACAGAGTACAACGTTGCTGGTGAAAGGAAACTTAAATTTCCTAATAATATCAGCATCTAAAAGTTGTTGGAATAAATATAGAACATACATACCTTATAATTTAGTGCACCATATGCGCATTTCAACAACTTATGTCTCTTCAAGGATGCTCGTGGCCAAATGATTGGAATTCTCAAAATGTATAAATATTTGAACAACAGTGTTGAAACCAAAATGACCGAAAAAGGAAACAAAGAATCTATCTAAGGACAGAGCTGTGCATGAGGGAGATACTCCTTATATCTCTTCAAATGATATGATCTCTAATTTCTTGATACATAAATGGCGGTATGCGTTGTTGACGTTGCTTAAATGGTGTAGTATCTAAGATTTCTATGTTATGTTAAACAGATGTGACATGTCCAATATCTGTATTACTCCATGAAAATAAATCCTTGTTGTTTTCTAAGAAAATTCTTCATACTGATCCGGTGTTAAGTTGCGATGTTAATTAAATCAAGTTTGAAATTACTGCTTTCTTCCTGGTGAACGTCTGGTATATTTTCCGTGTTTACTCTCTGTAATTCACATAGTATGGCTCTTGGTGATAGGGTTACAGTCCTCGTGGTGATGTTGCATTTGGTATTTCATTTTGATCTCTTTAGTTGTATGTTATGACTGATGGAACAATATCTAAATCCTGTGAAATAGAAGAATCCATAGTGTTCTACAGCATAGCATAAAGTATCTTACCATCAATGTATCCCTTCACTGTTGTTCTACTGTTTGGGGGTATAGTGATACGTGTTGTCTCTGCTGATTTCACTGTCCCAAGTATACAATTGTTCTTTGCTAATTCCCTTTCTCTCAACGACAAGCATCTAAATGCCAGGTGCCATGTAATTTTGCCTCTTGAAGATATCTTACTTCATACTAGTGTCTGCGTTTCAACCAAGGTCCTTCGGAGTTTAAAGATGGATTTCGTATATGGTCAAGCCTCACTCTACATCCTAAAGCCAGGTGTCCCTCTTGTCCGCATCTGTAACAAACAGGTCCCATTTCACCAATGTTTCCTTGCGCAGGTTGTTGTTGTGATCATGATGATAATATTGTTGATTTTGTTGTCCTTGTTGTCTATTATCCGGGCTATAGTGTTGTCCTCTACCTCGTCTTCTTCCATTGTAGTTATTCCTTCGGTGGTTATGTCCTCTATAACCTCCATATCTCCAACTGTGCTGTACTGATTATGGTTATTTTGTTGTAAAGCGTTGATCTGTTCTACTTGTTGTGTATCGTGTGCTCTGGAGTCAGCTATTTCTTTCTTTATATCTACCAAATCAGTTGTCAGTTCCTCTACCATGGACTTTAATTCATCAATGTCTGAATGAGACGCTGCCACCACAGCTTTCACATGTTCATTCGCTGGTTTTCTCTTATTGATCTCTTCTTCTTCTTCTTCTCTCCTTACTGCTCCTGACCCAATGTGTCTTGAAGAGATTGTTTAAGGCCCTCATAAAGCACATTTTTTTAACAATTCATTGGTTTCAGATGGCTTTATGTGTCCCAAATGTACTGCTTAATCTACAACCCCAATTAGCTACATTTTCCTCTTCTTTCTGTCTGGCACTAAAGAATTCCGACAATACACTGGCCTTAGTGTCTATGTTTCAAAAAATACTCTCTAGCTTGTAGATGATTTCACTAACAGATGCCATGTTACGCGCCTGTTACAGTATCTATCTATTGAATCGAATGCTTGCCTAACATCACTAAAACAGCAATATAACCTTTTCTTTGGGATTTGCCAATAACAGCGCAAACAGTGGTTATTAGATCTGGCTGAAATTTTGAACTAAGTGTCTGTAATGATGTCATAACTATTACATCATGCTAACAAACGATCGTTGAGAACTTCTGTGAATATTTCCCCATAGTACTCATTTAACTTATACTTCTATAATTAAAGGGATCTAAAAGGCTGCTTTTCTCATGTTTGGAGACAATAAACGATTCAGGGAAAACATCTGGAAAATAAATCACCGGACTACATTGTATTAAATAGTGTCAGAGTTAATGGCACAAGATACTTTCCGAATTCAATATTCATTCAAGATATCGTCGGTGTCATGGCTTTTAGAACTTTTTAATGACAGGCTCCAATTCTTCCATATTAATATCAGACTCCAAATTAAATTATAAAGTTCACCAGAAAGAATGTTTACGATATCATCAGCATCACTATCGTCACTAGAGATGGCACATTTGGCGAGAATTTTAAGATGATGAAATAGCTGATAAAGTGATGATTTAGGTGAATTTTGCATAAAATAGCTTGTTACTTTGTTATATCTTATACATTATTGAAGCTTGTATGATACTTTGGCGGTATTAAAATCCTTGTAATTAGATGGAGATTTACAAGAGATAAAACGTTTGAGAGCACTAATTTATACCTTGTGCAAGAGTCCACATGCATCAACAAACCATGGTTGATTATATTTCTTGGAAATGTTTATATGGTCCGCCTATTCCTGGAGTTCACTACAAAATGAAGTTTTAGTTGATGGTGTTTGCCATAAAAATGCTAACAAAAGAAGATATGGCATTATAAATTCCGTACAAGGACATGACAGTTAGTAAAGCAATTTTTTAGTTTATCAATATTATTATTACGGACTCATTCACACTCTGTTCTTGGAATCCGTCATTTTTCACCATTGTAATCTTTAACACATATCTGAAAATGTAAAGAAGCGTGATCAGAATACATGTTAAAATCACAAGTAATAAACTTGGTAAAACCAGAAAAAAATACCTGAAAGAGTGATTGAATAGTATATAATACTAAAATCATTCGGACAAGAGTATGTAAAATCATTTACAAAGTTTTCTGGATGTCGATTATTTAGAATACATCAACCTATTTCAATACACAATGGGATAATCTTTTATACAGGAGTGTTCACTACAATGTCAGGCGCTACACGATGGTAAGGTAGGGTCAGTATGTCAATGATGTGTGAGAAATTGTCATTTACACATTCAGCTATATTATTACGTGATATGAAATCACCTAAAGTTAAACACCTTCCATCTACAGAAATATTTACAACCAAAATCAGGAATACTGACGTCAGGGTCTTTCGAGATCCAAATTTCACTAAGACATATACCATGTCATACTTTTTTAAACGAAACAAACGCTTTGTCCTTGATGTTTTGTTCGAGATTACCATTAATATTCCATGTCTGGAATTTCAGGCGGTTTGAACCCTCCACTCTGTCCATTGCACCTGGATGGAATAAACTTGCGGTCTTTTTGTGGCCTAGCTAAAAAGTGAGTTAGTGTGTATGGTCATGTGACCCCGTTTGGTCCGACTTCATTAGGCTCAGGGACGAACAGCTCACTGTGTTTACAAAGTTTATCCTTCACAATGCGGGTCTGTAACCTTTCGCCCCCTCCCCTTTAGCCTTGTTTCCGTCTGATCTTGATTTCCGTCGGTATCTGCTCATAGATGCCATTTATGAGCACTTTTCAGTTGCTGAGGGACCTTCTGGCGTACTAGCTCTAGCTCCCTGTTCTGGGTCCTGCTATGCGTACTCTGTTAAAAGGGATTTCTTCTTAACATTTTTATACAGGATTTCAACACTTCTTCATAATTTTCTCTATCACTTTCTTTAAACCCCTTGCATAAGAGGTTTTGTCGCACTGACCTTCATTTAACAATGGAACAAATCCAACTGTGTTTCTACATTAGAAATAAGTTTCTTAAGGTATTATCCAAGTCAAACTTTAAGAGCACAATAAATGTCTAAGTTTTAGTCTATTCAATATTGTAGAGTGGGAAATAATCTAAAAAACCAACAAAAAAAATCCACAAAAATAAACAAAAAAAAAACCCAAAACAAAACAAAACAAAACAAATAAAAGAAAAAAAGTAAGCTGCTACTTTATTCACTATGACGGGCCTTGTCTAAACCTTCTCAGAGGATATGAGGTCCTGAGTCTTGTCCCCTCTGACTGATCTGATTCTCCGGATTTCGATGGAACAAGGACTTTCGCGCGCTTTCAGAAGAACAGAGCACGGTAGGTTCTAATTGTATTGTTTATTCATCAGAAGCTGTACAGCTTATAGACATATAAATACATTACAGAATTAATTATAAGTATGTAACACACTTGAGGTCAAGTATATAAGAAGACAATGTAATAATTATGTAAAGTACATAAGCATACACTTATGATTCAATGTATAGGAAAATACATAAATTAATCGTTAAGCTAAGTTAAAACATTAACATATATAAGTATAAAATCAGATGTCATATATAAATATGATAAATAGTATCTAACGTAGAATGTATATCAGACATACACACAGAAGATACAAATAAACAATGAAGTATTATAGATGTTTATACACATGAATCAGTTCTTAATTTGGTGACATGAAAAATAAATTTACCTAAGCCACATAGTTCTTTAGTATTTTGAGTGCCTAGAAGCTGAATTAACTTAAAGACTGAGGGTTTGTTGTAATAGTATTTTTTTAACTTTTGTCTTATTTGCTGACAAAAGGGACATTTCAAAATAAAGTGGAATTCGTCTTCAATTTCTGACTGGCATTTACATAAAGGGCATACACGCTTTACCATAGGGGTGTTCTTATAGCGACCGGTTTCAACAGTAAGATTGTGAGCAAATAAACGAATTTTACAAATAAGCTTTTTTGATTGGATTGATACTGGTTTTTTTCAAATATGCTTGTAGTGTATGCCCGTCGATGAGATGTTTATAAATCATTGATTTTGAAGATGAGTTTATGTCGGATAGCAGAGACTGTTTGCAAGTGTCAAAAATACGTTGCTTTACTAAAACAGAGAATGTAATCTTGTGTATAAGAAGTATGGTTGATCCAAAGTTCACTAAGTCCCATTTGTTCTAATATCTTATGTACATTAAAAATCCAATTTTTACATTTACTATTGTTTACAAAATCTTCGTATAAACAATCATAACATGCTTTTAAAATACAGTTGTTAGTATTAATTAATTTTATCCAATATTTGACTATTTTTCTTTTACAATGGTAAATACCATAGAGCACAGAAAAAGTTATCATTAGAAAAGAAAATTCAGTCAAATGAGTTTTAATCACACTACACTTATATATTTATTTGATACTTTTCTTTGATATTTGATAGCATTTCTTATTATGCAAGTGAGATATGGGGTTTACATGCTGCACAAGATATAGAAAAAGTGCATCTTGATTTTTTGAAAAATATTTTGGGAGTAAAAGCATCAACTCCAAATGCGATGGTTTATGCAGAATTGGGTAGAGTGCCGATGATTTATTTGCGAAAACTCAGACTTATTAAATACTGGTTTAAACTATTACGCTCAGATAATTGTATTTTGAAATCATGTATTGATTTTTAGAGAGAAGAATTGACTCTGAAACCAAACTGTAAAAATTGGTTTTGCAATGTTAAAAGTATTTTAAACGAAATTGGTCTCGGTGATATTTGGTTAAACACATTTATTTTAAATGAAAAAGTTATTGTTCTTAAAATTAAAAAAAGATTGATTGATATTTATAAACAAAATATCATGTCTGATTTGAATATGTCATCTAAATGTTCATTATATAAGCATTTAGTTGACCATGAAGCCTTACAGTCATACCTGACAAAACCTATTTATAATCAATATAAAACACTTATTTGTAGAATACGTCTTTCATCTCATTGTTTAAATATTGAAACTGGCAGATATAAGAATATTCCTATTGAAAGAAGAATTTGTAGTATATGCAAATCTGACATTGAGGATGAGTACCATTTTATTCTGAAGTGTCCCGCTTTTTCAGGTATGAGAATAAAATTTTGAAACCATACTTTTATATAAGGCCCTCTGTTTTTAAATTAATTCAGTTATTAAGCTCTGACAATACTAAAGAACTACGCAATCTTGGAAAATATTTAAACATGCTTTTAAATTACGAACTCTTGTAATTTAAATGTATGAATAGACCACATTGTCATGTATACTATCTATCAAGCATATTTATGAACATCTATTTATTGATTTTGTATACCATCTTTAAATGAGTTTTAACTGTATTTATTTCAAGTAATCATATATACATGTACATGTACATATAAGTAATTAACAATGCAATGTAAGGATCTGAAAACAAGCAGTAATGCTTATATAAATTCATCTCCTATAGATATACTGTACATAAAGTGCGATCTGAATAAAAGAAATCAAGTGAGATACATCCCTAATTATTATACATATAAATACTTTTCATTATTTGTTGCTGGAGCGTGATCTTATAATAAATATATAAATAAGAAAATAAATCAATATAGAAAAAGAATTGTAAAGATTATTAAAACGAGGTTCCTTTTTGCCATGACGGCAAAGGAGAAAAAGCAATTACAATAAGAAAAGCAAAGATTAATAAATGATTGAAATGATCGATGGTGTCTACTAAGCATAAGATACATGCTGCCAAGACGGCAAAATGTTAAAAATAGAAGAAGAAAATATAGTGATAAACAAAATTTTGGTTATATGTGGCAATAACGGAAATATATATATATATATATATATATATATATATATATATATATATATATATATATATATATATATATATATATATATTGTGATATTTCTATATGATAAATTGTAAATAGGATGTAAACGGGGGGTCAGTGGTGGGGTCAGATTGTTTCTATTATACCGGCATGTCAAATCGTTTTGATTTGATGATAAAAGTTTGGACTGATTCAAATATAGCTTCGTTTTCTGTTTGTGTGAGATTTGTATTACCAAATAATAGTAAATTTGTTGACAGATTGGGTAGATTGATGGCATGTAATTGTAATAGTCTTTCGTTTGTATAGTTAGTGCAGTGAAGAAGGCAATGCGTTGTTGTTTCTATTTCACCACAGCTACATAGTGGACTTGGAATAAGGTATTTTAGAAATAAATGTTTCAGCGTAGTGCAGTTCATACTAAGTCGCGCGTGATGTATTTTTTTTTTTTTTTTTTTTTTTATTTCCATACTTTATTTTCATTCAGTCACATCACAAAAACATCACAGAAAAATATAAACATTGTAAGTATAAGTGTATACAACACTACTATTTGGCATGTATCATATATTTTACATTAATAAAGTGTATTTTGTATTATTAGCGTTTTTATCGTGTATGAAAATTTAATCGAAAGAACTAGGAGATTTCATACAGGCATTCATATTAGTAGTTCAAAAAGTACATTGAAAAATCATAGTTTTTAAATAATCCTGATAATGAGTATAGAAAAAGTATCCTGATCACTCAAGATTAAAAATGTTTGTCCACACACTCCACTCCTTTTCAAAGGAAGGAAGATTGCTATTATTTACTGCTAGCATTTTTTCACTAATGATATAGTTTTTTAATTCTATTCTGAAAGCATTTATATTCAAAACTCTTTCTTGCATTTTGCATTTAAAAATATAAAATCTTGCAATCAGCAATATAAGATTTTTGGAAGTTCTATTGAATTTGTAGTTTTTACCAAATATTGCTGTTTTCATGTTTATATCTAAAAGAACATTTGTATTATCATAAATGTATTTGGTAATATTTTCCCAGAAATCTTGAACTATTGGACAAAAATAAAAAATATGAATTATACTCTCAGGTGCATCTTTGCAAAAATAGCAAGTTTCATTTTCAGTAATTCCTAATTTCTTCATGTATGTATTTGTGCCTAGGATTCTATGATTAATTCTGAATTGAAACCATTGTAATTTTGTTGAAGCACAAATTTTGAAAGGGTTACTATATATAAAATTCCAATCTATATCATTAAGGAGTATAATATCATTCCATTTTTTCATACTACTTGGACTAGATATATTTTCAGAAACACTTAAAAGTGAGTAATAATATTTACAACCACTCTTGTTATTATAAAAAGGTTTAATTATAGGAGGCAAGGACAGATTATTCAAGATACATTCATTATTGTCAATAATAGTTTTGTACTTTATACAATATGCTTCAATACTATGTTTTATATTGTAGTATTCAATAAAATTAGTTCTCAAGTTGAACTTTCCCTTCAATTCATTTTGACTCAAGATTTCAAAATTATTATTCATAATATCTCTGATTGTATAAATATTTGCTCTAAACCAATTCCCAAAGAAAAATGGTTTATCTGCTATACATAAATCAGTATTATTCCAGATACGAGTGTTTATGATTTCATCTAGAGAATTTATTTTCACTTTTTTCAACATAGTTTTCCATGCATTGAGTGTATCCACCCAAAACGTATTGTCTGTATTCTGTATTAGTATATCTAAGTAATTGTCCCCCCTGTTAACCAAATTGTGAATTGTACAGACTGTACTTTCAAAAAGATGAACGTATTCCACATTTTTTTGATAAGAGCTTTTTTATCCATGTTAGTTTTATAGCCATAATATGTTTTTGTATATCTATCATTTTTAAACCACCTTTGTTATAATTTTGCACCATAACATCTCTCTTGATTTTATCAGGTTTTCCATCCCAAACAAAATTATAAAACATCTTATTTATTTCCTTAAGTATGTGCATTGGGGGGTTAGGAAGAGATGAGAACAAATGATTCATTTTGGATAGAAATAATGATTTGATTAATGTGATTTTTCCTATAGGTGTAATGTTTCTGTGTCTCCATTTGCTCATTTCATTTTTAATATATTCAATTTTGTCATCGTAATTTATCTTAACAATTGAATTAAGATCTATGGAAAATTTTATACCCAAAACATCAAAATCTTTTTGACTCCAGTCTAACTTTAGTCGATGGTGGAATACTTCTTTACTGAACTTTTTATTACCTATCCAGATAGCTTTAGTCTTAGTGTCATTAAGTTTTAAACCAGAAAGAGAAGAAAAACCGTCCAAGATGTACATAGTGGCATTAAACGACTCAGTTGTGCCATCAAGTATTAAGGTGGTATCATCAGCGAATTGAGATATTAAGTACTCTGTATTCTTGATATTTATCCCTTTGATATTCTGATTACTTTTAATCATTTAAGCAAGTATTTCTGCACACAGTATAAAGATGTAAGACGAAATGGGATCACCCTGTCTACAGCCACGACCAATTTTAAAGAATTTAGATAAAAAACCACATTGAGTTATTGCCGTATATATGTTGGTATTAAAAAGATTTATCCAAAGATTTATGCAAATAAACATTTGAAAAAAAAAAAAAAAAAAAAAAAAAAAAATAAAAAAAAAAACATAAGATTTATCCACCTTTTTATTTGGTGTTCAAATTTAAAAAAATCTAAGACTTCATTAATAAATGTCCATGATATCGAGTCGTATGCTTTTTCAAAATCCAATAACAAAATTAGTCCTGGCATATTCTTTATCTGAGTATAATTAATTATGTCATAAATAATCCGTGTGTTTTCTCCAATAAATCTGTCCTTAATAAATCCAGTTTGACTTGGAGAAATTATTTCATTTAATACATTTTTAAGCCTGTCTGCTATACACGAGGATCCTATTTTATATATAACGTTTAACAAAGTTATAGGTCGCCAGTTTTTGATTTTGATTTATTTCCTTTAGGAATGCATATTATTATTCCTTCTCTCTGAGTTTTTTTGATTTATTTCCTTTAGGAATGCATATTATTATTCCTTCTCTCTGAGTTTGTGAAAGCTGATTTGAATGAAACCCATGGTTTAATGATCTCAATATAAAGTCATCGAAGTCTTTAACAAAGAACTTAAAAAACTCTACAGTATATCCATCTGATCCCGGACTCTTATTATTCTTCATCCTTTTTAGAGCGTAGTGTATTTCAGATTTAGTTAATTCGCCTTCAAGACTTCTAGCTTTTTCTCTACTCAATTTAGGTATGTTTAGATTTGGGAATAAAGAATTTAGATCTACCTGAGAAACTTGTTTCTCTGTGTAGAGATTTTGGTAAAAAGTTTGTACTTCCTCGAGTATTTCCTTTTGGTTCCTTATTAAAACACCTTTTTCTGTATATAATAACGGAATAGTTTTATTAATATAATTTCTATTTTCAAGATTCAGAAAATATTGAGAAGGTTTTCATCGTCTTCTAGTATTTGTGATTTGGAGCGTAAAATTATTCCCTGCATTTTGATTTTACGAAGGTCTTCTAATTGTTTTTCTTTACTTCTATTATATCACGTATATCCCCTCTATTAGTGTTACTTTCTGATTTCTCAATTTCTTTCATTAAATCGTTTTCATTTTTATTCATTTCTTTTCTTTTATAGGAACAGTATGAAATTGTTTGGCCTCTAATTTCAAGTAACAGGGTTTCTAGAAACAATTGATCCGAAATTGTAAATTGGATTGTACTATTATCAATACTCTCAATATTATCGTGGTTGTATATTGGAACACAGTATTGTAACTTTATTTTTTTGACTGAGTCTTTAACAATTTTAATATAATCTTCATCTTTTAACAAACTGTTATTAAATTTCCATAAACTTTTCCCTCTTTGGAATTCACTAAAACGTAAAGTTAAAATGACTGATGAGTGGTCAGATCTATAACTGGGCAATATTTTAACATCGTATGTATTAGGTAGAATGGAATCGGATATTAGGAAAAAATCTAAACGGGCCTGCTTTACAGGATTTGCCTTTTTCCAAGTGTAGGCTTTTTTCTCTTGGTATAATTCCCGATAGGGGTCTATTGGGTTATATTTCTCTTTTATTGATTCGATTTTTCTTTTTGCTTTTGGGTTATTGATATGACGATACTTATATGTGTCTAAAGATTGATCCTGGACTAAATTAAAATCACCACATATGATAATCTCATTATTATCATACTCAATACATATTTTGTCTATACAATCATAAAAGTCAGGATTATCTTCATTTGGTCCATACAATGTAACTAAAGTGACTCGTCGATCTTCAATGGTAATATCCAAAACAATAAAATTACCATTATTATCTTTTTTCACATTATGTATATCATATTGAAAATTAGTATTAAACAAAATACATACACCTCGGGCGTTTGATTTGAAACAACTAAACTCACAATGGCCTGTCAATTCTTTTCTTATCTTATATTCAATATCATTTGTAAAGTGGGTGTCTTGGATACAATAAATATTACAATCCCTTTTTCTTAGGTAATCAAAAACATCAGCTCTTTTTTCAAAATCTCTTAAACCTCTACAGTTCAGGGTATTGATTATAATATTTGACATATTACTTGGTTATGTTTCAGTTTTTTTTCCTCACACACTGTACTTACTAAAGTGTATAATGTATATGAGGATAAGGTAATAATGCCTGAATATATAACATATATATATATTGTGAGACATAAAACCAACGATGGTGGAGTTCGAATTCACTATAAATTTTCATTGTTGTGTTGAATGTATATCGCTATATGATGTGAAAGATCAAAGAAAGTATGGATTTTTACAAAGTTAGGATGAAAGTTACTAAGTAACAAAGGGTAAACAAATAAGCATAAACTTCGGTTGATAAATGCTATCATTGTAATTGTGACGAAGTAGTAGGGAATGGAGAGAGAGAGAAAGAAGGATGAAGAGGAAAAACACGTACAAGCCCCGTATTCAAAACCGGACATTCACATTAATTACTAATTTACAAAAACTGTAACGGTTGGAACAAAGTTCCGGTTGTCAAAAAATCCTTTACATAAGATTGTATTTTAAAGACTAATTATATATGCAATACAAGCTAAGGTTTAGGATGCATAAAAATAATTTTTTACACAAGTGTTTGTTTAAATATTCAAGGTATTTCACCGGTATGTTAAGATAGAGAAAAACACATACAAAGCCCCGTATTCAAAATCGGAGATGCATATTAATTACTAAATTACAAAATCCGTAACGGTTGGAGCAAAGTTCCGGTTGCTGAAAAAACACCATTTCATAAGATTGTATAGTAAAAGGTAGCTATGTGATACAAAATAAGAGTTTATAATACAAAACATTATTTTTTGCACAAGTGTTGGTTTAAACATTAAATGAATTATACCGAAATGTTAACGTTGCATGCTCTGTATAAGTGATTGAACACAAGTAGTAATATGGCTGAAGCGCGCAGGTCCAATTTTTGAAGACGCGTATCTTGAAACTACTGCTAGGGTATCCATGGCATTGCATTCCCGCATGCATTTAAGAATGTGCTGCCCCGCACCGTGCTCGCCATCGTCGTCGCTCCCTTCATGGACCTTTCCGTGCTCGTCCCGAAAGCGATATGCCATTATATTATGCGTTGCCTTCATAATACCTGGATCACGCACATGTTGTTTTAAAGCCTCTCGCGCTTGGTTAAAGTTCTTAACGGTCGTTCCACTGGCCTGAAACCGGTTTACACGATCGCTGATCTCATCGGATCGCTCGAAGGTAAATTGTTGTTTTGGTTTGCTTTCATCGAGTACCGCGTGCGCTTTTGGAATTTGAACCTTCTCTCTGTAGACGGGTCCAGTTTTGACGAAAATCAAATTATCTCCTTTAATTTTAGTTTCGACATTATCCTCGTTGTATTTCTTCTGAATCTCATACAGGTGTTTTCTTTTTTCCCTTATTTCTTCTGGAAATTGAGCAAAAACTTTTATGTCTAGTTCATTTTTCTTTTCTCGTGCTTTTGATAATACGTCCTCCCTATCTGCATAATCATGAAATCTGGCTATTACTGGCCTAGTTTTCCTCTCTGCTTTTTGTCCTACTCTATGGACTCTATCTATTTTTATTTCCCTATTCAAATTGAGTTTTTCACTGAACAATGTTTTCATATAAGCTCTTAAATCGTCCACTTGTTCCGGAATTCCGATAAAAACTGCGTTTTGGCGCATACTTCTCCCAACAATATCCGTGATTTGGCGTTGTTGGCTTTCAAGCTTCTGTTCTAACTTTATAATATAACTTCTCATGATCGAAATTTCTTTTCTCATGTTGATATTTTCCGTTTTTAGTTCATAAATTTCTCCTGTTTGGTCATTTATTTCATTGGATACTGTTTCAAGCCTATCCTCTATCCCTCCTGCTTTATGAATGTCATTGTGAAGCTCTTTAATATCGTTATTTTGAACGTCAAGCTTTTTGTTAATTGAGGATACCAAAGAGAAAGTGTGGGAGATCATCTCATACATTTTAAAGCTAGAAAGGGGGTCTGTGTCTGCCGATGGCGCGGCAAGAACTTCCATAGGGCGTAGCCCTTCTGTATTGTTTTGTAAAGACATACCTTCAAAAGTTTTGAAATATAAATTCCGAAGTCCAAATATGTTTTAACTATGTCAGGAAGATGTAATTTCACTATAACGTAATGAATTAATCGTTCCGGGGATAATAAATCACTTTTAAATTACATTATCTCTCTTTCCTAAAATTCCGTGCTACTCCATTCAAGATCGATAACTCCTTTTTGTGCAGTTCATACTAAGTCGCGCGTGATGTATTTGACCTTTGCGAGGACCAATGAAATACATGTGTGGAATTACTGTGGAATCAGTGTCTAGTGCATTTTTGAAAGATTGTAATGTGTGTATCTGTTTCATGTGCTGAGGGAGATTATTCCAGAGGCGGATTGTTGACGGGAAGTAGCTGTCGAAGTGGTGAGTTGTTCTACAATTAATACTAGTGTAGTTGCTTGCATGTCTGGTGTTATGTGAGTGGTGTTGTGCATGTTGCGGTGGTAGAATGGTGGCGAGATAAGTGGGACTTAAACCATTGACAATTTTGAACATTTGAATAAGTTTATGATTTTCTCTATGTTTTTCCAGAGTTTGCCATCCTGTTTCTCGAAAAAGAGCACGAAGGCTTACAAATTTTGTTGTCCCTGTTACTACTCTCGCTGCTTCTATATTTATGGCCTCAATGCGGTCTTTATAGTATTGGGGGCAATTTTCCCATATTATATCACCATATTCTAAGATATGTCGTATAAATGAGAAGTACACTGTCTGTAGTGTGCATCTGTCGAGGGTGAATTTGAGACGTAAAAGAATGTTTAGTTTTTTGTATGCTTTCTCTATAGTTGAGTCTATGTGATCTCCCAAATTCAAGTATTTGTTAAATGTTATCCCTAAGTTTTTGTGTTGGTCGACTTGGATAATAGGTGTGTTGTTCCATTGTAGGGGAGGATGATACGGGTGTGTTTGATTGTTTGATATGATCATTGATTCTGTTTTCTGGGGATTGAAATTTACTAGCCAGTGATCTGACCATTCGTGAATTCTGCTCAAATTGGCGTTCATAGTAAGAGCATCAATTGGATTTTCAACAATAATATAAATTGATGTGTCATCTGCGAAAAGTTTGATGTTGCAGTTTACTTAATGAACAATATCATTAATGAGCAGAAGAAACAAGAGGGGGGCCAAGAATTGACCCTTGGGGAACACCAGCATTGACCCAGTTGACCTTTGAGACTCTGCCATTAATCACTACTCTTTGCTTTCGATCATTGATGTAATCAGTGATCCAATCATGTAGTTTTCCATGTATACCAAACGATTTTAGTTTTTGAGGAAGACCTTTGTGCCAAACTCGGTCGAAAGCTTTACTTATGTCAAAAAATACGGTTCTTATTTCTTTTCCGTCATCTAATGCTTTAGAAAATTCATTAGTTATGTATACGTAGAGTAGTTGATTTATGGCAGAGTCTCCAGGGCGGAATCCAGATTGGTATGATGAAAGTAGATTATTAGTCAAAATATAGTTGTGAAGATATTTATATACACATTTTTCAAGAACTTTACCAATGATACATAACAAAGATATAGGGCGGTAATTTTCGGGCTTTTGAGGATCGTTTTTCTTAAATACCGGAACCACATTTTCTAGTTTTCAAGAAGAAGGAAAGGTTGAAGTACTTATTGATATGTTAAATAGGCAACACAGGGGATACTTTAGCTCATTATGTGCCTCTTTGAGCAATCTTGAACTCACATTGTCAGGACCATTAGCCTTTGTTGTATTAAGTGTAAGTAGAATGTCTTCAATATCATCTTCTGTTATGTGTATATTGTCAATTTGAGTGTGACTTTGTAGTATTGGTGGTAAGAGCTTGTTGTTGTCATTTATGTTTGACTGAGAGGAAAAGATATCATTTAGGATGTTAGCTTTATCAACATCATCAGTTGCCAAAGTACCATCAGTTTTAATAAGAACGTTAATAGAAGAGTTTTGTTTGGAAAATTTTGAAAGCTGTTTCACTAACTTCCACCAGTCTTTAGATTCGAATTTGTTTGAGTTTATTTTATAACACAATTTTTCATGAAACGATTGTTTTGCTATTCTTAAAAGTTTAGTTACATGATTCCGGGATTTTCTAAAATTAGACCAATCGATTGGATTATCAGATTTCTTAGCTTTCTTCCTGAGTCTATTTCGTTTCCTCATGGCTCTTTTAATATCAGAAGATATCCAAGGAATATCATTTGTGTGTATTTTAACAATTTTATCAGGAATGGAGAGAAATGCAAGATTTTTTCAGTAATATCTTGAACGATTGATTCGATGTCTTTGTTATTATCTACAGTCAAGTCCTAATCACATTGTGATAGCTCATGTCTATATTGATAAAAATTTTCGATGTCGTAGAGCCATAAATGCCGGTAGATTGTGTTTTTAATTGGTTTTGTAATGTTGAGAAAAAACAAATAATTGGACAATGGTAACGAAAATTTACATCTAAAAAGGGTTCGACAACTGCGGAATGTTTGATGATTTGCGATTATTTGTAATGAGTAAGTCGATGAGTGTTGATGTGTGTTCTGTTATTGAGGTCGGTTGTGTTATAAGTTGTTTGAACTGGTATTTATACATGAGCATGCTGATTTTTGTATTTTTGACTTGTGATTGGTTTTCGTTAAAGTCACCTGTAATAAGTATGTTTGCATGTTTAGTATTAAATGCACGTTCAAAAGATTCTTCAACTAGATCCCATACATTACATTAGACATTAGACTGTTTGGTGGTCTATAAAACGTGCCAATAAGAATATAATTGTTGTGAGTTTTAACCTCTATCCACACGCATTCCAAGTTATTAATTTCTAGGTCATTTTGCCTTTTACACACTATTCCACATTTAGTAAAGACAATTACTCCCCCACCTTGTCTATCCAATCTGTCACATCTAAAAGGGAAATCAAAACCATCTAGTTTTACATTTTCATCAGTAATATCACTATTTAACCAGCTTTCTGTAAAACAAAGTATATCAAAGTTGTATAAGTTACAATTAATTTCATTTACTTTACTTCTTATACTCTGCACATTCAAGTGACATAGTGATAAACAGTTGCGGGTATTTATGATGGAATCATCATGTAATATACAATGTAAATGTATTATTGGTGTCACTTTCATCAAATAAAGTTGACATAGAATCGACCAAAGGACCCGGATTCAATTGTATATCGCCACATAGTATCAATAGTAATAAAATAAATATAATCACAATCACTGTTAAAAGTTGATTCATACATAGTGCAGAAATATATCTAGCTTCTAATGTGACTGATAGAAAAGAATATACATATTATTTGATACTACGACCACCCCAATGAGATGCAAATTAGCGAAAATAACTGTTAACATATTTAATTTTCCCCCAGATTCTAGAGCATTGTCATAAAAATTTCCCACTCGTGCTCTGAATGCATCTAAGGATATCCCCATTTCAAGTAATGGAAGAGTCCTTTATATCAATCTTCAAAGAGCAGAATAGGAAATTTGTATGTGCATTTGTTACGAATATTTGCCACAATAACCAAGAGAGCTGAATGATACATATAAAGTCAAGAACGGAAATAGAAACATATTTACAAAATAATTGTAGACTATTCATGTACTGCGTGCAGAAGGCGTGGGTTTGTAAACAGATAGTATAGAACATTTATAATTTTCATAATGAAGTGAATGAGCTATCCGCCTGGAGTGAAACAGAATAGCTGGAGTGTAACCATGTGAGAAAATTTACTAGGGTGGTTTCAAGAACAGCTCGATGCAGTGATTTGATTGGATTCTATACGTCGGGATGGGTTGAATGGAATAGTAAGAAACGTAAACAAAGTTGTAAATTTGTATGGTATCACTGCTACCTCCGTCCACCTCTATTATAAGAAAGGGTCCATTTTAGGAGGACTGAAGCAGGCTCTGAACCTTGATCAGATCATCAAGGCACAGTTCTTTGTGGTTTTTCTCGTTCCAATCTATTATGAAAATGTTACCATCCCACACGAATGTAGATTTAGCTTGCTTCCTTTTAACCATTTGTCGAGCTTCATACGCTATTTTGTTCCGGACTTTGGTTAAGTCTTGGTTTATATGGATGTTCTGCATGCCACTGATTTTTTAAAGTTTTTACTGCTTTTAAGTAGGCTGTGTTTAAGTTGATAATTGTTGATTCGTGCAATGATCTGTCGTGGTCTGTCATTTTACTTTGGACCAACACGATGAGAGACAGCAATGTCGGTTTGCTGTAGGGGGATCTCAAGCTTAGCAGCTACTTCCATGATGGCGCTGTCCGTATCCTTTTAATCTTCAGAGATACCCGTCAGCTGTATACAGCTCCTTCGACTATACATTTCCAGGTCGTCCACCTGCTGCCTCAGGGACTTGTTCTCTTCCGATAGTATAGGTAGCGTCTCCTGTAGAGGCCCCACCCTCGATGCCACAAGCCTCTATCATGTCCTGAAACTCCACAGCCATGATGTTTCTAACAGCCAATGCAATCCTATTCACTTCAGCATCTTGACAACGTAGCGTTGACAGTTGGAACGAATAGCACCGTTTCGTCCATTTTTATTCTAACTTTTATAACGCTAGTCACGTGAAAAGTTAAAAAAGTTCCACAGCGTCGTTTCCGGTGTACATAGTGTACATTGTGACACCGGAAATGGGTCAGTGGAACTTTATTGACGTGACATGTATAATTCCAGACTCGTAACGGTGTTCCGGCGTAACTCGAAACGTCGCTATTGGCTGAGATTCCGCGCAGCTACTGGTGTGGACGTAGTCTGGGGCGGGAGGGGCTAAGAAGGTGTTTGGGGAAGGGGGGTCTGTGACCTTGCTGAGGTAGTCGCACTAGACATTGTGCTGGTACTAAATTGATAAGCTGATCTTTTGGGTGTCAAGGATAAAGATGTGTCGGGACTAGAGTTTAGTGACCGCCTTCGTTTGCTGTTTTCGTTTAGATTATATTGCATACTAATGTTCATTCAACCATAAAAAGTACTCACTTGTTTGATTATCGGAATTTCACAAAACTCCTTTTACAATCCAAATTTTTTTAACAATAATCTTCCATGAATTAGTTTAATAGTTCCATAGTCACTTTATGATTTCATCAATGCATCCCACTATTAGGGTTTTATGGATTTTTTTTTCACATTTTTAGCAGAGAGAAATTAAATCGACCGCTTTCTTTTCACGCATGCGTATATCTTTAAATTGACCTTTCATTTGTATTTTTACTGTTTGAATTATATGTTTGTAGACTATCTTTAAATTGACCTTTTATTTGTATTTATACTGTTTGAATTATATATTTGCATATCTATAAGCAGTAATGCTTTTGATTAATAAACAATACAATATTCTAAAACGACGTATACATGACAAAGGAAATCTACCAAGTTCACAATAAATCATTGAATTTGAAGTGGATCTTTTAATTCCTAAAATGTTCTTGCAGAAATCTAAATGGACTTTTTCTATGTCAATGACTGAATGGGATCCCCACACTTCTGGTCCGTAAAATGCTATACATGCAATATATGTATCAGACAATGATAGAAGAGTTATATAATTAAAATGAAAGCTATTACATTTCCTTTTCAAGGCAAAGACTGCTTTTCTACACTGGAGAGCGAGTTGTTTTTTAGTTTGATTGAATTTGCAATTATAATTTAATAAAATTCCTAAATAGCAGAAGTGGTCTACTATGTCTAAAAATTTACCTGCATATGGCCACTTCTCATTTTGGTTTTATGATACCATTATTTCTAAAAACAACAATTTTGGTTTTTGGTTTTTACTGTTAAACCCCACTTTGCTGTATAGTTTGAAAGAGAATCTAGCATTGATTTTAAACCTTTTACAGAATGAGAAAAAATTACCGTGTCATCTGCGTACATAAGCAAAAAGAGAGATAACTCTTGCAACTCTGTTGGTGCTATTCCATCATTAAAAATTCCATTTCACAGTCGTTGACATACAGACTAAAAAGAACCGGAGAACATATTTCTCCTTGTAATAGACCGATTGTGTTACAAAAGAAATCGGATAATGTACCATTCAGTAACACACAGGACTTGATATTACATTATAATGATTTTATAACATAGAAAATGTTTCCCCGAATACCGAGTTTTGCTATTTTTTGCCAGAGTTTAAAACGATCAATGGAGTCGAAAGCTTGCTTATAATCCACAAAGCAACAATATAATCGAGACTTTTTTGACAAATATTTGGATATTATGGAATATAAAGCGAAGATGGCATCGGCGGTGCTATGCAAAGGTCTAAAACCAAACTGAGCATCAGTTATGATATCGTTGGCATCAGCCCATGTCAACAATCTTTTATTCAAAATAGCAGTAAATAATTTCGCAATACAACTTAGCAAGCTAATTCCTCTGTAATTGCTAGCATTGTTAGGGCCCCCTTTCTTATATACAGGTACAATTAAAGCATGACATAACACTTCCTGGAAATAACAATTTGAAAACATTGCATTGAAGATAGTATATAAAAATGGTAGTAAATGTTCCTAAAATTCAATAAAATATTCATTCAATGTTAAATCATATCCATGGCTCTTATCTCGTTTGAGCTTTTTGATGGCACTCTTTATTTCACTTATAGATATTTCAGTAGTAAGCTCATCATAAATATCACTGTCTGCATTGCCTTCATCATTTGTATTATCGCTAGAGATTTCTTGGTTATGACATTCAGACAAGTTCTTAAAATGTTTTTGTAAATCACGAAGTTCAACTTTAACCATTTTGTTGGATTTCTTGGCATAGTGAGAATAAAATAGTTTACTGTTCGTCTTGCGTAAACTTTCCATCATAATACCTTGATCAAAAAGATATTTACGTTTCAATTTGTGCTCCATAATCTTATAACGATTTTACTTTCATTTAAGAGGGTGTGATTTTCATGTGATTTTATATGATTGAAGTTAAACAAAGCTTTCTTATAGGCGCCATATAATTGCTTACATGTGTTATAAAACCATGCTTTATGATCTACAACTATAGGTTTGGCAAGTGAACTATGTTTAGAACCAGATTGTTTTGGTGGAACACTGTGAAATACTGACATCTTGGTTTAAACATATTTTATTAATTCAAATAATACAATGAATAAGTAAATTACATAATATAATATCATGGGATCTGAAAAAAAGCGAAACGCTTATATAAATTCATTTCCCAAAAATAGTTGATTTTACAGTCACTAAATATTGTAATAATACGATTGAATATAAACTTGAAAAAAAAAGCAATGAAGATGCAACTATGTAATAATGACAGATAAATAAACTATACTATACTATATCATACTATACTATACCATACCATAATATGCCATACTATATATACTGTGCTATTCTATGCTATGTTTTTATTAAGAATATATGTCACTCAATGGGTGACTTCAGAATAGATCGTATGTTCGAGACAAAGCTACTATATTTTGGTTTTTTTTTCTTTATTTCATCATGTGTTATCCACGAAATTACGAAATTACGAACCCACGAACCTGTTATTTTTTGTGAAACCACGAAAATTGGACCCCACGAAAATAAAGTATTCCACAGTATGTAGGATATTATTTTTATTATTTATGATATGATTTATTATAATTAATACTAGTGTTGTTATTGACACATGTTATGTGAAGCGTTTTGTATTCAGAATAAAGTTTTGTACATTAATAAATATGTTTTTATTAAATTCAAAACACATGTCCTCGTTTCCATACAAGAGAATATTACAAGTTATTGGAAAATTTAATGAATTTTCTAAGTTAATTCTTAGATTTTGGTAATTTTGGCAATGTAATAAGTAGTGTGTAGTAGTTTCAATTTCTCCGCAAGTGCAAAAAGGATCAGATTCAATATTTTTTACATAAAGGTGATGTTTGAGACTACTACAGGACATGCGCAATCGCGCATGTAATATTTGACCCATGCGAGTACCAACGAGATAGTATTTTGGGATTTTGTTTGGAGAATAGTGTTTATCAATGTTATATTTAAACGAAGTCAAAGTGTTTGAATCTTTAATGTGACGAGGGAGTCTGTTCCAGAGGGAGATAGTAGAAGGAATAAAGCTATTTAGATGGTAAGTGGTTCTACATTGAGGCACAACAAAATTTTCAGAATTTCTAGTACTATATGCATGTTGTTGTTCATGTTGATGGGGCAATAACTCTTTTAGATATTGAGGAGTTAATGCATGAATAATTTTATAGAGCTCAATTAATTTATGTTTTTCCCTGCGTTTTTCAAGACTTTCCCACCCAGATTCTTTATATAGCTCAGTAAAACTAACAAGTTTAGTGGCCCCTGTAACTATTCTTGCAGCTTCAATGTCAATGTTTTCTATTTTGTCTTTATAATAGTCAGGACAATTATCAAATACAATATCACCATATTCTAGAATTGGACGTATGAATGAATAATACATACACTGGAGTGTTTTTCTATCAAGATCAAATTTAAAACTACGTAATATATTTAGTTTCACAGTCACCTTTTGTAGAATATAATCGATGTGTTCACCCCAATGATATTTATTGTTCAGAATGAGACCTAAGTGTTTATGTTTTGAAACTTCCAAAACGGGTATGTGATCGAAAAAGAGGGGTGGGTGGGGGGTTTGGTTGCGTTTTCTGGAAATTAGTAAACTCTCAGTTTTATTGGGATTAAATTTAACAAGCCATTGCTTAGACCATTTATTTACTTTTTCAAGATTTTCATTAAGTATTTGAGATGCAGTATCACGGTCATCAATAATTATGTACAAAGAAGTATCATCAGCAAATAGCTTTATTTTGCAGCTTATTTCATTAACAATGTCATTTATAAATATTAAGAAAAATAATGGACCAAGGATTGACCCTTGGGGTACCCCAGCATTTATTTTGGCCAAATCAGACTCCTTTCCGTTTAAAACCACTCTTTGTTTACGATCCAAAAGATAATTTTTAATCCATTTCAGTAAATTTCCTGTTATTCCAAATTGTTTAATTTTATGTAATAATCCTTTGTGCCACACTCTATCGAAGGCTTTACTAATATCGAAAAATACAACTCGAATTTCTTTACCATCGTCAAGGGCTTCGGAAAATTCATGTGTTATATATAATAGTTGATTAATTGTACAATCCCCTTCCTGAAACCCAGACTGATGTTTAGATAGTAGTTTATGTACATGGATGAAGTTATGTAGGTATTTATAAATACACTTTTCAAATATTTTGCTAATTACGGAAAGGAGAGAGATTGGTCTATAGTTTTGAACTTTTAATGGATCATCTTTTTTGAAGACCGGAACTACGTTTGCATGTTTCCATTGTGATGGATATACTTTTTGTGTTAGTGATGCATTAAAGAGTTTACACAACGGGGCAGCTAATTCTGTAGAGGCCTCCCTAAGGAGTCTAGGGCTAATAAAATCAGGACCTGCAGCTTTTGATATATTTAATATATTCATAATATCACACACCTCAGACTCGAGGATCACTATATTTTCTAGGACATTTTGATTTTGACTAAGGTTTTCACTGCAAGGAAGGTCAACATTATTATCTTCAATAATAGATTGAGAGGCAAAGAAGTTATTCAGTAGTTCAGCTTTCTCTTTATCATCTGTTATTACTTTATCTTCATCAGAAACAAGGGTTTTTATATTATCTGATTTAGTATTGAATTTAGATAGTTGTTTTACTAGTTTCCACCAATCTTTATTAGAGAAGTTATTATTTTGTATTTTGTTACAGAGAGTTTCGTGGTATTTTTGTTTAGCAGTTCTGAGTAAGTCAACAACTTTATTTCGTAGGGTTTTGAATTTATTCCAATGGTATATAGAGTTACTTTTCTTGGCTTTGGACCTCGATCTGTTTCTACTTCGCATTGCTCTACGTATTTCAGATGTTATCCAGGGCAAGTCACCTTGCCTGATAGTAACAAAACGATTTGGTATATGTTTATTTGCAACTTCAATCAGTTTTGATGTAAACTTATTGACACTCTGATCTATATGGTCAGTGGGCGTTATAATTAATCCCCAGTCAATTTGAGATAGTTCTCGTCTGTAATCGTTGAAGTTGCATTTGTCATAAAGCCATATTTTTCTTTTAAACACATTGTTTTTACATTTGTCTTGTTGAATAATTGCTATTATTGGGCAGTGGTAGCGTATGTTAACATCAAGAAAAGGTTCAACAACTTCACTGTGGTATATAATATCCTTAGTACTAGTTAAAAGAAGATCAATTAAAGTAGATGAATTTTCGGAATAAGATGTAGGTTTGTTAATAAGTTGGTGTAAGTTGAAGGCATTGCAAAAGTATTTCACTTTAGTATCACACAGAGTGTTCTGATTTTCATTAAAATCACCTGTAACAATAATATTTTTAGTTCCTGTGTCTACTGCTAATTCAATTGAGTGTTCGATTTGGTTCCAGACGTTGACGTCACTGTTAGGGGGTCTATAAAAAAGTCCGATTAAGTATTTAATTTTATTAGAAATAATTTCTATCCAGACACATTCGAGATTTCTAGGTTCGAGGTCTAATCTTCGTTTAGTGTATAGATTATTTTTGCAATATACAATGACACCCCCACCGGGCCGATCAGTTCTGTCTTTTCTGAATGGCGAGCTGAAATTTTCCAGTAAAATATCTGTGGTTGTAATATTTGGGTTCAACCAGCTTTCAGTAAAACACAAAATATCAAAGTCTTGAAGATTGCCATTTAGGATATTAAGTTTTGGTTTTAAGCTCTGAATATTAAGGTGCATTAAGGATAAGTACATTTTCAGTTTAAAATTTAAACTGTTTGTGTCTTCATTTGAGTTTGAATCTGAATCAAGCGAAATAGTATTATTGGACATAACAGGTCCTGGGTTGATTTCAATATCACCACACAACAGTAAAATTGAACACAGTATTGAGAAATATGTAATGTTACATGCTAGACTTACTGTATGACTTAAGTCTATATACATAGAATGTTTAATACAATGGCATCTATTATTAAATGTTCCTATACGGACTCTGTATTCAAATACTGTTATATTCATTACGTAATAATGCTGTCTTTGATGTCAAAGTTCAGAGTCCGGAAAGGTTCGAATAATCTATAGTCGTTGAGATTGCATTGGATTGAAACTTGGTCATTTGAGACACTGTAGTGAAATGGAGGAATAAGCACAACTCTATGATATAGTGTACAGTATAAAATAACACGAAGACATATTGTGAAAAAAGAATAACATAAACATATATACAAAGTAATGAGTGTTGAGTTGCGCATGCTCGACTTCGGACGTGTTCATAAATGGTGAGAGACAAATAATGTAAAAATTGTCTATTTTGAAGCAATTCCGTGGCTGCATTGTTTATTATTTTGACATGTACTAATCCGATGAATCAGTGATATTTATACTTTGGACATTTAAACCACCACAACTGGTAAGAAGACTATATAATCTTCATTTGTCACATTGACCTTCGTCACCTTCACTGAGAGAGTGTTCGATTATACACGTTACTAATTCAAATGTCCGAGAACTCTTTGTACAATAAACGCAGACTTCCATCCGACTCAAGCACGTCGTCTCTATCGTCTTTGTCGTACTCTCAGGTAGTTAAACGCCCTAAGGAAAATCTATCATCCTCGTCAGAGCTTATTCAAGGTCAAGACAAAATGGCGGACTCGAACCCCCCTCCAGTCACTCCCGTAAAAGGTGTTCCCTATCAACTAACATCTACGCCTGCTACCATTCCGCCTGTAGTCAATATATCGGACCATGATGTTATGAAAATTGCACTGACAGTGAAACAGATGATGATGGACGAAATCCATACCACTGTCCAGGCCATAGTAAATACAGAGTTGGCAGGCATGAAGGAGAGCCTAGCTATGCTCGCGGCAGAGAACAAGGAGCTCCGTCAGCGGATTGACGACCAAGAAATGCACAGTCGCCGCGATTGTATCCGCATCATTGGTGTCTCCGAGGATCGGGTAAATACCGACGAAGTCGTTCATGAACTGGCATCGAAATTAGACGTCCCCCTTCAAAAATCTGAACTCGCAGTATCGCATCGTGTAGGACGAAAATCAGATGATAAGCCGCGACCTATCATCGCCCGTATCACTAACTATAATATTCGCCATCGTTTACTGAAAAGCAGTAAAAATCTGCGAAAAGTGCCAGGTATGACCGGTGTCAACATTAACCAGGACCTTACAAAGTCCAGAAGTAAGTTCGCGTACGAGGCTAGACAGATGGTTAAATCAGGATGTGCCAAGTCGACGTTCGTGTGGGACGGTAAAGTGTTTGTAATTGATCATCACGATGTCAAGCACAAGATCATCTGTCTTGACGACATGATCAGGGTCCGATCCCTCCTCATCTGATGCGCTATATGACACCTCTAAACGAACACTCCTTACGGAACTCAACATTCCCACGGACATCCCTCACGATCTTCTTATCATGTGTTTTTGTGTCACTATTAGTGTTTATTATTCTCAGTCGATCTTATTGCAGGCGTGTATTATTTATCATTGACCATGCCGTACATGCTTAACTGTTCATGTGATAAGTATAGCACTGTTCAGCTGTTAAATGCTATGCAAGACTGACGTCCACTTCAGAGCTGTACATGTTTATCCTCTGTCGATTTCATAGGAAATAAGCTATAAACTAATTTTACAAAATCAGATTATCTAAAACGTATATATAAACATACTCATCCTATGTCAAATGTCAGCCCATTCAATCAATATTTGACCAATGAAAGTAAGGTGTTAAAATTCCATGTTACTATATTGCCATTATTTTTTTCATGCAAATTGATTTCCAGGTGTCCTGACCTTCATACCGAATTTTAGTGTTTATATCACGTGACTGCTGTAACGGTATGATTGGATAATATCTCAAACCATGTGTCTATTTATGCAGATTATCAGTGACCCACATTCATACTCGATAACGTGACTGCGGTATTCATTGCATGTCTGGTTTACGATTCAGACCACGTGTCTGTTTATGCATATATTATATGTGACCCACTCACAATCATAACATTAGTTAATTTGTTTACCACAGTCGTGAATTCTTTGCGGGTTACCATTAAATGCACATAGTATACTTTACTATTATCTGTATGTTTTATTTCACCTTTCAATCATATACAATATAGTCAATATATGGTTTAAGTGCATTGTGTATCTCAATTTTAACGGCAGATATATTGTATTTTGTAATTGACATAGGATGTTAATTTGTAATATTCAAATGGTTTATTAGTCCACCTTATTTACACAAGTACTTGACATCCTTATATATATCCACGGTATTAATTCATTCATTTTCATTCTCATAACCGATGTGTACATATCTTAGTTTTATTTTCTTCCTAGAAAGCGTATGCTTTCCTTCATCTAAGCTCAATTTCACAAACTTTGTTCCAATCCTCTTTGTCTCAGAAATCCACGTTAGCTATATTCCTTGCACAAATCCCTTTCTCACAAGTATCCAAATTCCAATGATAAATCGTTCGGTCCAATGTAATCCTGTCCTAACTTCTATTAGTTCCGTTGATGTGAAAGATAGTAAAATATCATGAACAATGACAACATGCTTGACTGAATATAGAGTTAGGACAGGTCTACATTACACTCGCTCGTGCAAGCTCAAAGGTAAATTCAAAATCACCCCACTGTTCGTCCTTTTCGTGAATTTAGGTCTAAGGGGAATAACTCTTATATCATTGCTACATTTTTTTCGCTTTAGCTTTTCGAACAAAGAAGGTAAATCGAACGTAATTATGACCAATTGCAATTCATCGCACGTTAAACAATTTAACGATACTGTCAAGTGTTCTTACCTTAATGATATGTTTAATGTTATATTATGTTCTTACCTAAATGATATGTTTGATGGTTTATCATGTTTACACTACATGTTCATGTTTATAATTCATAACCATGCTTGTAGATTTTTTCTGAATAATCTTTATACTTCTAAGCCTTTGATATGTTACCTCTTGCTTATTGTTATGTCCCTTACGTTGATTTTTCAACTATTACTATTATGTGGTGACATTGAAACGAATCCGGGTCCTACAGGTGTCAATAACACCCCCGCCACTTTATCTTCTGATACATCCTCAAGTATGTCTACATCACAACCCTCCAATTCCAAGCAGATTTCGATAATTCATTATAATATCCAAAGTATCCACAATAAAATCGACCTTATCTCTGCTGAATTTCAAAATATTGATATCATTATCCTAAATGAAACTTGGTTAAATTCACATGATGAAATTAACGAAACACTTATTGACAATTTCCATGCTCCTTATTCACATGTAAGAACTGACAGAATAGGAGGTGGTATCTCCATCTATGTCAAAGATAACATATGTTCAGTAAGACGTCATGATCTGGAAGTTCAAGGAATTGAATCAGTATGGATAGAATTAAACATTAAAAACAAAAAGCTATTATTAGGATCATTTTACCGGCCTCCTAATAGCCCATCTGACCACTGGAACCTCATTGAACACTCTGTAGACCTAGCTTCTAATACAAATGTTGATGATATAATTATAACTGGAGATTTTAATGAAAATCAACTAAATCCAAATTTTGTACATAAAAAATTGAATACAATTTGTTTGAAATATTCGCTGAAACAATACGTAAATGAACCAACATATCATTGCGAAAATTCGTCTTCTCTTTTAGATGTCATTCTATGCAATAACCATAACCTAATCCAACAAGTCGATGTTTCTGAACATTTTCTTCAAGCAAATACACGGTATCACTGCCCTATTAAAACAATTCTCAATCTTGAAAAGCCCAATCTCAAGAAAGTCAAACGTAAAATATGGCTATACAATAAAGGCAACTATGATCTGTATAGAACTAAAATTCAGAACTGTAACTGGAACGATATAATATTACAAAATGATATAAACGAAACTGCACAACTACTTGAAAATACTTTACTGAAAATAGCAAACGAAACCATACCCAATAAAATGGCCACTATACGATGTGACGATCCTCCTTGGATGCATAATAACATAAGACAATTAATACGTAAAAGAAAAAGAATTCACAAAAAAGCAAAGCAATTTAACACCCAGTTCTATTGGCAAAAGTTTAAGACAATTCGAAATAATGTAATTAAAGAAATCCGGGAAGCCAAATATAATTATGATCAAAAACGAATTACTGAAATTAATAACATTGACTCTAATTCGAGTAAATCATGGAGAAAAATTTCTGAATTTGCAGGCTTCAATAAAAAGAAAACCAATATTCCACCTATCGTAACACCTGATAAAATAGTCATTGATGACTTAGAAAAAGCAAACTGTTTTAATAATTTTTTTGCTGCTCAAATGACCCTTAATTCTAATCATGAAGTTCCTCCTCCAATTAACATATATTGTGATGCAATTCTTAACAGAATAGAAATAACACCTGACGATGTTAAAGATGTATTAAGTACTCTTAATACCTCAAAAGCTAGTGGCCCGGACCTAATAAATCCTGTCCTTCTACGTGAGGCAAGCTCCGAATTAAGTGTCCCTCTAGCCAAAATATTTAATAACTCGCTAAACAGCTCTACTTATCCATCGCTATGGAAACGTGCAAATGTCACTCCTGTTTTTAAAAAAGATGACCCCTCACTGATCAACAACTATCGGCCTATCAGTCTCCTTAGTATAATAGGCAAAGTGATGGAGAAATGCATTTATAAATACATTTATAACTATCTTCTTGAAAATAATATCCTTTCTAATAATCAATCAGGGTTCAGGTCTAAAGATTCAACAATCAATCAATTGTTGTACATTTGTAATGACATCAATGTAGCGCTGGACCAAGGTAAAGAAATAAGGATGATTTTTTGTGACATATCTAAAGCTTTCGACCGTGTTTGGCATGACGGACTGTTGACAAAATTGAAAAATATAGGTATACAAGACAACCTTAATCTTTGGTTTGAATCGTATTTGAAAAATAGAACCCAACGTGTTGTTTTGAATAATAATAATTCTAATTGGACAATCATTAACGCAGGAGTTCCTCAAGGATCTATCCTTGGTCCTCTTCTCTTTTTGATTTATATAAATGACATTGTTCATGATATTGATATAAACATCAAACTTTTTGCTGATGACACATCCCTATATGTAACTGTTGAAAACCCGGAAACCCAATCTCGCGAACTTAATTCAAATTTAGATAAAATACAGTCCTGGGCTGATACATGGTTAGTTGATTTTAACCCACAGAAAACAAAAGAATTACTTATTTCCAAAAAACATAAACCCATTCACCACCCACCTGTTTACATGAATAATGTTGAAATTAAAAGATCTCAAAGTCATAAACATCTTGGACTAATACTAAATAACTCGTATACATGGAATGATCACATTAATGAAATCAAAGCCAAAGCATATAAAAAAGTAAATATTCTTCGAAAGCTAAAATTCAAACTAACAAGAAATGTCCTACATAAATTATATATCACTTTTATCAGACCTTCTCTTGAATATGCTAATATTGTATGGGATAATATACCACTTTACCTCCAAAACGAACTAGAGGAAATTCAACTTGAATGTGCCAGGATAATAACCGGTGGTATGAAACTGACCAGCCATTCATTTCTCTATAATGAAACAGGCCTTGAAACACTCTCTTCTAGAAGAAAGCAATCACGTATTATTACCTTTTACAAAATGGTTAATAATATATCTCCAACTTACTTATCATCATTAGTTCCACCTCAAGTAGCTCATACACACTTCACTCGTAATAACAACAATCTTCAGCAAATCCATTGTCGCACATCCTTGTATAAAAACTCCTTTCTACCTTCTACTGTAAATGACTGGAACCACTTATCTTCGGCTACTAAAGATTCTGCATCTATTGCAATTTTTAAGTCCAAAGTAAAACCAAATATATCCCCGATCCCGAAATATGCCAATATTGGCTCACGCACTGGCCAAATACTCATTTCAAGACTTCGTATGAACAACTGTGGCCTAAACGATCATCTATTCAAAAGAAATCTAACTTTATCGCCCCTGTGTCGATGTGGTGTCATAGAAACCACTTGCCACTTCTTACTCTCTTGCCCATTGTACTCTGATTTACGTAATGAATATATATTTCCTTATATCAATAGACCTAACGTTAACACTCTGCTTTATGGTGATAACCAGACCAGTGACCATCAAAATATTACATTAATCACCGCTGTTCAACAGTATTTGTTAAAATCTGATCGATTTAACTTAAAATATTAATTATTTATACACTCGATTTTGGATAATCTCCCTCTCCCTTCTTACCCTTTTCCTATCTACCTATCCCCACTTCCCCTCACCTTTATCATAAAGTTTTCTCTCACCTATTACTTATTATGTTTTTGATTTATTGATTTATGTCATGTCTTTTCAAATATTGTAACTCTTATATAAGTCATGCCAACTCCAGGAAATGAATTAATATAAGCTGTTAGCTTGTTTTCAGATCCTGATCATTGTATTATTGTGCATATTTGTTAAATACATGTTTAGTACCAATAAATACAGTTTAAAGTAAGTAATGAGTGCTAACAAAGACTCATTGAGTCATTGATACTGACATCTTGTCACGTAGCTCATCTACAAAACCTTTTACACAGCTCTCAATACCTTCATTAGTGTGTAAATTGTTAGTGTCAATACATTGCTGAAGGCGCTCTAAGTTATTCATTAAAAATTGTTTTTTTTCCCTCTCTTTTCTCTTTTCCACCTGAATTTACTATGTTTTCTGAGGTTACTTTCATTATCTTTAAGGTTATTACCACATGTAACACTTCACCTTAAACTCTAAATGTAAGGGAGCTTGGTCAGAATACATACTGAAATTAGAAACAATAAAATTTGTAATAAAGTGAAACATGTCTGGCGCAGATAATACATAATCGATCACACTACAACCATTTGGTCCGCAGTAAGTAAAATCATTACTAAAATTTAAATGATGTCGACCATTCAAAATGCGTAAACCTGTTTCAATACATAGTTGTATAAGTTTTAAACCATATGAATTAACAACAGTATCTGGACATATGCGATCTGAAAACAAATCATCAGATTCGTAATCAACTAAAGGCGATATAATATCAGTCACATCTCCATGCAATGTGTCGTTATGTATAAAATCATTCAGTGTGGAACATCTACTGTTCAAATCTCCAACAACAATTACTTTACCTTTTTCGGTGTATCGTGAAATATAATTTTCAAGTTCGTAAAATATATCACAGTTATATTGTCTAAAAGAATGATGATTTATCTGGCGGGATGTAAACAAAACATATATACAAATCTTTGTCTATATCTAAAATCGAATAATTGATCTTTAACCATACGATGGCATCATAACATATTTCAGATAAGCAAACATATTTTTCTAGGTCACCCCTTATCAATATAGCCATTCCTCCGCCTTGTTTACACTTAGACAATAATCTAGGAATAAACTTACATGTACATGTATATTCGGGAACTGTAAAATCAAAAGTTTTCTCTATCCAGCATTCAGACAAGCATATAATGTCATACGTACAAATATAATTCAAGAAGACGGTCTGTAACGAGTCTAACATGATCGTCCCGCATTCGTGCCTCATGAATCACCGGATATAGTGCTTTCCTCCGCTCCTGAACCTCCGCAGGGAACTGTTCCTGTACGCAAAAATGCGTGCCTTTTAGCGTTTTAGGTGCTTGCCTCCGTACGATTTTACGGTCTTTGAACGCTGAAAACTTAGCAACGATTGGCCGAAGACGGGTATTTGTGCTGCTACTGTTCGCTTTTCGACCTATTCTGTGCACTCTCTCGAAGCTTATGCTTTTTCTTACTTTCATCTTGTGCGCAATGAAATTAGACACAGTTTCCTCACAGTTTTCGTTTTCGTCCTCTGGAAGTCCTATGAATAGCAGGTTGTCCCTCATGGACCGACACTTCAATAATCTCCTCCCGAAGTTCGTCCCTAGCTACTTCCACTTCGTCTCGGATCTCTATCGCACTTTTACGTTGTTCTGCCGCTTTGACTTTAAGTTCTGCTTTCACCTGTGTATTTCCCCCTTTACGCCTTCAAATATGTTCCCGTATCTTTCTAAGCACACTTCGATTTCACTTTGATTTTTTCGAATGCCTTTTACTTCTCCTTTCAGTGCTGTTAAGTCACTTTCACATTTGCCGACTTTATTTTCCAGGATTTCGAGTCGTTCCATGCATCCCTCCATTTTACTAAGTCTGAGTTCGAATGCCTCTATCTTCATGAGTCTTTTATCCATTTTCTGTAGCATTTGTAATATAACAGAAGATTCTGTTTTGCTTGGCGTATTACCTGGATCGTTTATCAATGCGAAACTTTCACTTAAAGTATCTGTCGTCTCAGTCAGTGAGTTTGATGCCATGTTGACTAGTGATCACCGTTCACATTTCACACAAAGGAAAATATTTTACACCCAAAATATCAAAACACATTTTGAAAATAATTTTCCGTTATATAAGATCACAAACTAGGATAGAAGTTATACTCCATTTTTTAATATATTACCACTTCCAAAAACACAGGAATTTACTAAAATATCGGAGCTCTGATTTTTGTGTCCTCTCTCTTAACTTGACCTCTGACCTCCTTAACGTAACATTTATATTTATAACCCCCATCCCGCAAACAAAGTCGGGGTATATAGGAATCATCCTGTCTGTCCGTCTGTTCACATTTGTCCGGGCCATAACTTCTTATCCCTTGTTGGATCTGGATAACATTTCACACAATTGTTGTACATGACCCAAGGGTGGGTCATGACATTGACTCAAGATCATATATCAAAGGTCAAGGTCACAGTGCACACATGGCCATAACTCCTTACTGCTATGTTGGATCTGGATATCATTTCACGCAATTGTTGTACATGACCCAAGGGTGTGTCATGATCTCGACTAAAGGTGATATCTTCAAGGTCAAGGTCACACTGCACACATAGCAAAGATCCTTGTTCGGGCCATAACTTCTTACTGCCAAAATGGATTTGGACAGTGTATAGTTCATCTACATGTATATTATTTGCTTTTTTTTTTTTGGTCTGTGATGACTTTTGTCACACGGCCAAGTCAGATATCGTTACGGTCTCTTTCATACACTGGAAGATTGATTCTTGAACAAGATAATCTTTAATAGACGCAGGGCATGCGCACGTTTAAATTATTCTAAGAAACTAAACATTGAAAAAAAATCCCAAAATGAGAGACAAGTACCTATTTTGCTGAAGCCGGCTTTTTCGGGGAAAATGTTGGAGAAATTATTTGTAATATCTAAAGATCAAAGAACTGGTACACCTTGTTTGAATGCTTACATACATTTCAGGTTATGTGAAGAGTCGGAATAAGCATAGATTTAGTTTTTGAACACGTTTTGATTGCTGCAATAGCCAACATAATTACCACGACCCAAGGTCTTTCAAATGGGAAAGTAATACAAGTTTGTCCGATGTTCCTGCGCATATTCAAAGTTAGAAAATTCTCATATATTGTCTGTTATTTTCTAGTTTATTTATTTGACATAGATAAATATGTAATTATCTTTTTTCATTAAGATATATAACTCAAACAAAACATTGATAAGACTTCCTTACTGAATTTTGAACGGTATAATTTTTGAATACAGGTATTTCCTTTTGGAAATGAATTAGTCTGATCTTTGACGTTTATGTAAAAACAAAGCTGTCCAGTTACATTTCGAACAATATACTAGTAAAATCTTGAGTTCATCCTTATCACTAACTACTATGAAAATGAAACAAAAAAAAAAAAAAAAAAGACTGCTAAATGTATTTAAACTTGAACCAACATAAGCTCAGATTTAGGTGATCTTATTCTGGTCAACCGAACTGTCGAAGATCATTTCATACTATGAAATTAAAAGATTAAAAAGAGATTTTAACAGAACAGAACAGATTTTTATTTACTCTCGAGGTCACATGACATATCGAGGACATTTTTGTTACAAAGTAATAGCATGATTAACAGGATGTTAAAGAATATAATTTCACAAAAATCTGTTAGCATAAAACAAATATTCTAAATGTAAGTTGCCATAGCAATATTAAAAAGTATAAATATCAAATAGTAATATGTTCATTGTTTTAAGGAATGTATGAACATATTACACATACATATACATGCATACATATATACATACATACATACTTATACCTACACATACACATATACAAACACATACATACATATGATATACATATACATACATATATATGCATAGGCAAGTACACAAGTCTATGTAATTAATTGATTGTTTAAGAGAAATGCTTCATGAGGATATGTAAATATTTACATAGTTTTGACAATACTTCTAGGTTATTTGAACAGAAAAGTTGTTGAAATTTTATAATGTTTGGACGAATGTAGTAATAAGGTTCAAGATATGTTTTTCGTTGAGAAGAAAAGTAATTACATTCAAATAGATAATGATATTCATCACCCAATACATCTTTATCACAAAGTGAACATTTCCTATCAGATCGTTCAATAGACATCCATCTGCCACTTTCTATAGGTAATCTGTGGTTGGTGGTTCTGAATTTTGTAAAAATGATACGATAGCTTTTTGGCAAAATGGACAAATACTTTTCTTGACAAAGATTTTCCTTGAAAATCTTATAAATAATGCATTTTGGTGAATCATTAACCTTGTTATTCCAATTCTGTTTCGCGTGATCAGATAATCTGTGTTTGACAGTATTCAAAAACCATTTATAATTATAAACATTTTGTGATTGCCAAACAAAACTTAGACCTAAATCATTTAAAATATTTTCAACAATTTCAGCCACTGATGCTCTATATTCAAAGTCTGGTCAAAAAGTAAAATTTTGTATATAATGCTTGACAACTTTCCAAGTTTTCCGTGTACAAGTTTGGACCAAAAATTTAAAACTCTATATTTAACTGTGAAAATCAACGGTTGTACTCCAGTTTCACCATACAACATACAATGTGGTGTACTGTTTTTAAGCTTCAAAATAAATCTAAAAAATTCACACTGTACATTTTCTAAAAATTTTATGTTACTATAACCCCAAATTTCACAGCCATAGAGAAGAATTGGCACAATAGTTTAATTGCATAATAAAATTTGACAATTTAGTGATAAATCAAGGTTTACAATTATTCTATATAGTCAGTACATGGCTTTTTTGCTTGTGACACAATTGTATTTAAAGCTAAACGAAAATTTCCAGTGTTTTTGAACATAATACCTAGATATTTATAACAGTCAATAATTTCAATGGTCTTGTTTCCAAATCTAAAAATTTGCTTTGGTATTCCCCTACTACCAAATATTACAATTTTAGTTTTCTTGATATTAACTGATAGTTTCCATGTATTACAATATTGGAAAAAGGTATCAAGGTTATGTTGAAGGTCAGCAGGGTTGACAGATATAAGAATGGTATCATCTGCATAGAGAAGTATAATGAGTGTTAAGCAATATTCCAAAGGCAAATCTGAAGGCACGGTAATTCCTATACATTGGTTTTGGGATAAAAATAGTTCCAGATCGTTCAGAAAGAGGCTGAACATTATCGGCGATAAGTTTTCACCCTGACGGAGGCCAGGACCCGGTTGCACAATCCGTGGTTAAATTTAACCTGGGGTTAGAAGTGCAAGTGAGGAAGGAAGTGACGTTATCATTTAGTCTTACACAGGATTTAATTTCTTTGTACATTTTTTAAATAACTGTCAAGAATTTCCCGTTGATTTTTTTTTAATTATTTACTTTTATTATGGCTACTAATCAGCAACAAAACATGTTACAGTGAGGTTATTTTTTTTTTATTTTGAATGTCATAATTAATATATATATTAAACATTAAGTTAATATTATCAAATTTGACAAAACAATTTTTTTTTGTAGAAAGTAAAAAGAAGGAGAGTGGTGGATAGAGAGTAGTAGGAGAAGGAAGGGTGTTTACATAGATGAACATAATAAATATATATATATATATACACAATAAACATAACTTACATAAGACGTGTGATTATATTATTTGACATGTTATCATACATATTACATCATGTGTACATAGTTTATTTGCTTGTACATGTATTTCACTGAAAAAAAAGGAATTGTTTCAACTACTCAAAAAGGACCATGGTGACCAAACTCTATCAAATTCATTATCATTTTCTTTCAGCATAGATTTTTGTAAAATATACAATCGTTTAAGATCTAACATCAAATGATAAATAGATAATCTTTCATCACAGCATTTTGCCCGATATATATAATAACGTATCGTAATAAGAATATGATTATATGCTACTTGTGATGGAATAATAGAACCAAAAATAAACTCCTTATTTGTAGGGTTAAATACGACATTTTGTTTTCTGCAAATATCAGAGAAGTCATGAATTAGCTTCTGAACATGGTGACAGTCCCATAAAATATGATGTATTGATTCAATTTCAGTCTTACAAAAGGTACAGAGAGGGTTGTCAGATCTTCTAATTTTATACAATAATTCCTGATTTCATTCTTGCTGCAATAGAACCAGACCCAATTTTATATACTACATTTAATAATGAAATAGGACGCCAGTTTTTTATAAATTGTCTTGGTTTTCCGTCTTTTGGGATACAAGTAATTATTCCTTGTTTTTGCGTTACAGATAATTCATTAGAGTTATAGCCAAAATTGAGAGAACGTACTACAAACTGTCCGAGATGTCCCCAGAATATTTTGAAAAATTCACTTGAGAAACCATCGCTTCCCGGGCTTTTATTATTACGCATGTGTTTTAATGTCTCAGTGGCTTCCTCAAAAGTTAATACTCCTTCAAGTCTATTACTATCTAATTCAGACAATTTACTGAAATGTATACCACTCATATTTTGCTTCAAGTCAATATAATCATCAACATTGCTATTTTTCTGATATAATTTTTTATAAAAGTTTCTTACTTCTGATAGAATTTCTTTTTGATCAGAAATAGATTTTTCTCCGTCAACAAGCTTTGGAATTAATTTAGATGAGTAATGTCGAGATTCTAAATGACAAAAATAATTGGTTGGTTTTTCACCGTTTTCAATCCATTTAATTCTAGATCTTATAACATTTCCTTTTAATTTTCTGTTTCTAATATCTTCTAATTCTTTTTTCTTTTCTTTTATTTCATTTTCATGCATTTCTATACTTTGTTCTAGCCTTATAATTTCATTATTTAGTCTTTCTTCTTCAAGATTTGCAAATTTCTTCTTATAACTAGAATATGACAATGTTTTTGCTCTGATTTCCATTAGTAATATTTCAAGAAATATTTGGTCATTCAAGACAAATTGTATTTCATTATTAGGGATGGTGTCAATTTTATCATGATTATAAACGGGTAATGAGTAAAAACATTTTATATCATTAATACACTTATGTATTATTTCTTTATATTCCTTATCATAAAGAAGGCTATTATTAAATTTCCACAACCCTTTGCTAGCATTCTCCTTTTCTTTAGTAAAGTGTGTATCCTGTATACATATTGTGTCAAACTTTAGTTTTCTATAATAATCAAAAACATCTTTTCTTTTCTCAAAATTACCTAGTCCTTGGCAGTTGAAAGAAACTATTCTTATATCATCCATTGTCAAAAATGTTTGTAAAATAAATACAGACCCTGCTGTGCCTAATCATAAAATAAAACCAGATGTACACATGTAAATCCTCCAATCTATATGAGTATATATACAAATATGACTTTGATAGAGAAAACTTCTTATTCACACGAAACAATATAATATAAGAACGTGTTATCGGCATACTTTGGGCATGGTAATAGTAGATAAGGGGAAAAGGAAGAGATAAATTAAGAAAGAGTATGAAAATAAAGTACATATATAAATAAAGTAAGTAAATGTTATGTAATGTTACCGATATGTTGTTTTGCCACACATCTGCACATCTCAAATTTATCATGACAGGATGTACCTACGGTACACTATAAGTTAATCCTGCACAAAAATTACGACTTATAACTCAGTATCACAGCAGATAGGTGACAAAACACCGGAGCCCACTAACGTACGACTGTTGACATTGGCGTACCACGTTGATATTTTGTTGAATAAATTTTTGCCACAACCCTGCACGCCATACAGTATATAACAATATTTCACATTTTTAAAAATTTAATTCTAACATACACAGTTTTTTTTTCAATATTCAAATGAATTTAAATATTTTGAGACATTCAATCTATGGAGGATCTAAAATGATGGTATTGAAACATTAAACATAAGAAATAAAATTTCAACGTTCAACAAATATTAATAAACAACACCAACAGGAAAGTATAGAAACTGTTTGGCAAGAGCTCTGGAGTAAACAGGAATCAGCGAAAAATGAAATATTCGGTTAGAAGTTTTTGTGAACATCAGGAGAGGTCATCAACAAAAATTGTGTCATGATCACACCACAGGGCTTTCGCCTCGTTTGTCCCCTCCCCTCAATTATACCAATTTAAGAAGAAGGAATAGAACTTCTGATTTGTCAAAAGTACATCTCTTCCCGTCTGCGTCTTAGAACTTTTTTTTAAAATAAAGACATATCGTCTCAAACTTGGTATCAAATAACACTTTACGGCAGACATATTTATCTACATATCCATATATAAACTGCCCATAACCATGCAAAATTAAGGGCAAAGTGAGTCACGGAACTCATATTTTGCTGAAAAAATGTTTAGTCGGGAACCGGCGTTAAGCTGCCACTCGCAGCTTTCACTTTCAAAAACCGACCTCTGGAGATGTACAGTAAACAAAAGTAAATAACTCACTACAGTCGTTACGTCAAATTACCCCTCCTATCGCCTCATATCCCCTTCGATTATTTTCCATCCTCCGTGACCCCAACCGAGACTCCTCCCTTAGGTAGCAGTGTACCAAATGACCCTGACTGGAGTCATGTAAGCGTTTTGGCTACCCTAAGTTCTGCTCGTGATGAAAAATCCTAGGTTCCTGAGTGGATATAAATGCCAGGTTCATCTTTTTGATTGAAATGCTATTTAAGGTCTATCTGTTGACAGGTAGCAATATTAAGATTTATGTAATGGGTCATAATTTTTCATATCAAGGGTCAAGGTATTTTCAGCAAACACATTTTCTGCGGACTAAGGGTAAGTTCAAAGAGGGGAAATTTTGAAAATGAAAAGCCACGGTGAGGTATAGTTTTTTTTTTTTTTTGGTGTTTTTACTTTAGTGGGAGTCTGTTTGTTTATTGAAATGTAAAGGAAGCTTCAAATGATCCTCTTTTATATAGAAACTTTTCCATTCATTAACTTGTAGCCCTATGGAAAATAATTGCTACATTGATACCTTTAACTCAAACAAGTACACTTGCTCTCGCGGCTTCTGATTGGTCATTCGTGGCATGATAAAACCCCAGAGTTCCTTCCGACCAATTAGAAGCCACGTTATGAAATGTACTTTTGTTTCTTTAATGATAAAAAATGTTGTTTAACCTAACAACTACTAGTTAATTATGATTTAATTGTAATAGCTAAATTCCCATCTCACTTTAGTAAAATTCCTATTTCGTCTTAGTACTTTTTTTCAGACATTTTTACCTGTAATTTACAGCTAAGGTGAAATGGGAACAAACCATCACAACTACAGTAATATTACCAAAACACACAGCTTAATTATAATCTATTAATTATATTCTATAAAAATGATGGAGGTATTTAGTTTCTTTTGATTTCATGTAAAACTTTTATTATATGTTAGTTCCACAAATACTAGTAAACGCAAAAAATCGATTTCTCCGCATGTGACATTCAAGAAATGATAATATAAATCCACACACAACGATATGACTAATCGAGACAAAGCAACGCAACATGCAGTTTTAAAGTATTATATATATATATTAGGTGCAGTCCTAACCTTACATTCAAGTGCACTTGACAAGTGCACTTTAAGTTTAGTTTTTCGTCCTGAAAACCAGTCATAAAGTTTAGTCAAGTGCACTTGATATCAAGTTTACTTTAAAGTAATTCTGTCTTCAAGTTTACTATCACGTGACACCAAGTTTACTTTTCGCGTTTATTTATCACAATTACCCAGTTTCGTATAACACGATAGAAATAATTGTCTTATTATGTACAATTGCATATTTTATATAAAAAATTGTTTTAATATAAAAATATAGTAAATGAACATGTATAGAGAAAGTGAACTAAACTTGAAGTGCACTTGGAGTAAACTTGGAATGAAGTTTACTACTAAACTTGGAATGATTCCAAGTTTATTCAGTTGTCGCCAAGTAAACTTGAAAAGCAGTCATAAAGTTAACTCGAAGTGCACTTTATTTAAGGTTAGGACTGCACCTACTGTCATCGCCACCAGTTCCGTGTGCCGGAAAATAATGCTGTTATCTCGTCATATTCACTTTTATTCACATATAAACTACATCTTTGTGTCAAATTAGCCGAGTCGTAAGTCAAACCGAATAAAATTTACAGAAATATACCTTGTTGAGCCCCAGAAATCCAAGGTCCATTGTACTCTCGGGTGTTTCACTGTTTCTGTTTGTGCTTTATATGTTTATTTCTGTTGCAGTGATTGTCTATTCTTTCAGAGGATCCGCCTGCGTTTGCGTCCGTCAAATCCCTTCACTCTCCGCGGCCGTGTTGTCATGCATACGATTAGCTGATGATTGGCTATTGAAGCTCTATTTTGTGGAGCTCAAGTAGCTCAGTCGGTTAGGGAGTCGGATGCATGACAGCTAGGTGATTCGGTACCATCGGTCGTGGGTTCGAGTCCCAGTCGAGGAACGATTATAAGTGAAATATAGGGTGCCTTGTTAATTGTAGTGTATTTGTGCTTTATATGTTTGTCTAATTTGTCTTTATTTCTACAGGTATTTCTTCGGAGATCCAAGGTTCATTGTACTCTCGGGAGTTTCACTGTTTCTATTTGTGCTTTTTATATATATCGCCAAACCCCCTAACTGCGACACTACCTTAACTGCGACACTTTAGGGAAAACCGTCGCCGTTTGTAAATAATAGCGATTATGACGTCATTTTTCTCTTATTTCAAATCTTGGATCGATTTTCTGTCAATAAATACAAACTTCCGAAAAAATGTGTCAAAAAGAAATAATGTATGCATTACATATATTTAATATTATGATAAACTTACTCCAATCACTAAGTCATTTTACATAGCACCTAAATAAGTCGTGATTCCCCCAACAGAGCTGCACACGTTTACATTCACTTGTCAGTCGTATTGGGAAAGGTCATTGCTAAAGGTGTCCCTGATTTTTCAGAATAGAATGAGGCCAATTATAATATTTTGTTATTTTATTGCGAATAACACGCTATGTATTTTCCGTTGTTGGCAATGACGTTTTTGGCGCAATATAGATGTTATAGCGAGTAATAGCAATGTTTACAGATATATTGGGTTAAAACGTGGATGATAAAGTGATACATATGACAATTATAATGCGAGTTTTTGCAAGTAGGGTACTTCTCCGTCCTGGTATTCCAATTAAATATTTCAATATCAAGTAATTATCCTTTTAGGTGGTTGGAGAAATGTTAAATGTTAAAAACTTGTTTTAATTATATTACTTCATTCAATAACAAAATAAATATTAAATAATTGATAATATATTTTAATAATATTCAGTAAAATCATAAAAGAAACCCTCCACCCCCCTTCCCTCATGATACAAAATAGTAGTTCTAAGAATAAAAAATAAAATTGATGATTTTCAGACAATCCTAAGAAAGTTAAGAGAAGGAAAAACAGGACTTATTATCCTCAATCCCTACAAAATGCGTACATTTACTATTTGTAAATTGGGGGCAATGTGACATATGTAGACACTGGATATATCTAAAATACTGCACCAATTTAGCTGCAATGAGAGGAGGGGCCATATTCAAATGCATTTTTTGTTATTAATGCAACTGCTGTGATATTGACTGTTTAAATGTTCTTTAATTTCATTCTCATTCTATTATTGATTACAAACATTTATTTTCTTTAATATAATTGTATTAAACGATTATAATTATTGAAATATATGTTTATGTCGTATTTAATGATAATAGTTGTAATGATAATTGACAACAAACACACAATTGAAGAAATTTAATTGCTTTGGCCCCTAAAGCACCGCGGTGACGTAGTTACATTCATTTGACACAGATTACACATGTCTGACCCCGGATCGATTCAGACGCTTGTCCAAGCACTGTGGTCGCCGTTTGCTGATAAAAAGGATATGAAAATACGCAAAAAGATTTGATTTATTGACTGATATATAGAAATAACCATACAATTTAACAAGTGAAAAACGCTTCATTGTTAAATGCTTATGGTGTCGCAGTTCGGGGGTTCGAGGATATAAATTCAGTATCTCTGAAAAAAACCCCCAAAAAACAAAAACAGACAAAACAAGAACAAAAGTGTATCAAAACATTTAATTATAGAAATGGGGTTCGCCGCTGTTATCATCCGTTAGGCGGCGCCTGTGTACTATGAGTTTGTAACGTCAATTTGAGTTAGTAACCTTATGACGTCACAGTAACGTTTCATTGTTCTTTACGTCATTTTTGCGGAGATATGTAGTATTTCCTCCTTTAATATCAGGACCGCAGTTAATGGCGGCGAACCCCATTGTACTTGACATTCATGTAACCATGTATATAGTATATAATAGATGCGCGATAAACTATTTTACTGGTAGATGTATTTGTATTGTCTTCTATTGTTATGTTTATCTGTCCACGTATACGTCATACTCTTTTGTATATTAATAGAATGCATTTTTGTATGAATGAGTGACAGCTGGCTAATGAAACGTAGGGGTGTTTAATTATCGTGCTCCCATACAACCTTGCTTTCCTCAAAGCTACAGTTATCTCCCTCATTGGAGTACAACTCTCGTAATTTATCCCGTAATTTATGCATATCTAAATTTTTTATTGAAAATTGTCAACTGATTGGTTATTTTTACTGATTAAGTGAGACTGTTCAAAAGGCACGAAATATCAAAAAATAAAAAAAAAATTAATGAAGTTTACATGGTAGTAATGGAAAAAGTCCGAAATTTGTACTCCAACATGGCCGCTAATGCTTGTAGTGTGAAATCACATGAGAGGATTCTATTGAGTCTTTTTGTTACACATAGTTATTTCCCATTTGAGACGGAATCTGACGTAAAACAATTATGACGTCATCAATTTCCTATGAAAACGGCATTTTTGGACTATCATTTCCCTGAGTTTTAGATCAATTTCCGTAGAATTTGATGACGTCATAAGTGTTAGACGTCAGATACCGTCCCAAATGGGAAGTAACTCTTTATAACGAAAAGACCGAATACTAACCGGTTTTAATCCAGTTTTATATATATATATATATATATATATATATATATATATATATATATATATATATATATATATATATATATATATATATATATATATATATATATATGCAGAATCACTGTAATAGACGATCTTCATATTTTACATGATGTAAGCGGCCCAAGACCCGACATGTTACTTTTTGCCGGGGTTTTCATTTTGACGCAAAGAACTAGATAGGGACGTCACAAGTTAAGCAATAACGTCAAAATAAAAATCCCGGCAAAGAGTTGCATGTAGGGTCTTGGGCCGCTTATATCATGTAAAATATGAAGATCGTCTATTGCCTGAGATAAAGCTTTCAAGATTCTGTATAAATTACAGTGATCAGTGACGTCATAACGTCCCATATTTGACCCACTTTTCAACACAGAAAGTAATGTTTGGCAGACTTTTGATTGTTAAACTTAGAACGTTATAATGAAATGTTCGACATTTCCAACCTTGCGTGATGTCATCAAAGTGGCATTTTCGCTAAAGTGCTTGACATTCGACGAAAATATGTCGTTCTGGATGAACGTAACGTTGTCATGGGACACCGGCTGTTACATTCAATTTATAACTTCCCTTCGCAATGATTTAATGACGCGGTTTATAAATGGGAAATGGAATTTCCATTAAGAAAATTTGAAGTTATAAGCGCATATATATAGAATAAGTGTCTTATTTTGTGTTTTCATGCAGGAATAAATTACAATGTCTGATACATAATAAATGCATCAGCCATTGTATTTTATTCCTGCATGAAAACACAAAATAATACACTTATTCTATATATAAAAATACCTGGTTGAATTCTTTAGATGACTTTCCATTTCATTTTTTTTTTGGAAACGTCCGTGTATAGCTTTCTTTCATACTAAGGTCAGATTTGTTGATGGAAAGCAGGGCCTATAAATTATTGTTAAGTTGTTAATTCACCTGAAGTTATGACAGACTGCAACAATACCTTTTATTTATAAGAAGTAAGGGACATTTCGGTATTTCCGAAGGGCATTTGGTAAACGCAGCTCATTTCGTTATTTCGGATTTCCGAACAATCAGCAAAATGTTACAAGATCTGGATATACAGTACACGGCGTAATTTGTTTATAGAGATGTTATTCACCTTTTATTGACTGTCGGCCATAAAGAGAGATTACGTTTTTCTGTAAACATCGACACTACAAGATGGAATATGTGGTCATGGTGTTAGTAACTCTTGTTTTGTTGACATTTGAAAGCGGATTAACATTCCGAGTTGTTGACTTAACACATGAACATGGACCCTCTACTATTTTCTGGCCAGGAACTCCTGATTATAATTTCACTATACTCGCCAGAGAGCAGCTGCAATACTATTGGTAAGTTTGAAACATAATTGAATTTATTGAACCCTTGTTCTAATCAAAAGTTTGATACATTATTTTGAAAGGAACAACAAGACATGTACTAGTATATGCCCTGTCATTCAGTTTATACACAATAGACCTTAACAACAGACCACCCCGAGACAATGAGGGATCTTGTGTCATGTCTGTTGTGATACGAGACCCTGGTTTTCACTTTCATATCCTCGGCGAGCCCCCGGTGTAACCTGTAGGTCACGAGCCACCTTAGTCCTGCAATACAAGACTCCGTTCCTCTTTTTTACTTGCTGTTCGGAACGGAGTCTTGCCGGTAGTGCCTGCCATTACATGTAGTTCTTTCCTCAGCGATTTAGTGAGGAAGAAACGTGGGGTGTATGCAAATAAAAAGAGGTTGTCAGCTGAAATGCAACATGAATTATACAGATCAAACATTAAACTAACTGCCACTTACCTTGAAATATCGAAAAATAATCCAGAATGTACAATAATTGTATGTTTTTTATGTTCACTTAATTTCAAATATGGAAAAATCCCGAGAACACATTCGGAACTAAAATGAGCATATCATTTACAGATTAAATTTCACAAAATGAATAGATTGTAGATTTATCTGAATTACTTTCTCATTTATTAATCTGTTAATTATATCAAACAGTTAGCAAGTCATTTTATACTTTATTTTTACCTATTTAATTTATTTTCTGTTAGTTGCAACTTAAGCATAGGTGGACGTACATATATTCGTTTTGCTAGAATTTTGAAAAAATTTACTAATTCAATTTTCTATTCAAAACATTGTTTTAACAGACGATATAAAATATCTAATCCTTGTTTAAACCTGAATTAACAGAATATGTGACATTCATAAGGTGAGGATTAAAATAACTAAACATCATTTAAACCAATTCCGAGCTTAAAAGTGCTGTGCAAGAATTTTCGTCTGCAACATATTTGCTATAAAGAGTAAAGACCCCACCGATATGACCTCGCGCTTGTCAGCGAGGTCATATTTATAGGACTAGAGCCACCTAACCGATTCCGCTGGCTCAGTTGGAACCAGTAGATCACGAGCCCAGAACTTAACCGATTCCGTAGGCTCAAATAGAACCTGAAGGTCACGAGCCAAGAACCTAACTGATTCCACTAGCATTGAATAATTATTGAATTCATATCATTTACAAATTCATTCTTCCATGATATTTCAATATTCGGATTGTGTCCAGCAGTATACTATGGATTTTGAATAAGAGATCTTTCAAACTGATCACATTATGGATAGATCCCCCCAAAGTTTTTTTCCTTCATTGGGAAAATTCAATTGATAACACGCGTTTTGGTCCATCCTTTACCAACTCCGAGCTAGAAAAACAACAATACGAACGAATACCAAAAAAGAAAAGACAAAGCAATGTTTTTGCTATAAATGTGTGTAGTGCCTGGGCATAAAATCAGATTTCAAAACCGAACACATTGATGGAGGAGAACTCTGTGGTACTTGTTTCTATCAACAATACATTGGAACCAGAGATAAAGTATTGGCTATGCTGTTTTGTGAATGAAGCACGTCGTAAAGACGGTAAATAAATTTATGACTTATCTTTTAATAGTTTTTCATGAAACAGATAAATCCTTAAAAATTGTATCCATTCAAAACCTGGTGAGATAATGGAGGAAAGGCATTTGAACCCATCATCTTTTTCATTTGAAAATTTACAGTTTCGGTCTAAACTAATACGTCCGAAAGTAATATAATCTTATGTACGAATTAAGAACATTTGTTGAATGTAATGTTCATTAAATGTTTAAATAGAATAACAATGGAATTTATAGTTGTCCGAAGCTTTACAATGCTGGATTTGAAGAACAAGAAATCATGGAACGCGGTGGTCATAGGAGTACAGTTGTTCGAATGTACAAGCGGCCATCGGAAACCGAACTTCAAAAAAATATCTGGCTCACATGGAGGAATACGAACACGAGAAAAGCAAAAGTGTTGTAGAAAATAACTATACACAGACTCAGAGGCCAAAAAAAAAAAAAAGAAAAGTGGAACAAATGTTAGAATCGGGTAAAGTTCGAGTTTCATTGTCACGTGATTTCCTCTGACCGACCTCATCAATGTTCAAGGAGTTGGTGTGGTTATGTTGCAAATTTAAAACGGGCATATTTCGTTAACGACTTCGACTTTGGTAATGATACGTTTTACACATCTTAGAAAATATACTAGCAATCGATTTCCGTTTAAGAAATCCGTTTACATTTTTTATACTTTTCCCGACTTCAATCGGACCATGCTCCTTTAAAAATGGGAAAGATATAAAATTATCTTTGTAAATTTACTATAGACGTGATGGAGTTCATGTATTTTTCATCACTATCGGAATTAAATTAAAATCTGTAGACAGTGTTGTGTATTTTTTTTTCTTTATTCAATTCGATCAAGGCAGTTTCTGGCAATAACTAGATTTGGTTCGCATAGACTCATCGTTCTCTTCCATTCGAATGCAGGGAGGCGTAGAGCTCTTGACTTGGTAACCTTTACTCGGATACGCTGTAGGTTCTCTGGAGATAATTAACCGGTGACATTTATCACCCTCTCTAGCCTTAAGGTAAATTGTCAATGAATTAAGGGCATTTGGTCAGAGACATTTGGTGTCATAAATTAAAACGATTTAGTGCCGGTGTAACAGTTTCAAAGTTCCCCCGTGCTGAAAGTTCCCTTTTGATGTTTTGCGCATGCGCGTATCGGTAGGAAACTTTCAGTCTGTGTTATATGCATGGTGAAAGTTTCCTCGTGGTGAAAGTTCCTTGGTCCACGTGAAATATGAACGCCTAGGAACGCCTACTCGTTTAAAACAACATATAATGAAGTAGGTGTGAATGGGGCCCTCAAAAGGGGCACGACAGTTACCTGGTTAACTTATACTAAGAAGGACTTAAAATATTCTAAAAAATAAATCAAGAAATGCGAAATCGAATGAGTTTAATTTATTTGAATTTTATGATTTTAGCATTGATCGATTTTGTTGTAAATGTATTGTTAGCAGGGGCGGATGCAGAAATCTTTATCACACACACACACACACACACCTACACACACACACACACACACACACAAACACACACACACTATTCTATTTGTGCTTTATATGTTTATTTCTCTTTCAGTGATTGTATTCTTTCGTAGGATCCGCCTGCGTTTACGTCGGGTAAATCCCTTCACTTTCCGTGGCCGTGTTGTCATGCATACGATTACCTAATGATTGGCTATTAAGCTCTATTTTTGTGGAGCTCGGGTGGCTCAGTCGGTTAGAGGGTCGAATGCATGATAGCTAGGTGATTCGGTACCATAGGTCCTGGGTTCGAATCCCAGACGGGGAACGAATATAAGTGAAATATAGGGTGCCTTGTTAGCTGTAGTGTCTTTGTGCTTTATATATACATGTATATATATATATATATATATATATATATATATGTGTGTGTGTGTGGCCTAGAAGATAAGGTGCTCGGCTCGTGATCGAGAGGTCCCGGGTTCGACTCCTGCCCTGGGCACACCGGTGTTCTGTCTTTCGGATGAGACAGTAAAAACCGAGGTCCCATGTCATGGTAGACGTTACACGTAAAAGATCCCTCACTGCTTCGGGTGGGTCCGTTGGAAAGGTCTACTGTCATCGCCACCAGTTCCGTGCGCCGGAAAAAAATGCTTTCACCTCGTCATATTCACTTTTGTTCACATATAAACTACACCTTTACGTCAAATTAGCCTAGTCGTAAGTCAAATCGAATAAATTTTACAGAAATATACCTCATTGTGCCCCAGAACACAAAAAAATACGAAGCCAGCGTGGCCTAGTGGTATCGCGTCGGACTCCTGATCGGGAGGCCGGGGTTCAAGTCCCGCTCTGGTCATGCCGGTGTCATGTCTTTCGGATGAGACAGTAAAAACCGAGGCCCCGTGTCGTGGTATGCATGGCACGTTAAAGATCCTTCACTGCTTCGGGTGGGTCCGTTGCAAAGGTCAAAATTTGTATGTCCCAAACCAGGCAGATGCCGTCACCATATACGTGAAATATTCGTGGTGTGACGTAAAACAAAAATCAATCAATCAATCACAAACAATACGTTTGGGAATAGGGAATTCCCATGTAACGTCACGGCATCCATCTTGGATAGATTTGGAAGTGTCCAATGTGATAGGGGTATCAAGGTGATTAAAACATGTCTATTGAAAAAGTGCCGTACGTTTGATTTTATTACATTTCTCACAGAAGTATTTAGTATCATTGGAAAGCCGATGTTATAAATATCACAGTCATATACCGGTACAGCTATTTGAAAAGAAAATTTTTTAAAAAGTCATTTTTACAATAAGCCGAATAGACCCTTTCACGTTAACTGCGGGACTGTAAAAATGACTTTTTAAAAAGTTTTTTTTATCATTTTTCTGAATGTCAATTTCAGTATAAAAATATGTATTTAAGTGTTTTTAAATCCATTTTTAAGTGAAAAATTAAGATTTTCAAAACATCATGTTACTTGCGTTGTTCTAACTTTGTGGCTACTTGCTTATGTTCCGTCGGATAGCCACCAAAATAATCATAATATTAATAATAATGATAATCATAATAAAGAGCAAATGAGAAGGGTATACTCTTTTTCATTCATTTAAAAACATTTTCGAAATACTTGCCAATTTTCAAAGAGTGTATAAAAACATCGATCAGTAAATTTGTATGCAATGCGTCAGGCAGATGCCGTCACCACATGCGTGAAATAATCGTGGAGTGACGTAAAACAATAATCAATATGTATGTGTATATATATAAATAAGTTGAGTTCATTTTCCATTTCAAGCCGGTGTGGCCTAGTGGATATGGTACTCGGCTCGTGATCGAGAGGTCGCGGGTTCGACTCCCGCCCGGGACACACCGGTGTTCTGTCTTTCGGATGAGACAGTAAAAACCGAGGTCCCGTGTCACAGTAGGCGTGGCACGTAAAAGATCCCTCGGGTGGGTCCGTTGCAAAGGTCTAAATTTGTATGCAATGCATCAGGCAGATGCCGTCACCATATACGTGAAATAATCGTGGAGTGACGTAAAACAATAATCAATATGTATGTGTATATATATAAATAAGTTGAGTTCATTTTCCATTTCAAGCCGGTGTGGCCTAGTGGATATGGTACTCGGCTCGTGATCGAGAGGTCGCGGGTTCGACTCCCGCCCGGGGCACACCGGTGTTCTGTCTTTCGGATGAGACAGTAAAAACCGAGGTCCCGTGTCACAGTAGGCGTGGCACGTAAAAGATCCCTCGGGTGGGTCCGTTGCAAAGGTCTAAATTTGTATGCAATGCATCAGGCAGATGCCGTCACCATATACGTGAAATAATCGTGGAGTGACGTAAAACAATAATCAATCAATCAATCAATCATTTTCCATTTCATTAGAAATGTATGGAAGCCCATTGGCGTCATATGAAAAAAGGAATTCTTCTAAATCATTTAGAAAAAGAGCAAAAAGGAATGGTGACAGGTTTTCACCTTGTCTTACACCGACAGTACATGGAAAAAAGTTTGAACAAGTATTATTACATCTGACACGAGATTTGCTTTCATTATACATGTTAAAAATAACACTGAAACATTTTCCTGAGATACCATACACTAACATTTTCTTCCACAATCCAACACGCCATACTTTGTCAAATGCCGCTTTAAAATCAATGAAAGCACAATACAATTTCTTTTTACCCATTTGATATAAATCTATTAAGCAA